>CM039309.1:129072666-129706666 GCA_022316695.1 Camellia oleifera
GGTGCTCAAAGACAACCGAGCTCCCATCCATGACCCAAGGGGCAAGTTCAGACTCAATTGGACTGGTCCCTACATCATCAAAGCTATCTGGTCGGGTGGAGCTGTGGTTCTGATTGACCTAGATGGCCTAGAGTTCTCACAGCCAATCAACATGGACAAGTTGAAAAAATATTACCCTTGAGAGGCTCGCTAGGCCGAAAACTCGAAAGGGCGACCTAGGCAAAAATTAGAGCACAAAAAAATTAGAAAATAGAAAAACTGAGCTCGCAAGGTTGAAAACCCGCAAAGGGCGGCCTTGGCAAAAGTTAGAGCGTAAAAGGAAAGTGAAAATACTCGAGTGAACCTAAGCCGAACTACGTAAGGCTTGATTCCCATCTTTGGGATACGTAGGCAACTTCATCCTGAAGTTCAGCCACAAACTTTTCCCCGATCAACTTTGTCTATTTGATCATCTCAGTCATCTTTTTCCATCAGCATTCATCGTGATCTCCGGTGCAGTGCTTTTCAGACTAGGGGCAACTTTCCAGTTGCTGGGATTCGGGATTGTACATCTCAGTGACAAATTTCAGGCATGTTCAGTTCTGATCCATATCGAAAATGGTTTTGAAAAGTTTTAATAAAAGTTGACTTTGTTCAAATTAATCTTTTTACGACTAAGACCATTTTTGGACCAAAACGGAAAATTTTCAGTACCACAATCTTCAAATTCATTGATTTCAATACAGAGTTGTCCTGCTCTTGTATACAATTGAAGTTGCTTTTTTATTACAATCATAAGGAAAACTTGAAAGTTCTAATAAAGCAATAAACCCGGGGCATAGTCAAGTCAGGTGCCCTTGCGCCCCCTCCCAGAGTTGGTCGAAGTCTCTGATACCAATCTAGGCCCATTCTGTGCCTCTTCATTGAGCCAATCCCAACACTCATCAGACAAAGTGCAATTGAAAATGGGAGCGGGGGCCAGGAGCTCTCTGGTTCTCCATGCTGTAGCATATCGGGCAAGCTGTGCGCCTCGGATCGGGAATGCGGCTGTGTACTCTATCTCTTCTGGTGGACAAGTTTGGTCTTGACCGAATTGACGACGGATCCGGAACAGAAAATAGAAGACACAGTGAGTCAAGCCAATCAGCTGAATCCCAGGTTGGCGAGTCATACTGTAGCTCATTGCCGGTAGATTGAACCAAGGACATCGCCAAGCAATGCGATCCGCGGACAAGCTACACATCCAGTCGAACCACCAACTCTCATCAAGGGCATCGACTAGGCATTGCCTGAAGAAGTAACCACGGGCTGAGTATGTTGGGCAAGAGTCCACAACCTGCAACTTGTCCATCAACCATATCTAGGGAAGGATGAAAAATGAGAGAATGAAGAATAGAGAGATGTACGATGAGAGAAAAGTAAGAAAAGGGTTCTGTGAGAAAACCGAGCTTGAGTGCCGAGTGATGTGAGCAATACATGTGAGAGATTGGGTGGGAAACTTTACCTGCAGTAGTAGTGGACTCCCCGCAAATTTGGTTGCTTCGTGACGATAGAAAGCATCCAAACCCATCAACGTCTCAGCCAGAGTCATGATAATGAAACTCTTACCCTCTTTCAAACCTTGGGTAACTTCAATCAATCGGACGCTAGATCCTCCAAAACCTGAGGTAAATAAGAAATGAGATAGCATACACAAACAAAGTGCATGTTGCCGAAAACCTTGCCAATGATGGTCGCTGCGGTCACCGGTGTCAGAAAAACGGCAAACCAAACTCGGAATATCCAACATTCCGTCACAAATCAGAGATCGAGCATTAGGCACGGAGAACCCACACATTTGTCCTAAGGCTTGGGCATGGCCAAAACGGGGTTGGGCCAGGATCTCTTCATTGCGCTCAGACTCCATTAGGACTTGAAAATCTTCAAAGGTTGGACATACCTCTTGCCTGCCAAAGCTGAAAACATGCGTCACCGGATTCCAAAACCTTGCCGCGGCATGGAGAAACGGAAAGTGCAGCGGGGTACGACCCAAAGTGAATAGTGCGTTTATGCCGAAACCTCAAAAATTTAACTTTTTCGAGCCATCCAAGTTGTTAATCCAAGCTGCAAGATTTTGGGCGAGAAAGTCCTCCATTTGGAGTAAATCAGTGTTGAAATGAGAAAAACTACGAAGCTGGGGCCTTTTGTAGGGGATAAGGTTGAATGGAGGACAGGTGTCAGCATTCTGCTGGTTCCTTCCATTTTTGGCCGGCCGGCCAAATATAGTGCCGACCGGCCATTACTATCGGCCGGTGAAGTCTTCTCTTGGCCGGTGGCATTTCCCTGGGGCCGGTGGTCTTCCCTTTGGTTCCCTGAGTTGTTTATGCTCAGAGGTTGAGGAATCCTACCATTTCCAATGCCCTCTGATGATCAATTCTTGCGGGGTCGCGTCCATTTGCTTATCGAGTTGTTGTACATTTGTTTATCGAGTTGTATTTCACTCTCTTTAAGTCTTCATGTTGCTTATCAAGTTGTACTCGCACTTAGTTAGCTTATCGTGTTCCCTCATTTTTGCTTATCGAGTTGTAAGTCGGTTCGCTACCTAATTATTACGATGCAAATGCCTAAATTTCAAATGAATTTCAGTATCATTCACATTGTCATGTGATGCCTTGCGATGCGATGTATAGAACATGAAAATGTAACATCTTTTGAATCAAATAGCAATTTCATTTTCGTCATGTGTTTGCAAAGAAATACACAGTTTTGAAAAAATGATAAACAAACCTGCTTGAGGCAGTGCAATGTGCTTGAACTACCAGTAAAAAAAGGAAAAGTAAAGAGGAAGAGTAGGGCAACAGAGTATCGGGATGGATACTAGTAACCCCTCCCCTTGCAGTCAATGCACCACCCGCGCCCTCATTCAGGGTCAACTACATGGTTTGGCACCTTTATTATTCAAGATAGTGCGAAGAAGCGCACTTTTAAAACATTAGTAGGCTTTCGAGTTGACCTCAGGCCATATCTTTTTGAGCGACGCTCCGTATGTGCGAGAAACATCCCTCCCCATATCCTTCTGCATCTTGTGAGCTCCACAATATGCCTCAATTGTATTGTGTTGCAGTGCTTTGCACGCCTCAAGTTTCTATACACATTACTTGCGTAGACCGCATGTTTTATCATTGCTTGCGTAGACCGCATGCTTTACTTGCGTACACCGCATGTTTTTATCATTACTTGCGTAGACCGTATGCTTTACTTGCGTAGACCGCATGTTTTATCATTGCTTGCGTAGACTGCATGCTTTACTTGCGTAGACCGCATGTTTTATCATTACTTGCGTAGACCGCATGTTTTATCATTGCTTGCGTAGACTGCATGCTTTACTTGCGTAGACCGCATGTTTTATCATTACTTGCGTAAACCGCATGCTTTACTTGCGTAGACCGCATGTTTTATCATTACTTGCATAGACCGCATGCTTTACTTGCGTAGACCGCATGTTTTATCATTACTTGCGTAGACCGCATGCTTTATCATTGTTTGCGTAGACCGCATGTTTTACCTGCGTAGACCGCATGTTTGTAATCAATATCATTACTTGCGTAGACCGCATGTTTTGTTTGCGTAGACCGCATGTTTTGCTTGCGTAGACCGCATGTTTGTAATCCAATTCATGACTTGCGTAGACCGCATGTCTTGCTTGCGTAGACCGCATGCTTATAAACAATTTCATTACTTGCGTAGACAGCATGTTTTTGCTTGCGTGGACCGCATTCCTATGTTCAATTTCATTGCTTGCGTAGACTGCATGCTCCTGTTTCGATTTCGTTGCCTGCGTAGACCGCATGCTCCACTTACATATCTGTGCCTTCACAGCATTGTTATGCTTCCCACTTGCTTCGCATTGTCACGCATTTTCAAGTACATTAATATGCATGTTGCTAATCATATTGTACCTGTTAAGATTGTTTTCTTTGCAGGCACGATATTATATGTACGGTTCATTTGCGGCTGGTGGAACCAGACGAACCGGACAGGTATTGTACCCTCCGCGTGAGACGTATCGAGAATCGCATAATTCTCTTATATCCGTTCTGCATTGTAGTGTAGTTTGGTGTATATTAGCTTAAAACTGTCACATGTATGCTTCGTTACAGCTTTCTTTGCACGATCATAAGTTGTGCTCAGCTTCCTGCATTGTCTTGCATTTTGCCCCTGCCTTCGGGCGCATACCCTGTTCGTCTTGCATGCTTGGTCTGAGTCTTCGGCCTTGTCAAAAATAGGCCGTCTCCAGGCTTTGACATTCACTCCCGTCATTGTTATGACTTTCGAGTTCTGTCAAAGAGGGACAACTATAGACACCCCATTTTTGACCGTCCTCAAGACTTGGACGTCACTGATTGAACACTCAGTGATCATCCTTGTTTGTGTTCGTTTCGAGTTCCCGGAAGGCCTCGGCTGCGCGCCTTGCCTCAGGATCTCTTAACTCGTTTGTTCCATCTTTGGTTTTGGCACCAAACACTTGTGGTTTTGCCTTGAAGGGCAGGGAATGGCTTGTTGGCCATCCCCACATCCCACTGGCCCTACCTTTGCCTCACTGGCCTCTCCTGGGGGCCACCGGCCATGGTTCCTTAAAACCAATGGTCGATCGGCACTATTTTTGGCCGACCGGCACTTTATTTTGCCGGTGACTGTTTTTGCTGGCCGGTTTGACTCCTTTGCACCCTTAAGGCATGGTGCATGCCAGCTGTGCCAGCTGGAATGCACCATCACTCCTCCCCGTGCAGTTTTGGCTGGTGTGACCCCTTTGAACCCCCATTCCTTCTAGAAGGATGACCCTTTGGCCAAGCTTCTTGGGTAAGCTTGGCCAGCTGTCCTAGCTTCTTCAAGAAGCCAGGGACCTTTTGCACCTTTTGCCCCTTTCATTTAGCTTCTTGGAGAAGCTTAGAACCCTCTTTTTTGCCTATATAAGTCATCCTTCCTCTCCTTTGTCTAGGGTTGGAGTTTTAACATAAGAACCAGAGCTTATATACATATATATCTGCTAGATATATCATCTCTCTCTATATTTCCCTCTCTCTCCTCCCTTAGTGTGTATTTGGAAGCCCAAAAGTGCATTTTTACCTTATTTTTGCACTAATACACACACCATTACACCTTACTCCGAGATTGAGAGGCTTTGAAGGTTGATTCTTGAGCTTTTGGACTGATTTTGATCAAAAGAGGAGGGTTACATTGACTGTTCTTGAGGTGTTCTTCAAAGGTAATCACTTTGCTTTAGTTTCCCCAAACTTGCACTAGTTTTTTTTTATCTATCTTGCTTGCTGATTTAGGCTTTGTGCATAACATAAAAAAAGCTTATATTTTCATGCTTAAGAACTCTCATTAAGGGTGTTTTGTGGTTTGACTTCAAACTCACCCTCTTAGGCCTTATTTGGCCTTTTTTGGTACTTTCTTTGTGAGGCTTTGTTTGCTTGAGTGTTTTAGTCTTCTCACCACTGAAAACCAGTGATTTTTCAAAGGTAAGGAAGGTGGTTTGAAGTCTTGTATAGGGCAGGGACACCCCTCTCCCTTCATTACCTCATTTCCTTGCCTTTTGGCTTAAAGGGCAACATGCACGCTTGATTGATTTTGCCCCTATTTCAGAGGTTTTTGGGTGTCTCTAGGTCACATGTCATCTCTGTTTTTGGTCGGATTTGTGTCCCTTTGCATGCTTAACATACTTGCTTTGCATTCCTCTATTTGGCATCGAAATGTATCTTGTGTTTAGGCCATGATTCTTGCATGTGTTAGCCTAATTTCATGAAGGTATTGGCATCACTTTGCCATGTTTAAGGCCTGTTGGCCATCTGTTTCAGTGATGCTTGCCATGTTTGGTGTCATCTCTTTGTGTTTTGGCTTGTAAGCTTTGAGTATATTGGCTTTTAGCATGCTTAGCTTAGACCATCCTCATGATTTGGCATCATTTAGGATCATATTTCACTCCATAAATCATGTTTGTATGTTTGCATATGTGACCTCTTTCAAGCTTTGAGGATGTACCCTTTTATGCCTAGAAATGAGCCTTGGTGTATGCATCTCATTGGAGCCACTTGAGCTGCCATATCAGTGGGTTTTGGAGCCCATTTTTGCATGCTAGGATTCTGTTTTTTTGCTTGTCTAATTCATGCCACGAGTGGTCATGTTAGTGAAAGTAAAGTGCTCCCTTTTGTGGCTTAGCTTTAGGCCCATTGGCTTGCATGTTGGCATGAGTGTTTGTCCACCATTTTGGGCATTTTTGGCCACTGTTTTGGGGTGGATTGAGGTCTGTCCCTTTATGGTTTAAGTCCACCATTGCATGCTTGTCTCATGTTTGTTGCATGATTGCTTCATTAGATGTTGCAACATGATAATCCTATTGCTTAAATTGTCCATGTTTGCATTGCATTTGCATCTTGCATGTCCAGCATTGTATACTTGCCATGATAGTTGCATAGCATTTGGCATGCCTTGTATCTTAATCTCATGTTGTGTCTTTGAGTCATGTTTGCATAACATGCATTGCATTACTTGGTTTGGGGTGTCAAACCAAGTGTGAGGGTTAAGGAATGTTCATACTACAAGTGATGTAACGCCTCTTAACTCTCGGTCACCGGGGCCCTTGACTTCGACATGATAGGCTCTTGGTCCTCATTTGTGTGTTGCATGCATTTTCATATCAAATGGCAAGCTTGATCTCTTAGGCTATCATGCACAATTGATGGCTCGAGGACCGAGGGCCATGTTTCCCTGAGTTCAATACATGATGGGGAACATGACCATTCTCACATGTGCCTGAAATCCCATGCCATATACTGCCTGTCCTCTGTTGCTGTCAAAACTGTCTTCTGCAAACATACAAACTGTCTTCTGCAAAACTGTCAAAACTGTCTTCTGCCTGTCCTCCGAACAGAGGTGATGTGACTGGTGACTAACGGATCGGATGTCTGCCTTGCCTTAGCGAAGGAACACTGGTTGCCTTTGAACTGAATTTCTGACCTAACAAAGTCTATCAGCACAAGTCCGATGAACCTCGGGGATAGTGGAGCCTTCTGAAGCTATAGTTCCAGGACTACCTAGCAAAAGAGAAAACCGGCAGCATCTTAGCTCAATTTCACTGGAACGGATATAAGCATAGCAGAACGACTGTATTCATTACTGGTGACTGTTCCCCAAATCACTGCCCCAAAACTGAATCTGATACCCGCAGATATAGCTGATTCTCAAAAACTGATACTGGTGCCCTCAGGCCTGATACCCAGACTTGCAAACTGGTATATGCACTCCCTGTAGAGATACACTTTCAAAGCAAATAGCAAGTAAAGAGAGCCAAAACACCCCTATGTTGGGGTAGGGTTTCCCTGTCCTATTTTGTCAGGAGCTAGGGTTTTACCACGCACACAGCGGTTTCAAACAATCTACATCGGGTAAGCAACCTGTCCTAGTTTGGAATGGTCACTATGGATTCCGAATATGCACTAGGTCGAATGGTCAAAAAGGTTGCCCCGGTAAAAACCGGGGTTTGTGTTCCCATGCTGTCAGAGCCCATAACCGGTCAGCGTTATGGTCATGCCTTGACAAGACAAGCCTCCGGCGAACCGTTCAGGAATGGCAGATGGTAAACACTGTGTCCTAGGCGCACCAATGCACATGCAATGCAAAGAAACACATAAGCGTAGTCAAAACAGTATATCACGCGTTCGAGTCAAACTCTCTAAACTCCCCAGCAGAGTCGCCAGAAACTGTAACACGTCCGCAGAGGGGACCTCGCGGGTTACAGTTCGGACTCAATTTGTGTCGGTTCTAAATCTGAACCAAAGAGTCCAAATCCGGCAAATCGTTTTGAAGAAAAACAGATTTTTGAAAAAGTAGTGCCAAACATGGACTGCTTTGCCAGATTACAGAGTCGCCACCTAAATATTTTAAAATGGAAAATTTAGGAAACCCTGACTTGGTGCCGAAGGCCACATGTCAGTCATCACCAAAGTTGTCTTGGCTCGGGAGCTTGGGTACGATCGGGGAAGGTCAGCTATGAGCACCTCCTTTTGCCCGGTCCGAAGACCGGCCTCTACTAACCGTGATATCCGATTTTGAAAACGTTATGTATTCTTATTCCAATTATTAACATAGAATTACTATGTTATGCGCGCAGCAAACAAGTATAGACTAGATTGCCTAATTTGGAAGTACACATTGCATATCCGTTCGTTTTGAAAATGCTTTGGAATTTGCTACTCGCAAGTAGGCTAAAATACGGATTTCAATGAGTTGTTCCAACTCAGGCAATCCAACCTTCACCCACAGGAATTCAAACAGTTTATCTCACATAAGCAGTTAGCGCATGGTAGTCATACTGTCATGTTAACATTCACACGCATGCGATATGCTAAAGCATAAATACTTACATCGTACTCCGTGCCAAAACAAGAAACTAGTTAGCAGACATGCATGTCCCTAGGTCATGTTAGAGTGTCTAATGCATCGCATACGACATGTAATTAGGATAGGCTCGGCTAACCCTAAAAATGGCATGTGAAATGCACTTTATTCGACGCACGTATTCAAATTGGAATTGAAAATACAATGCGGTTTGTATGATGTACCGAGCCCAGTGCATGTAAACAAATGCATGGATGCACGCATGCATAGCATAAGGTATGCTAAAATAAACGTGCCCTAATCTACCATCGTAAGCAGGTAAATAAAAGGGAGAAAGAAGTGGGGGTTGGAAGACATACACACCACTCACACACACTTATTACAGATACGCCCTCACACGGAGGGACCAAAAGAATAATACAGATAATTAACTACGCAAGCTAATTAAATATTACAAATTAATTAAATTAACAAAATAATTAATCTAAGAAAAACAGTAAACCGCCTCGGGGCGAGGGCCCAACGCATGCGCGCTCGGATTCCACTCGGAATTGCACTGCCATGCCTAGATTGCCTCTGTTTTCCCTGCTTTGTTCCTCTGAAATCTGCCAAAGTCTCAAGGATGCCTCTCTGGACACTGGAGAATCCCACCGTCTGGAGGAAATGACCACCGGCACTAGGATGTAGCCATCGGCACAAAATATATCCACCGGCCATTGATTGACTGCCGGTCGACACTAAATACTGCCGGCCGGCAATGAATTCCTACAGAACCTGCAACTCACAGCAGTAGAGGGAAAAACTTGCATGGCAGCTCAATTCAAGCAATGTATGCACCAAACACATTCCTTATCATGTTTGTGACTCAAAGGAGGATGTGCCTCGATTCTCGGGCCACCAATCGCGCATTTCCATGCATGATGGCCAAAGAGTCAAGTGTGCATTTTAATATCAAATGTAATGCACACCAAACATACAAGGGACCCAACCTCAATCATGGTTGATCAAGAGGCAAGGCAATGCACAACAATGCACATGCAACCTAAGCATGCAAGCTAACATACAAACATGCAATGCAACTACATGGCATACACAACGCTAACAACATAACATGCACAACGCATTGAAACATGGCATACACAATGCAACATGGACTTACACCAACACAAGTGGACCTCAGTCACACTCACATAGGACGCCATCGGATAAAAGTGAAGTGCCTCGAAATGCGTGCACACGGGCACGCAAACCGAGGCAACGGCATACGGAATGCAATGATGCTAAAATGACATAAACAATACAATATGGGCTTACACTAACATGAGAGAGCCTCAGCCACACTCACATAAGAGGCTGAGAGATGAAAAGTGAGATGCCTCGAAATGCGTGCACACGGTCACGCAAACCGAGGCAATGGCATACGCGATGAAATGGCATGGAAATATGATATGCAAACATGCAAATGAATTTCAGCACTGAAATGTGGGGCAAAACAGTCCCGAAACATGGCCAAAGTGTACCCGATGCATGGAATGATCCCGAAACATGAATTTTGGCACCCGAAATGGCCTATAGCTACACCAAACATGCATAATTGATACATGACATGAAAAGGCAGAAGCAAGGAAGCCCCATAACTCACATTTTTACAGTACAAAACATGGGCAAACAGCAATCACAAATGGGTCTAACATGGCATACAAAAATGGCTCCACAAGGGAGGCTATGAAGCAAGTGGTATATGCAAAAGCCAAATGGAAAAATACCCTTCTACAACACTGAAGAGGGACCAAAAATATGACTACTCACAGTAGATGACAGCCCCCAAATCAATATGCAAACATGCCCGAAATGCCATGCAAGATTGAAGCCAACAAAGGCTATAATATGAGGTATACAAAAAATGCATCAAACAGCCTTGGACCCTTAACAAAAGATGACAAGAAGGCCAGAATATGACTCTTTCCAGACCTGATCATGGCCGAAAACAGAAGCAAAATAGGTCTAACAAAGCATGCAAAATAAGGGCCAAAGAGGGGTATAATGACAAGTATAACATGGAGACCCCCAACAAGGTTGATCCCTTCTACAATGTTGTATAGGGACACAAAATAAGCTTACTCACAGTTCATGACATGCTCCAAAACAGATCACACAGAGGCTAAACAAATCATGCAAATTTACGGTAAATATGAGAGATTATGAAGCAAGTGCATGATACAGAGGCCAAACAGGGTTGAGCCCTTCTTCAATGTTGAAGAGGGGCTCAAAATAGGCCCACTCACAGTTTATATCAGGCTCAGAAATAGATCACACATGAACTAAAAAAAGCATGCAAGATATTGACATACAAAATGATATTGAAGCAAGTGCATCATAGAGGGCTCAAACAGGGTTGAGCCCTTAAACAAACATGTAGAATAGCTCAAAATAAGGCCCCTTTCAGTTAGGGCCGGAGTCTAAAACAGTGAGCAAGTAGGGTAGAGGAATGGTGCAAAAAAAAAGTGCCAAAAGAGGGTGATTGATACTTACCCTTGAAGATCACACTCTTGTTGCTTCTTGGCTTGAGTTGCAGCACCTTTGGCCTCTGAAAAACTGCTCCAAGCTGCTGTGATGGTGTAGTGGTGGTGGTGCTATGGATTGGTGAAGAAATGGCCAAGGATTTGAGAGGTTTAGAGTAGAGAGAGAGAGAAATCTAGAGTGAGAAGCTCTCAAAACTTTCTTTTTTTGTTCTAACCCTAAGCATATGAGATATATGGCCCTATATATGTCAAAACAAGAGCTTTTGGTCGAAATATCCCAATTGAAAATATCTTCCACAGTGTATTGGTAAATATCTGTCAAAAATCTGAGTTCTGGGCACTTTTGGCCGGCCGTCAATCTTTTGTGCCGGTCGGATAAATGGATGGCCGGTAGGTAGCCGGTAAGGTCAAAAAGTGCCAGTGAAAGTCCAGATTGAAGCCCCGGAAGTTAGCTTTCCAATGGCGTAAACCTTGCATTAAAATCCCTTCTGTAGAAAAAGTTATGCCAGTTTCCGTAAAGCCGCGCAGATTCGGTCCAACCGGACTTCAACCAACCATATCTCCTCCCCCCGGATTTGGACTTAGGAGATTCTTGAGTGCAAAATGAAGCCCCGGAAGTAAGGTTTCCAATGGTGGTGGCCCCATATTTTAATTCCTCTTGTACAAAGCGTTACGCGCGTTTCGGGGAAGCCGCGCAGACTTTTCTCCTTCCCGGATTCATGCTGAACCACTCCCAAACTAGTTTTCTCCCCTCTTCTCCTCTTTTCTTCAACTTCAAACCCCTAAGTAAGGTGTTTTGAAAGATTTTTCAAAGATTTCATCTCTCTTTCATTCATCTCCCCTTTTGTCCTTGCTCGGTTTACCGAAAAGCGCAACATTTACCGAAATGCGAGCGTCGGAACATCGTGGGAATTTTATTTCAAAAATGTTTTGAAAGAGAGGGTTTTAAGGTATAAAAAACCATCAAAAATAATTTTGGTCCACAATGGGGTATGAAGTTGAGATTTGCCTCTCTCCTTGCCAAAGAAATTGAACCTTCGCCCTGCACACCTTTCTCCAACAAGTAAACCATCAGTAACGCCCAAGTCTCGAGGGTGGTCAAAAATGGGGTGTCTATAGTTGCCCCTCTTTGACAGAACTCGGAAGTCATGAAATGACGTGAGTGAATGTCGAAGCCCAGAGACGACCCATTTTTGACAAGGCCGAAGACTTGGACAAACAAACAAGATATAGATAGACAAATGGTTGTGCCCGCAGGCTGCCTACGTATCCCTTTACAAGGAATCAAACCAGCGTAGTTCGGGGGCAGGATGCGAAGTGATGCACAATGCAAGTGCATAACTTATGATCATGCAAAGGATGCTGTGATGAAGCAATTATGCAAAATAAATGCAACATGTTAAGCGAATGCTATGCAAACAAGTAAACATGAACCAAACTACATGTCATGTAGAAAGGATGTAAGAAAATTATGCAATTCTCACGGCGTCTTGCGTGGAGAAGGCTAAAAGTGACTACCGAGAATACCCGGAGTCTCAAGCACAACATCTCTCAACGTATCGTACACAGGAGAGGAAAGAGTAACACTTCTCAGCGTAGTACACGCGAGAGAAGAAGGATAAAATTTCTCAGCGTAGTACACGCAAGAGAACAAGGATAAAATTTCTCAGCGTAGTACACGCGAGAGAGGAAAGAAGAAAGCAAAAAGAAACCTCTCAGCGTAGTACATGCGAGAGAGGAAAGAGAAAAGCCTCTCAGCGTAGTACACGCGAGAGATGAAAGGGAAAAAGCGAAAAGAAACCTCTCAGCGTAGTACACGCGAGAAAGGAAAGAGGAAAGCAAAAAAAAACCTCTTAGCGTAGTACACGTGGGAGAGGAAAAAAGAAAGCAAAAAAGAAACCTCTCAGCGTAGTACACGCGAGAGAGGAAAGGAAAAAGCGAAAAGAAACCTCTCAGCGTAGTACACGCGGGAGAGGAAAGAGAAAAGTAAAAGAAACCTCTCAGCGTAGTACACGCGAGAGAGGAAAGAGAAAAGGCGAAAAGAAACCTCTCAGCGTAGTACACGCGAGAGAGGAAAGAGAAAAGCAAAAAGAAACCTCTCAGCGTAGTACACGCGAGAGAGGAAAGAGAAAAGCAAAAAGAAACCTCTCAGCGTAGTACACGCGAGAGAGGAAAGAACAGCAACACAAGTAAAAAAAGGCGCACAACAATGTGGGCGAAACATGCATGACAGTGCAAGTGAAATGAGTGCATAACAATGTGACTGGGACGTGCATCATGATGCAAATGAAGTGGGTGCATAACAATGCAATTGGAACATGCAGCATAATGCAAGTGGGACGAGTGTGTATACACATTCTGTGCACAATAATCAATGCATATTTGATGCAATCTCAACAGTGTGTTTGAAATAAAATGTTGAATAAGGAAATACACGCCTTAACGAGACCAATTCAAACGCAACCTCCGATTTACCTCTCGGAGGAGTCACAATAGATTCCAAAAGGATACATCTCGTGCATGCAAATTGACAATGAGCTACGCATCGGAGACATGAGTTGATACTTCCGCAGAAACATTTTGAGGTTGAGGTAGAGGCACACCCATACTTCGGAGCATTGACAAGGCTTGAAGGGGTACATCCCATGGAATTTGTTGGAGGTGAAACACACTCAGATGCTTTGATTTTTCCTCTTTTCTTTTGCTTTGCAGTTTGGAACCTTAATAGCTTCAGATAGATCCTGATTTTACTGTTCTCACATGACCTGGGTTGAACCCTGCAGTTTTTGAAAGAACAAATTCCTTTTTTGCACAAATGTGGAGAATGGCACAGCACTCTGAGCACAAGATGATTTTTTTTTTTTTTTGCTTTTGAAATTAAGAAATGAGTTCTCGATCAGGTATTGCGCCTACGACTGAACACGGTGAAAAAGACTCAACAATGGAAAACAATAGGTAAACAATCTAAACACATCGAGTAACACTCGAGACGACTCAAAACAAGAATCGAGATAAAACAAAAAAGACACGGCACTCAGACATGCACAGGGAGCCTGTTTCACCGGGTAGTGTTTCCCACCCTTTCTCATTTGTGATCCTCACATCACTCGGCCCTCAAGCTCTATTTTTCACGAAAAAAAAGCCCTTTTCTCACTTTTTCTCTCAACGCACATCTCTCTATTCTTTAATCTCTCATTTTTTATCCCTCCCCTAGGTGGTTGATGGATAAACAGGAAGTTGCTGGGGTTCTTGCCCCTAGCATTCTGCTAGATTCTTTTCTTGTTCACAACAGTGAGTTTCTTCCACAGAGGGGCCGCGCTATAATTGGGTGTATAGCGAATCTGCGGCTGACATCGGTCGACGATGCTCTACCAGGGAGTTTGGACATGGTTTGATCTGTCCAGATGAGGGAGTGGAACATCCTGTCCCATTCCAATTTATGCTTTGCACATGGCTTGATACCCCGCTGTTTGGAGGGTAAGAGAGCTTTCAGCCCTTTTGTTAATTTTAGTTGTGCCCTTCTTCTGGCAGGTAGAGTGCCCTTTCTGGCAAGTATGGTGGCAACGGGGAAAAGACAGGACACCTGACTCAACTGTGCCCCTAGTTCATCATTTTGACCATTTTTGTTTTTTGGCTTTCCACTAAAACAATTTTGATCAACATGAGAGTTAGATTAACATGCTTGTTCGATTTTCTGATTTAAAGTCATGCAAGTCAGGCTATGAGCACTGAAAATTTTCCTTTTTTGGGTTCAAGAAAACGGTCCAATTTTGGAAAAATGGAATAATTTTTTAAAGAAAATCAGTCAACCTTAGTAAAAATTCCCAAAAACTGTTTTTGCAAACGGTCACTGCTCAATGAGCGTAGAACCCACTCTCGAGATGCGCAACCTTAGATTCGAAGGAAAATTGCCCCTTGCTTGAGGGGAGCTGCATGGCAACGGAAAGTTGCCCCTTGTTTGAATGACACCGCAGCGCATTGAATGGCAACGGAAAGTTGCCCCTTGTGTGAATGGCACCGCAGCCCATTGAATGGCAACGGAAAGTTGCCCCTTGTGTGAATGGCACCGCGGCGCATTGTGACCAGTCCTCAGAGCGATGATTACAACTGAACTCTCGGATACAGAGAAGGCAAGGATGGTCAAAACCATTACATGGACACAATCGAATTTGAAGTGTTTGTGGCTGGACTTCAAAGTGAAGTTGCCTACGTATCCCAAACATGGGAATCAAGCCTTACGTAGTTCGGGGTTAAGGTACACTCGGGTATTTAACCTCTCCTTTTTATGCTCTAACTTTTGCCAAGGCGCCTGTTGCAGGTTTTTGACCTTGCGAGCTTTGTTCTTCTTTCTTTTCAATTTTTTCATTTTTTATTTTTTTTTCCTTTTCTTTTTTTTTTTTGCATTTTTCTTTTTTTGTATATTTTTTGCATTTTTTTTCTTTTCTTTTTTTTTCATTCTTTTCTTCGCTCTAACTTTTGCCTGGGTCGCCCTTCCGGGTTTTCGGCCCAGCGAGCCTCTTAAAGGGTAAAAGTGTAACAAGTCCATGCTAAATGATTTTGAGATTGAAGCCCTCTGTATCCAGGAGAATGGCTGTTGTATTGATTTGCAGAAGGATCCACCTTTGGCTCTTCGAGCACATCGGATATTTTTTGCCCCTAGTTCGAGGGGTGTCTCTGTTCTAACTTTGCAAGCTTCTTCTGATGAGGTCTAACCTTCTTGATCTGACTTTGGTGCCTCTTGTTCGAGGGTTGCTTCAAATCTGGCCACACAGGCCTTTCTTGATGGTTGATCGTTGAATACTCTAAACCCAAGGTCAAAGTTTTTCGAGGGCAAAGGGATTGAATCTTGAGGCTGAGAGCGATCCTAAGCTGCACAATCTCAAGAGCGATTCCACACAAGTCTTCGCAGGACTGCGCAAAACATTTTTTTGAAAGTTTTTAAGAAGTGGACGAATCGCTCGCGCTAAAGATGGTGTGGAACCAATCTGGATCAAAGCTAGGGTCCTTCTCAGTACTCACACTAACAAGCATGATTTCATTCATTAAGGGCTTAGCACGCCTCTCTTTCTCTCAGTTTGATAAAAGTTTTGCAAATCCCAAGGAATTCCTTCCTCTTCATTTTCACCACAGTGTTTGAAAAAGTTTTGAAAAACTTAGGCCAATGCAATGACTTCAAGGCACAGAAAAGACATAGCTTCTAGTCAAATACTGCCATCTCATTTAGAATTTCTGGCACAACTGGCACAACTGGCACACGGCAGAAGCAAACACAAGAGTGTGAAAATCACTGCTGTTTCATTTCAAGATCTGTTGGCACAACTGGCTCCCTGGCAGAAACAGACTCAAAAGAAAGCAAAAAGACAAACACAAAACAAGATAGTGATGTCCGAGGTAACATTCCCGGAATCACCTGACTTCAACAAAACAGGACTGACTCGATACAACAAGACAGACCTGAAATAAAAAGACTGACTCAAAATAAGGAGACAGACTCAAAGCGACACAACAAAACTGACCCAATACCCAAGTCAGAAAGCAAAATTAACAGCATTTGTACATTGCTCAAAACAGTGCATGTCGTCCACCACATCTGAAGTAAACTGAACGCCGCCCGCAGGTGGTTCATCTCCTGATCACATCACATTATCCCCCAAGTTCACCGATCCAGTGCCGATAGACTTTGCAGGGTCTGGTGCGACGATAACTCCTTTATTAATCAGATCTTGTATTTCATGTCGAAGACGATAACAACTATCAGTGACGTGGCCAACTTGTTGATGGAAGGCACAATACTTGGCCGGATCATGGGAGGGGGGAAGTTTATTTGGCAATGGCCGTAGCTCTAGGGGTTTCAGGTGCCCCTTTTTTATTAGGACCCTCAAGGCCGCTGATAGTGACATGTACAGTGGGGTAAACACCCTCTGGCCCCGAGGTGGGTATTTTGAGGTTTGTGGCTTTTTGTTGGATGCACCAGCAAAGGGATTGACAGGTGCTGACTGGGTTTGCTGGTCTCTTCCGAGTACGGGGCTAGAGCTTAAAGGAGTATTCCTGGTACAAAGGCCCTTCTCCTGGCTTGCCCCTTGATTCGAACTGCCCCTAATTTGAGTGGCAAAAGTGTCATCCATAATTTTTACAACAACTGCGAGGACTTGCTCTTCGTTCAGTCCCTCGGCTTTCAAAGCCTCAGCAGCCAACTGAAGATGTTCATGGGGACTAATGCTTGCCCCAGCCTTGTTCTTATCACTGGCCTCCACTTTGCTAAGAGATTGGCCTTCTTCCAATGCAGCCCGTCCCAAGGTTAGGGAACCTTTCGACATGAACTCCCTGGTACGTGATGTGGTCGATGATGGGGCCAAAATCCCAAAGGCTAAATCTGCCACAGTTCTCTGAAGATCTTCGATCATTCTCAGCAACTCAGAAGTAGTGGGCTCACAAGTTTGAGATGATTGGGGTTCAGATGCACCCATCATGCATAAGTCCATGCTTTCCGGGATAAACACCTCTGGTTTGGATAGATGGGCCGGGGTGATGTATATACTGGGGTCAAAGGTGGATGGTAGTGTATGGATTAGGTTGAGATGTGGATGAGGTACTCGGTCATTGGGGTCTGAAGGTGGAGCTATCGTCCGGCTGTCAATGAGGTTTTGGATCTCATGATGAAGACGAAAGCACACGTCAGTGTCATGGCCAGCTCGCTGATAGAAGGCACAGTAGTCAGCTGGGTTATGTGAGGGAGGGGGTTTCTTTGGTAATGGTTGTGGTTCCAGTGGCTTCAGATACCCCTTTTTGATCAGGACCCTCAGGGCCGTTGACAGAGACATGTACAGTGGGGTAAACACCCTTTGGCCCCGTGGTGGTTATTTGGCCATTTGTGAGCTAGTTTCGGATGCACCGGTGAGTGGGGTGGTCAATTTTTGTGTGGGGGTGGTGACCATGCCCATGTCTGAAGTTATAGCAGCTGTGTCACTACTAGTGGTTGCATTTGAACTGTGGGTAAATGCCCTCCTAGGCTACTCCTTCTCCTGGTCAACAAGGCCCTGCTTCATAGCGTCCTCGATCTGTACCCCTATCTCGTGTAGGTCCGCAAAGGTAGGAAAGGGTAAGACTATCATTTTTTGCATCATCCTGGGTTGGAGGTTGCGCACAACCATCCTTATTTGGTCTTTGTCAGAAGGCCTTGTAGTCATCATTGAGGCCTTTGATCTCCATCTCGTCATGAACTCTGAGAAACCCTCATTTAGTTCTTGGCGGGTGGTTTCGAGATCACGAGTTGTGACCTCAATCTGTGTGTTGTAGGAGTATTGAGCAATAAAGGCCTCAGCCAGCTCTTCCCAGTTCCGTTTCACAGAGTCCTTCAGTTTTGCATGCCAGATTGCAGCTATCCCAGACATGGTTCGGCCAAAGAGAGACAACTTCTGAGCTGTGGTCAAACCCATTGGCGTCAAGATATCGGAAAACAGGTGGAGGTGCACCCTTGGGTCTCCAGAGCCGTCAAAGCGATCGATATGCGGCATTTTAAACTGCTCCGGCAAGGTAATTGCAGATTCAATATACCCGTCCTCTAAATCCGGGATGGGGTTCACTCCATGTGCTCGTCTGAACAACTCCTCCAATTTATTGACCTTAAGTGCAGTTGGGTCAACCTTAAATTCAAAGGGCGTGTCCACTGGATTAGCTGGTGCTTTGGACAACTGAGGTGGGATTGGCAGTGGGACTGGCCATGTCGGAACATCCGTACTTTCCTGGACGTGAGCTGCCTCTCTGGGTGTTGGAACCATAGGTGGGGGTGGAGCTGGGTGCGAAGCGGACGCTCCGTCTTGTTGGGGTTGCTGTTGCTACTGAAGCTTGGTAAGTAAGCCCGCTTGTTGAGCCAGAACCTCTGCTTGGCGGGTGGTAAACTCTGCCCGACGAGCAGCATCCTGCTGCATGGCCTGCATGGCCTCATGGAGTTGACGCACCTCCTCCTGCATATTAACTGAAAGCTGCGGATCCGAACAGAGGTGATGTGACTGGTGACTAACGAATCGGATGTCTGCCTTGCCTTAGCGAAGGAACACTGGTTGCCTTTGAACTGAATTTCTGACCTAACAAAGTCTATCAGCACAAGTCCGATGAACCTCGGGGATAGTGGAGCCTTCTGAAGCTATAGTTCCAGGACTACCTAGCAAAAGAGAAAACCGGCAGTATCTTAGCTCAATTTCACTGGAACGGATATAAGCATAGCAGAACGACTGTATTCATTACTGGTGACTGTTCCCCAAATCACTGCCCCAAAACTGAATCTGATACCCGCAGATATAGCTGATTCTCAAAAACTGATACTGGTGCCCTCAGGCCTGATACCCAGACTTGCAAACTGGTATATGCACTCCCTGTAGAGATACACTTTCAAAGCACATAGCAAGTAAAGAGAGCCAAAACACCCCTATGTTGGGGTAGGGTTTCCCTGTCCTATTTTGTCAAGAGCTAGGGTTTTACCACGCACACAGTAGTTTCAAACAATCTACATCGGGTAAGCAACCTATCCTAGTTTGAAATGGTCACTATGGATTCCGAATATGCACTAGGTCGAATGGTCAAAAAGGGTGCCCCGGTAAAAATCGGGGTTTGTGTTCCCATGCTGTCAGAGCCCATAACCGGTCAGCCTTATGGTCATGCCTTGACAAGACAAGCCTCCGGCGAACCGTTCAGGAATGGCAGATGGCAAACACTGTGTCCTAGGCGCACCAATGCACATGCAATGCAAAGAAACACATAAGCGTAGTCAAAACAATATATCACGCGTTCGAGTCAAACTCTCTAAACTCCCCAGCAGAGTCGCCAGAAACTGTAACACGTCCGTGGGGGGGACCTCGCGGGTTACAGTTCGGACTCAATTTGTGTCGGTTCTAAATCTGAACCAAAGAGTCCAAATCCGGCAAATCGTTTTGAAGAAAAACATATTTTTGAAAAAGTAGTGCCAAACATGGACTGCTTTGCCAGATTACAGAGTCGCCACCTAAATATTTTAAAATGGGAAATTTAGGAAACCCTGACTCGGTGCCGAAGGCCACATGTCCGTCATCACCAAAGTTGTCTTGGCTCGGGAGCTTGGGTACGATCGGGGAAGGTCAGCTATGAGCACCCCCTTTCGCCCGGTCCGAAGACTGGCCTCTACTAACCGTGATATCCGATTTTGAAAACGTTATGTATTCTTATTCCAATTATTAACCTAGAATTACTATGTTATGCGCGCAGCAAACAAGTATAGACTAGATTGCCTAATTTGGAAGTACACATTGCATATCCGTTCGTTTTGAAAATGCTTTGGAATTTGCTACTCGCAAGTAGGCTAAAATACGGATTTCAATGAGTTGTTCCAACTCAGGCAATCCAACCTTCACCCACAGGCATTCAAACAGTTTATCTCACATAAGCAGTTAGCCGCATGGTAGTCATACTGTCATGTTAACATTCACACGCATGCGATATGCTAAAGCATAAATACTTACATCGTACTCCGTGCCAAAACAAGAAACTAGTTAGCAGACATGCATGTCCTTAGGTCATGTTAGAGTGTCTAATGCATCGCATACGACATGTAATTAGGATAGGCTCGGCTAACCCTAAAGATGGCATGTGAAATGCACTTTATTCGACGCACGTATTCAAATTGGAATTGAAAATACAATGCGGTTTGTATGATGTACCGAGCCCAGTGCATGTAAACAAATGCATGGATGCACGCATGCATAGCATAAGGTATGCTAAAATAAACGTGTCCTAATCTACCATCGTAAGCAGGTAAATAAAAGGGAGAAAGAAGTGGGGGTTGGAAGACATACACACCACTCACACACACTTATTACAGATACGCCCTCACACGGAGGGACCAAAAGAATAATACAGATAATTAACTACGCAAGCTAATTAAATATTACAAATTAATTAAATTAACAAAATAATTAATCTAAGAAAAACAGTAAACCGCCTCGGGGCGAGGGCCCAACGCATGCGCGCTCGGATTCCACTCGGAATTGCACTGCCATGCCTAGATTGCCTTTGTTTTCCCTGCTTTGTTCCTCTGAAATCTGCCAAAGTCTCAAGGATGCCTCTCTGGACACTGGAGAATCCCACCGTCTGGAGGAAATGACCACCGGCACTAGGATGTAGCCATCGGCACAAAATATATCCACCGGCCATTGATTGACTGCCGGTCGGCACTAAATACTGCCGGCCGGCAATGAATTCCTACAGAACCTGCAACTCACAGCAGTAGAGGGCAAAACTTGCATGGCAGCTCAATTCAAGCAATGTATGCACCAAACACATTCCTTATCATGTTTGTGACTCAAAGGAGGATGTGCCTCGATTCTCGGGCCACCACTCGCGCATTTCCATGCATGATGGCCAAAGAGTCAAGTGTGCATTTTAATATCAAATGTAATGCACACCAAACATACAAGGGACCCAACCTCAATCATGGTTGATCAAGAGGCAAGGCAATGCACAACAATGCACATGCAACCTAAGCATGCAAGCTAACATACAAACATGCAATGCAACTACATGGCATACACAACGCTAACAACATAACATGCACAACGCATTGAAACATGGCATACACAATGCAACATGGACTTACACCAACACAAGTGGACCTCAGTCACACTCACATAGGAGGCCATCGGATAAAAGTGAAGTGCCTCGAAATGCGTGCACACGGGCACGCAAACCGAGGCAATAGCATACGGAATGCAATGATGCTAAAATGACATAAACAATACAATATGGGCTTACACTAACATGAGAGAGCCTCAGCCACACTCACATAAGAGGCCGAGAGATGAAAAGTGAGATGCCTCGAAATGCGTGCACACGGTCACGCAAACCGAGGCAATGGCATACGCGATGAAATGGCATGGAAATATGATATGCAAACATGCAAATGAATTTCAGCACTGAAATGTGGGGCAAAACAGTCCCGAAACATGGCCAAAGTGTACCCGATGCATGGAATGATCCCGAAACATGAATTTTGGCACCCGAAATGGCCTATAGCTACACCAAACATGCATAATTGATACATGACATGAAAAGGCAGAAGCAAGGAAGCCCCATAACTCACATTTTTACAGTACAAAACATGGGCAAACAGCAATCACAAATGGGGCTAACATGGCATACAAAAATGGCTCCACAAGGGAGGCTATGAAGCAAGTGGTATATGAAAAGCCCAAATGGAAAAACACCCTTCTACAACACTAAAGAGGGACCAAAAATATGACTACTCACAGTAGATGACAGCCCCCAAATCAATAAGCAAACATGCCCGAAATGCCATGCAAGATTGAAGCCAACAAAGGCTATAATATGAGGTATACAAAAAATGCATCAAACAGCCTTGGACCCTTAACAAAAGATGACAAGAAGGCCAAAATATGACTCTTTCCAGACCTGATCATGGCCGAAAACAGAAGCAAAATAGGTCTAACAAAGCATGCAAAATGAGGGCCAAAGAGGGGTATAATGACAAGTATAACATGGAGACCCCAAACAAGGTTGATCCCTTCCACAATGTTGTATAGGGACACAAAATAAGCTTACTCACAGTTCATGACATGCTCCAAAACAGATCGCACAGAGGCTAAACAAATCATGCAAATTTCCGATAAATATGAGAGATTATGAAGCAAGTGCATGATAGAGAGACCAAACAGGGTTGAGCCCTTCTTAAATGTTGAAGAGGGGCTCAAAATAGGTCCACTCACAGTTTATATCAGGCTCAGAAATAGATCACACATGAACTAAAAAAAGCATGCAAGATATTGACATACAAAATGATATTGAAGCAAGTGCATCATAGAGGGATCAAACAGGGTTGAGCCCTTAAACAAACATGTAGAATAGCTCAAAATAAGGCCCCTTCCAGTTAGGGCCAGAGTCTAAAACAGTGAGCAAGTAGGGTAGAGGAATGGTGCAAAAAAAAGTGCCAAAAGAGGGTGATTGATACTTACCCTTGAAGATCACACTCTTGTTGCTTCTTGGCTTGAGTTGCAGCACCTTTGGCCTCTGAAAAATTGCTCCAAGCTGCTGTGATGGAGTAGTGGTGGTGGTGCTATGGATTGGTGAAGAAATAGCCAAGGATTTGAGAGGTTTAGAGTAGAGAGAGAGAGAAATCTAGAGTGAGAAGCTCCCAAAACTTTCTTTTTTTGTTCTAACCCTAAGCATATGAGATATATGGCCCTATATATGTCAAAACAAGAGCTTTTGGTCGAAATATCCCAATTGAAAATATCTTCCACAGTGTATTGGTAAATATCTGTCAAAAATCTGAGTTCTGGGCACTTTTGGCCGGCCGGCAATATTTTGTGCCGGCCGTCAATCTTTTGTGCCGGTCGGATAAATGGATGGCCGGTAGGTAGCTGGTAAGGTCAAAAAGTTCCGGTGAAAGTTCAGATTGAAGCTCCGGAAGTTAGCTTTCCAATGGCGCAAACCTTGCATTAAAATTCCTTCTGTAGAAAAAGTTATGCCAGTTTCCGTAAAGCCGCGCAGATTCGGTCCAACCGGACTTCAACCAACCATATCTCCTCCCCCCGGATTTGGACTTAGGAGATTCTTGAGTACAAAATGAAGCCCCGGAAGTAAGGTTTCCAATGGTGGTGGCCTCATATTTTAATTCTTCTTGTACAAAGAGTTACGCCCGTTTCGGGGAAGCCGCGCAAACTTTTCTCCTTCCCGGATTCATGCTGAACCACTCCCAAACTAGTTTTCTCCCCTCTTCTCCTCTTTTCTTCAACTTCAAACCCCCAAGTAAGGTGTTTTGAAAGATTTTTCAAAGATTTCATCTCTCTTTCATTCATCTCCCCTTTTGTCCTTGCTCGGTTTATCGAAAAGCGCAACATTTACCGAAATGCGAGCGTCAGAACTTCGTGGGAATTTTATTTCAAAAATGTTTTGAAAGAGAGGGTTTTAAGGTATAAAAAACCATCAAAAATAATTTTGGTCCACAATGGGGTATGAAGTTGAGATTTGCCTCTCTCCTTGCCGAAGAAATTGAACCTTCGCCCTACACACCTTTCTCCAACAAGTAAACCATCAGTAACGCCCAAGTCTCGAGGGCGGTCAAAAATGGGGTGTCTACACAAGGGCGTCGCAGCATTGGCCGAAGTGCCACACCACCCCCATGCCTTTGGCTTGGGTTATCTGCCCACCAAAGAGGATTGGGTAAGAAAAGGAAAGGAGATGGCTGGGAGAGCCAGGGTGAAACAGATAGGGAAGCCCTTTGAGTTAATGCACCGGCCCATCCAGAGTACCCTAAACGGACGCTTCGTCCGAGAATGGCAGGATTTTCCATTCTGTGGTTTCCCAGAGCTGTGGTTGAACGCAGAGAGGAAGCGCGTACCAGGGTTCGAGATTTTCTTTGACCTACAGTTACCTGGGGATGATGTTGCTGAAGAGCAGACAGACCCAACAGTTGAGGTTGAACAGAATAGGGAAGTGGAGTCTGAGGACACCGAACTTGAAATGGGGGTAGCACTGGCATGTCTACTTTCAGATCCTTCGATCGACCAGTTGTGCTTGGGGGATAGCTTCTCGGTGTCCATGATCGGGAATGAAACGGCCGCGGGCCCACCGTCGACTATTTTAGATGCATCTATCACACCCTCCCTTGTTTGGCAGTACGAGGAGGAGTTTTTATTTAGCAGCACCGGGTCAGGTAGTGAGCCGGAATCTGATTCCTCCAAATCTTTTGAGTCGGAATCAGGTTCCAGCGCGACTGAGTCTGAGTCCGGTAATCTTGGGGGTGATAACCCGGATGCCACAGTCCTGTCCAGGTCGTCTTTTTCTTTCTCTTTTGAGTCTGTTGTAACAGAAGAATCGGACGGTTTGGAAGTACATAATGAGAATGATATGAATGTGGTTTCCGAGTACTTTTCTGTGCCTTTGATTTATTACTTAAATCAGGACTTCCAAAATTTTAATGAAAACGACGAGGACGAAATTCCTCTGGTTTTACAACGTTTAATTGAACAAGAGCAGCAGAGGTTTGTCAAACCTTTAGTTGATGAAATCATTACTGTGAATGTTGGTACTGAGAAGGACCCACGGCTGGTCCAGATCGGATCCACGTTGTCTTCAGAGGAACGCGAGCGCTTAGTCGTTTTTTAAAAAGATTTCAAAGTTGTTTTCGCGTGGTCCTACGAAGACATGCCCGGAATCGATCTTGAGATTGTACAGCACCGGATCCCTCTTGACCCCGAGGCCCGACCTGTCAAACAGAAACTCAGGAGGATTCGCCCTGATTGGGCCATTAAAATCATGGAAGAGGTCACCAAGCAAATCGATGCAGGCTTCCTACTGGTATCCGAATACCTGACTTGGTTGGCCAACATTGTTCCAATACCGAAGAAGGATGGCAGAATTCGGGTATGTGTAGACTTCAGGGATTTGAACAGAGCCAGTCCGAAGGACGACTTTCCCTTGCCACACATTGATGAGTTGGTAGATTTCACAGCGGGGCATGCTTTGCTTTCATTTATGGATGACTTCTCAGGCTATAATCAGATAGTAATGGCACCCGAAGACCGGGAGAAGACTGCATTCACCACCCCATGGGGTACATACTGCTACAGAGTAATGCCATTTGGGTTGAAGAATGCCGGGCTACTAATCAACGTGCAGCGACCACAATATTGCACGATATGATCCATAAAGAGGTTAAGGTGTACGTGGACGACATGATTTTCAAATCCAAAGAAAGGGAAGGTCACTACACCGCCTTGCAAAAGTTTTTCCAAAGGATCAGAGAATTTCGGCTGCGGTTGAATCCTCAGAAATGCACATTCGGTGTTATAGCGGGAAAAATGCTAGGGTTTCTGATTACGCAGAGGGGCATCGAAGTCGACCCTTCCAAAATCAAGGCCATCTTATAAATGCCACCACCAATGACTGAAAAAGAGGTGCGAGGCTTTCTGGGTAAAGTGTAATTCATAAGACGGTTTATTTCAAAATTAACCTTAACTTGTGAACCACTTTTTGGTCTCCTGAAGAAAGGAAAGAAATTCCAATGGGATGGCCGATGTCAAGAAGCTTTTGAACAAATCAAAAAATATTTACAAAACCCACCCGTGTTGTCACCACCGGAGCCAGGGAAACCGTTGATAATGTACCTTTTGATAACTGAGACTACAATGGGCTGTATGCTTGCATAAGAATCAGAGGATAAGGTGGAGAGAGCCATCTACTATCTGAGCAAGAAGATGCTGGATTACAAGACCCGCTACACTCCGCTGGAGAAAGCTTGTTTAGCTTTGGTATGGGCTACCAGGAAGCTGTGGCATTACCTGTTAGCTCGCTCCGTAATGCTGGTTTCACGACTCGATCCTATCAAATATCTTTTCGAGAAACCGGCACTTACGGGTAGGCTAGCTCGTTGGCTGCTGTAGCTTTCCGAATTTGATCTAAAGTATGTGACGCGCAAGTCCGTGAAAGGGAGAGCAGTAGCGGAGTTCCTTGCCGACCACCCGGTTGAAGGGGATGAAGCAGTTGAGTATCTATTCCCAGATGAAGCCATTTTGTATGTCGAAGACGAAACTTGGACAATGTACTTTGACGGAGCGTCAAACCAGTATGGGTATGGTATAGGAGTGTTGCTGATAGCGCCCGACAATTCCCGTATCCCTTTAGCATTCAAGCTCCAGTTCAAAGTCTCAAACAACGAAGCAGAATACGAGGCATGTATTGCCAGCTAAGAAGCGGCTCTCGAACTAGGGGCAAAACGATTGGACGTTATCGGGGACTCCAACCTTGTTGTATCTCAAGCAAAAGGAGATTGGAAGGTCAAAGAAGAGAAAATGATAATTTACCACAAGACCTTGGATTTGTTAATTCCTTGGTTTGAAAAGCTGAACTTCACTCATCTAGTAAGAGATAACAACAGGTTCACAGATTCACTAGCAACTCTATCTTCCATGATAGACATCCCGTCCGGAGTCCGGATGCATCCGGTCATCATTGACCAGAAGTTTGTGCCGGCATATGAGTTGATCTCTGCCATAGATGAAGCTCAGGATGAGAACCCCTGGTATTATGACATATGGAATTACTTGGAGAAGGAGACGTATCCACTAGGGGCGAATGCCAAAGATAAAAGGACAATCAGGAGAATGGCTGTTCAGTTCATCATCTGCGGGGGTAAACTGTACAAGAGAGGTCATCTGGGGATGCACAAGCTGTGTGTAGAAGCTGAGGAGTCGAAGCGCCTGATGGAGGCCATCCATGGAGGAGAATGTGGCACACATATGAATGGGGTAATGCTGGCACGGAAGATCCTCAGACAGGGTTATTATTGGTCCACCATGGAGGAGGATTGTATTGGCTTTGTTCGACGATGCCATAAATGCCAGATCCATGCAAACCGCATGAACATCCCGCCGTCAAAGCTATACAACATGACTTCGCCATGGCCATTCTCAGTATGGGGAATCGACGTGATTGGGGCTGTTACTCCAAAGGGGTCGAATGGGCATGAGTTCATCCTCGTCGCGATAGATTATTTTACAAAGTGGGTTGAGGCCCAATCTTATGTGGTATTGAAGGCTTCACATGTCGCGAAGTTTATCAGGAATAACATTATCTGTCGCTATGGGGTCCCGAACGAGATTATTTCAGATAATGGTTCCCACTTCAAGAAGGAGGTGATTGATTTGTTGGAGAAGTACAATGTGGCTTTTCATAAGTCTTCCACATACCGGCCGCAGACCAACGGAGCAGTTGAGGCCGCCAACAAAAACATTAAACACATATTGCAGAAGATGGTGGAAACCTACCGGGATTGGCCAAATAAGTTGCCGTTCGCTCTGTGGGGCTATCGGACTTCGATTAGAACTTCTACTGGGGCTACCCCGTACTCACTAGTCTATGGGATGAAGGCCGTCCTACCTATTGAAATCGAGGTTCCGTCATTACGAGTATTGGCTGAGTGCCAGATAGCCGAAGCAGATTGGCAGCAGAGCAGGTTTTAGGAACTCATGCTCTTCGATGAGAGAAGACTGAAAGCAATGTATCATGGGACGGCCATTGTTTGGATAAAGTTTACTTGCCTGGGTGGAGGTGGGGGTTGGTTATGTGGTGGGAGAGGATTTGTAGTGACATTAGGCTTTTTAGGAGGCGCAATCACTTCGTTGTCAATGAGATCCTGAATCTCATGATGGAGTTTAAAGCATAGGTCGGTATCATGACCATGCTGCTAGTGGAAGGCACAATACTTGGCAGGGTTGTGTGTAGGAGGGAGGGCATTAGGAAATGGGCGTGGCTCTAGGGGCTTCAGATACCCCTTTCTGATCAGGACTCTCAAGGCCACAGATAGAGACATGTAGAGTGGGGTGAAAACCCTCTAGCCTCGGGGTTGGTACTTTGTAGGTTGTGAGGCAGTTTCAGATGCACCGGTAAAGGGGGTGGCTGTTTTTGGTGTGTGGTGACCATACCAACATCAAAAGTCCTTATAGCTGTGTTACTACTCGTAGCCGCATTTGAACTGCCTATAAAAGCCCTCTTGGGCTGCTCCTTTTCATTGTCTATCAGACCCTATTTCATCACATCCTCTATCTGCACCCCTATCTCATGAAGGTCGGCAAAGGTCGGTAGAGGGAGGACTATCATTTTTTGTAGCAGCTTCGGTTGCAAATTACGAATGACCATTCTTATCTAGTTCTTTTCAGCTGGTTGGGTTGTCATCCTAGAGGCCTTGGCCCTCCACCGCGTGACAAAATCGGAGAAGCCCTCCTTCGGCTCTTGACGAGTAGCCTCGAGATCACAAGTTATGACCTCGATTTGAGTGTTATAGGAATATTGGGCGACAAAGGCTCAGCCATCTCTTCCCAACTCCTCTTTACAGAATCTTCCAGTTTAGCATACTAGATAGCCACGATACCCGATAGGGTTCTGCAGTCTAGACAGGCCCATTAGCCGTAAGATATCTGAGAACAGCCGTAAATGGACCATGGGATCACCCGAGCCGTTGAAGTGGTCTATGTGAGGCATTTTAAATCTATCCGGCAATGTCATCACTGAATCTATGTAGCCGTTGTCTATGTCCGGGATCAAGTTGACACCCTAAGCCCTCTTAAAAAGCTTCTCAAGCTTGCTCACTTTCAGAGCGGTAGGGTCGACCTCGAACTCAAATGGGGCCTCCGTTGGGTACGCCGGTGCTTTGGAAGTCTGAGGTGGAATCGGATCCACTAGGATGCCCGCATTTTCCTGGACATTGGATGTGGGAGCAAGAGCTCTGGCTACTGGAATATCTACAGGAGGTGGATAGGATGTAGAAACTGTTGCTTGCTACGGTTGTTGTTACTGTTGCTGTTGAAGCCTAGCAAACAACAGCCTGCTGGGCTGCAACCTCTGTTTGGCGAGCGGTAACTTCCGCTTGGCGAGCAGCGTCCTGCTGCATGGCCTCGATGGTTTGTTGAAGTTGACGCATCATATCCTCCATACTATCTACGGGGTGCTGATCTCTCGGATCCGGTGTATACTCTTTTTCTGAGGTGGAAGTAGAAAACTAGGCCCAACTACGCACAGGTGATGTAGATTGTGATCACTGAATTGGCGACTGTTGAACCGGTGATCTATGCCTGACTGTCCTCCGTCTCGTAACTGGAGATAGCGAAGCAAACACAAGTTGTCCTCTAATAAGATCCTCAGATCGGTAAATCCTCCTAACCCTGGTCCCGAGTGCTTGGGGGGAAACTGCCTCGTCGGAAGCAATTATGAAATACTACCTTGCAAAAAGAAAATAAAGCAAAAAAAAAAAGAAACAACAATCAGCAAATGCACAGCACCTTGGCTTAGACAAGGATAACACACAGTTGAAATCATAAGCTGGACAATTTGTACTCAAACACTGATTTCTGTCCCAAATTTCTGCCTCAAAACTGACACCCTCAAACTGATACCCTGACTTGCAACTGATACTTACATTCTTGCAGAGTCACACTCTAAAAGCACATATCAAGCAAGTGAGAGCCAAAACACCCCTATGATGGGGTAGGGTTACCCTGTCCTAGTTTCGTCAGGAACTAGTGATTCGCTACACAAGCAAGCGGTTTCAAACAAACCTACATTCCAGTGAGCAACCTGTCCTAGTTTGGAACAGTCTCTATGGTTTCCGGTATGCAACGAGGTCAATTGGTCAAAAAGGGTGCCTCAACAAGACCACCAAATATACCTCTCACTCCTAACACCGAGAAGTGAAAGGAGGATCAAACAGTACAGCGGTAGTCCAGATCCAAGGTTTGTGTTCCCATCGTGGCAGAGCCCGCAACCGGTCAGCCTTATGGCAAGCTTTTCCAAGCAAGCCTCTAGCAAACCGCTTAGGAATAGCAGATGGCAAACATTGTGACTTAGTTGCACCAATGCAAATGCAATGCAAAGGAACACATAACTGTAGATAAAACAACATATCATGAGTTCGAGTCAAGTTCTCTAAATCCCCAGCAGAGTCACTAGAAACTGTAGACTCGACTTTCTTTACGCCTCTTTTCGGAGAGCTCGAATTGGTCCAACAATTCGGACTCCTGTCACGGTTCTAAATCTAATTTCGCAAAGTACAATGTGAAACTGATAAACACTAAAGAGTCCAATCCGGCAAATCATTTTGGAAAATCAGATTTTGAATCAAATAATGCCAAAACTGGACTGCTTTGCCAAATTATAGAGTCGCAACCTAAATATTTTATTTTTGGGAAATTTAGGAAACCCTGGCTCGTTCCAAAGGCCATGTGTCCGTCATCACCAAAGTTGCCTCGGCTCGGGAACTTGGGTACGAGAGAGGAAGGTCCTGAAATGAGCACCCCTGCTCATCCGATCAGAGATTGGCCTCTACTAAGCACGATATGATGTTTTATAAACACAGGTGTTCTTATCCGATTATTAGCAAACTTTACTATGTGGCGCACACAAGCAAGTATAGACTAAAATCGCAAGAATTGGAACAAATTCAACTCATGAATGTTTTCGAAAATGGTTTGAATTTGCCACCCTCAAGTGGGCTAAAACGCGGATTTGCCACCAAACATGATGGGCTTAAAACATGATTTGCCACCTCGTAAAGTGAGCTTAAAACTCACATTTACTCAATTGTTCCAATTCAAACAACAAAGCCTTCATCCATAGGCATTCATGCAGTTAATCAAATAAGCACATAGCCTCATGGCAAGCATGCTATCATGGAAACACTCACACTCATGTAAGTATGCTAAAGCGTAAAAGCTTACAGTGTACTCCAATCCAAAAACAAAAGCTAGTTAGAAACAATGCATGGTCCTAACTATGCAAGATGCCTAATGCAACACATGCAATACATAATTAATAGGCTTGGCTACTAATCATGGAATTTGCAACACGTTGATAACATGCTTTGAAACACGTATTCAAATAGGTATTGAAATAACGATGCAGTTTGAATGATGCGCCGAGCCTCGGTGTATGCAAGACAAATGAATTATGCAAACATGCAAGCATAAAGTATGCTAATTGAAACGTGATCTCTAATCTGACCATAAAAAAGTGGGTAAATAAAAGGGAGAAAGACACGGGGTTGGAAGACATGCACACACGCATGCACACTTATTACAACATTGCGCCCTCGCGAAGGAGGGTCCGAATGAATAAGCGAAGCTAATCTAAGCTAATCTAATTAAACTAATTAGACTAATTATTACAAAACAAAATAAAGATATAGCTAAGTTAAGCTACTTAATTATTACAACACTTAACTAATTAGCAACTAGTTAAAAAAATTAAAAATTCATGCTAACTAAACATGCAAAGCACTAAACTACGCTACCTCAGCTCTTCTTTGGAAAGTAGAAGATGAATGCACTCGGTTTTCGCCCTGAAAAGCCTTTCGGTTTGCTCTTGAGAGGCTCTATTTGCAGGGTTGACCACACTCTAGAACCTTCTGCTCCACCTTACCAAAACAATGCTGAGTACTGCACCAGTGGCCTTTCGGTCATGAATACTTGCTGCCGGCCCCCTGCCGACCAAAAATGTGCCATGCCGACCATCAGTTAGCCACTACCGGCCACTGGTGTGCTGAATCACTACACTGTAACAGAGCACAAACAGAGCAAAATTGTGGGTTTTCCAAGGATATGTTTGTACTGTGCCCCTCCTTATCATATCAAAACATCAAAGGAGTGGCACTCTTGGATCCAAAACCACCAATCAAGCATTTTCAAGGCATGATGGCCAAAGATCCAAGTTGTACAATTTTAATAAATGCACAAAAACAAGATTCTAGACCACTACCTTGTCATGAATGATCAAAGGCAATAGAGACAAAGGAGATTGGCTCATTTCATCACTTTGAGTATGAAATGCTCCAATCTTCTTTGTGTTCAATATAATGTCTGATTGAACACGTGCAATGTAACACAACATGCTTAACTTGCTCAAGTTTTACTTGTCATGTTTTATTTACACATTTTACATTACCAAATCATTCTTTAACTGGTTAAGTCCAAGGTGATTGTCCTCTAATGAGAGAGGGGTCAACCAAAGGATGATTTAAGACATGAGCGAGACCATGCCGTTGGTTAGTAGAAACCCTCAAAAGAAAATTAAAACCATTAAGCACAAATCTCAATCTCAAGCTTAAATACAACCCTAAGGTTAACCAACCCCTCAAAGCAAATGAAAAAGTGATGAAATAAGGGAGGTTGTAGATATTTCAGTGCTGAAATGGCATGAAAAATAATACTACAACATGCAAGCAACTCATGCACAACATGTTCAAAAGCCAAAAACACTAAACTAGTGAAGAGCACTACACTATAGCCATGCAATATAAAGCTCAACTGACCATACCAGCTCAGAACAGAGTTAAAATATGCCAAAACAGTGGCTAAAACTTGCTGAGATTAAGGCACAAAAGGCTAGAAAAACATGCTCACATGTTAGGCTATAAACAAGACTCAAGAGCAACTCTAAAAAGCAATGAAAGAGTGAAGCAAATGAGCATGTGACAGAGCTATGAACACTGAAATTACATGTAAAAAGACACATCAACATGCAAACATCTCAAGCAAATCAAGTTTAGAGGACTAAAATGCCAAGCTAGTGAAGCCATTTGCACTACAACCATGCAAGACAAGGCTCATATGATCAAGACAGCCCAAAACAGAGTTAAATCATGCCAAATTAGTAGCTAAAACATGTTAAGATCAAGTCACAAAAAGGTAGAAAAACATGCTCACATGTTAGGCTATCTACACTTGCAAACAAGACACAAGGAGGGGAGGCCACCCCCTCCTATTTTGGACATCAAAACAAAGTTTTTACCACTGAAAATCCCCTGGAATTTAGTGGATAAAAGAGCTAAAAAATTTGTTTTAAAAGCTTTGAAAGATGGCACAACACTTTAATAAGCAAGCTACCCCTAACTCAAATCAAACCTCAAACCACCATTTTAAACCATAAAAATAGAGATTTCAGATGTTAAAACCAGCCTCAAAACAGCATGCAAAGGTGGCCAAACATGTATTTAAATTAGGCTTAAAATACAAGTATTCTACCTCTTTGAAGACAAGATGCTATTTAGGCAACAAAAACAAGTCAAACCAAGCTAGTATCCTCTTCGAGAGCTCAAATAGGACCTCAAGCAACCTCAACACAATGGTGATCAAGTTTGATCAAGAGCTCACAAGAAGAAGTGTAGAGAATTTAGGCTTTAAGGCAAAATATTTAGAGAGAGAGGATTCTAGAGAGAGAGAGAGAGAAATTTTTTTGTCTTTAAAATTTCCAACCTTGAGCATGCAAGAGGAATGCTTCTATATATAGAAGATACAAAATCCTCTCAGAGAGATCCAGCGATGCACGTGCAAGCAGATGGCTCAACTTGTGCAAATAGTTGGTACAAAATATCAGAAAATATCTACTGATACTTTGGTGGCCGGCCGGCCATCAGCCGGCAGGGGCTCATTGATGGCCGGTAGGGCAGATAAATGGCCGGTAGGCTAAAATCCATGGCCGGCAGTGCATCAAGAATAACATGCTGGAAGGACCAAAACATGGTCAAAAAATGAGATAGAATTGATGCAGGGTTTGGAAAGCTCCAACCTGTGGCATTCCGCCACGGAGTTCGAGTGCTCGACGAGCAATCAAACTTGTCACTGGATTTACCTGCAAGAACATCCAAGTCTTAAGGACTGTCAAAAATGGAGTGTCTATAGTGTTCCTCGTGTTCCTCTTCAAAGGGTGACTAGACTAAGATGTTGTCGACGAAGACGACCACGAATTGATCTGAGAACTCACGAAAGACTCGATTCATCAAGTCCATAAACAAAATCAGTGCATTGGTCAGCCCAAAAAGCATCACTAAGAACTCGTAATGGCCATACTGCGTACGGAATGCCATTTTTTGAATGTCATCCTCCTTCACCTTCAACTAGTGATACCCCGATCTCAAATCAATCTTCAAAAAAAAAAATAAAAAAATGAGACCCCTTCAACTAGTCAAATAGATCATCTATTTGCGTTAATGGGTACCTATTCTTAACAGTTACCCAGTTTTACTTTCGGTAATCAATGCACAGTCACAATGTGCCATCTTTTTTCTTTGCAAAGAGAGTTAGTGCTTCGCAAGGCTAGATAGTAGGACGAATAAAGCCCTTATCTAACAAATCCTGAAGTTACACCTTCTAGTCACACAACTTGGCTAACGCAAACCTATATAGTGCCATGAAAATCGGAGCCGTACCTGGCACTAAATCAATAGAGAACTCAATCTCTCTACATGGTGGTAACTCTGTGAGATCCTCTGGAAAGACATCCAGATACTCTCGAACTACTCTTGGCAGATCACCTCGAACCATACTACCCTCATCAGCTACTGAGATGGCAAAAAGGAAACTTGACTCTCCTCGACCCTTAAGGTCATACAACGGAGGAATAAGACTATCAACCTGGTTGCATATAAAGTAGAAACACTCTCCTGATGGTGTACACACCGACACTCTTCTACAATGGTAATCTATTGAAGCCCAAAAATAAGTCAACCAATCGATACCCAGAATCACATCAAAAGCTTGCATGTTAAGAACAATAAAATCAAAAGATAGTTGACGATCTGCGACCTCAATCTCACAAAAGCGGCATACTCGACCCAATGCCACTCTTCTTCGAATAGATGTCTTAACAAATAGAGGAGACTCTAACTAATCAAACTCCAACCCCAATGCGGATGCAAAAGAAGACAAAATGAAGGAATAAGATGCACCAATATCAATCAACACATTGGCAAAGAAATGTAATAGTAAAATGTTACCTCTCACAACAAGAGGTATCGGCAAGTGCTCTGGCGTAGTCACAATTTACACATGCCCTGGAGCCCTCTGATCAACTTGTTCACTCCTTGGAGCATAGGCCTAAAGATCTGACTAAGTCGAAGTGGCTCCCTGGTTGGCTCGCGAGGCCTGAACGGACTAAGCTGGCTAATGGGTCTGTGTCTACCTCGAACTAGACGAACTAGATATTCCACCTGATTGAAGACAAAACCTCCTCAAATGCCCAAATTTCCCACATTGATAACAGGTAGGCGGTTGCCCTCTCCCTTAGCCCTGACTCCGAGAACAAGTCAAAATGGTGCAAACTGTTGGCCTCCTTCTCTCTATGGGCAAGCTGGAGACTTGTGGCCCAACTGACCACACTTGAAGCATGTGAACCCACCTTGGTTACCTCTCCCCAAAACCAAACTCAACATGGGAAAGGTGGACCTAGACTGCAAGGCCTGGGATTGCTGCGAGGTAGAACCCCTCTGTCTCTTGTTATCCCTCACATCCCCATGAGACTCCTGGCCTCTCTGCTTAGAGCCTCTCATCCTCCACCTGAATCACCACCTCTAAATGGGCTGCTGATTTGACAAGGCGCCCATAATCCTGAATTATAGACCCAGTGTCACGACCCGAACCTGTCCCAAATAGGATGATGTAGTGATCGACTAGTAGTCCTTATCTACCAAAAGCCTAACAAAACAAAATCAAGACGGACTCTTAATATAATTGGGCAAATTTTTTTTTTTATTGTTGTGCGGAAGTCATTATCTGTTATATTGAGTCCATTTACAACATCCATTCGGAGCAGTGCATAACTATATGAAATGAAAACATACATTCTTTTTAGGGACATTGCATTATTACATTAATGTAAGACATAAATAAGAAATATATTACAATACATATGTTTTAATTATGCAAATCAATTCATCCACAAAAGATTGGCTTCTAATAAACTTCCCCTCAAACTTGTACTCTTCATTACCTACATATATATATATATATATATATAAGGGAGATGAGTGAGCCATTGCCCAGTGAATGGTAATAAAGTAAGGCGGTATATGAATGAACATCCATGAGCTTTTGAAATATAACATTTAATATACACATCTATAACTAGAATGAGGCAAAACATACTTGACTTGCAAACATTATATAATGATGAGCATTGCATGGATTACAAGGTGCTTAACCGGCCCGGGTACTAGCTAAACAGATCAAGTGTGAGCTCGGCCATAGGGTCATTGAATTACTACTCACAAATGGCTCTGGGAATGAGGGTGCAACTTCTTCAAAGCTTAACCTACACAAAACAAGAACAAGCATTGAAGTATTAGATAACTTCTAAGTTTTACACTAGTTTTGACTTATGATTAGGCTTTAATTCTCTTTTCTAACTAAACATAATTCAAGTGAGTTTCTAATTATGTTTACCTTGTGTTTAGGTTATAGAATTATTCAAAGAGAGGGAAAAAAATGAGTGAAAAATGGTTCAAAACTTGCTAAGCTAGGGCAGTCTGCTGGAGCGGTCTTTCCATCGCTTGAGCAGTTTATTGACTTCCTCAAGATTATAGCCTGCAAACAATCAAAGTACTGGAAGGTTACCAACTTTGCTTGAGCAGACTAGGACAAAAACCTATTGTACAAAAATCTACAGAGTTCTAGGTGTTGTCCTTTAACTTCCAAGACCAAGACCAAGATTCAAGTAAAAACACCTCTAAAACATGTATAATTAATGGTTAATATGAAAATATAATTGCTTTCTGATTTAAAACTATCAAAAGTTCACTTGTTTCAAGAATTATGGATCAAATCTTTAAACTTTGTCATGAATTTCAAGAATTGAATCTTTTCCAAAACTTTTCCTTTCTTTCATTCAAAACATGAATTTAAGCCACAAAACTTATGAAAACCAAAGGCATATGGGGATAATGATGGTCTAAATACATCAAGAACATCAAAAATTGCTTCAAAGAGATGAAATCCTAAGCTACATGCCTTGTTCTTCCTCCTAGCCTAATTTCATTCATTCTTTGTCTGAAGTCTTCATTCTTAAACCAAATTAATCCTAAATTCTTCTTGATCTTGAATGCTAGGAAGGTCTACTACATGATTTAGGTTAGAAATCTTACCTTAGAACACTTTTTAGGATGGATTTGATGGAGTTCTCCTTGAGTTCTTTTCCTCCTTTTTTTTTCCCTCTCTTTTTCTCCTTTCTTCTTTTTTCTTCTTCTCTCTCGTTGATTCTATTTTTCTCCAGATTTTCCTCCTCTTTGTTTTGTATATGCATAAGCTTTTATTCGGTAAGATGGGGCAAAGGTTGCAAACTTCATTAATTGGTTAATTATCTTCCTTTGGCTTGATTAACAAAGCTTAGTTCTAACTAATCATGTTTAGTCCTTAATTTCAATGTTAGTTTAATTAATTAATCTTAGTTATAATTAATCATGGTTATGTTCTAATTAATCAAGGTTTAACTTAATCTTACTTAGCTTAATTAGGGTTCAATAATCCTACTTGATTAACATTAATCCCAACTAGCAAAATGACATATGATATTAAAATGATGAGTTCATTAGTCGAAGATCTTTAAGCTCCTCAGTAAGTGCATAGACACATCCTAGTGTTCACAAATTTAAGCTTAAGGCATTCCCTTATCTCTTAATAATCTTTCAACTATTTACACCTTTAAGTTTTCATTCGGGCATATTTTCATTTTTAAGTTTCTATAGATATCTTCTAAGGTTCCCATCTTATCACTTGATATTGATCTAAGGTATTCAAATGTGGGCAATGATATATTTATAAGACATGGCGTTCTTAGGAGCATCATATCTGGCCACCTTGAAAATAAGCCTAGTCCTCAATCTCTTCTAGATTTCAATAAAATGATGCTCCTCCGTTGCCACAAGTTTTGGTGCAAACCTCGAAAGGCTAGTGAATTCCGCTTTGAACTTAGCCATAGATGTGCTCAATTGCTTGAGCATTAGAAATTGCTCTCTCAACTTCTCCCTCGCCGTGGGTGGTAAAAACTTTTCCTGGAAGGCAGTAACAAAAGCTTCCCAAGTCACCCCTATGTGACCCCTCGCAAATTTCCATCATTGACCCGCATTACGCTTCAGCTGAAAGGATGCCAAGGTAACCCTCAAATCATCATGCATAATGCCAATAATCTTGAACATCTTCACCATCTGCTCAAGCCATTTATCAACCTTCAGTGGCTCTTTTGGATCCCCAATAAACTCATCTGGATTTGACTGGAAGAATTCCATCTTCAGAAAAGATGGTCAAGTCTTCGCAACCTAGGCCTGGCCTTGATTCTCAACCATAAGAATGTCCATGGATTCCTTCAATGTTCCTGCCATTTCACAAGCTAAAGCACGTATGGCTTACTGAACTGCTGGCTCAGCTACGTTGGCCTGACCAACTCCCTTCTCTTGTGCCGAAATTTCATTCGGAATTGGCACTTCCTGCCACCTAGGCCTGCCACGCATACCACCACCACGTCTATGTCTTGACATACTAATAAAGGTAACACAAAATTTAGCATATTCACAATGTGCCATAACTAATTCACACATGTCCTAAGACAAGGGGCTACACAATAATTCCACTCTACGTAAGCACCAAATCACATATTCACAAATGAACTTATTTTCTAAATAATGATTGTTCCGCGACATTGCTAGAGTTCATGTTAGAATAAGTAGTGATCAAGTGCTCTTCTAACGAGACATCTGGGAGTTCGTAGACAAAACCAATATCGTAGAAACAAAATTCCATACTTAATCACGTAAACATGTTACCACATAACATACCAGGCATACATCTATCATTTTCTAACAAGGCAAACCCATTGTGATAATAACTACTTCCCACGAACCCAAAGTATTTAAACCCGGTAAGCTCTGATACCAAATTGTAACGCCCCAAAATAATCAACAATAGATAATCCCGCAAAGTAAGCTAAATGTCCCGAAGACCAATAATGTTTCATTCTTTCATTAACTCTCTTGAGAATACTATAAAAGATACCACATGCATATATACATTCATAAACCCTAGATCCTGAACCTATTGCATGTGACATATATCAATGCAAGGAAATGAAAAAAATACATATAGGTTTATGCCTTAGTGGTTGCATATTTCCAAGTCAATGCTTGGTTATAACAAAAGTGGGTCAAGCCCAAAACATATAAAAAGCTTGAGGCTTGTACAATAGATATTTACAATAAAAGAAAACAAAATGAGCCTTCAGCTCCATGGTCCTCCCAAGCTAAGTCCTTGGCATTGGCATACCATCAGCACCTAAAAGTTGGATTCTACATAGGGTGAGCTAAAGCCGAATAGAGAATACTTGAACACACTGTATGATGCTTAACAAAGTCATATGGTTAATGCATATGCATGCCATTTATCAAATCGTCACACTTTCTCTTTCAAAACAATGCAATCCCATGATTATAAATCAATTCGTAAAACAATACTTTTTAAAATAAAAAGCAGGGTAGTGGATACACAACACTGGGAATCTCTAGGTATGTGTCTGCTAGTAGGTTTATACAAGACTACCAAGGCCATTTTACCGGTACGAAGCGAAAAGATCGGCACCTAACTGTGCTGGTTTCTAGACATTCACTAAGGACATACATGCCAACATAGACAATACCACAACCACACCCTCTAACTAGATTTACCAAGGTATTCATCTATTTTTCTCAAAATGATACATTTTTAATATATAAATATGAAACAATGTTCAATGTAAGATGTATGAGTAGTTGGTTTCAATTAACCTAATCCTCATGCCATTTCTCCAACAATAAAAATTATCCTCCACCGATAGTCTAAAACAGATATCTCTATATAAAAGATTAATTTCTAATAACAGTTATAATTTCACATTCTCAATATAGGAGTGACAATACATATCCAACTCCATTCTCTTCATCAAAGATACATTCATTTTATTATTTCCAAAACTCAAAATCCTTTCCACTTTTCCTTAGTTCAAACTAATGATTTTTCAAAATTTCCAACAACATCTATTCCTTTCCAAAACACTTTTAAATGAGAGATTTTCAACATTTCAACACAACCCAACAATATACTCATTTTCATAACATTTCTCAAGAACCCATTTGAAAACCCCTCTTTTATATTTCAAAACCATACCCTAAATCAAACCCACAACTGCCAAATCACAATACTTCTCAAGGAACACATAATGAAGCTAAGAATCATACAAGGAGGTTGAAGAAATCCCTACCTCAAGAGTAGATGAAGAGGAGAACAAGACCAAACTTTTGATGGAGTCAAAAATGGAAACTTTTTTTATTAGAATGTGCACCTTTACGAGCTCTACACTTTTCTCCAAAGCACTATGGCAGCAAGATCAACGGATTTGGGTGTAGTTGGGGTGTTTAGAAAAGAACTAGAGAGAGAGAGAGTGAAGAAGTTTGGTAAAGTTAACTTTTAGAAAGAAAAAGATCAAAAAGTGAATCAGAATATCATTTTCCCGTACTAATATACGCACAGACCGCTCGAGCGACCAAAACACCGCTCAAGCATCAAGCACAAGGAACCACTTAAGCGCACAATGACCTCTTCCCAATAGTTCAGACTTGCAAATTACCACTCGAGTGAAAGAAGGACCGCTCGAGTGTTAGACACAGAATGCCGCCCAAGCGACCAACCCTTGGTTGAGCGAAGAACAATCCCTCCCCAGAAGTTCAGACTGTAAGTACAGATACTAGAAAGAATCAAAGACTGCTCGAGAGAAGGAAACACTGCTCGAGCAAACCTGAAGAAAAACAGACATAAACTCTTTTGAAAAACAAACTCCCAACCTGTTCACAACACAACCGAATAACTTCAAACAACAAATCCACACTACAACAAGGAAACAAGTAGTATAAACAACAACCATAGTCACCAGATCCTGGTCCAAGAATACAAAAGGGTTGGGTTTTAACCCAAGTTGCTACACGCCATGTCATCTTTTGGGAGCATGAAATGTTCTCCTCTCTGTCTCCCTTTCACTTATCACCCACCTTAGTCTATCCCTTCTTTACTAATACTTCTGTTGATATCTTTTTTGATAAGTTTGACAGTGGATTGTTGCCATTATCTCCTGAGGGTTCTAATTTGGTTGAGGATTCTATTCCTTTACCTATCACCACTACTCCATCTAAGCTCTTGCCTACTGATTTTGCCCCCTTTCCTGTTGATCCTACTCCCCATCATACTCCTCTTAAGCCCTTATTTTCTCCTTCTAAGCCCATACCTACTCCTTTATCTGGTTAACCACAATGGGCAACTCAACCTTTTGTTCTTCTTTGTGATTTTATTGTTGGGTCTATTGCTTTTTCTACTCATGAACCTACCTCATTTCATGAGGCCAGCTCTAATCCTCTTTGGCAACAAGCCATAACTGATGAACTGCAGGCTTTTCATAAAACTCATACATGAGATGTCGTTGATTTTTCTTCTGGAAAAACTCCAATTAGCTGCAAATGGGTATACAAGATTAAAACACTTTCTAAAGGGTCTATTGAGCACTAGAAAGCTCGTCTTGTTGCTAGGGGGTTCACTAAGGAATATGGTATTGATTATGAGGAGACCTTTGCTCCTATTGCTCATCTCACTTCTATTCGCAACTTAATCACTATTACTGCTGTTTGCCACTAGACTCTCAGTCAGATGGACGTCAAGAATCCTTTTCTCAATGGGGATCTCCTTGAAGAAGTTTATATACAACCTCTACCTAGTTCCTCTATTCAATTGCCCAAAGTAGGCAGGCTTCGTCGTGCTTTGTATGGTTTGAGACAAACTCCCCATGCTTAGTTTGCCAAGATCAGCTCAACGATATCAAATGTTGGTTTCATCTCTAATTCTTATAATTCTGCCCTATTTATTTGTAAAACTAAGCAAGGTTCTATTTTTCTATATGGATGGCATGATTATCATCGGTGATGATATTGCTGATATTTCTAGTTTCATGGAGTTCATTAGTTAGCAAATTGGAATGAAAGATTTGGGTTTGGTTAACTACTTCTCGGGTCTTGAGATTTCTTGGGAATCTTTTGGCTAATTTCTCTCACAGCCTAAGTATGCTTCTAATCTATTGGCCTATGCTAGCCTTACTGATTGCAAGACTATATCTACTCTCATTGATCTCTAGATTCGTCGTACACCTCTTGATGGAATGCTCTTGTCTGATGCCACTTTGTATCGACAGCTTGTTAGCAATCTTGTTTAGCTTACTGTTACTCGACCTAACATTGCCTATGTGGTGCACATTGTTAGTCAATTTATTGCAACTCCTCATTTCCCACATTATGATGCTATACTTTGTACTCTTCATTATGTCAAAGGCACTATGTTTCATGGTCTTCACTATTCCACTCATTCATCTCTAGAGTTACGTGGCTTCTGATACGAATTAGGCTGGAGATCCTACTGATTGACGCTCCACCACTGGGTTTTGTTTCTTTTTAGGCAATTCTTTCATTTCTTAGCATAGTAAGAAACAAACTCGCATTGCCCATTCAAGCACCGATGTTGAGTATCGTGCTCTTGTTGACACTACTCAAGAGCTTCTTTGGCTTCTTACCTATATGGGTATTACTCATTCAGATACTACTATTCTTCATTGTGATAATCAGAGTGCCATTCAATTTGCAAACAATGATGTCTTCCATGATCAAACCAAATTGTGGGAGCCGGATAATTGGAAGAGTCAGAAGCGTACTCTGGAAGACAGATATTACTCGGCTCTATCTTGCACGATCATAATGCCGAATAATACAGATAGGCCGAATAGATATTGAACTATGGAGCCGCGTAAATAAGAGGATAATGAGTGAAAAGTGGGCTTGACCCCGAGGCCCAGGAAACAAGTATAAATAAAGGAGCAACAGAATAGAAAGGCATGTGAGAATTGTTGTGCTTAACTTAGAATACAAGCATTCTTGAGTGTGGAGACTGACTTGTCCGTCGAAGTGCTAATTCCAGCACCCCCGACCAGAGTGTTTATTTCTTTTCAGGTGACTAGCAAGGATCACGAGCGTCCCCCAGGATCAGAAGAGTATTTCCAAACCACTTCTCCACACAAACATATTTAGATTGATTGTCATTTTATTCATCAACATGTGACTCATGGCACTGTTTGTCTTCTCTTCGTCGCTTCTGCTACTCAGGTCGTTGATATCTTCACCAAGGCCCATCCTCCTACCATTTCTCTGACCTAGTTTCCCAGCTCCAACTGATTCCTGCCCTTGCACCTTCATCTTGAGGGGGGATGTTAATATAGTAATGTTTTTATACATAGCTTGATTGTATCTTTGTATATAGTATGATTAGTTGTGTGTCTATGATTAGGCTATTACCATAGTTAGATATTTCCTATTCTTTGGTTCCTTCTACTCTCATATATTAGAGATTTGTGTAATATGTAATTATTCATTCCATTCAATATACAATTTATTTCCTCTTCAGTTTATCATAGGTGAACAAAGGAATTGAGCCAACTCCAAAAGAACCGAATGAGCTCTCAATTAAACGAACCAAAATAGACCGCTGATTCAAACAAGACCTAACTAAATTGTAAAATACCAAAACAAACTCCAAACCCAAAACAAACAAACAAACAAAAAAAAAAATCCAAAAAAAAAAAAAAATTCAAAATTTCTAAAGCAAATTTCAAAATTTATTAGCAGTCCTAAAGACTCAATTGAGTCTCTAAATGATTATCTCTACCAAATCCAAATGCATATGCTCTTAGTTTAGATATCCAAGGGATAGATTAACACATTAAGAAAAGTTCCAAGTGAAATATCCAAAATCAAAGTTTATCTCCCAAAAACATGAAATTAAGAATGATCATCTTTAAATTTCTCTTCCAAAGAACAAATTATTAGAAGATTTTTGACAATTTTGGTTTTAATCTCCATAAACTACAAACAATCATAGAATCTTCAATGGAAGCCAAAACGAGGCATAGGTCATCTCCCAAGCTTTAATATCAATTTGTTGTGCAAAGGGTCCCAAGAAAATTTAACCACACTAAAGCAGTCAATGATTTCGCATAGAGAAGTGCTATTCTAGTTCAAAACTTAGACTCACTTTTTAAACCTAATGATGTGGCAGTCTACTAGAATATCTAAGACAACTCTCTCCCTCCCTCCCTCCCTCCCTCTCTCTCTCTCTCTCTCTCTCTCTCTCTCATGTCTACTCTAATCATTAACAAATCATCTTTTTTACACATCACTAGGACTAAAAAATGGATAAGAAGTGGACTTGTATATTATTTTTCTTTAACATATACAGTAAAAGAACTATACAAATTGTACAAATCTAAGAAAAAAAAATGATACTCAGATTTATATGATTTAGCATAAGTCCACGCCACAAACACACTCGAGTATTCACATATTTATAGTCAATGAGACTTTCTTATCTATACTATATATATATATATTAAGGAAAAAGGAGTTTCTAATGAGAATGAATGTGAGAACTACACATGTTCAATCTCAATTTCTCATTTTTCCAATTTAGAAAAATAATAAATTACTCATATGTCTCACATAGTTTTTGAATTAAAAAAATAAATAAAATAAAATTTCAAGTCTATCTCCTAAAATCATTGCCTAAAAGATGATCATTTCCTAAAATCAAATATAGAAACACGATTAGTTGACTTTTCAATTTATTTGTCTATCTTCTAAAATCTCTACCTAACATCCTTCATTCCTTTAAATAAATTAAACAAAAATCAATTTAAATTGTTTTATTTGATTGATTTTGTTTCCTTATAATTAATTTGAAAAACTGATTTGGTTATTTTCCTTTAATTAAATTGTTTCCCTATAAATAAATTAAATAAAGTGATTTGGTTGTTTTCCATACTAAATTTGTGAATTTTCCAGTTTAAAAAATAATTTAAAAATAAAAAAATTCATGATTTATGATTTAGAAAATGAAAAATGGGAAAGATCCTTTTCGTGCACTCTTTCTTTAACCAACTTTTTATTTTCTTTTTTTCCTACCTCAAAACCCTAGCCGTCATATATTATACATTCTACAAGTCATTCACATCTTCCTCATCTTCTAAATATTACATTGATGCAATGATGCAACTCATTAGTTTTTCTCTATCTTTATGAGATAATTGGACGTTAGTTAATATTTAGTTTCTTGCATTCTTGAAATAGACTCTTTCATCTTTTAAGTATAATTTTTTTTAAATTTTTTTTTTTACTTCTGACCATTTTTTTATTTTTGTATTTCATATTTTACGTATCATTTGTCCCTATACTCTGACCATTATTTGTTTTTTTACTTATAACTATATTTTTTTTTTTTGTTGGAAAATATTATTTCATTAGAATTTTCATGCAAAATTTCACCCTAAAATGATGTGATTATGCCATTTGTATAATAAAAAACATGTCAATTGACTCTTTATTATAAAGTGAAAGATCAAAATCCAACCAAATCATTACTAATAATTTTTTGTATTGATTTTATGTTTGTATATCACTACTCTTTTTTTACTTTTTACTTTTAATATTTTGTGATATTATGATATGTGTTAATTGACTATAGCAACCTTGGTTTGAGTTCGGCCCGTTGATGTTTTGGTTCCGGGTTTCATTACCTTTTATGGTTGTTCATGTCTTGTTTCTACTAATTGTTGATTGGGTTTGGTAATTGGAGTGTTTTGGTTGCATTGGGAATATGTTGGTAACTTGTTTCTCAAACTGTGTTACCCATAATTTTTCTTTTCCGCTCGAGTTGTCATTGTGAACTTGCAGCACTTTTGCAGGTCTACAGAGATACTGAGAGTTGTCATTCTTCACTCGAACGGCCATTCTTGTACTTGACGCTCGAGCGTCACTTCTTTTTGTGTCTGGACGCTCGAGCGTCACTTCTTATGGTCGAGCGGTCTGCGCGTCTATATAAGGCCGTACTACGCTAAAAAAGTCACTTTTTGCTTTCCTCTCTCTTCTCTCTCTCCATTTTTCACCATTTTAGGGTTTCTTGGACCTAAAAGCTTAGGTTTCATCTAGTTACGCCCATTTTCTACCCCTAGTCCTATAGATCAAAACATAAAGGGTCGCGAGGGCTTCTTTTTGATCTGAGCTGATCGTGTTTTTATCTAAGGTGGATTTTCGGCTTCTCTCCTCTTCACTCCAAGAGGTAGAGATTCTTGAGCTTCTTTTCAATACCTCTCTATAGATAGACTTGTGGTATTTTTACTACATTTAAAAGCATAATTGATGGTTGTGTCACGGCCCGAACCCGCCCCCGTGGGTTAAGGACATAACTAGCCAGTAATCGTGAGATTACCTACGACCTCAAACCGAACCATACGTATTTTAACAGAGTTAATGGGGGCCAAACGGAAGCAATTTAAAAACTGTCCTTAGAGTTGTGCTTACATGGCACATCAAACAAGTCATACATATAAACATTAATAACTCACAACAAAATTAAGGTATCAAAAAGTTCTGTACAGACAGGATCATCCAAAACTGAGTCAACCCATGGAACTACATACAGGCATATACAAAACTTCGCCAACATGACAAAATATAAATACATAACAAAAGGGCGAAGATGGGTCTCGTGCGTAAGACACGAGGGCTGACTTTCCAAAACCTATGTTGATCCACTTAGGCTTTACTGGGGCTGGGTCTGGACCTCTCTTGGCTCACCTACAAACACATGAATGAGCGTGAACAAAAGCCCAGTGAATAATATCAAGTAAGGGAAATGCATTGAAACATTATGCAACAAACGGCCTTGGGCCCAATTCATTCTTGTCAACTGGCCTTTGGCCTTTTTAAACTTTCATATCAGACTGGCTCTTAGGCCTTTATATCAGACTGGCCCTTAGGCCTTTATATCAGACTGGCTCTTAGGCCCTTATATCAGACTAGCTCTTAGGCCCTTCAAACTTTTCAAATCAAACTGGCTCATAGGCCTTTCAAACTTTCATATCAAACTGGCACATATAGGCCTTTCAGACGTTCAGATCAAACTGGCTCATAGGCCTTTCAGACTTCCATATCAAAATGGGTGGAAGCAGAAGCACTAACGCACATTTCGGGATACTGATGTGAAACGTTTTGTAAGGAGAAATATCATAACGCGATTCGGCATTCCGAGAGCACTTATTTCAGACAACAGCACCCAATTTGATTGCGGCATCTACCGAGAATTGTGCAACAAGTATGGTATTCAGCCCTATTTTTCCACCCCAGCTTATCCGTAGAGTAATGGTCAAGCTAAAGCCTCCAACAAATCTATTTTGGACGGCATCAAGAAGAGGCTGGAGAAAGCCAAAGGCAGATGGGTCGACGAATTGCCGAGTGTGTTGTGGGCTCATCGCACTACTCCGAGGCGGTCCACTAGAGAGATGCCGTTCGCTTTGTGCTTTGGAACGCAGGCAATCATCCCCTTGGAAATTGGCCTCCCAACCTTGAAATCAAAAGTTTTTGATATGGGCCGAAACGACATGATGCTGGCTTTGGATTTAATTCTGATTGAAGAACAAAGAGACCGTGCTTTTACTTCCATGGCACAGTACCAGTAGCAGCTTGGTAAGTGACATAATCAACGTGTTCAGCTACGCCGCTATACACCAGGAGAGTTGGTCCTGAAGAAACTACTTCCAACGGCCAAGAATCCAGCCAATGAAAAATTGGGTCCTAACTGGAACGGCCCCTATCAGATCGATTCGATCGCGGGAGTAGAGGTATATCGGCTCAAAGATATGTCTGGGAGGAGTCTGCCACGGCCTTGGAATTCAACGCACTTACGTAAATTCTATCATTAAACCCAACTTGTGGGGCATGATACTTGTCTTGAATGATTCAACATGTACATATTTCACTCTTGCAATGCAAAGTCTCCTGTTTACTCATTGTGAAACTTCGTTCAAGTCTTCCGATTAAAGTCTCCGGATTCGAAGCGCCCTTCGTGGATATCACGATTGGCCAAGACAAAAAGGCTCTGAATTCGGAGCCCCATTCATGCAGGTCACATTTGGGCTGAATAAGACTCCGGATTCGGAGCGCCTTTCGTGGATATCACGATTGGCCAAGACAAAAAGCCTTCGAATTCGGAGCACCATCTGTGCACGTCGTGTTTGGGCCGAATAAGACTCCGGATTCGGAGTGCGCTTCGTGGATATCATGATTGACCAAGACAAAAACCTCCGAATTCGGAGCCTCATCCGTGCAGGTCACGTTTGGGCAGAATAAGACTCCAGATTAGAAGCACCTTTCATGGATATCACAATTGGCCAAGACAAAAAGCCTCCGAATTCAAAGCCCCATTCGTGTAGGTCGTGTTTGGGCCGAATAAGAATCTGGATTCGGAGCGCCCTTCGTGGATATCACGATTGGCCAAGACAAAAAGCCTCTGAATTCGGAGCCCCATCCGTGCAGGTCACGTTTGGGCCGAATAAGACTCCGGATTTGGAGCGACCTTCGTGGATATCCCGATTAGCCAAGACAAAAAGCCTCCGAATTTAGAGCCCCATCCGTGCAGGTCGCGTATGGGCCGAATAAGACTCCAGATTCAGAGCGCCCTTCGCCAAGACAAAAAGCCTCCGAATTCGAAACCCCATCCGTGCAGGTCGCATTTGGGCCAAATAAGACTCCGAATTTGGGGCATCCTTCGTGGATATCACGATTGGCCAAGACAAAAATCCTCCGAATTCGGAGCCCCATCCATGTAGGCCACGTTTTGGCCGAATAAGACTTCGGATTCGGAGCGCCCTTCGCCAAGACAAAAAGCCTCCGAATTCGAAACCCCATCCGTGCAGGTCGTGTTTGGGCCAAATAAGACTTCGAATTCGGGGCGCCCTTCGTGGATATCACGATTGGCCAAGGCAAAAAGCCTCCAAATTCGGAGCCCCATCCGTGCAGGTCGCGTTTCGGCTGAATAAGACTCCGGATTCGGAGTGCCCATCGCCAAGACAAAGAGCCTCGGAATTCGGAGCCCCATCCGTGCAGGTCACGTTTGGGCCGAATAAGACTTCGGATTCGGAGCACCCTGCACGGCGAAAATTTTAGCATACCAACATTCAAAATGAAATGCTTAATTAAGTTTAGCTAACACAAACCGTATAAACAAGTTGACGCAAGTAAACATTTAAAACAGAATATTTTATTAAATTAACCAATAAATACATAATTTGCACCCGATCTGCATTGGGGCGTTTACAATATGTTCAATTTTTATTCGGCATCACCCTCATCGTCACGTTTCTCGATTTCAAAAGTGCCAAAGGGAAAGTGCTGATGTTGGTATAACGGCGATGCCAATTCAACACCTTTTTCACGAAGAGCTTATGTGGTTTATAGAACCTTAATCCACCTGTGCCTAAAACCCCGGTTCTCGCATCGGCATACTTCCTTGGCATGTTTCTCCTTGGTCTTCTCTATCTCGACCTTCCGACCATCGTGGAAGCCTTTCTCATAACCACTGGACCTCGCAGTCTCTACTGCAAACATGCTTGTTGTGTCTCAATCGGCAATCTCATGACTTATCAGCCGATGGGTCACCCTTTCCTCCACGACCAGGTTAGTTTGGCTGGCTGCGCTCGGCTCGGTGGTTTTGGCTTTCCTTAGCTCTCGCTCGGCCTTCTCTACGCGAGCCTCCAAGTTTCGAATTTGTTCATTCTTCTGCTCCATCTCCCACCGCGCGGCACGCAGACGCATTCTGACTTCATAAGCGGTATACAGCCCTTTCGCAGCTCCATGGATGCCCTCTTGAAACACTTTAAAATCCTATCGACCAACAATCGACTGCTGGACTTCCGGTGGAAATATTTGTTAAGCAAACTCGACTGCTACGCTTGGGTCGTGAACAATAGAATCTGCCTCCGTCATCAGTTTATTCCCCACAAAAACTGCAAAACTCAACGGTCGCGGTGTCGCATCAGATTCACTTCTCGGTCGTAATTGAGAGGAGCTGCCCCGTTGTTGTTTCTCCCTTCTGGGTGATCTACTTCGACGACTTGGGGGCTGACGTTTTTTACGTTCCCTCGACGTCCTATTTCTCGTGCGTATGGGCTCGCTGTCGCTATTCATTTCAGTGTCAAGCTCAGCCAATGTCCGCCCTTCTCCTCTACTGTTGAAGAATAGTCTATTTGACATTCGCACTTATCTAACCTTCTGCAATAACTTGGTTGAAATTGAGTCTGAACACAATAAGTGGGTTTACAGGCGCAAAGAACTCACCCCATTTATTCCTAACGCATGCAGCGCCCCCGAGGCGATTTCATTAATGCTAAACTATATAAGCCCGATGCCGATCTACGTGTGCCTTAGCCACTCCATGAACTCATAATATTCGGTCTTCAGAGTTCATACCTTGGCTGGGGCAAGGGCAGATTTATTAATCTGATCAACCAAATATATAAGCCCGATACCGATCTACGTATGCCTCAGCCACTCCATAAACTCATGATATTTAACCTTGGGAGTTCATACATTGGCTGGGGCAAGGGCAGATTGATTAATCTGATCAGCCAAATATATAAGCCTGATGCCGATATACGTGTGCCTCAGCCACTCCATGAACTCATGATATTCGGCCTTCGGAGTTCATACATTGGCTGGGGCAAGGGCAGATTTATTAATCTGATCGCCCAAATATATAAGCCCGATGCCAATCTACGTGTGCCTTAGCCACTCCATGAACTCATGATATTCGACCTTCGGAGTTCATACCTTGGCTAGGGTAGGGGCAGATTTATTAATCTGATCGGCCAAATATATAAGCCCGATGCCGATCTACGTATGCCTCAGCCACTCCATGAACTCATGATATTCGGCCTTCGGATTTCATTGGCTGGGGCAAGGTTAGATTCATGAAGCTAATCGGCTATTCGACGAGGGTAAATTACAAAATTGCCTAGTTATCTAATCGGCAAGTGTACACGAATGTTTTATCCAAAGTAGCAAAAAGCAATACCATTCATCAATAGCAAAATTAAGCACAAACAATAGGAAATTACAAAGGAAATTTTCATTAGTAAATTGGGCACAGACTGTAGCCATTTTACATATGAAAACTGCTAAACAAAAAGCTACAAGTTTGCATAGAAATGCCTAGCAAAAACTTAAAAACTGTAGCCATTTTACACATAAAACTATTAAACAAAAAACTGCAACAATACATTCAAAATCCTTAAACAAAAACAACTAAAGTGTCGCTCTAATCAATCCTCAGAGTCAGACTCCAGCGGCTCAACGTCAACTTGCTCGTATGGAATCGGCATAGCCAATGTCACATTAGCAGCAGCAAGGCCTTTGAGCCAGCAGTGTTTGAATCCCCGATTTTCAAATTTGGGGACTTCTTTCACATAATTTGCAAAAGCGGCACTCTGCCCAGCCTCGTACACCTTGGAAGCCTCGGAGTCGGCTACTTCCTTCGCCTTCTTCGATTCTTCCAATTCAGCCTCTAGTTTGGCAATCGCCTCTTGGGCTAACTTGAGCACATCTTCGCTCGCGTTTGCCCTCTCCTCGACGACCAATCTGCATTGGTCTGAATCTCTCGCCCTCTCCATCTCGGCCTCGGCCCTTGCACCTTCCATCTTCGTCGTTGCTGCTTTGAACTCGGCCTTCCTCCTCTGGCCCTCAACTTCTGATTGTAAAGGGCCAATTCGTTCGACGGTGTCATGCTGGCGACGGCCTATCTTGGCTATCCTCCCGACCGTCTACAAAATAGGAAATTAAAATCAAAACAATATATGCATAAAAGGAAAAGAAAAGATCAAGGTATATACCAGAAGAGCCGATTGAGTGGCTAATGCTATTGCTAAGATATCCGGCTCTGACCGGAAAGCCGCCTTGTCAGCCGGCAATGAGACCGACGAAGCCATGCTCAACGCCACGGCTGGGTCTTTCATAGCCGACGCGTTAGAGGAGATCGGCATGTTTTTTGTCTTGGGTTGAACGACAAAAGGCACAACCACATCCGACTCCTCTAAGTGCGGCTGTTTGTCAGTGGGGTTTTCATCAGAGCCGGCTTCGACCTCGGCAGGACATTTCTCCGCCCTTCACTCAGCCTCCTGATTTGCCTGCACAACCGTCTCCGACTCAGCATTTCGGGTTTAAGCTGCCTCTTCCTCGATAACAGGCAGGGAGGGATCAGCTTCGGCGGTAGGTGCCGCTTCAGATAGAATACCCTCTGCTCTTCACCGCGCGGCCATTCTTTTTTCTTTTTTCTTTTTGGCAAGCTGTGTGAGTGATAACCCGGCCATGTCTTCAGGGTACACGCCAGGAAGGTCTTCTAAACCAGTAAAAATGTCGTCGAATGGAAGGTCCCCTCGGCCCGAAGTAGATGGAGGGTTGACTGAATTGAGACCGGCTTCCTCAAAGGCCAACTTCAAAGCCTCGTCTACTTCGACTTCAGACTGGTTTGACTCTTCAGTGACCTCCTCAGCTACCTCCGCCTGCTCCAAGTCGGATCTGCCCAAACCAACTTGCCGCAAGTTTTTGAAGTTGGTTAAAACAACAGCCGTAAGAAACTCTTCGTCCCTTGGAATTGGGATGTTTTCTGCCGCTGAAAAAGTCATATAAGTAGGCTCGTATCGAAGAAAAACATGGGCCGCCCTCCCTTGCTTCTGAAGGCTTGGATGGCTGAAGTATTTGAGCTCGACTTCAATTTCCGCAAGAACAGCGTCGTCGGTTGAAATCAAAACGTTCTTCAAATCGTTTCCTGCACAAGCAAAACCATAAGACCGCAAAAAAAAAGCCTTGTAAATAGAAGAAAAATAAATGCAAGGAGCTATATGGCCACCTAATTCGCCCCTCTGTCTAGGAATAGGATCTAGGTGGTCCTCGCCTTCGCCGAATTCCCAGTTACCTCGGACAATGACCATGACATCATCGACTCGCTTGCCAGAGCTGGAAAGCATAGTCACTAATTGATGGTCGGCGTCCTCGGCCGTAAGGAAATAGCGTCCATGCCGGCCAGAAGACTTAGCCAAGGCATAGCAATGCCGAATAGCAGGTATGCCGAGGTTAATCCTAAGGCGACGGCTTAACTCTATAACCCCCATTACGATTCTAAAAAAGTTGACATTGGGTTGGGAAAGGATTAGACCCCAATGGCGAAGGACAGCCCTAAGGAATGGGTGAAGCGAGAAACAGACTCCGCCCTCTGTAATTGATAAGAGAGGGAAGACGATTGTGCTTTCATCAGCCCTCTCCATATCAAGGGTGTTGTCTGTCACAATTGACAGACGGACGTCATCAGGGATGGAAAAATGGCGTTGAAAGCCAGAGACTTGATCCACGGAGAGGAGGTCTTTCAAATGCTTCGTCATTTTTGTCAACCTATAGGAGTATGCTAAACCAAAAACAAACCAGGAAAAGGGATTTAAAGCAGAGAGGAAGAGAACTTACAAGAGATGGAGAGGACAATGAAGGATGAAAGGAAGTTGCAGAGGTGAGTCGGAAGGCAGTCCAAAAACTTCAAGCATCCAAAATGTGTATGTATTTGAAGAGACGACAAAATTTTATATCACAATAAATGGAAGTGTACGAAGGGGCGGGAAGTTGAAATGATGACCGAAAGGTGTGTGCTCTGATATCCGCATTGAAATGAGGTTAGCCGCCGAATTTCGGCTCTGACTTTTCAAGTTTGAAACCAAACATGCCAGCTAACTGTCTTTAGTGGAGTCTTTGGGGGGCAATTATGGGGGCCGAATATCATGAGACATAAAAAGGCCGAATAGTTGGACCTGGAGAGTCGAAATTCATACATCGCATTCGGCCCCGTCTTATACATACGAATCCAGAGGTACCCTATTCGGCCAAATAACCAGTTGAGTAAGAGGCTGAGTGAAGAGTGGTTTGCAACAAAAGGAGCCAAGTAAATAGTTATACGACGAATTGAAAGTGGGCCCAGCCCTGAAGCCCAAGAAAGAAAAAATATAAATAGAAGAACATCATCCAGAGAGAGGTATGTGAAAACTAGTATGCTTAACTTAAAATACAAGCAATCAAGAGAGTAAATACTGACTTATCTGTCGGAGTGCTAATTCAGGCATCCCCGACCGGAGTGTTCATTCTTTTTCAGATTACCAGCTGAGGATTACGAGCGTGCCCTAGGATTTAAAGAGTATTTCCAAACCACTCCCCCACAATATCTAGCCAATTGTGAACCGTAGATGAAAAATAAAGCCAGGTACTCTACCCCTTCTTCTAAACAAATTTGGTCATGTCTAAACTGATGCCTGAACCTGAACGAGAAGTAAAACACAGTGTGTAAGGCCAATCAGTTGAATACCAGGTTGCTGAGTCATACTGTAGCTCATCTCAGGCAAATCAAACCAGAGGCAATGCCAAGCAATGTCAACAGCAGACCTGTTGCACATCCAATGGCACTACCATCCCTCATTCAGGAAATCCACTAGGCGGTGGCGGAAGAAATAGCCTCGTGCTGAGTATTCAGGGAAAGCGTCCACTACTTTCAACCTATCCATGAGCCACACCTAGGGAGGGATGAAAGAAAAGAGACGCTAAAGAATAGAGAGGTGTATGTTGAGAGAAAAAGTGAGAAAGGGCTTTTAGAGAAAAATAGAGCTTGAGTGTCGAGAGATGTAAGAAATACATATAAGATTGGATGGGAAACATTACCTACAAAAGTAGTGGACTTCCTACGAATTTGGTCGTCTCTCACCAATGGAAGGCGTCTAAGCCCATCAAAGTCTCGGCCAGCAATAAGCCAATGCAGCTTTTGCCCTCTTTTAAGCCTTAGGCTAGTTCAATCAAGCGAATGCTAGACCCACCAAAACTCGGGACAAGAAGAAATTGTGCCAACATACACAAACAAAGGGCATGCTGTCGAAAACCTCTCCAAAGAAGGTCACCACGGTCACCCGCTTCAGAACATCGATGAATTAGGCTAGGAATGTCTAGCTCCCCATTGTGAACCAAAGATCGAGCCTCGTGTGAAGTAAGCCCACACATCCTTCCTAGAGCTTGGATGTGACCAAAACGAGACTGGGGCAAGATTTCCTCATCACGCTGGGATTCCATCAAAACTTGGAATTCCTCAATTGTCAGACATACCTCTTGCCCCCAAAGCTAAAAACATGTGTAATCGGGTTGCAACACCTAGCCGCGGCATGAATAAATAGAAAGCAAAGCGGAGAACGACTCCACGAGAATAGTGCATTTAGCCCGAAACCCCAAAAATTCACTTTTTCCGAGCCATCTAAAGTTGCAATCCAATTTGAGAGTGTTTTGGCGAAGAATGGCTCCATTTTTGAAGAATTTGCAGCTGGAATGAAGAAACTACGAAGTCCCAGCTTTTGTAAAAGATAAGGCAGTGAGTGGAAGCCAAGTGTCGAAAATCTAGAGTTTCTCACATTGGTGGCCGACAGATTCTATTCATGGCCGACAGCCTTGTGGCAAACCTGCTATCCACCTATGTGTTGAGAGTGCTGAGAAGCTGTGTTTTGTTCTCCTTTTAGTGCATTTTGATGTCTTGTTTTGGTAAGTTTGGTTGAGTCGTTTCAATTTGCTTATTAATTTGTTTTGTTTATCGAGTTGTTTCCATTTGCTTATCGAGTTGTATTTGTTTTGTTTATCGAGTTGTTGTATATTGTGTGTTGTTTATCAAGCTGTATATTGCTTGATTATTTATCGAGTTGTACATTGTTTTCCTTGTTTTGTTGTTAGTCAGTTCACTACTTGATCAAGAAGGTTATGCCAATACAATGTTCAATTCCCATTATCCAGTTCAATCTCGTTTCCATGCTAGGTGGTACTGATGATGCAAAAATACAACACTTTTTCACAAAAACTAGTTTTCATTCTGATCATGGTTACTTTTTTTACAAAGTGCAGTACAAGTTTTTTAAGCAAATAAAACTTGTCTAAGTTGTACAATGTGCAAAACACTACCGGAAAAGAAACTAAGCAAAAATCTACAAAAAATCAGCGTCAGCTATCTCAGGCTCGGGAGGCCCTCTTCGTCCTCTTCCTGGGCTGGGACCTAGAGCTATCTCCATCTGCGCCACTGTCAGAAGCCCTACTACCAAGACCAGCCTCCGAACCTGCCTTAGCATCTCCACTCCCAAGACCCGAGCTGGCGTCGTCGTCTCCACTCTCAAATGACTCTGACTGTAGACTCGCTGCCTCCTCGGCCTCGTTGGTCTCATCATCATCACTGCTCAAAATGGGCTCTGAAGGGGCACTCATATCTTGGGAGCCCCTAGCTCTGCCTCGGCTACGTGCTGGAGCCTGTCTCTCTCTCCTCCCTGCTGCTGGAGGAGGCACTGATGGTCCCGCTGCTGGTGCCATCAGTATGGGTGGAACCTAAAAAGGCAGTTGTTATATGTCAATCATAATACGCGTATCAGATGTAAGTATGATGTACAGAATGAGCATATACCGAAGTCAGATGCAATGTGTGAGTATAGTATGGAAGTGCAGTGTTTCAGGTGCAATGTATCAGTGTAACGTGGAGAAGTTCTCCTTTCAGTTTCAGTGTGTTAGCAGAAATTTGATGACTGGAATGTAAGGAAATTGAGGAAATGACCTGAATACCGTGGAAGCCGAGCAATGCCTCCCTCCTCAATATCATGCCCTCGAACGAGGCTAATAGCTCTAGCAGATCCTCCGTGTATCCTGGGGGTGCCTGCAAAAGGCATTTGGAATGATCAGCGTCCAGAAAGAACAAACATCCGAAAGAGATGAGAAAACGAAAGTGATACATACCGGGGGTGCGTCATGAGCTTTGATATATCTGTGCCCCGCTGCGGCAGGCTCAATCAAAATTTGGTATGCCTTCCCAGTATACCGCCAGCAAGTGAGTGCAGTAGGCAACTCCGGCCAGCCAATCCTCTGCCTCGCCTGAGAAGCTCCTCGGCCATAGGCCCTGGCTGCCCTGGTAGCTCTAAAGCCCGCCCTCGCAACAAGAGCTCTCGCTCTCTCATCTCCGCGAACACCGGTCAGAAGTGGCATAAGGTGTGTCTGAATGAAGACTGTATAATCACCCTCGACTCGGAAGTACTCTACCTCCAAGCCCACCATGAACTGGATAACCTCGTTAACAGATAGGCTTTCTACTGATCTCATGGACTCTGGGGGCGTCATCGGTATGAACGGAGCAGGCAGACCCAAAGACTGACGTATGACTCTCTTGCCTAGGTACTGGGCTTGGTAAACTGGGCCCTCAAGTAGAATACGATGACGTAAAATGCCCCAAGCCATAATGTACTAGCCTCCGGGCCCTATCGGTATCGTGGCCCAGGGCTGCCATGTGATCTGAAATGGAAAATGAACAGGTTATTAGTCGCTGTCAGTTGCTAATATGTGGATCAAAACAGATGTGGAACAAAAATGGTGATCGTGTTTTAGATTACTTCATAGGAAGCTACGGTGTCAAAGTAACGCCTGAAGAAAGTAAAGGGATCACGAGTCTTGCGGCGAAGCTGATCATTGTACACCCGTGAATAGGAGACCGTCAACGGAACCTCCACTACAGGCTCTGGGGCTAAAGTCAGGAAGTATACGTATACCCACAGTTGCAGAGAGAATGCAGAGGTATGCAATTAGCACAGTATGAACAGATATAGAAAATACAAAGCAGAAAGCATGCAGTATTTGAACAGATGTAAAGTAAGAAAGGCTGAATAGAAAATGCAAAGTGTAAAGAGGGAACTGAGATGTGTACCTCTCAGGCTCGCCAGTAACCTCCGATCAAGTGTCCACTCCTGCGGGAAGTAAAGCTCATATAGTCGTATAAGGTGGCGAGGCCGGCCACACCCCAATCATAGAAGCTCATTCGGGGAATGACTACCAGTGCGCTCAGCAAATATAACCCTACGGTGTTCGCCCTACTCGCAAGTAGGGTGGTACCAAGGAGGAACATCAGGAAACCTCGAGCGTACTGCTCAATCTTCTTTACTGTCTCTGGCTCGATCCTCCAGAACCGCTCCTCAAACCAACTGTACCTAACCTGAGTTGTCCGGAACAAAGATGGGCGTGCCCCCAGTAGCTCAATCCAAGCAGCCTCCCACCCCCTCATATCAAGATCAAGAGGAATCAGATCACCTCCTACGCCTAGACCTGTGATCATGGCGAAGTCGTAAGGAGTCATCGTCATCTCTCCGGTAGTGGAAAGATGGAGAGAGTTAGTGGTGTCCCACCATCTCTCCACTAGTGCTCCAAGAAGTGGACGGCTCGCTATGACTCGCGTCAATCCAAAGCAGCATAGGCCAAAGCTGAACTCGTCAATGATGACTCGTACTCCGACAGGGAGCTCATTATACCAATCTCTAGCCATCGTGGCTCCATAGCCCCTATGCTCGAGAGTCACCCAGTGGCAGAGAACAGGTGAACCAGTGTAAATACAATTTGATAAAAAGGAAGTACAAAACAAATGTAGTGGCGGAGATGAAAGTACAGTTAGATAAGGGACGGTCCAGGAAATGCAAATAAAGAACATCAGATGTGTAAGTGAATAGAGTTCGTACCTCAACGGAAACGGCTGAAAGATAAGAATCTGGCTCCCTCAATAGGAGATTCGCTAGTGCATCAGCAAAATCAGTGAAGTGTCTAACGCCTCCAACAGGCACAATATGCGTCCGAGGATGATACCTCACCGGATCAAAAGGACTCACTCCTAGTGGTAAGGGCTCCGACTCTGCCTCGGAATCGAACTCCGCCTCTGGAGGAGCTCCATCATGTGAAATGTCGTCTGCCATCTAGAATATGGATGAAGAGTCGATGAAAAGTGAAGAAAATGGGTAAAATGGATGGAAAATGCCAAAAGTCAACCCTAGGAGAGAGAAAAGGGAAGAAAAAGTCAAAACCCAGAAAAAGGTGCCAAACCCGAGAAGAACTCGAGGGAAACAAGGTTCAAATGGTGAAACTCCAAGAAAAAACAACGAAATCAAATTTCAATCAGTTCAAAACAAAGGAAATCAAGAGGTTTTAGCGAATCAACTTCACGTGGGGAGTTGGAAAACACGTATAAAGCTCGAATCTAGAGAGAAGGAAGGTCTAGAGAGAGAGAGGGATGATTTTAGGACATGAAGTTATGAGGAAATGAAGTATAGGTGAGTATACCTAAAGACCCGATGGTGAAAAGACCAAAATGGCCCGATCTGCCATCGATGGCCAGTCGGCCACCATTGGTGGCCAACAGGCCCCATTGGTGGCCGATAGTGCTTAGGGGTGGCCGATAGGTGGCTGACACCCCTCCCTGGTGGCCGTCCAGTGCCCTATGCTCCTATTTTGGTGTTTTGCTATTGTTTTTGTCCCTGTTCCTCGAGAGGTGCAAGGAAAGGCCACTGTTGAGCTTAAATTCTCTCTGCAGAAGCTTGAAACCATGTTTTCGGTGATCATTGTTCGTCACTCATTGGACGAAGTGTATCCTTTTTGTATATCGCAACTCTTCTGAGGGGTAAATCAGAAAGCTACTATTGAACTTGTTTCATTAGAATACACTTTCATTCTTGCGTAAACTATGCATTCCTTCATTGCGTATGTAGGGCGTGCATTTTACATACATACTTTAGCATAGAACATGATATTAATTGTCCATTGACCATGCATTTTGTACTTTAGCATAGAACAAGCTGTTAATCGTGCATAGATTATGCATTGTTGTTATTTAGGATGGAACATGCATTTCGCATATACTGTTGCATAGAACATGTTCATTGCTTTTGCTTCTGAATTACGCATGGGACATGTATTTGCCTTTGAATCCCGCATAGAATATTCTTTCATTACTAATCATGCATAGAATATGCTACTCAATTGTTTGGTTCGCATGGAACATGCCATGAACACTATATCTTAATTGTTGATTCGCATAGAATATGCACTTCTCCTTTGTTGCATAGAATATGCTCCTGCTTTCAATCATGCATAGAAAATGCTCTTGTCTCATGTATAGAACATGCTTTCAATTTTGCATAGAATATGTCGTTGCCATTATATCTTGGTTGTTATCATGCATAGAACATGCACCATTGCGATGTTGTACTTCTTAAGTCTTTTTCTTGTGCAAGCACGATATTGTATGTACGGTTCATTTAGAGGAATTCCGGTGTTCACACCTCCCCTTCTCCTCTCGCATGCGGCGCATTAGGACTCTTTGGTTTAGAACACGCAGATGCGCTCCGGTGTACACACCTCCCCTTCTCCTCTCACGTGCGGCACGTTAGCATGCTTTGGTTTAGAACACACGGATGCATTCTGGTGTTCACACCTCCTCTTATCCTCTCGTGTGCAGCGCATTAGGATGCTTTGGTTTAGAACACGCGGATGCGTTCTGGTGTTCACACCTCCTCTTCTCCTCTCGCATGTGGCGCGTTAGGATGCTTTGGGTTAGAACACGTGGATGCATTCCGGTGTTCACACCTCCTCTTTCTCCTCTCATGTGCAGTGCGTTAGGACGCTTTCGGTTAGAACATGTGGATGCGTTCCGATGTTCACACCTTCTCTTTCTTCTCTCGCGTAAGGCGCGTTAGCACGCTTTGGGTTAGAACACACAGATGTGTTCCAGTGTTCACACCTTGTAGACACCCCATTTTTGACCGCCCTCAAGACTTGGACGTCACCGCTTGAACACTCGGTGATTATCCTTGTTTGTGTTTGTTTGGAGTTCCCGGAGTTCTCGGCTACGCGCCCTGCCTCAGGACCTCCGAACTTGACCGTTTTGTGTCTGGTTTTGCACCAAACACTTGTGATTTGCCTTTGAGGGGCAGGGAATGCCTTCTGAGGCATCCCCACACACCACCGGCACTGGCTAGAGGCCACCGGCTGGTTGGTGTTGCCATCGGCACTATATTGTGCCGGTCGGCACTATTTTGTGCCGGTCGGCACTCTTTATGGCAAAATGACCATTTTGCCCTGCCGACTGCTTTACAGCTGCTTTATGAGATATTTTTAGACAGCTGTTTAGCTCTTGTTTCCCCTCCATACACGTGTATGGAGGGATGAGCCCTTGGATGACTTAGTTTGTAAGTCTTTGTTGCCTATAAGGAGAAGGCTCTTCTCTTGGCTCAAGGGTTAGCAAATTTAGAGAGTTAGAGAGAAAAAGAGAGAGAGAAGCTCTAGTTTTTCTAGGGTTTGAGTTGCATACACCTTCTATCTCTATCCTTCTCTTGTGTGTCTAGGTGTTTTGTGCCTTACTATTGCACACAAACACCTAGTGTTTCACCTTCTCCTTGCAACTGAGGTTCTAAGGGCAGGTTTTTGAAGTTTTTGACAGATTTTGAGCCTAAGGAAGCATCAACTACATCTTTGTCAAAGAGGTCAACAAGGGTGAGACACTAACTCTCTTTTTACCCCATTTTTGTACCTTATTTTTACCTAGTTTAGAACTATTTTTGTGCTTAGTATATAACACATAAAAGTTCTGTTTTTTAAGCCTCTTTATTGTTCATTAAGAGTGTTTTGTGGTTTGAGCAAGTTTGACCACCCTTAGGCCTTGAAAAGGCCACTTTTTGTGCTATTTTGTGGGAGATCCGAGACTGTGGTGTTAGGATCTCTTCACCACTGAAATCTTGAGGGATTTCAGTGGTGAAGAGCATGCCTTAGAGTCTCAAGAAGGAGAGGGCCACCCCCTCTCCTTGATGTCCTTGAAAAGGGCAAGTTTTGCTTCCTTATGGAGCTTCATGCTTGAGTGTGTGTTGAGCATGTGTGACTTATTTTTCATGCTTATATTGTCATATTATAACATGATTTAGCACTCCTTGCATGTTTTGCATGGTTGCTTTGTAATGCCTTGTATTGCCTTAACTTGCTCTAGGTTTGTATGCCTTCTTTCTAGCATGTTTTAGGCCTAGATCCATGAAGCTTGTATGCTTATTTTGACATGCTTTAGCTCTGTCCATGGTCATTTTGGTCAATCTTAGCATGTATATTGTAGCCTCTTTGCATTTGGCTTGTTGGCCTCAAGAGCATGAATGTGTAGCATGCCATGCTTGCTTCATTTTTGATGGTTTGGAACCGCCTAGCATGCTATCTCAGACCTTTTGGTATGCTCGTATGCTCACCTTAGTCGCCTCTTTGATGCTTTGAAAGCATGTGTTAAATGCTCCATGTTTTGGTCATGATTGTGTGCCTTTGTGCTTGAGCCTCTTAGATGCCATCTAGGTGCTACTTAGGCTTTGTTTAAGTCTGCTTGTGACCTGTTTTGAGTCCCCTTGGCCTTGTGAGGCTTGGTGGACTTGACCTTAGTATAAGCCTCCATGGCTTGCTTCAAGTATTTGGACCTATTGTTGCATACTTGGCTTGTTTTGTTGCATGATTTGGCATCATGTTTTGTGCGATTTTCAGAGCTTTATATGCATGTCAATTGTCCATGCTCAACTCATTTCAAGTGTGCTTGAATGTTGTTTGTTTTGCTTAAGTGTTGGCACCTTAACATGTGTGTGTGTGTGCATATGTGTTTGGCCCCCATAACTTAGCATTTGGCCACTGATTTTGGGCCCTTTTGGAGCTACCTAGATCATGCCTAAGCCCATCCTCCATGTGGTTTGCATGCTTGCCTTGTGTGCTTACTTAGGTTTGCATTGTATTGCCATATTGCATGCTAGTTGCCATGTCTAGGAGTGCATCACATTGGCATGCATGTTAGGCCTCTTGACCAAGTCATGATAGAGGTTTAACAACCTTGTTTGCTTGTTTGCATTGCATGCATTTGAAATCAAAGTTGCGTTCTTGATCCTTGGGCCATCATGCATGGAAATGCGTGATTGGTGGTCCGAGAACCAAGGCACACCTTCCTTTGAGTCACCAACATGATAAGGATTGTGTTTAGTGCATACATGCTTTGAATTACATTGCCATGCAAGTTGTTGCCCTCTGCTGCTGTGAGTTGCAGGTTTTGCAGGCATTTTGTGCCGACCGGCACTGTTTAGTGCCGACCGGCAGTAAATTGGCAGCCGATAGCTTCATTCAGTGCCGGTGGCCACATCCTTTAGCCGGTGGTGTTCTACTCCAGCCGGTGATGATCTCCAGTGCCCAAGGAAGTGTTTCTGAGACTTTGGCAGCCTTCAGAGGAGGGTAGTAGGGAAAACAGAGGCACACTTGCATGACAGTGCGATTCCGAGCGAGTCCCGGGCACGCGACGCATTTGAGCCCTCTTCCCGAGGCATTTATTGTTTAATTAGATTAATTATTTATTTAATTAATTTAGTTAATTTGTAATAATTAATTAGCTTGCGTAGTTAATTAGTTATTCGGTTTTGTATATTCTTTCAGTCCCTCCGAGCGAGGGCAAATTTGTAATAAGTGTGTGTGAGTGGGTGTATGTCTTCCAATCCCCATTTCTTTCTATCCCTTTTATTTACCCGCTTTCGATGGTAGATTAGGGCATACTTATCTTAGCATACCTTATGCAATGCATGCGTGCATTCATGCATTTGTTGACATGCATCGGGCTCGGCACATCATGCAAACTGCGTCGTACTTTCAATTCCAAATTGAATACGTGCATCGAATAAAGTGCATTTCACATGCCATCTTTAGGGTTAGCCGAGCCTACTCTAGATTGCATCTATGCCTGTGTTGCATTAGCCACTTAACATGAACTAGGTCATGCATGTTTGCTAACTGGTTTCTTGTTTTGGCACGGAGTACGATGTAAGTATTTTACGCTTTAGCATACCACATGCGTGTGAATGTTGCCATGACAGTATGCTTGCCATGCGGCTAAATGCTTATGTGACATTACTGTTTGAATGCCTGTGGGTGGAGGTTGGATTGCCTGAGTTGGAACAACTCGTTGAAATCCGTATTTTAGCCTACTTGCGAGTAGCAAAATCTAACGCGTTTTTCGAAACAAAACGGATATGCAATGTTTATTTCCAAGTTAGGCAATCTAGTCTATACTTTTGTGTTGTGCGCATCACATAGTAATTCTAGGTTAATAACCGGAATAAGAACGCATAAAGTTTTCAAAAACGGATATCACGGTTAGTAGAGGCCAGTCTTCGGACCGGGCGAAAGGGGGTGCTCATAGCTGACCTTCCCCGATCGTACCCAAGCTCCCGAGCCAAGACCACTTTGGTGATGACAGACATGTGGCCTTCGGCACCGAGTCAGGGTTTCCTAAATTTCCCATTTTAAAATATTTAGGTGGCGACTCTGTAATCTGGCAAAGCAGTCCATGTTTGGCACTACTTTTTCAAGAATTTGTGTTCTCAAAGGATTTGCCGGATTTGGACTCTTTGGTTCAGATTTAGAACCGACACAAAATCGAGTCCGAACTGTAGCGAGGTCCCCCCGCGGACGTGTTACACACCTCCTCTTTCTCCTCTCGCGTGCGGCGCGTTAGAACGTCTTCGGTTAGAACATATGGATGCATTAGAACACGTAGATGCGTTTTGGTGTTCACACCTCCTTTTTCTCCTCTCGCGTGCGGCGCGTTAGGATGCTTTGGGTTAGAACACGCGGATGCGCTCCGATGTTCACACCTCCTCTTCTCCTCTCACGTGAGACGCGTTAGGATGTCCTCAGTTTAGAGCATTTGGGTGCGTCCCTATGTTCACTTTCTCCTTTCGCGTGCAACGCATTAAGATCTTGTTTGGCAGCTCAGGTGCGCCTGATGATTTTGTTTCTCTTCGTCTTTCCTACGCGTCGCGTAGTTAAGCTTGCATCATTTTTCTTACATCATTTCTGCATGAAGTGTAGTTGGCTTATGTTTTCCACGCGGTAGCGTGTTTGTTTGCTTTCTTTTCATGCTTGAGTTTGTTGTGCACTTACTTCGGTTTGTTTGAATGTGGCATTTCTTTGCATAACATTTGCATCTAGATGTTTCATTACAGCCTCATTACATGATCATAAGTTATGTTCTCGTATTATGCATATCCTTTGCATCTTGCCCCAGAACTATGCTGGTTTGATTCCTTGCAAATGGATACGTAGGCAACCTGTGGGCGCAACCATTTTTGTCTTGATTGTTTGTTTGTCCAAGTCTTCAGCCTTGTCCAAAATGGGTCATCTTTGGGCTTTGACATTCACTCCCGTCATTTAATGACTTTCGAGTTCTGTCAAAAAGGGACAACTGTAGATACTCCATTTTTTACCGTCCTCAAGACTTGGACATAACCGTTTGAGCACTGGATGGTTCTGTTTGTTAGTATTGGTTTTGAACGCTCGAAGTCCTCAATGGAACATCTTGTCTTTGAGTCTTTAGACCTTGTCTGTTTTGTACCTTGTTTTGTACCAAAACTTGGTGTCTGGACCTTGTGGTGACTTGTCGGCCACCACCAAAGGCTATCGGCCATGGATTGTGCCTGTCGGCCATTGGTGTGGCCAGTCGGCTACCAGTGGTGGCCGACGGCCACCAGTCTCTTTTTCCAGATATTTATTGACAGCTGTGCCAGCTGTTGCACACTGAGTTGCATCTTCATACACGTGTATGGTAGGATGTTTCTAAGCTCAAGGGGTGTTTTTCTATAAATAGGGGGGTTCCTGTAGACACCCCATTTTTGACCGTCCTCAAGACTTGGACGTCATCATTTGAACACTCGATGATCATCCATGCTCGTGTTCGTCTTGAGTTCTCGGAGGTCTCAGTCGCACACCTTGCCTCAAGATCTCTCGACTTATTTGTTTTGTGCTTGGTTCGACCAAGGACTCGTGATCTTTACACTTGAGGGCGGGAAACGGCTTGTTGGCTATCCCTACACCCCACCGGCCTTGGCATGTTGCCATCGGCCCTGTTTTATTGCTACTGGCCAAAAGTGTTGGCCGGTCAGCAATGTTTTTAGTCGGCCGGCCCTTTGTTTTGGTCGATCGGTCACTTTTTCAGGCTGAGACCCCTGTTTTACCTTCTTGAGGAACCTTGAACCTTTTGAACCCTTGGTTTTTAGTTTCTTGAGGAAGCTTGAACCTTTTGAACCTTTGTTTTAGCTTCTTGAGGAAGCTTGAACCTTTTGAACCCTTGGTTTTTAGCTTCTTGAGGAAGCTTGAACCTTTTGAACCCTTGGTTTTTAGCTTTTCCAAGAAGCTTGACCTTTTTAGCTTCTTAGAGAAGCTTGACCCTTTGCTCTAAGCTTCTAAGAGAAGCTTGAACCCTTCTAAGCTTCCAAGAGAAGCTTGGCCCTTTGCTCTAAGCTTCTAGGAGAAGCTTGACCCTTTTTGCTCTAGCTTCCTCAAGAAGCTTGGACCTTTGCACAAGCTTCTTGAAGAAGCTTGGACCTTTGTTCCTCTATAAAAGAGGCCCTCCCTCTCCTTTAGAAGGGTTGAGAAATTTTGGCTAAGGGATATACATACACCTCTCTCTATCTCTCTACATCCAAGCTCCAAAGCTCCATTGTTCTTGCACCATTGCACTACACCTCCTATCCTAACACCTCCACCATCATCCTAAGCACCTTGGAGTTGGTTTTTAGAGGTTGAAGGCTTACTATTTTGGTCCAGAAGCTGCTGGCTCTTTTGACTACAAGGGTAACTCTCATTTTCCCCATTTTTAGCATTCTTTTGTTTCATATCTTAGCCTAGTCTGCAAGCATATTTGGGCTTTGTCATAAACTGAAAAAAGTCTTTTTTTGAGCTTCTAAACATGTTTGTTTAAGGTCATTTTTCTGTTGGGGGTCGTCTGCCCCCTTGCATGCCTCATTTCCTCTTGTTTTAAGCTATGCATTAGAGCATTTGTGTTGGCCTTGGTTTGGCCTTTTAGCCACTGAAATCCAGTGGATTTTCAGTGGCTAACATGTATTTTTGAGCCTCAAAATCAGAGAGGGGTGACCCTCTCACCCCTTGTTTTGTTTACTAGCTTTGTTGGCCTTACAAAGGAGCCCCTATTTGCATGCTTCAGGCCACTTTTTCTGAGTTTTGTGACCTGTATAGACTCTGTCCAGAGCCCTTTTTTCTATGTTGAATGTTTATTATGCATGTGTAGAGTAATCCTCTTCACGGCCTTCCAAAGGGGCCTTTACTTGCATGCTTCCTAGAATCATTTTAGGCCCTTTTAAGTGAGTTTCAGGGCCCTTATAACCTCTTTCCAGAGGTATTTGTGCCATTTTGTGTGTCCATCATACATGTGTAGAACAACCCTCTCATTGGCCTTTCAAAGGAACACTTCATTCTAACATGTGTTGACTGAGTTTCAATGGGTTTTTGGTCATATTTTGGCATGGAATACTTCTATTTTTGGTTTGTTTTGTGACCTCTCATGTGCTTCATATAGTTGTAGTACAAATCATGGTTCACTAGCTTGTTTTGCATGATGTTTTGGCCACCTTTCCTAGCATGTTTTGGCCATGCCTTAAATAGATTTTGTGCATGTTTTGGACTTCCTTAGCTCTGTTTTTGGGTCTCATGGTCGAATGATGTTTGTTTTGCATGCCTGTAGTTCAATATCCATGCTTAACTTTGAGTTTTGAGGTCCATCGCATGCATATACTGAAGTGTTTTCATGTTTTGGGGCCATTGCACATCATATTTCAGAGCTTATATGCATGCCATATTCCCATGATTTCCACTCTTTAAGTGCATTAGAGGGTCGGGCTTGTATGCCTCATTTACCGACCATTGCATAGGCTTCGTTTGAATGCATTCCGAGCCATTATTTTAGACCAATTTCCCACTGTCTTCGACTTGCCTAGGGTCTGTTTGGGGTTGGTTTTGCCATTTGTGCACTGCTTTGTGTACCTCTAGTGTAACGCACTTCACTAGTTTCGGTATTCGGGCCTTTTAGCATGCATCGTGTCAAGTGTTTACATGATTCGAGACCATTGTGTATCATATTTCAGAGCTGGATCATGTGCCATTCTATGCCATATCTCATCCTTTGCCATGCTTTGTTAGAGTTGCATGTTGTGCCTTAGGATCGGTCCTTTGCATCCGTGCATGTTTGTATGTATCTTGTTGCCTCATTTTCATCATATGGCCACTGATTTGAGTGGGGCTGAGGTCCACTCACTTTAGTTTAAGTCCATATTGCATTGCGTATGCCATATAGTTCGTGTGCATTGAGTATGCCATTCTCAGTTCATAGCATTACGTATGCTAGTTGCATGTTTGCATATCATCCCTCGCATGCCAGCATGATTAGGTTGCATTGCATTTAGGGTTGCATATTAGTCACATTGTGTATGCCATCTCATTGCATTGTGTTTGGAGTAGGGTTAGTCCAAACACGGGAAACGAGGGACGTTTCGTACTCGAAATGACATAACGTGTCTCAATTCCCAGTCGCCGACCCTCTGGATTACCCATGATGGAGTTTAGGCCTTGTTATGCTTATATGTGCATTCATTTCACATTGAGTCGTGCAATTCGACTCCTCGGCCATCATGCATCGAGATGCGTGATTGGTGGCACGAGGATCGAGGTCTACACTCCGTAGAGCTTGTGCAATGATGGGGAGAGTGGTCATGCACACATGTGTTGAAAATACTTTGCCATGCTCCTTTCTTACTCTCTGTTGCAGCAAATCGGAATCCAGCAGCAAAAACTAGTCAGCAACCTTCGGAAGTTTTGTACAGTGTTCTAGGACCAATTGCAAAACAGAGGCAAATCGGGGCATCGCAAGGAATTTCCCGACAAAGCGACCCAAGCACGCATGCATCTTTCATCATTCGGAACAAGAGCTAAGGCAGTCCATTTTATAGCTTGCATGCTAGTTTATTCGCTTTCCTAGTTAATTTGTTAATTAATTAGGGTTTTGTAATATTTAATTAGCTAGAGTAGTTAATTATTTACTTGGACTGTATTATTTATTCGAACCCTCCGAGCAAGGGCAATTGTGTAATAAGTGTGCGTGTGTGTGATGTATGTCTTCCAACCCCACGTCTTTCTCCCTTTTATTTACCAGCTTATGATGGTTTGTTTAAGGCATGTTTCAATTAGCATACTTATGCTCGCATGTTTGCATCCATTCATCTGTCTTGCATGCACCGGGCTCGGCGCATCATACTAACTGCATTGTATTTCAATTTCAAGTTGAATACGTGTTAGCTGTGGCATCATCATATGCCATCTTAGAATAGCCGAGCATGTCTTAGTTGCATTCTTGTATGTATTGCATTAGGCATCTCAGCATAGTTAGGATTCATGCATGATTTCTAATTAGCTTCTTTCTTTGGCTCGGAGTACTCGGTAAGTGTTCATGCTTTAGCATCCTTGCATGCGTGTGAGTGATTGCCATGATAACACGCTTCACATGAGGCTATGTGCTTACATGATATAACTGCCTTAATGCCTGTGGGTGAAGGTTGGGTTATTTGGATTGGAATAATTCATCGACTGCGAGTTTTAAGCCCACTTGAGAGTGGCAAAATCATGTTTTCTAAGCCCACCTGAGGGTGGCAAATCCACATTTTAGCCTACTTACGAGTAGCAAACCGCTTTCAAAAACAAACATGAGATGTTTTGTTTCAATTCAGGCGATCCGGTCTATATTTGTATGCTGTGCGCATCACGTAGTAAATCTAGGCTAATAACTGGAATAAGAGCACATAATATTTTCAAAACTTGATATCATGGTTAGTAGAGGCCGATCTTTGATCGGGCGAGCGGGGGTGCTCACGAAGTGACCTTCCCCAATCATACCCAAGTTCCCGAGCGGAGGTAACTTTGGTGATGACAGACACATGGCCTTAGGCACGAGTCAGGGTTTCCTAAATTCCCCCCAAATAAAATATTTAGGTGGCAACTCTGTATCTGGCAAAATAGTCCATGTTTGGCACTTCTTTCAAAAAATCTATTTTCAAAAACGATTTGTCAGATTTGGACTCTTTGATGATTCATCGGTCTTGCATTGCACTCTGCGAGATTAGATATAGGACCGTGACATTTGAGTCCTGAACTGTAGTGAGCCCATATGAATAGAACGGGATTCCCTCCCGGGACATTCGGGGACGTCTACAGTGTCTGGCGACTCTGCTGGGGAGTTAGAGGACTTGACTCAAACTCATGATATCTGGTTTTGACTACACTTATGTGTTTCTTTGCATTGCATTTGCATTGGTGCGCCTAGGACACCGTGTTTGCCATATGCTATTCCTGAACGGTTTGTCGGAGGCTCGCTTCGAGAAGCATGCCATAAGGCTGACCGGTTGCGGGCTCTGCCACGATGGGAACACAAACCCCAGTTTTTACCGGGGCACCCTTTTTGACCATTCGACCTAGTGCATATCCGGAATCCATAGTGACCATTCCAAGCTAAGACATGTTGCTTACCTGATTATAGGTTGTTTGAAACCGCTGCGTGCGTAGTGAAACCCTAGCTCCTGACAAAATAGGACAGGGAAACCTTACCCCAACATAGGGGTGTTTTGGCTCTCACTAGTTTGCTATGTGCTTTTAGAGTGTGTCTCTACAGGAATGCATATATCAGTTTGCAAGTCTGGGTATCAGGCCTACGGGCATCAGCATCAGTGTTTTGGGAATCAGTTTTACCTGAGGGTATCAGTTTACAGGCAGAACTTGTGGCAAAATTCTGTAGGGGAGGGGGGCACAGTCATTCAGCTTTGCTCATTTCGGTTTTGGTGAAATCAGGCTGAGGTGCTGTTTATTTTCTCTTTTGCAAGGTAGTCTTGGAACCATAGCTTCAGAAGGCTCTAATATCCCCCAAGTTCATTGGACTCGTGTCAATAGACTTTGTCAGGTCAGAGATTCCGTTCAAGGGCAAATCAGTGTTCCTTCGCCAGAGGCAGGGTAAAAAGGCTAGTCAGGCACAGATCATTAGTTCAACAGTCTTCGGATCAGAAGTCATTATCCATCTCACCTGTGTGTAGTTGGGTTGAGATATCTACTTTTACCCCAGAGATAGACATACCGGTAGTCCAGATAGATCAGGGCAGTATGGCAGGGATGGAGGAGATGGTGCGCCAACTCCAAGAAAGTATGAAAATCATGCAGCAGGACGCTGTCCGCCAAGCGAAATTTGCCAAACAGCAGGCCGAGGTCATGGCCCAGCAAGCAGAGCTAATCACTAGACTCCAGCAACAAGCTGGAGCATCAGCTTCACACCAAGCTCCTCCCCCACCAAGAGTTCCAATACCCGGGGAGACGGCGAATGTCCAGAATGTCCAGGAGGATACAGACATCCCAACAGGGCCAGCTCCGCCCCCGATTCTACCTCAACTATCCAAGGCACCCACTCCTATCAATCAACCGGACTCTCCCTTTGAGTTCGAGGTGGACCCTACAGCATTGAAGTTGAGCAATCTTGAAAAGTTGTTCAAGAAATCCCAAGGGGTAAAGTCCATCCCAGATATCGAGGACGGGTATACCGACGCAGCTGTGACGCTGCCAGATTGGTTCAAGATGCCACAAATCGACCGTTTTGATGGGTCTGGGGTCCCATGGTGCATCTCCGTTTGTTTTCGGACATACTAAGGCCGATGGGCCTCACCAGACTACAAAAGCTTTCATTGTTTGGCCGGACCCTGTCCGGTGTGGCGGCCATCTGGTACGCAAAACTGGAGGATGATGTCAAGAGGAATTGGGATGAGATGGCCGAGGTTTTTGTCGCTCAGTACTCCTATAATACGCAAATCAAGATTACGACCCGTGATCTCGAGACAACAAGGTAGGAGCCTGTAACAACGCCCGCGGGGGGACCTCGCTACAGCTCGGACTCGATTTTGTTGCGGTTCTCAATCTCGAACCAAAGAGTCCAAATCCGGCAAATCGTTTTGAAGGAAAACAGATTTTTTGAAAAGAAGTGCCAAACATGGACTGCTTTGCCAGATAACAGAGTCGCCACCTAAATATTTTTAAAATGGGAAATTTAGGAAACCCTGACTCGGTGCCAAAAGGCCACGTGTCCGTCATCACCAAAGTTGGCTCGGGAACTTGGGTACGATTAGGGAAGGTCACATCGTGAGCACCCCCTCTCGCCCGGTCAAAGACCGGCCTCTACTAACCATGATATCTGATTTTGAAAACTTTGTGAGTTCTTATTCCGATTATTAGCCTAGGTTACTATGTGATGCTCGCAGCAAACAAGTATAGACTGGGCCGTCTGAATTGGAACTAAACATCTCATGTTCGTTTGTGAAAGATGGTTTGCTACCCGCAGGTAGGCTTAAAATGCAGATTTTGCCACAATCTAGTGGGCTTAACAAATAATTGATGAATTGCTCCAATTCAGATAACCCAACCTCCACCCACAGGCATTCAAGGCAGTTATATCACATAAGCATGTAGCCTCATGGTAAGCATGCTATCATGGCAATACTCACACGCATGCAAGGATGCTAAAGCGTAAAACTTACAGAGTACTCCAAGCCAAAACAAAAGCTGATTAGAAATCATGCATGATCCTAAAAATATACAGAAATGCCTAATGCAACACATGCAAAAATGCAACTATAGCAGGCTCGGCTATTCTAAAGATGGCATGTGAAATGTTACAACTAACATGTATTCAACTTGGAATTGAAATACAATACAGTTTGTATGATGTGCCGAGCCCGATGCATGCAAAACAGATGAATGAAATGCAAACATGCTATCATACTGTATGCTAATTGAAATATGCCCTAATCTAACCAACATAAGCGGATAAATAAAAGGGAGAAAGAAATGGGGGTTGGAAGACATGCACACACACACGCACCCTTTATTACAGTTGTGCCCTCGCGCAGAGGGTCCGAATAAATAACAATACAGACCCGAATAAAAGAATATACAGTCCGAAATAATACGAATTCTAATTAATTAATAAATTAATTACAAAAGAATTAGAACTGGCGTGCAAGCCAGGGACTGCCTTGCTTCTGACAGATGATGTATGCTGGGCTGCTTGGCGCGGAAATCTACTGGAATGCCCTGATTAGCCTCTGTTTGCAATATTTCTCGAAATGCGCGCTAGACTCCGAAAAGTTGATGATCCTTGATTTTTGCTGTAACAGAGAGCAGGAAAAGGGCACAGCAGTGTATTTCACAAATATATGCATGCCTCGACCCTCGTGCCACCAATCACGCATATCGATGCATGATGGCCGAGGAGCCGATTTGCACAATTCAATGTAGGGATGAATGTGGAGGAATCGGAGTACGGAATGTACCTCGTTTCCCGTGCGATATGCATGATATGCATGAAATGCAACTAATATACAACCTAGCATGCACGATGCTATGAGAATGAGATGCCTCGAAATGCGTGCCCACTGGCACGCAAATCGAGGCAATGCAGAATGACATGCAAAATGTAATGATGGGCTTATACCAACATGAAGGGGGCCTCAGCCACACTCACATGGGATGCCGGAATGAGAAGAATGAGGTGCCTCGAAATGCGTGCCCACTGGCACGCAAACCGAGGCGATGATGAGATAAAAAATGGATAAAACAGAGTGTCTCGAAATGCGTGCACACGGACACGCAAACCGAGATGGAGCCGAAATGGAGATCAGATAAAACGGGAGTGCCTCGAAATGCATGCACACGGGTACGCAGACCGAGGCGATGATGTACGATGCAAAATCGGATAAAACCGAAGTGCCTCGAAATGCGTGCACACGGACACGCAAACCGAGACGATGATAGAATGAGAAAAATAGATAAAACCGAAGTGCCTCGAAGTGTGTGCCCACAGGCGCGCAAACCGAGGCGACGATGAAAGAATGAAAATCGGATAAAACCGAAGTGCCTCGAAACGCGTGCCCACAGGCGCGCAAACCGAGGCGATGATGAAAGGACGAAAATCGGATAAAACCGAGGTGTCTCGAAACACGTGCCCACAGGCGCGCAAATCGAGGCGATGATGAAAGAAGAAAATCGGATAAGACCGAAGTGTCTCGAAACGCGTGCCCACCGGCGCGCAAATCGAGGCGATGATGAAAGAATGAAAATTGGGTAAGACCGAAGTGCCTCGAAACGCGTGCCCACAGGCGCGCAAATCGAGGCGATGATGAAAGAATGAAAATCGGATAAAATCGAAGTGCCTCGAAACGCGTGCCCACAGGCGCGCAAATCGAGGCGATGATGAAAGAACGAAAATCGGATAAAACCGAAGTGCCTCGTGCCCACAGGCGCGCAAATCGAGGCGATGATGAAAGAATGAAAATCGGATAAAACCGAAGTGCCTCGAAACGCGTGCCCACAGGCGCGCAAATCGAGGCGATGATGAAAGAATGAAAATCGGATAAAACCGAAGTGCCTCGAAACGCGTGCCCACAGGCGCGCAAATCGAGGCGATGATGAAAGAATGAAAATCGGATAAGACCGAAGTGCCTCGAAACGCGTGCCCACAGGCGCGCAAATCGAGGCGATGATGAAAGAACGAAAATCGGGTAAGACCGAAGTGCCTCGAAACGCGTGCCCACAGGCGCGCAAATCGAGACAATGATGAAAGAATGAAAATCGGATAAGACCGAAGTGCCTCGAAACGCGTGCCCACAGGCGCGCAAATCGAGGCGATGATGAAAGAACGAAAATCGGATAAAACCGAAGTGCCTCGAAACGCGTGCCCACAGGCGCGCAAATCGAGGCGATGATGAAAGAATGAAAATCAGATAAAACCGAAGTGCCTCGAAACGCGTGCCCACAGGCGCACAAATCGAGGCGATGATGAAAGAATGAAAATCGGGTAAGACCGAAGTGCCTCGAAACGCGTGCCCACAGGCGCGCAAATCGAGGCGATGATGAAATAATGAAAATCGGATAAAACCGAAGTGCCTCGAAATGCGTGCCCACAGGCGCGCAAATCGAGGCAATGATGAAAGAACGAAAATCGGATATAACCGAAGTGCCTCGAAACGCGTGCCCACAGGCGCGCAAATCGAGGCGATGATGAAAGAAGAAAATCGGATAAAACCGAAGTGCCTCGAAACGCGTGCCCACAGGCGCGCAAATCGAGGCGATGATGAAAGAATGAAAATCGGATAAGACCGAAGTGCCTCGAAACGCGTGCCCACAGGCGCGCAAATCGAGGCGATGATGAAAGAAGAAAATCGGATAAAACCGAAGTGCCTCGAAACGCGTGCCCACAGGCGCGCAAATCGAGGCGATGATGAAAGAATGAAAATCGGATAAAACCGAAGTGCCTCGAAACGCGTGCCCACAGGCGCGCAAATCGAGGCGATGATGAAAGAAGAAAAATCGGATAAGACCGAAATGCCTCGAAACGCGTGCCCGCAGGCGCGCAAATCGAGGCGATGATGAAATGCAATGAAATGGCATACGGAATGCCGGGATGGACTTACACCGATATGGGAGAGCCTCAACTCACCCACGTAGGAGGCCGTCGGGTAAAAACAAAGCTGCCTCGAAACGCGTGCCCGCGGACACGCAAATCGAGGCAATGACGTAGAAGCATGAAAATGCAAATTGGGCTTATGCCAACATGAGATAGCCTCAGCCACGCTCACATAGGTTGCCGATATGATAAGAATGAGGTGCCTCGAAGTGCGTGCCCATTGGCACGCAAACCGAGGCAATGCAAAAATGATACGAAACGGCACGGGAAATGATATGCAAGCATGGTAATGGAATTTCAGCACCTAAATAAGGGGGAAAACAGCCCCGAAACAAATTGAAATGACACCCGAAGCATGCATTCATCCCGAAATGTGATAATATGCACCCAAAATGGCCTATAGCCCTACTAATCATGCAAAAATAGCACATGGCAGAAAAACCAGTAGCAAGACAGTCCCAAAAATAGCTTATTTTCAGTAGAGGGGCTCATTTTAAGCACAAAATCAGTAGGGGTCGGACCCACAAAAACCAACACAAATAGGTCAATTTTAGCATGCAAAAATGTTACCAACTTGAAGAATATTGAAGGAACTAGTGTATACAAACACCAAATGAGGTTGGGCCCTTCTACAAAGTTGTAGAGGGGCTCATTTTAAGCACAAAAGCAGTAGGGGTCGGAGCCCCAATTCTCAACCAATTAAAGTATAGAAAAGGATCAAGAAAATGCCCTAAAAGTTGGTTTTGAATACTTACCCTTGAAGACTTGTCTTTCTTTGCTTCTTGGCTTGGATTTGTGGCTTCTCAACCTCTGAAATTCACTTCCTTGCTGCTGGAATCGAAGTTGGAATGGTGAGGCTTAGGGTTGATGAAGGAATCAAGCAAGAACTTGAAGCTTTTTTGGAGTTTTTAGCTATGGAGATGGAGGTTTTTGCCTTGGTGTTCTTGAAGAGATTTTTTCCAACCTTGAAGAAGGAGGGGGAGGGGCCTTCAAATAGGCAAGAAATGGGGTGTAAAAGGGGAGGGAAAGCACCCAATCTTTCCCTCCCGAAATATCCCCCGGATGCCCCGGGATATGTTGGAAGATATCCGGACAGCTGGGACAGGCTGGAAAGCAAGAATCTGGCCGGCCAGGTAGTTTTGCTCAAGGTGGCCGGCCAGCCACCCACCATGGCCGGCCAGCCACCTCCCATGGCCGGCCAGCCACCTCAAAAAACCAACTTCAAAATTTCTGGCCGACCACCATACAAGAGTGTCCTCCCAAGTGTGTAGGATAAGGCCCCAGGGTTGGAATCTGGCAACACTGAACCAGAAGTCACAACATAGAACTTGAAAGAGAGGCTTAAAACTGAAATGCACCATTTCTGGCCGACCACCATGCCAAAGGGTCCTCCCAGATGTGTAGAGCAAGGATCCAAGGTTGGAATTTGGCAACATTGAACCAAGGGCCACAACATAGAGCTTGAAGGAGAGGCCCAAAAATGAACTCCATAATTTCTGGCCGACCAGTATACCAAAGGGTCCTCCCAGATGTCCTGATCACAGATATGTAACTTTGGTTGGAAGAAAATACCCCCAAGGTGTTCAACATTGGCCCGGAAGTGAGCAAAACGGGCTCCGGAGGAGCGAAACTGGTTATCTGGGATAATTGCTGGCCTCCCACCCCCCAGTGATCTTCCTGATGTTGAAACAGAGGTACCTGCCAAGTTTGAACAAAAACTAATGAGAAATGAACGTTCGGGGCCAAAACCGAGCAAATCGGGATCCCGAAAATGGGCTGCGGGTGCCGGAAGTGGTGTTCGGCAGCGAAGTGGGTATCTGCGACCCCAGTGTCCTCTGGAATGACAAAACAGAGGTACCTGCCAAGAACCGGAGAAGATGGATGCGAAATGAATGCTCGGGACCAAAACCGCTCGGTTTGGGGTCCCGAAAACCGGCTATGAGCACCGAAAGTGGCATACGGCCACGAAGTGGGCATCGGGGGCCCCAGGGTTCCTCGGAACACTAAATCAGAGGTCTCCGCCAAAAACCGGAGAAGGCTGATGCAAAATGAATGCTCGGGACCAAAACCGCTCGGTTTGGGGTCCCGAAAATGGGTCGCCGGGCACCGGAAGTGGTGTTCGGCTGCGAAGTGGGCATCGGGGGCCCCAGGGTTCCTCGGAACACTAAAACAGAGGCACATTCCAAAAACCGGAGAACTCGGAGATGGTTGGGCGGTCCCGAGCCGAGGCACACGGCCTGACGGCTCCGAAAACCGGGAACCGGGCTCCGAAATGGGCAAAATGGCCTACGGCCACGAAACGTAGCTCACGGCCACCGGGAGATAGTCTACGGGACCACTCCCTTCCCTCAGGAGAGAAAACAGAGAAAACCGAGCCTGGTTCGCAAACCGAGACAAGGTAGAGAAGATGGTTCGGAAGTCCGGAGGCAGGGCACGCGGCCGTGACTCCGGGACTTCTGAACAAGCACAGTATGCAATATCACCGAGCGCTCAACTGGTGACGTCTGAGTCTTAAGGTCGGTCAAAAATGGGGTGTCTACAGTTGCCCCTCTTTGACAGAACTCGGAAGTCAAGAAGTGACGGGAGTGAATGTCAAAGCCCAGAGACGACCCATTTTTGACAAGGCCGAAGACTTAGACAAACATACGAGATAAACAGAGATATGTGCCCGCAGGCAGGGGCCAAATGCAAAGTGATAGGCGCGAAGCCAGGTGATTGTGCAAGTGCAACAAACTGTAATGAAGCAAGTATTGACAAATAGATGCAACAGTTTTAAGCAAGGATGCAAAGCAAACAACTACATTTCATGCAGTTAGGAATGCGGAGAATCATTCAATTCTCGTCGCGTCTCACACGGAGAAGATACGATACCTGCGCGATTCGTCTGGTCGCACCAGCCTCAAATGAACCGTACATACAATATCGTGCCTGCAAAATAGAGAAATGAAACAAGAACAATATGCCGACAACATATATTCTATGTGATTCCTATGATTCCAAAAGTTCGACACACACAGTGCCGGCGAACGAATGCAACGTAACGCGAGGAAAGGTAATGCGCGACAACGCATGTTTATGCACAGAAAGCGCGGTATATCAAGAAAAACACATACGACGACGCAAAACAATCACGAGGATGCAAATCAGGAGCTAAATAATGACAAATGAGCACAAATCAGGATGCCCGGTTGTTGCACAATAACAAGCTGGAAAACGCGCGTTCGGCGACGGCAGCCCGATCGCGGCCTCTGATTTACATTCCGGAGAGGTCACGACGTGATTAAAATGGATACACTCCGATTTCGATGAATAACGATGAGACACATGTCAATAATTGCAATTAAAGTTTCAGCGGAGCAATTCGCGCCAGAAAGTGTACTTTTCTTCAACTTTTTCGGGTCCCGGGAGCTCCGATTTTCCTCAAAATTTGCAGAGAGGTAGGGGAGGGGGTGGGGGACATGGTCGGCCAGCCTATTGCCCTAGGAGAGGCCATCGGCCAGGGCCAAAAAGTAGAGGGGCCGGCCAGCCAGGTTAGGTGGCCGGCTGGCCACCTCCCCAAAAGCAGGGGCATTTTGGTCATTTTTGCATTTTCTATATATATGCACCTCCATTGCCTCCGAAATCACACCCAAAGTTGCAAAACTTCTTCCTCTTGCTCTCTAGGCCACTTTCTCTCTCAGATCTGCATTTTATACGCGTCCCTCGGCCTCCCACGCAAGTTGTTTTTGCGAAATCTTTCAGATTTAAGCACTTTGAAGCGACTAAATTTCGACTTTGGGGCTTCTCTTCTCATTTTCACCACTTGAGGTAATTTTGTTTCAATATCTGGAAAATTTTCCCGGGGGTTGACTTTTGTTGACTTTTTCATTTCCCGAGAATTGACTTTTGTTGACTTTTTCCAATTTTGGCCCATTTTGCTCATTTTTGCTCCTCTTTGCAGATTTCTCGCAATGGCAGGTCATTTTCCTCACGACGGAGGTTTTCCCGGTGCCGGGGATGATTTTGACTTTATGGTATTCCCGCCGGGGGTTCGCCCTTTCTTTCCCGATCGATATGCTCCGGCGGTTCATAGGCTTCCGCGAGCCACTTTCCGTCATTTTACCGATTTTAACGATCGAGCACCCGGGGATCTTCTCTTACGAGAGCCGGAGCAGCACCTCTCCTATGATGCAGAGGTATTTTATTATCCGCATCTTTCGTGCATTCTGTACCTTTGCCATGCTTAGACACACAGTTTAGCTTACGACTCAGTACTTGTATTTTGAGCATGTGACTTAGCCACTTGAATTTCATGAACACTTGGCGCATTGAATAATTGTGAACGCACAGTGCACCTTAGTTAGAAATTGAGCACGCAGCCCTAACATTGATTCACTGAAGACACAGCCTGAAGTTGAAAATGAGCACACAGCACATACTGACCAAGAGTAGGACACGTAGTCTCCAAAACTCAGACTTTCTGAACACACAGCCCTGCTTGGAAGCGAACACACAGCCCACTGATTAAAAGTAGAACACACAGCCCCAAACTTGAAGCACCGAACACACAGCCCAGATTTGAAGTGAACACACAGCCCACTGACGTCGAGTAGAACACACAGTCCCAAACTTGAAGCAAACGCACAGTCCACTGATGTTGAGTAGAACCCGCAGTCCCAAACTTGAAGCGAACACACAGTTCACTGATGTTGAGTAGAACACGCAGTCCCAAACTTGAAGCGAACACACAGCCCACTGATGTTGAGTAGAACACACGGTCCCAATTTGAAGCGAACACACAGCCCACTGATGTTGAGTAGAACACACAGTCCCAAACTTGAAGCAAACGCACAGTCCACTGATGTTGAGTAGAACACGCAGTCCCAAACTTGAAGCGAACACACAGCCCACTGATGTTGAGTAGAACACGCAGTCCCAAACTTGAAGCGAACACACAGCCCACTGATGTTGAGTAGAACACACGGTCCCAAACTTGAAGCAAACGCACAGTCCACTGATGTTGAGTAGAACACACGGTCCCAATTTGAAGCGAACACACAGCCCACTGATGTTGAGTAGAACACACGGTCCCAAACTTGAAGCAAACGCACAGTCCACTGATGTTGAGTAGAACACACGGTCCCAATTTGAAGCGAACACACAGCCCACTGATGTTGAGTAGAACACACGGCCCCAAACTCAGATGTACTGAAACTTTGAACACGCAGCCCAAATACCAAATTTACTGAACACGCAGCCCGTTTTCACTTCATTTGGCACACAGCTCCTTTTCGCTTTATTTGCACACAGCTCATTTTCACTTCATTTGCTGATTCATGCATTGATTCTAAATGCAGGTTCGTTCTCGGACAGTGCGAGGATATGGCTCCGGCGCCGCAAGGGAATGGTATTTTGAACTTCCGGAAGCTGTCCGGGGATTGGTCGATCTTGCAGGATTTGGGCCATTCTGCAGAGGGTTATCTCGTTGCCTCATTAGTAGGACCCTATTTGCAGCTTTAGCAGAGAGGTGGTGGGACACTACCAATTCCTTCCATTTTTCTGCGACGGGGGACATGACCATGACCCCGCTGGATTTCGCTATGCTCACCGGCCTAGACTTAGGCGGTAGGCCCATTCCCTATGATGAGGACATGGGTGAGTGGCAGGCTGCCTGGATGCATTTGTTGGGGACACACCCGCCTGTAGACAGAGGTTCGGGGAGAGTCCGATACTCCTGGTTTGTTTCCTATTTCCGGCGGCCACAGATGGAGCCTGAGACTCCTGAGGAGGCGGAGCAGTACGCCCGTGGTTTCCTCATGTACCTCCTCGGGACCACCTTGTTCGCCGATAGAGGGAACATGGTAGGGTTGTACTTACTGAGCGCTCTGGTAGACCTATCACAGGTGAGCCAGTATGATTGGGGCGGCGCTGGCCTGGCTACCACTTTACTGCTATATGAGCGCAGTCTCTCGCACACGAGGGGACTTACTCGGCGGCTACTGGAGAGCCTGGGAGGTACATTCCGTCCTCTTGATTTACATTTTGCTCCTCATTACTTGTTCACTGCACACACACGGCGCACTTTGCATTCTGTATTCTGCCTTTAGCACTTTGTACTCACACTCTGCATTGCCTTTCTCAGCTGTGGGTGTATGTGTACTTCCCCACATTGGCCCCGGAGATGGAGGTGGTGGGACCTCCTATGACTCCATTTTCTTTGATGTTTGAGGGCGAGCATCTGGCGAGGCCTCGAGAGACTCTCTCCTCTCTGCGACGATACTTTGATACTGTTCGAGCGACAGAGGTATTGCTTGAACTCTCAGTTCCTTTTATCTTTTATCTTTGATCTGCTCTGTATATCTGATTTCTGACTGATTTGTATACTGGTTATCCACAGATCGCCTGGCAGCCTTGGGCAGTCTTCGGTGACGAGCTCGAGACTCTGTACCCTGGAGCGTCGAGTTGTTGTCAGTATAGATTCCTGCTCGAGGGACCAGTCGGCAGGGTTTGGTTCCTGGGGGAACGCTTTCAGCGTCAGATATGGGGGGGCGATTCTCAGGACACTCCTGCTGTGCCTCCAGACACCATGCGGACTGCTGATAGATTATCCCCTGAGGAGGTCGAGCAGTATATGCAGGGCAGTGATGCTTTGTTGCATCATCTCGATGGGAACTACGCCACCTACCGCCGCATATATTTGATGCCCCGCTTGACGGGAGTGCGGGCTCCGGCACGGACCTCTACTGGTGCACCGTCTTTGAGTCGCGCCCATGCTACAGATATCCCTTCTTCTAGCAGGGCTGGCACATCCAGAGGTGGGGGCAGTTCGATCCCTCCGATCCCTCCGACTCTTGATCATCCAGGGTGGCCAGACATGCCGACCGAGTTGACGAACTGGCGATTTGGGACGCCTTACCAGATTCCGCTAGAGCCTCCTCTGCCTGATCACAGATATGTTAGAGACCCTGACTCGCCCCCGGTATGTTTTTCAGCTTTGATTGATCAGTCAGATATTTGAACATTGATTCCGTTACTGATAGTTTTGCATTCGTATTTGCAGCCTCCTGTCGAATATACGGACGAGCTGCTCGGGATGCTAGCCACATTCGAGGGCATGATCCTTCGGAGGGAGACGCAGATGAGCATCGTGGGTGTAGAGGTACTCTTCATTTTCCCTGTACTTAGCATGTTTCCGATGCTACTTTAGCTTTAGACCTTCTGCTGTATTGATAGACTGTGTAGAGCACATCTGACACACACCCTTTTCACATTCTGCATTTACACCTGCTTTTTATGCTTGAACTGATGTATTGCACTTTGCATCTTCAGATGCCTCCCGTATATGCTTCATCACGGGCCAGGCCACCGGGGCCCTCTCAGAGAGGTCGAGGTGCTAGACCTACCCGAGGTACAGGGACTGGAGGAGCTGGGCCATCCAGGTCTCATCGAGGAGCTGGCGAAGGAGGGTCGTCTCGCAGACGCAGGGCGCCCATCGTCGAGGATGACGAGGAGGAGATCGCAGATCATGTGTCAGGGGCATCTCCTGGAGGGGGAGGCCCTGGTCTTGGTTCCGAGAGCGGAGACGAGCCTGAGGGGGATCCGGAGGATGACAGCTCCGATCCAGATGGTGATGATGATGTAGAGATTATCCCGCAGAAAAGGATGAGGGGGCCTCCCCCTTCTCGCTCCCGAGGGCACTGATGTTATTTCCTTCTTTATTCTACTTTTTAGCTAGTAGTTTGTAGCACTTTGCACATTTGTTAGGCAGTTTTATTTTCTGTAAAACTTGTACCTTTATTTTTGTAAGACATGATGAAATGAAACAGCTTTTGAAAAGATGTTGTATTTGAAATTCTCAGCATCACATCGCATTATTTTGCACAAAATGGAATTGAATGGAAATGCGCCTCATGTATTTACCGGGTTAGGTAGGGAACCGACGCAACAAAGCAAAACAAAACGACTCACTAAGAAATAAAACAGAATCTTAGCGAGTTTACAACTCGATAAACAAAGTACAATAATGTTAACGACTCAATAGACAAGACTTAACAAAATGTGTAATCAAAAGGTAACAACTCAAAACGCAAAACGCGACAGCTCGACAAAACTTACAACTCAATAAGCAAAACAACAACTCGATAAGCAAAAATATAACACGATGTACTTCGGATTGGACTATCTGGATAATGGAGTGTATCCAAAATTGATAGGCCTGGATGCCTTCTACTGCCGGGAGACAGTCAGATTTGCAGGGAGTCCACTACTGCTATAGGTAATGTTTCCCACCCAAGCTCACTTGTATTTGCTTACATCACTCGACCCTCGGGCTCGACTTTTCTCGCAAAACCCTTATCTTACTTTTCTCTCGTCGTTCATCTCTCTATTCTTTATTCTCTCATTTTTCATCCCTCCCCCAGATATAGTTGATGGAGAAGTTGCAAGTTGTGGACTCTTGCCCTGCCTATTCAGCCCGCGGCTACTTCTTTCGGCAACGCCTAGTTAATGCTCCCGATGAGAGCTGGTGGTTCGAATGGATGCACAACTTGTCAGCAGATCGCATTGCATGGCGCCGTCCCTGGTTTAATCCTTCAGCGATGAGTTACAGCAAGTTCCAGGATACTGGGATCCATCTGATCGGCTTGACTCACTGTACATTTTATTTCCCATCCCGTACTCCGCGCCAGTTCGGTCATACAAGTTGGGCCTAAGTTGGCATCTGAAGCTTTGACTAGCTCTGGGAGGGGGCGCAGGGACGCCTGACTAGACTATGCCCCAGATTTATTGCTTTATTAGTACTTTCAAAGTTTTCTAGCGTGAGTGTAATGAAAAACAACTTCAATTGTATGCAAGAGCAAAAGACCTCTGTTTTGAAATTAATGAAATTGAAGGTTGTGGTACTGAAAATCCTCCGCTTTTGGTCCAAAAATGGTCTTAGTTGTGAAAAGATTAATTTGAACAAAGTCAACTTTTATGAAAACTTTTCAAAACTATTTTCGATATGGATCAGAACTGGACACACCTGAAATCTGTCACTGAGACACACAACCCCGAATCCTAGCAACTGGAAAGTTGCCCCTAGTTTGAAAAGATGCTTCGGCAAAGTGTGGCAACGGAAAGTTGCCCCTAGTCTGGATGATGCCGCGACACTTCATTGCAACGGAAAGTTGCCCCTAGTTTGAATAGCACTGTACCGGAGATCGTAGTGAATGCTGATGAATAAAGATGACTGAGGTGATCAAAATGGACTAAGTTGATCGGGGAAAAGATTGTGACTGAACTTCAAGATGAAGCTGCCTACGTATCCCAAAGATGGGAATCAAGTCTTACGTAGTTCAGGGTCAGGTTCGCTCGAGTGTTTTTGCTCTCCTTTTGCACTCTAACTTTTGCCAAGGCCGCCCTTTGCGGGTTTTCAGCCTTGCGAGCTCAGTTTTTATAATTTTCAAATTTTCTATGCTCTGAGTTTTGCCTAGGTCGCCCTTTCGGGTTTTCGGCCTAGCGAGCCTCTCAGGGATAATATTTCTTCAACTTGTCCATATTGATCGGTTGGGAAAACTCCAAGCCATCTAGATCCATCATAACCACAGCTCCACCTGACCAGATTGACTTGATGATGTAGGGACCAGTCCAATTGGGTCTGAACTTGCCCCTTGGGTCGTGGATGGGAGCTCGGTTGTCTTTGAGCACCAAATCTCCTTCTTTCAAGTTCCTGGACTTAACCTTCTTGTTGAAAGCCCGGGCGATTCTGCGTTGATAACCCTGAACGTGGTACAGTGCTTTCAATCTCCTTTCATCAAAAAGCATGAGTTCTTCAAACCTGCTTTGCTGCCAATCCGCTTCGGCTATCTGGCATTCGGCCAACACTCGCAATGATGGGACCTCAATCTCAATTGGTAGAACGGCCTCCATCCCATAGACTAATGAGTACGGAGTCGCCCCAGTAGAAGTTCTGATCGAAGTCCTGTAGCCCCACAGAGCAAATGGCAGCTTATCTGGCCAGTCCCGATAGGTTTCCACCATCTTCTGTAGTATGCGCTTGATGTTCTTGTTGGCGGCCTCAACTGCTCCGTTGGTTTGCGGCCGGTAAGTAGACGACTTATGAAAAGCCACGTTGTATTTCTCCAACAAGTCAATCACCTCCTTCTTGAAGTGGGAACCATTGTCAGAAACTATTTCATTTGGGACTCCGTAGCGACAGATAATGTTGTTTCTGATGAATTTTGCAACGTGTGAAGCTTTCAACACTGCATAAGATTGGGCCTCAACCCACTTTGTGAAGTAATCTATCGCTACGAGGATGAACTCATGCCCATTTGACCCTTTCGGCGTGACGGCTCCGATCACATCAATTCCCCAGACTGAAAAAGGCCATGGCGAAGTCATGTTGTACAGCTTTGACGGCGGAATGTTCATGCGATTTGCATGAATCTGACATTTGTGGCATCGCCTGACGAAACCGATACAATCCTCCTCCATGGTGGACCAATAATAACCTTGTCTAAGGATCTTTCTAGCCAACATCACCCCATTCATATGTGCACCGCATTCACCCCCGTGGATGGCTTCCATCAGACGTTTGGACTCTTCAGCATCAACACACAGTTTATGCATTCCCAGATGACCTCTTCTATACAGTTTACCCCCGCAGATGATGAACTGGACTGACATTCTTCTGATTGCCCTCTTGTCTTTGGCATTTGCCCCTGGCGGGTATGTTTCTGTTTCCAAAAAGTTCCAGATGTCGTAATACCAGGGGTGTTCGTCCCGAACTTCATCTATGGCTGCAATCGACTCATAGGCAGGTGCGAATTTCTGGTCGATAATGACTGGACGCATTCGGACTCCACGTGGGATGTCTATCATGGATGATAGAGTTGCTAAAGCGTCTGCGAACTTGTTGTTCTCTCTTAATAGATGAGTAAAACTTAACTTTTCAAACCGAGGAATCAGCAAATCCAAGGTTTGGTGATACATCATCATATTTTCTTCTTTTACTTTCCAGTCTCCTTTAGCTTGAGACACAACAAGATTCGAATCTCCGATGACGTCCAGCCGTCTTGCCCCTAATTCCAGGGCTGCTTCCATACCAGCAATGCACGCTTCGTATTCTGCTTCGTTATTTGAGACTTTGAAACGGAGTTTGAAGGCTAGAGGGATACGGGAATTGTCGGGTGCTATCAGCAACACTCCTATCCCGTACCCATGTTGATTTGACGCTCCGTCAAAGTACATTGTCCAACTTTCCTCGTCGATATGCAGAATTGCTTCATCTGGGAATAGGTACTCAACTGCTTCATCCCCCTCAACCGGATGGTCGGCAAGGAACTCTGCTACTGCTCTGCCCTTTACTGACTTGCGCGTTACATATGTAAGATCAAATTCGGAGAGCAACAGCAACCAACGAGCTAGCCTACCCGTAAGCGCTGGTTTCTCGAAAAGATATTTGATGGGATCAAGTCGTGAAACCAGCATTACAGAGTGAGCTAACAGGTAGTGCCGCAGCTTCCTGGTAGCCCATACCAGAGCTAAGCAAGCCTTTTCCAGCGGCGTATACCGGGTTTCATACTCTAGCATTTTCTTGCTCAAATAATAGATGGCTTTCTCCGCCCTATCTTCTGATTCTTGTGCAAGCATGCAGCCCATCGTGGTCTCAGTCACTGACAGGTACAAAATCAACGGTTTCCCTGATTCTGGTGGTGATAAAACGGGTGGGTTCTGTAGATATTCTTTAATCTGTTCAAATGCAGCTTGGCATCGACCGTCCCATTGGAATTTCTTGCCTTTCTTCAGAAGACCAAAAAGTGGTTCGCAAGTCAAGGTTAGTTTTGAAATAAACCGTCTTATGAATTGTACTTTACCCAGAAAGCCTCGCACCTCTTTTTCAGTCTTTGGTGGTGGCATTTCTAAGATGGCCTTGATTTTGGAAGGGTCGACCTCGATGCCCCTTTGTGTAATCAGAAACCCCAGCATTTTTCCCGCTGTAACACCAAACGTACATTTCTGAGGGTTTAACCGCAACCTGAATTCCCTGATCCTTTGGAAAAACTTGCGCAAGGCGGTGTAGTGGCCCTCTCTTTCTTTGGACTTGACAATCATGTCGTCCACGTACACCTCAACCTCTTTATGGATCATATCATGTAGTATTGTGGTCGCGGCCCGTTGATAAGTAGCCCCAGCATTCTTCAACCCAAACGGCATGACCCGATAGCAGTATGTTCCCCACGGGGTGGTGAATGCAGTCTTTTCTCTGTCCTCTGGTGCCATCACAATCTGGTTATAGCCCGAGAAGCCATCCATGAACGAGAGCAGTGCATGCCCTGCTGTAAAGTCCACTAGCTCATCAATGTGTGGCAAGGGAAAGTCATCCTTCGGACTGGCTCTGTTTAAATCCCTAAAGTCTACGCACACCCGGATCTTGCCATCTTTCTTCGGCACCGGCACTATGTTGGCCAACCAAGTGGGATATTCTGATACTAGCAGGAAGCCTGCGTCAATTTGCTTGGTGACCTCTTCTTTGATCTTGAGTGCCCAATCCGGGCGGATCCTTCTGAGCTTCTGCTTGATAGGTCGGGCCTCGGGGTCAAGAGGGATCCGATGCTGTACAATCTCAGGATCGATTCCAGGCATGTCTTCGTAGGACCACGCGAAAACATCTTTGAAATCTTTTAATAAAGCGACTAAGCGCTCGCGTTCCTCCGAAGACAACGTGGACCCGATCTGGACCAGCCGCGGGTCCTCCTCAGTACCAATATTCACAGAAATGATTTCATCCGTTAAGGGTTTAACAAACCTCTCTTGCTCTTGCTCAATTAGACGTTGTAAAACCGGAGGAACTTCGTCCTCGTCGTTTTGATCAAAATTTTGAAAGTCTGAATTAATGCAATAAATTAGGGGCACAGAAAAGTACTCGGAAACCACATTCACCTCATTCTCATTAAGTTCATCCAAATCGTCTGATTCATCGGTTACAACAGACTCAAATGAAAAGGAAAAAGACGACCTGGACAAGACTCTGGCATCCGGGTTAACATCCCCAGGAGTACCAGACTCAGACTCAGTCGAGCTGGAATCTGATTCCGACTCAGAGGACTCGGTGGAATCAGACTCCGGCTCACTACCTGACCCGGAACTGCTGGATAAGAATCCCTCCTCGTATTGCCAAGTGAGCGAGGGTGCGATCGATGCGTCCAAGATGGCTGCTGGTTGGCTCGCAGCCGTTTCATCTCCAATCACGGAAACCGCGACGTTATTCCCCAAGCAATCCTGGTCGATCGGAGGATCAAAGAGGAGACATGCCAGTGCTACCCCCATTTCCAATTCAGTGCCCTCAGGACTCACTGCCTTATTCTGCTCAGTCTCAGTTGTTGGGTCTGTCTGCTCTTCGGCAACGTCATCCCCGGATAGTTGCAGGTCGAAGAAGATTTCGAAACCTGGTACGCGCTTCCCCTCCGCGTTCAACCATGGTTCTGGGAAGCCGCAAAATGGAAAATCTTCCCCCTCCCGGACGAAGCGTCCGTTCAGGGTACCCCAGATGGGCCTATGCATTAGATCAAAAGGCTTCCCAGCCTGCTTCGCCCTGGCCCCGCTGGCCATTTCCTTCCCTTTCCTCGTCCAGTCTTCTTTGGTAGGCAGATAACCTAATCCAAAGGTATGTGGATTATGTGGCACTTCGGCCAACGCTGCGACACCTTTCCGGCCGCTTCTTCCCAATCCCATCCCAGGGATATGCTGTAGCTTGTTCATGAGGTAGACGGCTTGAGCGCTGACATACAAACCCTCATTCACAGCCATTATGTTTTGTACCACCCGGGCCTCAGCCAAAGTAAATCCCGATATAAACATATCCTCCATACCGTGTTCAATCTCCAGGACTGGCGTAGATACCTCCGGAGGGGGATGGATTGATGAGTTCCCAAAAACAATGGCTACTCCCTTTCCAAAGGGGTATTTCACCATTTGATGTAGAGTAGATGAGACGGCCTTCACCTGATGCAACCAAGGTCGCCCCAAAAGCATGTTGAAAGATGCAGGGACCTCCAAGACATGAAAATCTATTTCGTGTTGTCCAGGCCCAATCTTGGTTTGGATTTTCACTGTCCCCAAGACATCCCTGCTTGTATTATCATACGCTCTGATTACTTGAGTAGTCGGTGTGAAGTCCGCAGGCTTTAATCCAATCGCATAGGCCGTTCTGGCCGGACAAACATTGATAGCGGACCCGGTGTCAACAAGCACCACCGGAATCCATTTGTCCCTGCATTCTACAGAGATGTAGAGAGGTCTGTTATGGTCCACGCCCTCAGGCGGCAATTCCTTGTCCGTAAAGGTCAATGCCGGGGAACCTCCTCCCGGGAAGACCAGCCCAACTAGTTGTTCTGGCGTAGTTTCAATGGACAGTTTAGCTCTGTCCATGGCAAATAAGACAGCCTGCCGGTGCACCCTCGAAGCCATAAGCAGTCCCCAAATGGAGATGTCTGCTTGTATTTTCTTTAGCTGCTTCAGTACAGCCTCTTCTTCCGCTTGCTTCTCTTTCTGTTTCTCTGCCTCCTTATCTTTCCCTGATGCCTCGGGTTGATCAAGGTGTGGAGGCTTGAAATACCGCCCACTCCTAGTCATGTGGTCTACCTCCTCGAGGTACCAGGTACTGTCCGGTTGGCCACCTGCCCAGTCTTCGTCTGTGTGGGCAAGATACAAGTCGTCATCTTCCCACCACATTCCATTAGCGTCTAGCAGGCATCTGTCTGGTTCTGGCTTGTTTGTGCTTTCAGCAGTTTCATTCCTCATGCTCACAGCATGTTCAGTCTTCGTGCCCGCAGCACTCTCAACTCCCTCATGGTTCTTTGCTTTTCGGGCTCTCTCAGAGGCCCATCTCTTTTCTTGTTCCTCCAGCAACAACTGTGCGGTTCTCAAAATGTTTCGTTCTTGAGCGAAATTCTTCGTACCGGCGCTCTCCGGCAATGTTATCTGATCCTCGGCCCTTCCGGCCACAAATGGTACAATATCAGGCTGATCATCCAACCACCCGACAACTTCTGCTGACTCCTCATCTTCGAACCAGTTAATCGATGCATCCCCTGATTCCTGCTTGTAGAATTGAAGGTTGGCGAAGTCCTCTTCCACCACAGTCAAACCATCCCCCGCTGATTCAAGCTTGTCCCCCCGGAGCATACACAACTCAGCCTCTTCCGGCAACCCCATACTCAGCTTAGACTGGCTCATCGACAAGATATATCCACTCGGATCATAAGCTCTGCCAGCTGAATTCTCAGATAGGTCCACCCCAGATTCAACAGTTCTGCTCTCCTCAGAAGCCTGCCCCATTCCATTCTCGGTGGTCACCACCTTTGGCTCAGGTTGGGTTGGGGAGGTGTCCAACACGCACAAGTCAGTGCTGTCGGGAAGGACCACCTCTGGCTTGGGTAAGTGGGAGGGAGTTATGTAGATACTGGGATCGTAAGATGCGCCCCCAGTGCGGATAAGGTTGACTCTTTTTGGTGGATCTTGGTTGTGTTTGGGGAGTGGGTTGTTTGTGACGTTGGGTCCTTGAGGAGGTAGAATGATGTTCTTGTCAATGAGGTCCTGAATCTCATGACGCAGCCTGTAACATTGGTCGGTGTCATGACCATGCTGCTGGTGGTATTGGCAGTATTTGGCTGGGTTATGGGAAGGGGGGAGTGGATTCGGTAGAGGCCTCGGTTCCAAGGGTTTCAGGTGCCCCTTTCTGACTAGAACCCCGAGGACTTTAGACAAAGGCATATAGAGTGGGGAGAAGGTTCGTTGACCCCTGGGTTGGTATCTTGGGGCTTGATTACTGCTCCCAGAGGCATCAGAAAAAGGTGTGGCCGCCGCGGGCCTTGGTTGGGAAGGGGGATTGGTGGTGACCATTCCGACCTCTGAAGTTCTTGTATTGGCAGAGCCACTCGGGCCTGCATTGGTATTTCGATTAAACGTTCTTCGGGGCTGATCCCGATCTTGGTCAAACAGACCCTGTTTCATTGCATCCTCTATCTGCATCCCCATATCATGCAAATCTGCGAAGGTGGGGAAAGGGATCAAAATCATCTTCTTCATTAATGCCGGCTGGAGATTGCGCACAATCATCCGAATTTGATCTCTATCAGTTGGCCTCAAGGTCATCATCGATGCCTTGGCTCTCCACCGGATGACGAAATCAGAAAAAGACTCTTTAGGCTCCTGCCTCGTCGTCTCGAGATCACAAGTCGTGACCTCGATTTGCGTGTTGTACGAATATTGTGCAAGGAAGGCCTCAGCCATCTCATCCCAGTTTGTTTTCACATCATCATCGAGTTTTGAGTACCAAGTGGATGCCACACCCGACAGGGTTCGACCGAACAAAGAAAGCTTTTGCGGTCGGGTTAGGCCCATTGGTCTTAAGACGTCCGAGAAGAGCCGGAGGTGTACCATAGGATCCTCAGACCCATCAAAGCGATCGATCTGGGGCATTTTAAATCTGTCGGGCAGAGTCACGGCCACATCAGTATAGCCGTCTTCAATATTTGGGATGGCCTTCGCCCCTTGAGACTTCTTAAAGAGCTTCTCCAACTTGCTCAATTTCAGAGCTGTCTGGTCTACCTCGAACTCAAATGGAGAGTCCGGGTGCTTAGGGGTAATGTTTTTGGACAGTTGTGGTAGAAGCGGGGGCGGAGCCAGCCCCGTTGGATGACCTGTGTCCTCTTGAACGTTTGGGGGGGGTGGCAGAATGTTCTGTTGATTCGGGAGGGTATTCTGGGCAGTCTGGGCATTTTGAGGGTTTGGAGGGGCATTCTGGCCAGCAGGTAGTTGTTCAGGTAATGGGGCTCCGGGTGGAGGAGGAGCCTGATTTGAAGCAGACGCCGCGTTCTGCTGTTGTAATCTGGTGATCAACTCAGACTGTTGGGCCATGACAGCGGCCTGTTGTCTGGAAAATTCCGCCTGGCGGATAGCATCATCTTGCATTTGCTTCATGCTTTCAGCCATCTGGCGCATCATCGCCTCTATTGTTGGGTTCTGTTGTTCCATCTGAAAAACTGGCAAGGGTGTCTCTATAGCAGAAATGGGAATCTCAACCCGACTATCTGTCTCTAAAGTAGACTGCTGTACCAATAATCTCTGCTCTGATGGACTGCGTTTCCTCGGTCTCCTTCTAAAAACCGGGGGTAGTGAATGGAACACTGGATGTCCGTCAACTAGATCCTCGGATCGGTTGAGTCGGCGACCTCGTGTCCAGATTGCTTGGGGGGTATCGACGGGTTCGGAAGCAATTGTGCTACAAACTGTCCTAGCAAAAGGATAAATAAAAGCGAAAAAGAAATAAACAACCAGAAATAAAGCATAACAGCTTAAATTGAATACACCACACACAGTCGGGTATAAAAACGGACAGCATAACGGCTTAAATTGAATACACCACACACAGTCGGGTATACAAACGGGCAGCATAACGGCTTGAATTGAATACACCACACACAGTCGGGTATACAACAACACACAGTTGGTAAGCTGGCTATACACTGCCCTCAAATACTGGTCGATATTCCTGTATCACTGTTCTGATAAACTGAATCTGATATCCGCGGACAACTGATTCCCAAATACTGGATAATGCCCGCAGGCCTGATTCCCAAATTCAAAAACTGATGCCCAAACTCATACTGATACATGCATTCCCTGTAGAGACACACTCTAACAAGCACATAACGGATAAGTGAGAGCCAAAACACCCCTATGTTGGGGTAGGGTTTCCCTGTCCTATTTTGTCAGGAGCTAGGGTTTCACTACGCACACAGCGGCTTCAAACAACCTATAAATGGGTAAGCAACCTGTCTTAGTTTGGAATGGTCACTATGGATCCGAATATGCACTAGGTCGAATGGTCAAAAAGGGTGCCCCGGTAAAACCGGGGTTTGTGTTCCCATACTGGCAGAGCCCGTAACCGATCAGCCTTATGGACATGCCTTGACAAGACAAGCCTCCGGCAAACCGCTCAGGAATAGCAGATGGCAAACACGGTGTCCTAGGCGCACCAATGCCAATGCAATGCAAAGAAACACACAAATGTAGTCAAAACCAGATATCAAGAGTTCGAGTCAAGTTCTCTAAATCCCCAGCAGAGTCGCCAGAAACTGTAACAACGCCCGCGGGGGGACCTCGCTACAGCTCGGACTCGGTTTTGTTGCGGTTCTCAATCTCGAACCAAAGAGTCCAAATCCGGCAAATCGTTTTGAAGGAAAACAGATTTTTTGAAAAGAAGTGCCAAACATGGACTGCTTTGCCAGATAACAGAGTCGCCACCTAAATATTTTTAAAATGGGAAATTTAGGAAACCCTGACTCGGTGCCAAAAGGCCACGTGTCCGTCATCACCAAAGTTGGCTCGGGAACTTGGGTACGATTAGGGAAGGTCACATCGTGAGCACCCCCTCTCGCCCGGTCAAAGACCGGCCTCTACTAACCATGATATCTGATTTTGAAAACTTTGTGAGTTCTTATTCCGATTATTAGCCTAGGTTACTATGTGATGCTCGCAGCAAACAAGTATAGACTGGGCCGTCTGAATTGGAACTAAACATCTCATGTTCGTTTGTGAAAGATGGTTTGCTACCCGCAGGTAGGCTTAAAATGCAGATTTTGCCACAATCTAGTGGGCTTAACAAATAATTGATGAATTGCTCCAATTCAGATAACCCAACCTCCACCCACAGGCATTCAAGGCAGTTATATCACATAAGCATGTAGCCTCATGGTAAGCATGCTATCATGGCAATACTCACACGCATGCAAGGATGCTAAAGCGTAAAACTTACAGAGTACTCCAAGCCAAAACAAAAGCTGATTAGAAATCATGCATGATCCTAAAAATATACAGAAATGCCTAATGCAACACATGCAAAAATGCAACTATAGTAGGCTCGGCTATTCTAAAGATGGCATGTGAAATGTTACAACTAACATGTATTCAACTTGGAATTGAAATACAATGCAGTTTGTATGATGTGCCGAGCCCGATGCATGCAAAACAGATGAATGAAATGCAAACATGCTATCATACTGTATGCTAATTGAAATATGCCCTAATCTAACCAACATAAGCGGATAAATAAAAGGGAGAAAGAAATGGGGGTTGGAAGACATGCACACACACACGCACCCTTTATTACAGTTGTGCCCTCGCGCAGAGGGTCCGAATAAATAACAATACAGACCCGAATAAAAGAATATACAGTCCGAAATAATACGAATTCTAATTAATTAATAAATTAATTACAAAAGAATTAGAACTGGCGTGCAAGCCAGGGACTGCCTTGCTTCTGACAGATGATGTATGCTGGGCTGCTTGGCGCGGAAATCTACTGGAATGCCCTGATTAGCCTCTGTTTGCAATATTTCTCGAAATGCGCGCTAGACTCCGAAAAGTTGATGATCCTTGATTTTTGCTGTAACAGAGAGCAGGAAAAGGGCACAGCAGTGTATTTCACAAATATATGCATGCCTCGACCCTCGTGCCACCAATCACGCATATCGATGCATGATGGCCGAGGAGCCGATTTGCACAATTCAATGTAGGGATGAATGTGGAGGAATCGGAGTACGGAATGTGCCTCGTTTCCCGTGCGATATGCATGATATGCATGAAATGCAACTAATATACAACCTAGCATGCACGATGCTATGAGAATGAGATGCCTCGAAATGCGTGCCCACTGGCACGCAAACCGAGGCAATGCAGAATGACATGCGAAATGTAATGATGGGCTTATACCAACATGAAGGGGGCCTCAGCCACACTCACATGGGATGCCGGAATGAGAAGAATGAGGTAACTCGAAATGCGTGCCCACTGGCACGCAAACCGAGGCGATGATGAGATAAAAAACGGATAAAACAGAGTGTCTCGAAATGCGTGCACACGGGCACGCAAACCGAGATGGAGCCGAAATGGAGATTAGATAAAACGGGAGTGCCTCGAAATGCATGCACACGGGTACGCAGACCGAGGCGATGATGTACGATGCAAAATCGGATAAAACTGAAGTGCCTCGAAATGCGTGCACACAGACACGCAAACCGAGGCGATGATGGAATGAGAAAAATAGATAAAACCGAAGTGCCTCGAAGTGTGTGCCCACAGGCGCGCAAACTGAGGCGATGATGAAAGAATGAAAATCGGATAAAACCGAAGTGCCTCGAAACGCGTGCCCACAGGCGCGCAAACCGAGGCGATGATGAAAGGATGAAAATCAGATAAAACCGAGGTGTCTCGAAACACGTGCCCACAGGCGCGCAAATCGAGGCGATGATGAAAGAAGAAAATCGGATAAGACCGAAGTGCCTCGAAACGCGTGCCCACCGGCGCGCAAATCGAGGCGATGATGAAAGAATGAAAATCGGGTAAGACCGAAGTGCCTCGAAACGCGTGCCCACAGGCGCGCAAATCGAGGCGATGATGAAAGAACGAAAATCGGATAAAACCGAAGTGCCTCGAAACGCGTGCCCACAGGCGCGCAAATCGAGGCGATGATGAAAGAACGAAAATCGGATAAAACCGAAGTGCCTCGAAACGCGTGCCCACAGGCGCGCAAATCGAGGCGATGATGAAAGAATGAAAATCGGATAAAACCGAAGTGCCTCGAAACGCGTGCCCACAGGCGCGCAAATCGAGGCGATGATGAAAGAATGAAAATCGGATAAAACCGAAGTGCCTCGAAACGCGTGCCCACAGGTGCGCAAATCGAGGCGATGATGAAAGAAGAAAATCGGATAAGACCGAAGTGCCTCGAAACGCGTGCCCACAGGCGCGCAAATCGAGGCGATGATGAAAGAATGAAAATCGGATAAGACCGAAGTGCCTCGAAACGCGTGCCCACAGGCGCGCAAATCGAGGCGATGATGAAAGAAGAAAATCGGATAAAACCGAAGTGCCTCGAAATGCGTGCCCACAGGCGCGCAAATCGAGGCGATGATGAAAGAATGAAAATCGGATAAAACCGAAGTGCCTCGAAACGCGTGCCCACAGGCGCGCAAATCGAGGCGATGATGAAAGAAGAAAAATCGGATAAGACCGAAGTGCCTCGAAACGCGTGCCCGCAGGCGCGCAAATCGAGGCGATGATGAAATGCAATGAAATGGCATACGGAATGCCGGGATGGACTTACACCGATATGGGAGAGCCTCAACTCACCCACGTAGGAGGCCGTCGGGTAAAAACAAAGCTGCCTCGAAACGCGTGCCCGCGGACACGCAAATCGAGGCAATGACGTAGAAGCATGAAAATGCAAATTGGGCTTATGCCAACATGAGATAGCCTCAGCCACGCTCACATAGGTTGCCGATATGATAAGAATGAGGTGCCTCGAAGTGCGTGCCCATTGGCACGCAAACCGAGGCAATGCAAAAATGATACGAAACGGCACGGGAAATGATATGCAAGCATGGTAATGGAATTTCAGCACCTAAATAAGGGGGAAAACAGCCCCGAAACAAATTGAAATGACACCCGAAGCATGCATTCATCCCGAAAGGTGATAATATGCACCCAAAATGGCCTATAGCCCTACTAATCATGCAAAAATAGCACATGGCAGAAAAACCAGTAGCAAGGCAGTCCCAAAAATAGCTTATTTTCAGTACAAAACATGGCCAAATTAATAGCACAGATATGGCAACATTAGCATGCAAAAATACGGTAAAAGGGGGGAATTACAAAGCAAGTGGTATCTACAATGCTCAAACCCAAAAACTCAGTTCTACAACTTTAAAGAAGGGCCAAAAATATGCACATATTCAGTTTATGGAAACCCCAAAATCAGAATAAAAACATGCTAGAAATTCCATGCAAAATAGGCTCAAAATAGGCTATATCATGAGACTTGCCAAACCATGCACCAAACAGCAAACTTTTCTTCATGAAACATGTAAAGGGGGTCAAAATAAGACTAAAACCAGTAGGGGTCGAAGTCCTAAAACCAAACACAAATAGGTCAAAAATTGCATGCAAAAAGTGGCACACTTGATGAAATTTGAAGGAGGTGGTAGATACAAAGGCCAAATGAAGTTGAGCCTATCTACAATGTTGTAGAGGGGCTCATTTTAAGCACAAAATCAGTAGGGGTCGGACCCACAAAAACCAACACAAATAGGTCAATTTTAGCATGCAAAAATGTTACCAACTTGAAGAATATTGAAGGAACTAGTGTATACAAACACCAAATGAGGTTGGGCCCTTCTACAAAGTTGTAGAGGGGCTCATTTTAAGCACAAAAGCAGTAGGGGTCGGAGCCCCAATTCTCAACCAATTAAAGTATAGAAAAGGATCAAGAAAATGCCCTAAAAGTTGGTTTTGAATACTTACCCTTGAAGACTTGTCTTTCTTTGCTTCTTGGCTTGGATTTGTGGCTTCTCAACCTCTGAAATTCACTTCCTTGCTGCTGGAATCGAAGTTGGAATGGTGAGGCTTAGGGTTGATGAAGGAATCAAGCAAGAACTTGAAGCTTTTTTGGAGTTTTTAGCTATGGAGATGGAGGTTTTTGCCTTGGTGTTCTTGAAGAGATTTTTTCCAACCTTGAAGAAGGAGGGGGAGGGGCCTTCAAATAGGCAAGAAATGGGGTGTAAAAGGGGAGGGAAAGCACCCAATCTTTCCCTCCCGAAATATCCCCCGGATGCCCCGGGATATGTTGGAAGATATCCGGACAGCTGGGACAGGCTGGAAAGCAAGAATCTGGCCGGCCAGGTAGTTTTGCTCAAGGTGGCCGGCCAGCCACCCACCATGGCCGGCCAGCCACCTCCCATGGCCGGCCAGCCACCTCAAAAAACCAACTTCAAAATTTCTGGCCGACCACCATACAAGAGTGTCCTCCCAAGTGTGTAGGATAAGGCCCCAGGGTTGGAATCTGGCAACACTGAACCAGAAGTCACAACATAGAACTTGAAAGAGAGGCTCAAAACTGAAATGCACCATTTCTGGCCGACCACCATGCCAAAGGGTCCTCCCAGATGTGTAGAGCAAGGATCCAAGGTTGGAATTTGGCAACATTGAACCAAGGGCCACAACATAGAGCTTGAAGGAGAGGCCCAAAAATGAACTCCATAATTTCTGGCCGACCAGTATACCAAAGGGTCCTCCCAGATGTCCTGATCACAGATATGTAACTTTGGTTGGAAGAAAATACCCCCAAGGTGTTCAACATTGGCCCGGAAGTGAGCAAAACGGGCTCCGGAGGAGCGAAACTGGTTATCTGGGATAATTGCTGGCCTCCCACCCCCCAGTGATCTTCCTGATGTTGAAACAGAGGTACCTGCCAAGTTTGAACAAAAACTAATGAGAAATGAACGTTCGGGGCCAAAACCGAGCAAATCGGGATCCCGAAAATGGGCTGCGGGTGCCGGAAGTGGTGTTCGGCAGCGAAGTGGGTATCTGCGACCCCAGTGTCCTCTGGAATGACAAAACAGAGGTACCTGCCAAGAACCGGAGAAGATGGATGCGAAATGAATGCTCGGGACCAAAACCGCTCGGTTTGGGGTCCCGAAAACCGGCTATGAGCACCGAAAGTGGCATACGGCCACGAAGTGGGCATCGGGGGCCCCAGGGTTCCTCGGAACACTAAATCAGAGGTCTCCGCCAAAAACCGGAGAAGGCTGATGCAAAATGAATGCTCGGGACCAAAACCGCTCGGTTTGGGGTCCCGAAAATGGGTCGCCGGGCACCGGAAGTGGTGTTCGGCTGCGAAGTGGGCATCGGGGGCCCCAGGGTTCCTCGGAACACTAAAACAGAGGCACATTCCAAAAACCGGAGAACTCGGAGATGGTTGGGCGGTCCCGAGCCGAGGCACACGGCCTGACGGCTCCGAAAACCGGGAACCGGGCTCCGAAATGGGCAAAATGGCCTACGGCCACGAAACGTAGCTCACGGCCACCGGGAGATAGTCTACGGGACCACTCCCTTCCCTCAGGAGAGAAAACAGAGAAAACCGAGCCTGGTTCGCAAACCGAGACAAGGTAGAGAAGATGGTTCGGAAGTCCGGAGGCAGGGCACGCGGCCGTGACTCCGGGACTTCTGAACAAGCACAGTATGCAATATCACCGAGCGCTCAACTGGTGACGTCTGAGTCTTAAGGTCGGTCAAAAATGGGGTGTCTACAGAGCCTAAGGAAAGTTTCTCTGAATTCATAACCTGCTGGAGGGCCAAGGCCTCAATGATGACCATAAGGCCGACGAATAAAGATCAGATTCGGATGATTGTGCACAATCTCCAGCCTAAGCTTATGCAGAAAATGATTGTTCTCCCCTTCCCCACCTTTTCAGATTTACACAAGATGGGGGTGCAAATCGAGGACGCTATGAGGCAGGGCCTCATTGACCAGGAGAAGGAGTAGCCCAGGAGGGCGTTTTTCCACAGTTCGAATGCGACCACCAGTGGTGATGTAGCTGGAAGATCTTCTGAAGTGGGCATGGTCACCACCACCACATTAAAAACAGCTGCCCTATTCACCGATGCGTCCGGAAGTAGCTCGCAAAAAATCAAATATCCACCTCGAGTCAAGAGGGTTTTTACCCCACTTTATATGCCTTTGTCAAAGGCTCTAGAGGACTTACTCCGAAAGGGATATCTGAAACCGTTGGAACAACGGCCTCTACCTGATCCTCTCCCTCCAAAGCATGACCAGACTAAGTACTGTGCCTACCATCAATAAACCGGTCATGACACTGATAGTTTCTTTCGTCTGTGCCATGATGTACAGGATCTATTTGACAACAGGGTCATCGCTACACCAGTCTTACAAAGTCTATCGGCACTTGATCAGTGAACTTACAGGGGATAAGGTGACTATGTGATCGAGGGATGAACCACCTACAGGCAGCACTCAGTTTACTCCAGATATGGTGTATGGCACGCACTGTTTTGAGCATTTGTGAATGCTGGTTTTTGTGCTTTCTAATTCGGGTATTGAGTCAGTTTTTGTTATGTCATTTAAAGTCTGTCCCATTATATAGAGTCGGTCTTTTCATACTGAGTCAGTTGGGTCTGTCTTGTTGTATCGAGTCTGTCTTGTTGCGTTGGAGTTGGGTGATTCCGGGGGTGTTACCTCGGATGTCACTATTTTGTTTTGTGTTTGTCTTTTCGCTTTCTTTTGAGTCTGTTTCTGCCGGGGAGCCAGTTACACCAGGATATCTAATCAAAACAGCTGTGGCTGTCATGTTTTTGTGCATATTGCTATTTTGAGCCAGTTGTGCCAGCAAACTTGAATTAAACGGCAGTGCATTTCACCTGCTCTTTTGTGCCTTGAATTCATTACATCGACCTAAGTTTTTCAAAAACTCTTTTTGAACACTGTGGTGAAAACAAAGAGGAAGAAATTCCTCGGGATTTGCAAAAATTTGATCAATTGAGAGAAAGAGAGGCATGTTAAGCCCTTAACGAATGAGATCATGCTTGTTAGTGTGAGTACTGGGAAGGATCCTGGCTTGATCTAGATTGGTTCCGCATTGTCTTCAGCGCGAGCGATTTGTCGCTTTCTTAAAAGATTTCAAAAAATGTTTTTGCGCGGTCCTGCGAAGACCTGTGTGGAATCACTCTTGAGATTGTGTAGCCTAGGATCGCTCTCAGCCTCGAGACTCGACCCCTCACTTTCAAACCTTGAATTGGGGATTTAGAATGTTCAATGGTCAACCACAACGAAAGGCCTGTGTGGCCAGATCAGAAGCAGCCCTTGAACTAGGGGCAGGGAAGTCAGATCAAGAAGATTAGATGTCGCCAAAAGAAGCTTGCAAAGCTAGATCAGAAGCACCCCTCGAACTAGGGGCAAAAGATGCCAGATTGTGCTCGAAGAGCCGAAGATGGATCATTCCACAAATCAATGAAGATTGGCAAGAATGCCAAACCCCAGAAGAGAGGAAAGAAGAAGACATTACTGAAGGACAACCGAGTTCCTATCCACAACACTAGAGGCAAATTCACCCTCCATTGGATGGACTTCTACATCATTAGCGAACAACAGCAATTCTCCTGGATTCAGATGACTTCAAAATCTCAAAACCATTTGACATGGACAAAGCTACACTTTTACCCTAAAGAGGCTCGTTGGGCCGAAAACCCGAAAGGGCGACCCAAGCAAAAGTTAGAGCAAGAAAAAGAAGAAAAAGAAAAAAAGAAAAAATGCAAAGAATGAAAAAAAAAAAGAAAAGAAGAAAAAATGAAGAAAATGAAAAGAAGAAAAGAAGAAAAGAAACGAAAAGAAATTGAAAAGAAAAGAAGAACAAAGCTCGCAAGGTTGAAAACCCAGAAAGGGCGGCCTTGGCAAAAGTTAGAGCGCAAAAAGAGAGGTTAATACCCGAGTGTACCTTAACCTCGAACTACGTAAGGCTTGATTCCCATCTTTGGGATACGTAGGCAACTTCATTCTGAAGTCCAGCCGTAAAACACTTCAAATTCGATTGTGTCCATGTGATGGTTTTGGTCATCTTTGTCTTCTCTGTATCCGAGAGTTCAGTTGTGATCGTCACTCTGAAGACTTATTGCAATGCGCTGCGGTGCTGTTCAAACAAGGGGCAACTTTCCGTTGCCATACAATGTGCTGCAGTGCTATTTAGACTAGGGGCAACTTTCTGTTGCCATGCAGTGCCGTTCAGACAAGGGGCAATTTTTCATTTGTTTTGGATTTGAGGTTGTGCATCTCAGGAGTAAATTCTGCGTCGGTCGAGCAGTGGCCATTTGCAAAAATATTTTTTGAGAATTTTTAATGAGGTTGACTAATTCTCTCGAAAATTATTCCACTTTTCCAAATCTGGACCATTTCTTGGACCCAAAAAAGGAAAATTTTCAATGCTCATAATCTAACTCGCATGATTTCAAATCAGAAAATCAAACAAGCACATTAATTTAACTCTCTTTTTGGTTAAAATTGTTTTAAGCAGAAGCCAAAAACAAAAAATGGTCAAACTAATGAACTAGGGGCACAGTTGAGTCAGGCTTCCTGTCTTTCCCCCGTTGTCAATGCATTTGCCAGAAAAAGGCACCATACTTGCCAGAAAGGGCACCCTATTCGCCAAGAAGGGCACAGCAGAAGCTAACAGAAAAGAGCTTAAAGCTCTTATATCCTCCAAGCAACGAGGTATCAAGCCAAGTGCGAAGCACGAACTGGAATGGGGCAGGATATTCCATTCCCTCATCTGGACAGATCTAATCACGTCCAAACTCCCCAGTAGAGCATCGTCAACCAATGTCAATTGCAGATTTGCTGCACATCCAGCCGCATCACAACCCCTCTGTGGGGAAAGTTCACTGTTGTGAGCAGAAGAAAGAGAATCTAGCAGAATGCTAGGGGCAAGAGCCTGCGACTTCTTGTTTATCCATCAACCACCCAGGGGAGGGATGGAAAATGAGAGATTGAAGAATAGAGAGATGTGCGCTGAGGAAAAAAGTGAGGAAAAGGGCTTTTTCAGAAAAACAGAGCTTGAGGGCTGAGTGATGTGAGAATCACAAATGAGAAAGGATAGGAAACAATACCCAGAGAAACAGGCTCCTTGTGCACGTCTGAGTGTCGTGTCTTTTTGTTTTATCTCGATTTCTTGTTTTGAGTCGTTTCGAGTGTTACTCGATGTGTCTAGGTTGTTTACCTTTGTTTTCCGTTGTTGAGTCATAGTGCGCTGTGTTTAGTCGTAGGCTCAATACCCCGGTTAAGAACTCATCTCTCAATTTCAAAAATAAAATCGTTTTGCGCTCCGAGTGCCGTGCCGTTCCGTTCTCCACATCTGTGCAAAACACGATTCGTTCTTTCGTAAAATCGCAGGGTTCAACCTAGGTCATGCGGGAATAGTAAAACCAGGACCTATCTAAAGCTATATAGGTTCCAGACTGCAAAGCAAAAGAAAAGAGGGAAAATGGCGGGTATCTAAGTTTGTTTCAACTTCAGTAAGTTCCGAGACTGCATTCCATGTGTACCTCTTCAGGTCTTGCCAATGCTCCGAAGTATGAGTGTGCCTCTACCTCAAGCTCAAGATCAAGTCTGCTTCAAGCCAGAATGGCGATCAGAAGTGCTCTCCCTAAGTATCATTCCCTGCCAGAGGCATCTAGCTGTGTTCGCAATGAGTTCCTAGGAGACCAACTGCGACGGTGGAAACTAGAGTTAGAATGGCTGTTGCCTAGAACGCAAAGGTTCGGGATTTTCGAGACTAAAGTCTGGTTTAAATACCCAGCGGCGTGTCCTCGGCTTGAAATCTGTATGGAAGCCCCATAGGTTGAGATAGCGTGTATGCACCTCAATTCTGGATACTGAACCAACCTAGTCTGTCACCCCGTTGGAGAATAGGGAAAGTTGTGAATATGATTAGGAAGAAAGGCAACATCCAAAGTATTCTACGTGAAGAACCCTTGTCAGTATTCCAGAGCCTTTGTACTGTCAGTTGAATGTAAGTGTTCAAAGAGCATGAGGGGAGATCCCCGTCAAAGTAGACGGTTCATCGCCACTCACCCCATGAGGTGCTTTCTAAAGCGCCGCTATGCTTGTTTATTGCATCATGCATTGTATTGCATTGTACCTCTCAAGTTTCTTTCTCATTCATGCACGATATTGTATGTACGGTTCATTGAAAGAAGTTCCGTTTGAGATCATTTATTTAGTGTATCAATCACACTTCATTCAGTTAGTGTATCAATCACACTTCATTTATTTAGTGTATCAATCACACTTCATTCAGTTAGTGTATCAATCACACTTCATTTATTTAGTGTATCAATCACACCTCATTCACACTTTCTTCATTCGCTTAGTGTATCAATCACACTTCATTTATTTAGTGTATCAATCACACCTCATTCACACTTTTTTCATTAGCTTAGTGTATCAATCACACTTCATTTATTTAGTGTATCAATCACACTCTGTTCACTTAGTGCATCCATCACACTTTGTGTTCGCTTTTAGTGTATCAATCACACTCTGTTCACTTAGTGCATCTATCACACTTTGTGTTCGCTTTTAGTGTATTAATCACACTCTGTTCACTTAGTGCATCTATCACACTTTGTGTTCTCTTTTAGTGTATCCATCACACCTGTTCACTTAGTGCATCTATCACACTTTGTGTTTACCTTTTGTGTATCCATCACACTTGTTCACTTAGTGCATCTATCACACTTTGTGTTCACCTTTTGTGTATCTACATACTTGTTCACTTAGTGTATCTATCACACTTTGTGTTCACCTTTTGTGTATCTATCACACTTCGTGTTCACCTTTTGTGTATCCATCACACTTGTTTACTTAGTGCATCTATCACACTTTGTGTTCACCTTTTGTGTATCCATCACACTTTGTTCACTAAGTGCATCTATCACACTTTGTGTTCACCCTTTGTGTATCTATCACATGCTCGCTTTGTGTATCCATCACATGTTTACTTTGTGTATCCATCACGCGCTCGCTTTGTGTATCTATCACACTATGCTCACTTTGTGTATCTATCGCACATGTTCGTGAAAATTGCATAATTTTCTTACATCCTTTCTGCATGAAATGTAGCTTGGTTTGAATTTGCTTGCTTAAAACGGTTGCATGATTTGCTTCATGACAACATCCTTTGCATGATCATCAGTTATGCTCGGCTTTGTGCATTGTTCTTCCATTTTGTCCCTGCCTTCGGGCGCATATCTTCATCTATAGCTTGTATGCTTTGTCTAAGTCTTTGGCCTTGTCAAAAATGGGTCGTCTCTAAGCTTTGACATTCACTCCCGTCATTGTTATGACTTTCAAGTTCTATCAAAGAGGGGCAACTGTAGACACCCCATTTTTGACCGTCCTCAAGACTTGGACGTCATCGTTTGAACACTCAATGATCATCCATGCTCGTGTTCGTCTTGAGTTCTCAAAGGTCTCGGTCGCGCGCCTTGCCTCAAGATCTCTCGACTTATTTGTTTTGTGCTTGGTTGGACAATGGACTTGTGATCTTTGCACCTAAGGGCAGGAAACAGCTTGTTGGCTATCCCCACACCCCACCGGCCTTGGCATGTTGCCACCGGCCCAGTTTTATTGCTACCGGCCAAAAGTGTTGGCCGGTCGGCAATGTTTTTAGTCGGCCGGCCCTTTGTTTTGGTCAATCGGTCACTTTTTCTGGCCGAGACCCTTGTTTTAGCTTCTTGTGGAAGCTTGAACCATTTGAACCCTTCGTTTTTAGCTTCTTGAAGAAGCCTGAACCTTTTGAACCTTTGTTTTAGCTTCTGAGGAAGCTTGAACCTTTTGAACCCTTGGTTTTTAGCTTCTTGAGGAAGCTTGAACCTTTTTAGCTTCTCCAAGAAACTTGAACCTTTTTAGCTTCTCCAAGAAGCTTGACCTTTTTAGCTTCTTAGAAAAGCTTGACCCTTTGCTCTAAGCTTCTAAGAGAAGCTTGAACCCTTCTAAGCTTCCAAGAGAAGCTTGGCCCTTTGCTCTAAGCTTCTAGGAGAAGCTTGACCCTTTTTGCTCTAGCTTCCTCAAGAAGCTTGGACCTTTGCACAAGCTTCTTGAAGAAGCTTGGACCTTTGTTCCTCTATAAGAGAGGCCCTCCCTCTCCTTTAGAAGGGTTGAGAAATTTTGGCTAAGGGATATACATACACCTCTCTCTATCTCTCTACATCCAAGCTCCAAAGCTCCATTGTTCTTGCACCATTGCACTACACCTCCTATCCTAACACCTCCACCATCATCCTAAGCACCTTGGAGCTGGTTTTCAAAGGTTGAAGGCTTACTATTTTGGTCCAGAAGCTGCTAGCTCTTTTGACTACAAGGGTAACTCTCATTTTCCCCCTTATTTAGCATTGTTTTGCTTCATATCTTAGCCCAGTTTGCAAGCATATTTGGGCTTTGTCATAAACTGAAAAAAGTCTTTTTTTGAGCTTCTAAACATGTTTGTTTAAGGTCATTTTTCTGTTGGGGGTCGTCTACCCCCTTGCATGCTTAATTTCCTCTTGTTTTGAGCTATACATTAGAGCATTTGTGTTGGCCTTGGTTTGGCCTTTTAGCCACTGAAATATAGTGGATTTTTAGTGGCTAACATGTGTTTTTGAGCCTCAAAATCATAGAGGGGTGACCCTCTCACCCCTTGTTTTGTTTACCAGCTTTGTTGGCCTTACAAAGGAGCCCCTATTTGCATGTTTCAAAGCCATGCTTCAGGCCACTTTTTCTGAGTTTTGTGACTTGTATAGACTCTGTCCAGAGCCTTTTTTTCCATGTTGAATGTTTATTATGCATGTGTAGAGTAATCCTCTTCAAGGCCTTCTAAAGGGGCCTTTACTTGAATGCTTCCTAGACTCATTTCAGGCCCTTTTCAGTGAGTTTTAGGGCCCTCATAACCTCTTTTCAAAGGTATTTGTGCCATTTTGTGTGTCCATCATACATGTGTAGAACAACCCTCTCATTGGCCTTTCAAAGGAACACTTCATTCTAACATGTGTTGACTGAGTTTCAGTGGGTTTTTGGTCATATTTTGGCATAGAATACTTCTATTTTTGGTTGGTCTTGTGACCTCTCAAGTGCTTCATATAGTTGTAGTGCAAATCATGGTTCACTAGCTTGTTTTGCATGATGTTTTGGCCGCCTTTCCTAGCATGTTTTGGCCATGCCTTAAACTGATTTTGTGCATGTTTTGGACTTCCTTAGCTCTATTTTTGGGTCTCATGGTTGAATGATGTTTGTTTTGCATGCTTGTAGTTCAATATCCATGCTTAACTTTGAGTTTTGAGGTCCATCGCATGCATATACTGAGGTGTTTTCATGTTTTGGGGCCATTGCACATCATATTTCAGAGCTTATATATATGCCATATTTCCATGATTTTCACTCTTTAAGTGCATTAGAGTGTCGGGCTTGTATGCCTCATTTACCGACCATTGCATGGGCTTCGTTTGAATGCATTCCGAGCCATTATTTTAGACCAATTTCCCACTGTCTTGGACCTTCCTAGGGTCTGTTTGGGGTTGGTTTTTCCATTTGTGCACTGCTTTGTGTACCTCTAGTGTAACGCACTTCACTAGTTTCGGTATTCGGGCCTTTTAGCATGCATCGTGTGAAGTGTTTGCATGATTCGGGACCATTGTGTATCATATTTCAGAGCTGGATCATGTGCCATTCTATGCCATATTTCATCCTTTGCCATGCTTTGTTAGAGTTGCATGTTGTGCCTTAGGATCGGTCCTTTGCATCCGTGCATGTTTGCATGTATCTTGTTGCCTCATTTTCATCATATGGCCACTGATTTGAGTGGGGCTGAGGTCCACTCACTTTAGTTTAAGTCCATATTGCATTGCGTATGCCATATAGTTCGTGTGCATTGAGTATGCCATTCTCAGTTCATAGCATTGCGTATGCTAGTTGCATGTCTGCATATCATCCCTCGCATGCCAGCATGATTAGGTTGCATTGCTTTTAGGGTTGCATGTTAGTCACATTGTGTATGCCATCTCATTGCATTGTGTTTGGTGTAGGGTTAGTCCAAACACGGGAAACGAGGGACATTTCGTACTCTAAGTGACGAAACGTGTCTCAATTCCCAGTCGCCGACACTCCGGATTACCCATGATGGAGTTTAGGCCTTGTTATGCTTATATGTGCATTCATTTCACATTGAGTCGTGTAATTTGACTCCTCGTCCATCATGCATCGAGATGCGTGATTGGTGGTACGAGGATCGAGGTCTACACTCCCTAGAGCTTGTGCAATGACGGGGAGAGTGGTCATGCACACATGTGTTGAAAATACTTTGCCATGCCCATTTCTTGCTCTCTGTTACAGCAAATCGGAATCCAGCAGCAAAAACTAGTCAGCAACCTTCGAAAGTTTTGTACAGTGTTCTAGGACCAATTACAAAACAGAGGCAAATCGGGGCATCGCAAGGAATTTCCCGACAAAGCGACCCAAGTACGCATGCATCTTTCATCATTCGGAACAAGAGCTGAGGCAGTCCATTTTATAGCTTGCATGCTACTTTATTCGCTTTCCTAGTTAATTTGTTAATTAATTACGGTTTTGTAACATTTAATTAGCTAGAGTAGTTAATTATTTATTTGGACTGTATTATTTATTCGGACCCTCCGAGCGAGGGTAATTATGTAATAAGTGTGCATGTGTGTGATGTATGTCTTCCAACCCCACGTCTTTCTCCCTTTTATTTACCAACTTATGATGGTTAGTTTAGGGCATGTTTCGATTAGCATACTTATGCTCGCATGTTTGCATCCATTCATCTGTCTTGCATGCACCAGGCTCGGCGCATCATACTAACTGCATTGTATTTCAATTTCAAGTTGAATACGTGCTAGCTGTAGCCTCATCATATGCCATCTTAGAATAGCCGAGCCTATCTTAGTTGCATTCTTGTATGTGTTGCATTAGGCATCTCAGCATAGTTAGGATTCATGCCTGATTTCTAATTAGCTTCTTTCTTTGGCTCGGAGTACTCGGTAAGTGTTCATGCTTTAGGATCCTTGCATGCGTGTGAGTGATTGCCATGATAACACGCTTCACATGAGGCTATGTACTTATATGATATAACTGTCTGAATGCCTGTGGGTGAAGGTTAGGTTATTTGGATTGGAACAATTCATTTCGACTGCGAGTTTTAAGCCCACTTGAGAGTGGCAAAATCATGTTTTCTAAGCCCACCTGAGAGTGGCAAATCCACATTTTAGCCTACTTACGAGTAGCAAACCGCTTTCAAAAACAAACATGAGATATTTTGTTTCAATTCAGGCGATCCGGTCTATATTTGTATGCTGTGTGCATCACGTAGTAAATCTAAGCTAATAACCGGAATAAGAGCACATAATATTTTGAAAACTCGATATCATGGTTAGTAGAGGCCGATCTTTGATCGGGCGAGCGGGGGTGCTCACGAAGTGACCTTCCCCAATCGTACCCAAGTTCCCAAGCCGAGGCAACTTTGGTGATGACGGACACGTGGCCTTAGGCACGAGTCAAGGTTTCCTAAATTCCCCCAAAATAAAATATTTAGGTGGTGACTCTGTATCTGGCAAAGCAGTCCATGTTTGGCACTTCTTTCAAAAAATCTGTTTTCAAAAACGATTTGTCGGATTTGGACTCTTTGATGATTCATCGGTCTTGCATTGCACTCTGCGAGATTAGATATAGGGCCGTAACATTTGAGTCCTGAACTGTAGTGAGCCCATATGAACAAAACGGTATTCCCTCCCGGAACGTTCGGGGACGTCTACAGTTCCTCTTCCATTTTTGAGGGTTAGATATTTTAGACTAAAAATATCCCTTTCTCTCTAGATTTCTCTCTCTCTCTCTCTCTCTCTCTCTCTCTCTTTCTCTCTCTCTTGCAATTTTGTGCCTAATTGCTTACTTTCTCTGCACATTTGCATACACATCCTAAACCAAAGTTGTTTCTCTTTGAGCTGAGGTTGGTTGAGACCCTCTTTGAGCTCTAGCAAGTGGTTTTAGTTTGGTTTGGTACCTAAATTTGAGCTTTGCTTCAAAGGTATAATACTTGCCTTATTTCCCTTATTTTGCATACTTGTTTTCTCATCTTTTTGGGCTATTTTGAGGCTGGTTTTGAACTACAAAAAGCTCTATTTTGTGGCTTAAAAGTGTTGGCTTGAGGCTATTTTTAGTCAAGGGGTAGCTCACCCTTCTTACTTCTTTGCTTGTTTAGCTTTTGTACCATTTTTTTCATCACTTTCAAATCACCTTTTTTGGGCCTTTTAACCACTGAATTTTAGAGGTTTTTCCATGGTAGAAAACTTATTTTGAAGTCCAAAATTGGAGGGGTTAGCCTCCCCTTCTTGTGTTTTGTTTGCATGCCTAGTTAGCCTCTTGTATTAGCTTATTGTTTTAGCTTTTTGTGGCTTAAGTCCAGCATGTTTTAGACTATATTTAGGTCTGTTTTTCCTCTTTTTTTGGTCATTTGTTTAATTTGAGCCTTGTATGGCATGGGTGTAATGTTAATTCCTTCTATAGCTTAGTGTTTTAAGGCTTTAACCATCATTGGTGTGACTTGTTTGCATGTTTTAATGCTTTTTCATGCCTAATTCCAACACCTAAATATTTGCAACCTGCCTCATTTCTTCACTTGAGATTGAGGTTTGTGCTTAACGGTTTAAATCCTCCTTTGAGGGTTCACTAATCAAAGGCATGACCTCTCTCTTGCCTTAAACTATCCCTTGGTTGATACCTCTTCCATTAGAGGACAATCACCAATGGACAAATCAATTAAAGAATGGCTTTGGTAATTAAAATGAGTAAACAAAATGGACAAGTAAAAGAGGCAAGATAAGCATCTTTTGTGTTGCATTGCATGTGTTCAAATTGGACGTTAATTTGAATACAAGGAAAATGAGACATTTCGTACTCAAAAGTAATGAAATGTGTAATTTTCTTTGGTTATCATTGCCCTTGATCATGCATGATAGGATGGTGGTTGTTTTGGTCTTGTTTGTGCATATATCAAACTTGTACAAACTTGTTTCTTTGGCCATCATGCATGAAAATTGCTTAATTGATGGTTTGAGAGCCAAGAGTTTCACTCCTTTGAGCTTGCTTGATGATAATGAGTGTAAACAGTACAAACAAACCTGTGAGAATACACAGTTTTGCTTTGTCTACTCTCTATCATCGCAAAAGAGGAGTTCATGTCGTCAGTGGCTAACTGGCCACCACCAGTAGCCGACTGGCCACTAGTGGTAGTCTACCGGCCACCATTGGTAGCCGACAGGTCCCTTGTCAGCCACCAATGAAAATTCAGCAGTGTGTTGGTAAGGTGCAGCAGAGGTGTTTTGGAAGTGGGCAGAATTTTTGGTGTTCAAATGTGCAAACAGAGGCTTTCAGCAACAAGGCAGGGGCTTCTCAGGTGGAAACCGAGCGCGTGCATGAGCATCCCTTGCATTCCGGGCCTGTTTAATGCTTAAACATCTGCCTTAAATGCATGTTGTAATTAATCAGTTGTAACTAATTAAGTGCTGTAAATAATTAGTTAATTTAACTAGTTATTCATTTTGTTTTGTAATTAGTTAACTAGAATAGTTAATTGATTCAGGTTTGTAATAATTAGTTAGCTAGTGTAGCTAGTTAATTAATTCAAGTTTTATAATAATTAGTTAGCTTAGCTTAGCATAGCGAGTTAGTTTTCGCTTATTCATTCAGACCCTCCTTCACAAGGGCGTAATGTTGTAATAAGTGTGCGTGCGTGTATGCATGTCTTCTAACCCCACATCTTTCTCCCTTCTATTTAATCGCTTTTGATGGTTAGATTAGGAGCATCATGTTTCAATTAGCATATCACATGCTTGCATCTATTCATCTTGTCTTGCATGCACCGAGGCTCGGTTAGTTATTCAAACTGCATTGTCATTTCAAATACCTCTTTGAATACATGCTTAGACCACATGTTATCAAAAATTGCTTCATATGCCATATTAGTTGCCGAGCCTATTAATTGCATCTTTTTTGCATGTGTTGCATTAGACATATTGCATAGTTATGAATCATGCATTTTTTCTAACTTTGTTTTCTTCCTTAGCTTGGAGTACTATGTGAGTTTTTATGCTTTAGCATACTCGCATAAAGTATGAATGTTGCCATGATTAACATGCTTGCCATAAGGCTAACTGCTTAAATGCTAAACTACTTGAATGCCTATGGATGAAGGCTTGTTATTTGAATTAGAATGATTCAACGAGTGTATGTTTAAGCCCACTTTGTTTAGTGGCAAATCATGTTTTAAGCCCACTATATTTGGTGGCAAATTCGCAAACTTTAAGTCCACTTGAGGTGGATTCAGACCATTTTCGCAAACAAACATGGAATTAAATTGCTCCAATTCTTGCAATTTTAGTCTATACTTGCTTGTGCGCATCACATAGTAAGGTTAGTTTAATAACCGGAACAAGAGCACATAATGTTTGTAAAAAAACATATCATGATTAGTAGAGGCCGATCTTTAATCGGGCGAGCGGAGGTGCTCAATTCATGACCTTCCCCTCTCGTACTTAAGTTCCCAAGCCAAGGCAACTTTGGTGATGACGGACACGTGGCCTTTGGCACGAGTCAAGGTTTCCTAAATTTTTCTAAAATAAAATATTTAGGTGGTGACTTTGTATCTGTCAAAGCAATCCGATTTTTGCATTATTTGATTTAAAATCAATTTTCCAAAAAGATTTGTCGGATTTAGACTCTTTGGTGTTTATCAATTTCACATTGCACTTGTGAGATTAGATTCAGAACCGTGAGAGTCCGAACTGTAGGGCTTCTTTCGAACCTTCCAAAAAGAGGCGCGAAAAAGTCGAGCTACAATGTTAAATATCATTTTTAGCATTTGGTCTCACCAAATAACAACAAGAAGCTTTCCAATTCTATAATGTCTCATGAAATCTCTTCATTTGATACAACTATAGAATTTCCTCCATCATTTACTCACATAGTAAATTATTAAGTATCAATTTCCTAATACCATAACCTTTTCCCAAAATTCCCAAATTCTAGGGTTTTCACCAAAACAAGGTTTTTGTTTCATTTTTTAGAAGATTTTTCCAAAACAACACCCATACCTTATAACATACTCATATTCTCAAAAACTTTGGCAAAAGTAGATGAAATCAACTTCTAACATCATCTAGGGTTCTACAACCCAAAATCATAATTCAAAACATGATGAAATACTCAAAACATGTATAAACTTGCAAATATATATATATATATATAACTCAAAGATTATCCCTACCTCAAGCTTTGGAGATAAAGAGGGTGAAACCCTAGAAATCAAAGTCAACAAAAACATGATCCACTTGGTTATAAACATAGCCCTCATAGCCCTCTTCGATTTGGTGTAAGAACTCCCCTCAATCTCTTGAAGATTTGAGCTAAATCTTAGAGATAAGTTGGATTTTTGGTGTATTTTAGAGAGAAGGGAGAGAATAGATGGATATATATATATATATAGATAGAGAGAGAGAGAGAGAGAGAGAGAAGAAAAGAAAAGAAAAGAAAATCTGAGCCAAAAAAACGTTTAGAATCAGTTTTGAGGAAAAGAGCATGAAAATCAAGACAAACCTACACGAGCGAAAATTTCAACCTCATGGATAGATTGCTCCAGAGAGCTGCCTAGAAAATTCCACCAAAATCCGCTCAAATGGGGCCCAGAATCCGCTCGAGCAGTTTTCTGCCCAGGAAACACTGAAAATTTTGAAAAACTTTATGAGGAACCACTAGGGCGGATTCCAATTCCGCACAAGCAATTTTTCCCAGAAACTCATAAAATGATTTTGGAAACCAAGGCAAGTTCCATTGCCCAAAACTCAAAGTTTTTAACCCGGAAAAGTTAAGAGAGGTTAAGTAAGAGTATAAAGAAATTTCAACGACTCGAAACGATGAACAAAACACCGAAAGAAGTGCATGCTACTCAACTACACAATACTATTCAAACCCCAAAACCTGGGACATCACAACCTTCCCTCCTTAGGAAATTTCGCCCCTTGAAATTTAGTTACACCTCTCACCAACACATCCAAAGAACAGGAACAAAACAACAAGAAGGCTCTTACTGGTAACAACCACACTAATGACAAAATGAATCCACAATAGCAATAAATCAATCATAACATGGAGATCTCAGTCTCAACAACATTTTACTATCATTATCAAAATCTTTCCATCAGCCAAGGCCATAATCCAACAACCACTAATATGATAATCACAAGCACGAGTTCAACAACAATTGTAACAATCCTACAACAGTTCTCATGCTCAAAAGACAACAACAATCATCACAACAAGTGGTTTACAACTTCAACGATTTATTTTCAAACACAAAAGAAAATACAATCTAGAACAAACTAGGCGTCCTCAAACAAATCCGGATACTTGGAGCAGACTTCTGCCTCCCGTTCCGAAGTTGCTTCCTCAACCCCATTGTGCCTCCACAATACCTTCACCAACGGTATGGTCTTGCACCTCAACACTTGTTCTCAAGCATCTAAAATTTGAATTGGCCGCTCGTCGTATGAGGCATCATTATCCTCATCCTTAACTACGTCTCAAAAGGTCTAATAAACTTAGGAGACAATTTACCACTCTTACCAAATCTCATCAATCCTTGTTTCGGTGAGATTTTAAGGAACACATGGTCACCAACCTCGAAAGATAGAGGTCGTCTTCTCTTATCTGCATAACTCTTCTATCGACTTTAAGTTGTAGTTAACCTCTTCCAAATGAGAGCAACTTTCTTGGTCGTCTCTCTAACAATCTCCGGGCCCAACATCGGTGCATCACCCACTTCAGCCTAACAAACTGGTGATCTACAAGGTCAGCCATACAAGGCCACAAATGGTGCCATCTTGACATTAGCCTGGTAACTATTGTTATAGGCGAACTCAGTCAACGGTAGGTGCCTCTCCCAAGACCCCTTGAAATCAAGGACATAAGCTTTAAGCATGTCCTCCAAAATTTGAATGGTACGCTCTGACGGCCCATCGGTCTGAGGATGATAAGCGGTGCTATGGGTCAACTTAGTTCTCAATGCCTCTTGAAGGGTTTGCCACAATCGGGCCGTAAAACGACGATCTCTATCTGAGGCTATGGTCACAGAGACCCCATCTCATGACCCGTACCCGCCCCTATGGGTTAAGGACATAACCGGCCAGTAACCCTGAGATTACCTACGGCCTCAATCCAAAACAGACATAACTCAACAGAGTAAAGGAGCCAAACGGAAGCAATAATTAAAAACTTTGTCCATAGAGCCGTGCTTAAATGCACATCGAACAAACCATGCACGTATATGTTAATAACCCACATTTAAAATACAGTACCATAAAATCCTTTAGGATCATCCAAACTGAGTCAACCCATAACAAAACTATATACAGATATACACAAAGTCCTTGTCAACAAGACAAAATATAAATACATAACAAAATGGCAAGGATGGGTCTCGTGCATGAGACACAAGGCTAACTCTCCAAAACTCATGTTGTTCCTGGCAGACTTCACTGTGGCTGGGTTTGGACTTCTCTTGGCTCACCTACAAACACATGAATAAGCGTGAGCGATAGCCCAGTGACTAATATCAAATCAGATACAGAAGTTACATAACAATGTAGAACAACATATTCCGAACGGCCTTGGGCCCAATTCATATTTCTATTTAACAGATGTATAATTACACGAAATTCAAATCAAGTGACTGTAGTTCAAAACATTCCGGCCTTTGGCCCATTCAAATTTCCATTCATGTCAAAATGGCCTTCGGCCCATTCATTTATGTCAAAATGGCCTTCGACCCATTAATTTCTGTCAAAATGGCCTTCGGCCTATTCGTTTACATCAAACGGCCTTCGGCCCATAAATTCGTATCAAAACGGCCTTCGGCCCACTCATTCATGTCAAAATGACCTTGGGTCCATTCATATATGTCAAAATGACCTTCGGTCCACTCATTTCTATCAAAACGACCTTCGGTCCATTCATTTCTGTCAAGACGACCTTTGGTCCATTCGTCTACGTCAGAACGGCCTTCGGCCCAGACATTCGTGTCAAAACGGCCTTCAGCCCACTCATTCATGTCAAAACGACCTTAGGTCCATTTATTTCTATCAAACGACCTTAGGTCCATTTACTCATATCGAAACGACCTTCGGTCCATTCATTCGTTCATGTCAGACTTTTGTCCACAATCCCGATTAGCAACTCATAAAGCTTATAAGGGAATAAACAGTTGGACATTGCCAAGCTTTCAAATGTCGATATTACTCACAGTGATCGGCTTGTGGATTTGCCCTGGAGCTTGACCCTACACATTTCATGAACACAAAAGGGTCACTAACAATTCAATCCGTTCCTTAATTCACATATTCCTATTTAGGCTTTATTCTTATCTCATTAACTCATTTACAATGCTTAACATATGCCTAAGAGTGATTACAAGTGAAAGAGAATGGAAAACGAAACACAGAACGCATGAACAGAATTTTAGAAAATAGGGTCCCCGCTCGAGCATGGACTTCCCCGCTCGAGCGGACCCAAGAGGCCTGCAAAAGTACTGGTTACCTCAAAATTACGCTCGAGTGTGAGTTAGGGTGCTCGAGCGGAAGGCCTGTCTACAAAAGCTCCCTGCTCGAGCGTGAAATATCCCGCTCGTGCTGACATCCAACTCTACAAAAAGTGTTGGGAGCACGATTTTTCCGCTTGAGCGTCATGTTCCCCGCTCGAGAGGACCTCAAAATTCTAGAAAACCCAGAATTGTGTTCTTGAGCTTCATTTCGACTTCCAACCAACAATTCATACATATTATGGCTCAAATTACTCATAGACATGTACTAACATGGTACAAGCATAAATTACAACATATTGAAGCTCAATTTCATAATTTATTTGCATGCATGTCCCAAAATATCACAACTCATCACCAACATGCTCAAATTCAAACATTCAAGCTCATATCTTCATAAATTGTACATGTATGTAATGAACTAGCCACATTCTCAACTTAGACAACACAAATAGTGATCAAAACATGAGTTTCAACCCAAAACTCTACTTGAATCATGTATTTCAAGCTTATACATGCTATTTCAAAACAATCTCTTACATGCATGCATATATCAAACTTTAATTCAACAAAGCCAACCCAATTTCATTCAATTTTACTCTTGATCACTCAATTAGCTTGAACACACACAAAATTACAAACTGTAATCCAAGAATTACTCACCTAGAAGCTTTGATTCTCACAATCTATAACAATTCTTGGACTATCTTCAAGGTTCCCAAGCTTTAAGCTAAAATTTGCACAATTTCTCTCCATTTCTCTCACTAAGGCCGGATCTCTCCCTCTCTCAATTGTATAACTCAGATTTTTGAGTTCAATAGAGTTAAAAGAGAGTGTAGTGCTAACATACAACAAGCCCCACTAACATATTATTTTAATATAAAATAGTTGGGCACTCAATTCATCAATTTAATCAGTTTAATCTGACCAAAATCAATTTCTAATTAAATTTCACCGTAGGCTCTAAAAATTATGCCAATCACAATGGCGTAATCGATTTCGGGTTCCGTGGCCGATAAGGCTCTCAATTTAATTTCTAAAGCATATTATTCAAATAGATATTCCTACGGTGGACAGATAAAACTTCAAAATCACATATATTCACAAAATGGCACATAAAATCATGCTAAATACATAATCATACTCAAGTTAAGGACCAATTAGTATACTACGGAACAGGGGTATCACACCCCATGAAGTCGAACTATCTCTCTAATATGCAACTCTTCCAAATACTCAACTAAGTCACCAATGTGCATCGGAATAAAGTCTGGAAACTTAGTCAACCTATCAACAATCACCCAAACAACATCATTGCCACCATTGTGTTCTAGGAAACCCAACTACAAGGTCCATGGTAACAAGCTCCCATTTCCACTCGGCTATTATTAAATACCCACCACCATTTTGAAATAACCAAATTCCCAACAAGACAAAGTTTTAGTTCCCAATTTCCATTCCAAAATACTTCAATTGATAACGGTCCCAACCATCACTCGACCAATGACACAATTGTTACCAATAGAATGGTAATCCCGTTACGACATAGAAATAAAACACGTTAAACACGACAACAAGAAGCTCAACCAACAACTAGAAATCACCCAAAAATTACGTTTTATTACCACAACTATGATATTCGCCAACCACCCATTACTACACTCCTTTAAATAAAACAAACTACCACGATCACCTCCATCTAGAGAATAATAACATAGATCAAAACGAATACCCAGATGACACTTTGAACAAATGGTCTTAAGATATACACAAGATTTAAAACACCCGAAGATTAACTCGCCCGCTTTGCGAGAGTACCAAGAAAGACAAAGTTCGCAATGTCACTTACGAAATTCTCACCCAGATAACGGTCACTACATTGACCTCCTCAACTAATAACACACATGAAACTCTAACCATTACTAACTCGATTCCCCGCCTTCCCTGTGACAACCTCATCACATATAATAATTAGCATTTAATTAATTAAGGAGATTTGAATTTTAATTGTCCATTATTTTGATTTAATTTGGGATTTATGAAAATTATGAGACTGATTCGTATAGGATCTTATTGAGGATTTATTTTGAAATTAGAAATTGAAAGCCTAAATGGCTCAAGAGCATATAATTGGTGAATTGAATTATTTTAATTTCGAGTATCAGACCATATTGGAGTTTAAATTAAATATTCGATTTAGTTTCATAAATTGAGATTTGATTAATTGGGCCCAAATTGGAGTTAATTAAAGTATGAGGATTGGGAATTAAAATTATTATGAATTAAATTTATTTATGAGGTGTTCAATTGATTATCTAATTTATTGATGAAAATTTTGAGTTTGATTTGAAATTGAAAGCCTTACTGATGTGATAAATCAAAATTGATGATGGAAATAAGTGTAATTTGATATTTGGAACCTTTTGGGAGTTTGATTAAAAATTTGATTCAAACTGATAAATTTAAATATAATTAATTAGGCTCTAATGGAAGTCAAATTAGATTAATTACATTATGTAGGATTTGTGATTAGTTAATAGTAATTTAATTATGTGCTAGTCAAGATTAAATAGGACTAAGTGAGGTTAGAATAAATTTGGAATGATTAAATCAAGACTTAATTGGGTTTAATGGGATTAATTAAATCAAGTGTTACCTGTAATTAGTTAAGACTAAGTGGGTTTAATTAAGTTAATACATAATTAGCCACTAAGCTAATCCTATTCATTTATTAATCAAAGAAAAGTGTAGATGAATCTAGAGAAGTGGTGTGTGTGGGTGATATATGTGTTGGAGCTTTGGGGTAAAAAATATAGAGCAAGAAAGCTAGAAAGCAGAGAGAGAGAGAGAGAGAGAGAGAGAGAGAAAGAGAGAGAGAGAGAGAGAGAGAGAGAGAGAGAGAGAGAGAGAGTCCATGAATCTCAAGAAATTGAGAAGGAATAAGAGAAATTGATGGGGAAAACTCAATAACTCATCGAGGAACTCAAGAATTCAAGCTCTAGGTAAGCATTTCACCCTTAATTTTTGTAAATAAGTCACCCGTCACATGAATTCAAGGAAGAACTAGATCAAATGCATGTAATTTGGAGAGATTGAAGAATTAATTCATGAGCATGGTTATGGTTAATAAACATGAAAATAATTGTATTGAGCTTGGATTTAGGAACCTTGATATATATATATATATATATATGAGATGTGTATTTACATGCACCATGAGTTTTGAAAGGATTTGAGTCAATCAATTTCATACTTTAAAGAGAAGAATGAAAGAGTTTTATAAATATCAAGTTCATAAAAATTTGGAGTTAATCTTAAAATTAGATAAGGTTGTGATTTTATTATGAAAATTAGAAATTGGTTTAATGTTGAACTTTAATTCATGCATGTAATCTAATTTAAAAGTATTATTCAATTTGAAAAATCTAGAAATCCCCTAGATGTTGATTTGTGATTATGTATCAATTTTAAGCAGTATATAACAATCCCAATCAAACAATCAAGACAAATCGACACAATGATTTTACGTGGAAAAATCACAATTGGATACCACCAATTGTGATAAAAAAAATCACGGGCAACTGTCACAAAACAATCCACTAAGAAGATATAAAGGAATTACACAGGTATACTCTCAATTACCTAGCGAATCCACGCCCGAATTGAACCAACCCCTATGTGCCTCTTCCAATCCCATCTTCACCTCAAAATTGTCTTGACAATGAGCCACTCCAGAATCCACCAAAGCTTCAAGCTTGAATTATTCGGAATCCACCAAAAAACAACTCTGTCTTTTTTGTGTAGAACCAACAAATAATCCTTTGATGTATACTCTTTAAACCATGAGTTGAATACTCAATCAAAACATTAAAGAAAACTAGCAAAATATCCCCAAGTATAAACCTTAATATCCAAGAAGAAGATCTGGAGGAGTAATCCTAGTTTTGGAGTAAAACAACTACTTATAGAAATCCTGGATTTTGAAGCTCCCTCGAGCGAAGCTTCTCTCACTTGAGCGAGGAACATATCTCGCATGATTTCTATAAGTGGCTTCGCTCGAGCGAACAAATTCCTCTTTCAGGTCTTTATGCAGACGCAATCCTTCGCTCGAGCGAATAAGGGCGGACAGGCAACTTCGTATGCAATTTTGCATTTTGCTTTGGGGGCGCTACCCCTCGACCCCGCCATGGCGCTACCCCGGACTCGCCAAAGGGCGCTGCCCCCTCGACCCCTGCGTGCTGACCGGGCAGCTCGATCCCCGTCATAATCAGCAAAGTGGCAATCTTGAAAGAATAAACATCACAAAACTTCTCTGCAAGGCACAATTCGGGTTGGATTTGCATCTAAACACTCATAGCCTCATTGAGATAAAAAGTGCGAAAATAAGTACAACTGAAAGAAGTTTTGTCGAACAGGATTGCCAAGAATAAAAACCTAACACAATTTAAATATATTTTGGAACATCCATGATCATAAATTAAGTATTTGGTTAAAGATGGAGTTAAGTTCAAATTCTAAGAAATTGATTTTGCTATAAAGAAACTGAATTAAATCTAAGTTTGGACAAATTAAGGAATGAATTATAATTTTACTTTGAGAATCAAGAATTGGTTTGATTTGATTTAAATTAAATACATGCAATTATTTTTCTAAGAGATTTATAGCTTTAATTTCATGTTATGAAAATCAAGAGAAAAAGAATTTGAAATCTTTGTATGAATGAACAAATAATTCAAATTGTGAGAAAATTGTTGAGTTTTGGGAAATTGATTTCTAAAGGGTCATGTATTAGTATTTTCCAAATATTTTCATCTTTTCAAACAAGCCATACATGACTCCAAGTCTTAGCACAGAGGTTGGAAGCTCAACTTCAATTTTGAAATCCAGAAAATTTATAGACAGCTCGAGCGACCAATTGGTGCCTCGAGCGAACCCACCTTTTGTTTGCTAGTGGCTCGAGCGACTAAATGTTGGATTGAGCGTACTTTTGACCCGTCTAGTATTTTGAAAATAGCACAATCCGCTCAAGCGACCAAGTGGTGGCTCGAGCGGTTAGGCTATTTTCAGCATGATTTGAAAAATTATACTTTGCTCATATTTCTATCTCGTCTCTTTCCAAGCATTCTTAGACATGATTTATGGCTCAGTGAAGACTAATAAGCTAACAATCAACATAAATTAGTTGGTTAAAGAATAAGTCATTGATTTAATAGTGATTGATTAAGAAACCAAATAAGAAATCAGTCTATTTGGAAATGAAGGACTTAGTAATGAAAGAATATGTAAAATAAGAACCCGATTCATTTGAATAAAGAAAGGATACGCATAGTAGAATTTCAGATTACTTAGACAAAAAAAGATAATAGAAGTCAAGTTTGATCAATGAAGTGATATTGTGTGTTCAATGTGTATCTGTTATGTGTTTGTGTAAGTCACACGCCACTGTCTGTCTGATCTGTCTCTGGAGCTATCTGTGAGTAATAACTCTATAAAGTTATGTTCAACTTTAAGTATTTTCTAATTGATATGATATGATCTGTTTTATGAAATGTGATTTTGTGAATCATGAATGAATGTCTAATTTTCTGAAATGTATCGTGGCATCCTTAACATCATGTGATATGTTATATGTTACCTGGTACCAGGGTTGGTTATACATAACTAGTTATCTGCTCTACATACGTCCCTTTATAGGTCATCTGGTCCCTTTAAGGGTCATCTGTACGTCTCATGTATTCATGAGCCATCGGATTTATTAATGCTAATGGATGTACCACATATGATTATCTGTGAGAATCTAATATGAATATAAATCTGTTTCTAATCTAAACTTTGATTTCTTAATCTATTATGGACATCATTCATAAAACCTTTACTATGTTATTATTCACTGGGCTCCAACTCACTATATTATTTATGTATATAGGTGATCAAGCACGTGACCAGGCTTAGAGGCGTTTGCCTGGAATCTGTTTTGTCAGCCAACCTATGCGTCTCCCGTGGAGGTTCCAGATATGTCAAGTGATTATGGCTATGTGATTAAAGTTTAAGTTTTGTTTTCTTGTTTGGTTAAACAAGTCTTTGTTTAATTTCTAAATAAGGCTAAGTCCCATTTTGTCTCATCTGCATATATATATGATGACGTAAGAATGATGTGATAATACATGTATATAAAAAGTTTAAAATTTTTTTGTCCCATATATGTCTGCATAGCTCAATGGATGTTGTATATTTGTTATCTGATTCCGCTAGCCCCTAATATTATGTTTTCTATCTATGAGGCCTTCTGTAATCTACGGATTATTGGCCGATTACGATGCAAAACTTATAAGGGCGGGTTTGGCTCGTGACATTCCCTCAATTACAATGTCTCCCAGAAACTTCACCTTGTGAGTCTAAAATCACACTTCCCAAACTTAATTAATCAAGAAGAGGCCTAAGCAACGCAAATACTAACAAACCATTCACATGCTCACGCCAAAGGAAGTAATCCGTACCAAATCTAGAACTTACGACAGATCTCGTTAACCTAGGACAAAAGGTCACCTGAACACATATTTGGCTCTATAACTACTTTCAAAACTTCTTCTTAACTCTCTTAACGCCTTATTGCCACTCGACTCAAAATATATCTATGAAATGAGCCGCCTTAACAACATCCCGGGTTCCTAACCCTTACTGCACAGATACAAAATGCTCACATTCCACGAACAAAGCTTGCAAAAAGGACCCTACCTTCAATATCAGAAACACACAACCAACCACATCAACACACTCTCACATACTGCCAATCCAATTTGAAATGTGACTCTATTATTATGATAACCATTACAAAACGAAACTAACTGCCCTCAGTAGACTAGGAAGAAATTTCCATAAACGAAACTCAAATCACCTTCACCTCAACCACTCTTAACTACCCCAAACGCCAACACAATCAACTCCTAATGACTTCATAAGGAATTCTTGAAGATGTACTAAGGACACTGATTCATGTAACTCACTTCTTGGTATGATAACAACAACACCTTACCCTACACCAACCCATTAGATTCAAACACTTCCTCCATTCAACCACTCTCCTCTCTTAGCACCAAAACGACAATATTCCAACACCAAACACTCCTATGTATGGTTCTACAACCTTTCCCACACCCGTTCAAGTCAAAGATGGACTTCTCGAGGCCAACACCCACAATTTCCATCATAGAACAATATACACCCCCAACTCAAATCACATACAACCACACTACACCATAGACCGATGAGGTCTATGATAGGCTCACTACCCACACTAATCTACAAGCACCCGATAACATATACAACATTACTTATGTCACTACAAAACACAACCCTGTTATTTCCCCAAGAAGTCTCCACTGCAATAAATCAAAACTTATACTTCTATCCTAAGCCAATAGCCAACATCAACCTAACTGGATATACTGACTGGTATAACTCCACCCTCGCAATATTAGAATTAATCATAATGACCCTCAAAATATCCATCTTTCACCAACTCCATTGTCTCCCATTCTAAATCAATTTCAACCAAACACAAATTATTTAACATAGCAGGCAATCCCTTAGTCAAAATAGAGCTCTTCGGCCATCACGTTCCCAAGTCAAAATGCAATAGTTCATATGTGTCAATAGGAAGATTTTTAAATTCCACACCAACTCATCACGTTAAGGGAAAAACTTAAAATCACAACATATCCAACTCATAAAATATAAATAACCCACCCTATATACGCACATAAACAAAAGTCATAATATTACCACGTTCTACACCATATTGGTTACAAAACAAAATGATCACATAATAATTACGACCATTTATCCTCCAATCACAAAACAAGGTAACCAAAACTAACTACCCAAAACAATTACAAGAAGACAACTAAGTTTACCCCTGCCACGAGGGTCATAAACCGGCGATAAGACTCTATCTGCTCAGTTCCCTAGAAAATTTTAAAAAAAAAAAAAGAAAAAAAAGTTAGCACTCGAGGTGTACACCGTAACCCTCTGACAGTAACAGCCAATAACAGCACGATGCGAAGACAACTAGTCCATGCCCAAAATATTATACATAGAGTATCATTTTCTCAAAATTCATTTGGACATTCAAGAAAACGTTTTGCCATAATTATTATCTTTCATCATCAGAAAAATCATAAGTCTTCTTTGAAAACAAGTATACTTAAGAAACAACATCATTTTAAATTTATTAATCCAATTCCAAGACATTCTTCATTTCATTTCCATTTTACAATTCACAAATACTATGACTCTATAACATTAAAGTCCAAGTTCCCCTTATATTCAAAAACAAGTGTCGTACACTCTATTCCCACTTGTCTATCCATTATGCCACATCAACATTTCTATCCTCAATAGTAATTCAACTTAAATCAAGAATATAAACCTCCTTTCAATTCAATTTCTCAAATATTTTCAATTGATTTCAAATCCCTCTTTCAAATAAACATTCGTCTTCAATTTACGAAATAATCCTCAACCTGATTGAAAACCCACTTTAGACCAAAATTTTGAATCTAGGGTTTTCAAGAAAATTAGAGCTTTTCCTCATATTTTTCGCAAAATCTCCTAATCATCATAGATTACTCATCAATTCATCAAAATACTCCAAACATTTCAAACTTGAGTGAAAGCCCCATTTCTCTCTTTTATATGTTTCAAAACAAAATTTCAACTCATACATAGCTATAACTATGAAGACACCACCAAATCATAGATACACAAGGATAAAGGTATTCCTACTTCATTCTTTTCTCCCTTCCTTTCCTAAAACATCTTATTAAGAAGACTCATCATTTATAAGATTAAAGGATTCATCCCTCATAAAATCATTCTTCACAAGTTCACAAAAGATTCTTCTTCTTTTTTTTCTTTTCTTTTTTAACTTAAACTTCCAACCCAATTATGCCACAATTACCATAAGTCCACAATCCTTAACTCAAATTAATATCACTGTTATTCACAAAATAAAACTCATAATCTTCACTTATGGTCACAAAACAACTCGGTGAGTTCATCATCATCAACCCCTTACGCAATTACGATTTCATTTCCCATTCTTTTCAAGTAATTTCTATATGCATTTCTCCTCCATACAAAATCACATAACAAATTGTAATTTCATAAATTCATTACAATTCATACACATTATCCCCGACCTAGCACATATCTCAACACGTATTATCACAACAATTCTTTACATTGCCATATCACAAAACACTTAGTTTCACTCCACACAAGCACGTAATCACATAAACACATATAGATTACTCCTTTACAATGAAATTTGTCCCACAAAATACCAAGAATTCTTAGTAGAATGAATATTGATCAAGTACCCTTCTAATAAGACCTTAACAAATTTAATAGGCACAAACCACATCCCAAAAGTTCGATCTCATACCCATCTAATCACATAAGCATGTTATCACATAACACCTAAAACATGGAACATCTTCTAATTAAGCGAAATGAACCCATTGTGGATAAACAACCACTTCTTGCGAGACACAAGTATTCAAACCCGATAACTATGATACAAAGTTGTCATGTCCCAAATATTTATACAATCTAAATTCATCAACTTCAATTGTTTAATGTAAACAGAATTAAGTCCTCATATTAACATCATCCTCAAATCTCCAACATTTGTATTCATAACCATCAAGAGATTTACAAAGAATATTTCACATGCAATTGTACATTCAACTTCCCTAGTAGATGAATCTATAGCATGTGGCATAATTAGTCAAATACAAACAAATGCCCCCAAGGGCTACAAACCACAAGGCTTATGCTCGGTTACACAAAACTTTTGTGCACAATGCAATCTTGAGAATTTAACAATTCGATAATTTCAATATAGTTCAAAGGGGCGGTAAATACGACTCAAGCAAATCCCCAGGGCTAGTGTCTGCAAGTAGGCTTATTAGGAACTACCAAATCCTACCTTACCAGCTTCTAACCGAAGGGCTTAGGCACCCACACGTGCGTGTTTTTGGTCTTACACTAAGGACACTCAGGCCAACTGAATTCTCAAACTGCACCCCCTAATAGGATTTTCCACTGTATTTACCCCAAAAACAAATCAATATGATCTTGTTTCACAAAACAATACATTTTTCCAATGCAAGATTCAAAATCAATTGTATTAATGACAAAAACAGAATGGCTATGCAAATGTCTAATGCAATAATAAAATTCCATTTAAACATCTTAGCAATGCCAATTCAAAAGGTGAAAATAATTAAATCAAGTGCCAATGCAATATATTTATATATCAATGCCTTGAAATTTCTCAGTTCATCCACACAATCCTCCATTGTGATCAATTTCGCATCTCTTACTAATATAACATCATAGTATATCTTTCCAAGAGACAACATAACAATATCAACATTCATGTATTCTCCACATGTTAAATATCATTTTTAGCATTTGGTCTTACCAAAATAACAACAAGCTTTCCCATTCTACAATTTCCAATGAAATCTCATCATTTGATACAACTATAGAATTTTCTCCATCATTTACTCACATAGTAAATTATCAAGTATCAATTTCATAATACTACAACATTTTCCCAAAATTCCCAAATTCTAGGAGTTTCACCAAAACAAGGTTTTTGTTCCATTTTTGAAAAGATTTTTCCAAAACAACACCCATACCTTAGAACATACTCATATTCTCAAAAAAATTTGGGAAAAGTAGATGAAATCAACTTCTAACATCATCTAGGGTACGTCAAGTTTGGGAACAAACTTCTATTTAGAGAGAGAGAAATGAGCCACCCCAAATGTTTAATTAATTTTAATACCGCGTTAATATCAATAAAACATATATACATAATAATAAGTATATTTAATTTAATAGTTATATGTGTTAAAATGTAATTTAATTTCAGCTAGCAGTCATTGTATTTAACCAAAACATAAAAATAAATAAATAAATAAATAAATAAATAAATAAAATTAATGAAGTGATAAGGATAAGCCCTAGGGGGGATAAGTTTGGAGAGGCAGTTAAGGGAGTTCCCATTTGCTGATGCCATGTGGTTACCTTGCCTAAATGAAATGAACCATGGGTTGGTAAAGCGCCTATAAATAGGTGCATGGAGCAAGGAAGAGGGACAACAAATGAAAGTGTGGTCAGTTAGTAAAAGAATGGAGTTTTGGTGAACGGAGAAATAAAAGTAAAGGATTAATATTAAAGTATATTTTGAGTTATCAAAAATTATTTTATGCAATTTATATTTTATAAATTCTATTAATGTTTCAATTACATTAATTATTTTATGAATCCTATTTGTTTAAATTAAAACCCATGAATATGATTGTTTAAATTTTAGAAATTATTGGATAATAAGTATATAAACATTTATTCTTGTGAGAACCACCATGGGAGTCTCATGCCTTGGGGAGACTTAAATAACCATTGGCCCTTGATTGGTCACTTTGTGGCCTTCTGTTTGTCATGGATCCATTGACCTCTGTTCTGATTTTCACTTCAGTGACCTTTGTTCTGATTTTCCTTCTGTACCGTGATTATAACTATTCTATTTATATTCTAAAATTCATTTCTACTATTTAAATTATTGATTAACTCCAATTAAATAATGTACAATGTTTTAGCCTAAATAATCATCTTTGACAATTTTGTACCCAATACTCTTGATATAATATTTATTACTCTGTTATGTGCTTATAGTTGTTATCCCATTTTAGGTGATGATATGTAAGGAAATGTGGTAACCTCGTGTAATGGGACTAGCACAGGACTTAATGCGGACTTTTTGTATTTTTTTTTTTTTTTTTATAATTGTCTGATCATCAATAAAATAAATAAAAGTCCCAAGGAATTTTTTTTATATATAAAAAATTGTTGAGTATTTTTTATTATTTATTTACCTATTTAATTTCTCTACAACTTTATCTTGTCTCCACCTGCGCCACTTAATTTTTTTAAATTAGAATTAATTAGTTAGGTGTGAATCTAGTCCTAAGTAGAGATGGCAATTTGAAACCGGCCCGACGGGGATCCCCGATCCCGACCTCGATTTAAGCGGGTTTTCCCCGAAAAATACCCCCGCGGGGACGGGGATGGTATCGAAAAATGAATCCCCGATGACATCGGGGACGGGGACGGGGATAACTGTCTCAACCCCGGCCCGGCCCGCCCCCGGCCCGAAACTCCCCCGAAATTTCCCCGCTTGTATATACATATCTGTATTCTGTTTATGTTTTATTAATATTATATTTGATTATATTAATATTATACCTATCTATTTGTTTAGGTTTTATTAAAATATTATATCTATCAATGATAGATATCTCAGTGCTCTCTCTCTCTTATTCTCATTCTCTCTCACTCTCGTTTCAGATCTAAATCTGAAAATGTCTTCTCTCTCTCTTTTCTCCTCACTCTCCCTGGTACGCCGATCTCTCTTCACTCTCCTTCGTCCGCCGAGCTCCCTCCTCCGCCGATCTCCATCGCCACTGTCGATCCTAGATCTGGTGGAGTCACAGCCACAGCCTTCCGATCGTCCATCGCCACTGTCGATCATCGATCTGGTGGAGTCACGTCGATCATCCTTCCGTCGTTCATCGATCTGGTGGAGTCACGTCGATCATCTGTTGTTAATGATCTGTGTATGTCGTTGAAAATGTATGTGATGTTGTTGTTGATGTTGAAACAATTTAGGCGCATCTATTTCCATTTTTCTCACGGTAATGTGTAAAAAAATTTCAGATTTTAGATTTTCGGATTTTTAGATTTCAGATTCAGTTTTTTTTTTTTTTTTTTTTTTCAGATTTCAGATTTTTTTTTTTTCAGTGTTTCTCTTCAATTTCAATTTTTTTTTTTAAAGGTGATGATTGTTGTTGTTGATGATGAGGATGATGAAAACAGATTAAATTTTTTTTGTTTTGTTTTGTTCTTGGGTTGTTGTGTTGAACAAAATCAAAAAAAAAAAAAAACAAAGAAAGGATCGGGGATATTTCGGGGTCGGGGAAACCCGATCCCCGATCGGGGGCGGAGGTGGGGAGAGTGATAGCTTCCCCGTCGGGGATCGGGGCCGGGGACGGGGCCATGTTCACCGTCGGGGATCGGGGACGGGGAGTGTGATCCCCGGCCCCGCCCCGCCCCGTTGCCACTCCTAGTCCTAAGCACCTGGGGTTGAGTCGTGACAACATGGCTTAGATATCTCGATTATCTCATGAAATTTAAAAAAAGTTTAAAAATACCCTTACATTTTACGATCAACTTAAATTCGTAATACTCTATCAATTGACAACCCAAATTTTATTAATATGAGAATATTTTTCTTAATGTAATTATTGAAATAAATATAAAAATTTAAATATTTCATTTCAATTTTTTTGCTACATCGCCTTAAAAATAAAGAGAGATACGAGATGAGTGGGAAAGAGACCAAAAAAAATAATAAGATTGTTATATCAGTTGACAAACTGTGGTAGGATAAATTATAATTACGAATTTCGTTGATAATGTAATTTACTTGACCAAAAGTATAATTTTTGTAATTTTAAAAATTTTATTTGTTTTAATTTTACCAATTGAATTATTAAATATCTATTTGTTATATAATACTTAGACAAAACATTAATAGCAACAAAAAAATAAAATAAAATAAAATTTGTGCAATTCATGCCATGTTTGGGATGTTATCTTTTTTATTAAAAAGTCAAGAAATTAAAGAGTGCTAAAATGTGTTTGGTATTTACAAATAAATAAATGAAAAATAAATAAATAAAATTGTTTTAAAATATTTGTACTAATTTGAAAAGACCAAATAATTATTGTGAGTGAGTTCATAGGTGTTTACATCTTTGGAAGGGTAAAACGAAAAATTTAAGTAACAAACAAAAATATTTATATTTTTCCATACAATTAAAAAACTCATTCCTAAATACATTAATTTTATTTTTATTTCTTAAAAAAGTCAAAAAAAAAAAAAAAAAAAAAACCTACTTAAAAAGTTAATTCAAACACTTTTTTTGTTAAAAAAAAGTTAAAATTTACTTAATATTATTTATTTTTATAAGAATTATTTTTAATTAATTTAAAAATAAATTTATCCTTCATTGTTTAATCTCATATATACGGCGAGTGATAGGCTAATAATTAATCTAAGTCAAAGTCGATTTCTTTTGATTTCTACCAATTTAATCCAAAACTAATAAGAAAAGACAGCAAATCTTAGTGCAATAGAAGAGGAAAATTTACCCATAAATCCTATATGGAGGAATGTTAATCCATTTAGTCCTAAGAGTTTTCTTATAGACAGATTGGTCCTATTTATTTTTAGGAAGATTTATGTTTTTACTGGAGTACCCTTTTGTGTGATTAATTTTGGGAACAAATTGATTTCCCCTTGTGATTGGGTTGGTAAGACGTTGAAGATATTATTCTGTGTGCGTGATTTGGTGGAGTGTATCACGGTGGATGTTGTTTTATTCTCTTTGTGGATTGTTTAGTGTTGGTTTTGACATTGTCGAAAGAGAATAGGGGTTTGCAGAAACGTGTTTGGCACGATGACACAAGGTTTGTACATTGTTTATGGGTTTTTTTCTTCCTACATGGGTCTGATGTGTGTGTTTCGTTAGATTGGGGGATGGGTAGTCGTTTTTTGTTTGGGGTTTTTGTTCGGTGTTAGATCATGTTCCCGTTGGTTTATTTGTTGGATTGGGTGTTTATTTACCATTGCACACTAACAAATATTCACATTGATGCATTGGCTTTTTTGTTTTCCTAACCAAAAAAATCCTTTGCATGGAAATCCACTGAAGGAAGTACATCTTTACATTGACAAATACACCATGTTTATTTACCAGTGCACTGTAAGAAATATTCACATTGATTGGGGGATGGGTATTCGTTATTTCTGTGGGGTTGTGTGTATAGACTATCGTGTGTGTTGTTAATGACAGATGGTTATATGAATTGTGGATTTTTTTTTATTTTTTATTATTCATTGTTCTTGCCAGCTGTGTTTGTATGTTGTGATTTGTTTGAGCATTATTCGTATGGGTCGTCATGGTGTTCTCATTCACAATGTTTAACTAGAAAACGCACATGTAATTTCGCGTGTTCAGATAAATGCACATCAATGTATTGCGTTTTTTTGTAGCCAATGTGTGATTGCTACGACGTTTCTTTGATGCGTAGGTGTGGATGTTGCACTTTTGTTGCTGTGTACGTATGGCCAAACCAATGCTGTTGTTCGTTTGTGTCACGCATCCACATTCGAGAGGGTTGTTGATGTTATTTGTGGGAAGTTTGATGGGTTGGTGCCAGGTCTTGTGTACATGATGTTCGATATTCCTAGTTACAATAAGTTCAAGGTGGATTGCAATGATGACATTCAGAATATGTTGTGCCTTACCAAGTCATTCGATCTTGATCATATCAATGTCCTCGTTCAATTACAGACTGGCGGGTCTGCTAATGAATGTGGTGCGGTGGATTGTGCGAAACACAGCGGGGTTACTCCAACTATTTGGTCAACATCTGATATGGAGGATCGTACGGATTTGTTGCCAACGTATTGTCCTCATAAATCAAAGTATTATTTGTCTTCCGAGTGGGCATATGGGATTACACATGTAGGCCAATGTTTTGGAGGGGGCGCAAATGAGTTTCGGACTGTGCTTGCTAAGTTTGCTGTTGAATCTGGTTTTCAGTACCAATATGTGAAAAATGATGCAGTGCGCGTTACAGTTGTTTGCAAATTTGCAACGTCTACCAGATGCTCGTGGACGGTACATGCGAGGGTGTTACCATCAAAACAGAGTTTTATGCGTTAGAAGGTTTGATAGTTTGCACACTTGTGGTGTTGCTGTGCGGACGTATAGGAACCCGCGTACTAAGTCTGAGTTGGTGTCTGATGTGATTGCAGACCGTGTCCGTAACCAACCATTGACACGCCCAACAAATGTTGTGTTTGATATGAAGAATGATTACGGGTTAGATATAAGTTATCGAGTTGCATGGTTGGATGTGGAAAAAGCCAAGGGTATAGTGTACGGGGATCATGCTATGTCATTCGACCAACTCAGATGGTATAGTGATGCGGTTATGGAGAAAAACCTGAATAGTTACATTAACCTTGAATTTGATCAGAAGTCCGCAAGGTTTGTAAGATATTTTATTTCATTTCGCGCATACATAGACAGGTTCAATGAATGTCGCACATTGATTTTTCTGGATGGAACGTTTCTGAAGGGCCGATTTAAGGGGAATTTACTAGCTGCAACTGTTAAGGATGGCAACCAAGGTGAGGGTGTCATTTTCTTATGCTCTGTCGAATGTTTATATATCATTGCATGTTGTCTTTCTCTAGGGAAGAAAAATAATCCACATTGAAAATTTACATACCATTTCATGTTTACTAGGTCTGAATTGCTCTGTGTAATGTTTACATACCATTAACATATTGTCCTTTCTTTTAAAAAAAAAAAAAATGACCCACAACATAGACTTACCAACCCCCATCACACATGAAAACCAACAAAAGTACGACTTATGCATAACAGACACACCACAGCCAACTCATGCCACTTCATAAAAGTAGTGTCAGAATAAACTTTGTTTAATAATAAAATAAGCAGCTTCTAGGTAATATGTATGAAGCAGGATACAACACCCATAACCAAATTATAGAGATCCACCAAAATATAAAGTAACTGATGATGGCTGCACCCCTAATTTCTTAAAGCATATGGACATAATTATCAACTTCCCTTGATTACCTAAATAAATGGTTGGTATACATTCCCACATTGATTGATTTTTTTCCTTCCCATTGCATACTGTTATGTCTGTGTTTCTTTTCAGGTTTATTTCCAGTTGCTTTTGCAATTGTTGATTCCGAAAATATGGCCAACTGGGAGTGGTTCTTGAAGCAGCTCATACACGTTGTCGACAGCAGCCGTAATATGACATTCATATCTGACCGCAACGCTGGTTTACTTCAGTCAATGCCTATCATCTTCCCTTCGACACATCATGTTTTTTGTCTATTACATCTCCAAATGAATTTGCGAGACCAAATGAAATATGTAAACGTAACGCATAAGTCTGGACTGCTGCACAAGTTGCGGGAATGCGCTTATGCACCCATGGTGACATGTTTTAATCAAAAAATGGAGGTATTAAAACAGTCAAACCCAACGATTATCGAAAACTTTGTGAGAGATTTGCATCCCAATCACTGGGCAAACGTGTATTTCAAGTATGTGTCGGCTGTTTTGTACACATTTCGACCAATTTTTTGTGTGTCACACATAGGCACATTACTGTTTGTTGGGTATTTTTATCAACCCCCACGTTTTTGGCTATTTTACTCTAATGTACTAGCCTTGACCACGTGTTGTTTTCATTGATATTTTTCAGGGGTCAACGTTACAGGGAAATGTGTTCCAATGCAGCTTAGTCATTCAACAATTGGATTAGCGAAGCACACCACCTTCCCATCACCCATTTGGTTGATACGATAAGAGGGAAAATCATGGAAAAAAGGACGAAGCGTAGACTGAAATCTAGTAAATGGACCGGCGTTATATGTCCCAAAATAGAGAAGAAGTTGGAGTCGGAGTTACAAACAGGTAGGTCTTGGATTGTTAGTCAAACTGACGATAATGTGTACGAGGTTCATTCTCACCCGTCGGTCATGGTTGACATAATCAGACGTACTTGTTCATGCTACCAGTGGCAGTTGAATAAGTTTCCATGTTCACATGTGCTTGTTGCTTTTCAAAATAGCGGTAAGAATGTGTATGACTCGATGGATTTTCATTATCTTGTAGATAAGTATAAGGCATCGTATTCCGGAGCTGTTTTTCCTATTCCTACAGTGGGGAAGCCGACATTCAACCCTAATGACTACCTCATTGCACCACCAATTGTGAAGCGTCCTCCCGGAAGGCCTAAGCGGAAAAGGATTCCTTTGAAAGGAGAGGTGATTCAACGTATTCGATGTGCCCGTTACGGCAAGATGGGCAACCATAACAGGAAGACATGCAAGGAACTAATATAGTCGACTACAATTCAAACGTTCATTGTCACAATGTATAGTCATTTCAATTTTAAGTTTTCAACATTTGAATTTCGCACGTGTTCTCATTTCATAGTACGAGATGTGGATTTATTCTTCTTGTTTACCTGACAATGTTGCACTTCTGTGTTACGTTGTTCGTGGCGATTTTTCCTTACTTCAGTCCAAATGCAAAGTGATTACATTAATTTTATGTATGTTGGTTTAACTTGTTATGCCACATATTACATTTGGTTGATTTTGGTTACACTTACGATTTTCAACTTAGCACATAGGTACCACAATGTCGCTCCTTCCACATTCCACTTGTTTTGGTCAGTTCCAATTTGGCTGAAAATGAATTCTAATACAATGGTTACTGTGTATGGCCGTAAACAAGTGCAATGTTTTCACCAATTTTTTTGGGTATGGCAACCAAGTAGTCCCATTTTGAGGGTGGGTTGTAATGCATGTGTCCAAGTTTTGTAATTTTCCTTATTTCAGTCTAAATGCAATGTGATTACATTATTTTTTTGTATGTTGGTTTAACTTGTTATACCACATATTACATTTGGTTGAATTTGTTTAGGCTTACAATTGTCACCTTAGCACACAGATACCACAGGGTCGCTTCTCCCACATTCTCCCTGTTTTGGTCAGTTCCAATTTAGCTGAAAATAAATTCTAACACAACGGTTCTTGGGTATGGCCATAAACAAGTGCAATGTTTTTACCATTTTTTTTGGGTATGGCCACCAAGTAGTCCCATTTTGAGGGTGGGTTGTAATGCATGTGTCAAAGTTTTGTAATTGTTGACGGGTGAGTTACAATTCAATTGGACAACCTACAACTATGTCATGTATACAGTTAAAAATGACATGTCATTGTAAACGTAACATACTCATATTGACACGAACAAAGCATCTTAAAATGTGACACGTAACATCACCACGAAACACATTGGGTCACACCAACAACACGTTAGAAAACCCTTGCTTGCTAGCAATTTGAACAAGTGCACACCAATTACTACATCCCTCAACATCACACCAACAAACACCTACCAACTACTATTAAGCTAAACAACCATGCAAACATTGTTCCAGCCAATGCCAACGTAAACCAATACCTGGCCAGTTGTACAATTCATATAGAACAAAACGTAAACAAAAAAATAACAAAAAACGAAATCAACCAAAATACGCGTGGTGCATTTTAATGCAGTCGGCATGTGCGATATATATTACCGGACAGTAACACATGACTTTGCACACAATTATTTATGCTACTTTATGCTACTGTGAAGCATTCTAAACTAAAACATTTAAACAACCTATCACCAAAAATATGTGGTTTTGCTTAATGTAATAAAACAAAAACATCTGCACCATTGTGAAGGAATCAAAACATATTTAATCTTCACCAACCTACCGAAGCTACCCAGACAATCAAAACATATCTAATCTGCACCTAGCTACTCAGCCATCAGGTCGTTAATCATCAAACAGCCTGGGTGCGCAGGCCTCTTCTAGGATCATTCATGAACGTCTTCACTAAGGCACCTCGGAATGTATTGGGGTTCAGTCCATCCATTGACCCGTCAATCTTCACATTGTGAACATATTGGCGCATGATGAAACAAACCATAATCCCACAATCCGCCCAGCAACAACGTTTCAAACAAACTACTTAAATGCAATTCCATGTTAACAGCGCTACCATGTGTATTAGTCATTAAAATTATCCAATCAAAAAAACATACGAGTTTGGTTCTTGTTGAGGACATTTAATGACCGACTCGAGCTCACCATCCATAGTCCCAGCTGCAACTTCTTTAGCCAATGGACCGTCTTTTAGCAACCGTTTCGCGTAGTCCATCGCCTATTCTTTCTGCAAATAATTAACACCATAAAATTAACAAACAACCAAGGGATTCACTAATCCTAGACAACAACAAACCCGTAATTACCATTTTCAATGCCTCTGTGAAATGATGATCTATGCTGCCATTTCGTTGCTGCATCAAATTATAATGTCGCCACGTCCCACATTTGGAATCGTGAACCATGATTGTCCAATGGTTTGAGTGATATATCGGGAAATGACTGTATCTACGCCCTTCAGCGGCGTTAAATTGGACTTTCAAATATCTGTCCCTGGATTCCGCACTTGGATTTCGCATCATGTCTTGTGTAACCATTGGTAACGGAAATTGTAAACTATTACAACGATTACATAACACAATAAATAATTGATCAGGTTGTGTTACCATACTGCACAAATGCTACTGTAAAAATAAGATCTGTCAACGTATTCACTTATAGCTGTCGCTCTGCTTTGTAAATCCGTAAGTATATCTGCATACACATTGATTACCTGCGGTGCAAACATTTTATGTTAATGATTATGTTTATCATAATCAATTACTGTTTTTTAGAGAATAAAACCTCCACAAACCACCATGTCAACCACGGTCACACTACTTACGTTGCCTTTGATGCCCAATTGTTGAACCAAAGCTTGTACATCTACAAAGCGCACTTGTACATCGCTTCCCATCCCACCACACCCCATATTACAGCTCTACAAAAAACATAATAACTGTTAAAAATTCATAACTTTACACATTCAGTTTAAATAAAATATATTTGCACAAACATAAATTAATATCCGCCCGTCACCTTTGACTTTGTACACGTCCTCCAAACGCTTCTATTCCTCTGCACTGAGCATTTTCCACACAGGAAGCATGTGGTTCATTCTAAAACCAGCCCACGTCTTCTCCACTTCACCTCCATCATCAACGTTAACCACATCACCAGATACAACCACCACACCAGGACCTACATACTTCTGTTGTTTTGTATGGACAACAACACGGGGGTATTCATAATCCGCTAACTTCCATTCTCGTCTCGATTTTTCCTTCATACGCCTTACCCACGAATTTATTTTTGGGCTTCCAACAGTACTGAATCGAAATTTTGTACAACTTTCATCCAAACCAACTGCACTACCTGTGTAATCTGCCATGATGGGTTTGTCGGGCATAGGTGTATTGTCCCCCGATACTACACTTAACGAGTAACCCAGCGACGGCCACAGTAGACCAATATTTGAACGGTATTCCCTCGATGCACAATCTGCAATGGCAATTTTGCTCTGTCGTAAGTCGATGTTTGGTGAAGGGCAATGCAGTTGACTGCCATCATGGCCTTCTGCGTTTGACACACAATTATTGCCTACGTAATGGTCACCAAATGTCCGGTGGCTGGCGCTATCGTTCATCACTGACGGGCTGACTATGTGCGCCTCATGGTCGTCAATCTGATCTTCCAATCTTACTATTCTTGCTTGCAAATCAGTAACGAGCCCTGTTAACCGTTCTATTTCACTGTCCTTCGCACGAACAACACCATCAAACCCCATAAACATATTCGTACATTGCTCAACAATCATCCATTCCATTGTACTCACTCTCCCTTCTAACTCCTTTACACGTTCGGCCTTCTTAACAGATTTATTTTCCAACTCCTTAAGTTTTACCAATGCCTTTATCAGTGCCTGCTCCACATTTTCTGTTTTCTCCCTGTTAGTTTTCACAGCAGGTGTGCTGGATAACTCAAGTAGGTCCGGGAATAAGTCTGGCCCCCTTTTACCCGTTGCAATAATGTCACCTAAAGTCTTCTCAGATTGTCGTGCAGCCTCAGCATTCATGCTTGTATCATTTAATTTTGACTCTATCTCAATGTGTACATCAGTTGGAGAACATGATTTCCACCCTTCAAGACTTGCACTTGTAGCAGCCAACTTTGTACTGCCTTCTACATTACCGTCCCATACCGATTCCAAGGCCACTTTCAGAACTTTGTTCATTCCAACATTTAGGTCACCACTACGTTGACCTTCCATGTCACTAACATTGGTGTTCAGTTGGTAACGCTCAAGTATTGACCTGGACAATTTATCACAATTCACCTACAAGCCATTTAAATGTCATTCAACCACAAACTTTTGCAGATATAACTGGACAAAACGTTAAATGCAGGTTAGTGCGTACCTCAAAAATACCTTCGGACGTTAAATCCATCAACTTAATTCTGCTGATTAGGTTGCCAATATTCCAGTTACAAAATCGTGGAAACAATTTAGGCCACTCGGGCTCGATTAGGTTGGTGTGCTCACAAACCAGAAACTGCAATTTAAACATAAGCATCAAACAACTGATGTAATCACAAATGACAATGGAATCATGAAGTATGACTTACCAGCAATGCGACAACACAACCAGTCACTTTTGCTGGTTTGTTACAGAAATCATTCAACGACCCAATCAGCGTATTACGGATTGCCGTTGTCTAGTCATACAGCCTTAGTGTCTCTAGTTTGTCGATGGCTCAGACGTAAGCCCACCCAATAGCCTCCCCAGGAATTGCGAAAAACAGCTTTGCACAGATATACAAACATAACAGCTTCGCAACATCTTCCTAGTCACGCGTGGTGGTCCCTTGCAATGCTTCAACCATAATCTCCTTGATAGCTTTGCAAGATATCCGTCCAATGTTCGGACAACGTCGTTGGATGAAATTTGAGGGAGGTTTCATACCGTATGTCAAGTCCAATTTGTCCCGGCCACATTGTATCCCAAATATGAGTCTGACGTCACTATTGCGCAGTGGTATACCTTTTCCCCCAATGTAAAACTTTTCATCTGCTGGGTTGTACGTCTAAATAATGCGGCACACTGTCCCGTCACATTTTTTGAAAGTTTTCTCTGTCAAATTGTTTGTCCGTATTGTGTCAATCATTAGCCAAAACGGGGTTTTTTGTAAGTGAATTATATGAGCTTCATCCAGCACAACTTCAGAAACAGTTTTAATCACCCCAGCCATATTTGACCTATACATTAGCTTTGATGGGTCAACTACTGCCCTTCTCAGTTCGCTTTTCACACCAGTAGAGCATGGTTTCTTACTCTTGACAGTTTCTTTTGTCTTCTCACCGCTAATCTCGTCGATGATGATTTCCCTTTGGGTGAATCGGTCTGTTTCCCTCCAGCGTTACGTCGTGCTAAGTCTCAACACGAAATTATTGCAACAACCTCAAACCGTTATCACCACAACCAATACCATTCAAAACCATATTAATATATGACAACAAACATCTTACCAAACAAGCGCACAATTACAGCAAACAATTAGAACAATATGCTAACGATCGCACACATGAAACATGACCAGAATACCACGTGCACTACTACATCCTTCTCATATTAACATAGTAACATATAACCAACTACTAACAAATCTAACACTTCACATATTTCCACCACATTGCCAACAGAACACGTCAACCACACACCAAAACAAAAGACATGATTAACAATCCTGACTCCTCAAATTTGATTTAGAAAATCAAAGGACATATAGATAATGGAACATGATCAACACTCCTCGAACATGGTGTACTCTTCAATGTAAACATGGTGTGTTCTTCAATGTAAATATCAACATCACTGACTGGATTTCATGCATTGTTTTTTTGTTGTATGGTGAACATGAAAGCCACTGCTTCAATGTGAATATTTAAAACCTGTGCAATGGTTGATAAACATCGGCCCAAAATTGAACACCAAATGGCACCACATGCTCCAACGTAAAAATGAAAACCACAGAGTGGATTTGATGCAATGTTTTCATGTTGTACGGTATACATAAAATCCACTGCATCGATGTGAATATTTTCAACAGTGTGAAATTTAGTATTATTAAACATGGTTCGACACTATAAATCCATGTCAAACAAACTAACACCTAACACATAAATCCACTGCATTGAAGTATAAATATTTCTTACTTTTAACAGAAAATCGATCGGAACAACGTGATTATTTCTTAGTGTATAATGGAAAAAACATGAATTTTTCAATGTAGGGTAAACATAAAATCCACTGCATCAATGTGAATATTTCAAAACACCTAACGGGACAACATGCTTCGCCACTATACAACCCTACCAAAGAATCTAACACCGAACACAAACCCCACACAACAGTGGCAAATAAACACCCAACCACCAAAACACATCAAAACGGATACACCTGAATCAACACTACACAGCATTGTCAAACTGACAAACAACGTCTTCAACTAAACAACACGACAGCGTTACATAAAAGCCACAACCACATAACAAATAAACATTGCATCAAACATCAGCATCAAACCCCATTACTAGAGAACCCCTACCTATACCGCACCAAACCCTAAAACGACGATTCCAAAATTCCATTGCAAATCGCACAACCATTACTAACCTCGCTGTGCCGTCATCATATATTGTGCAACAAAATTCCCAAAACGAATTCAACGATTTCTGAAACAAAACCCAAATCCTCACTCGAACAATGAAGAGTTTCTGCTTCCAAAACAAAGGAAATACCACGCCTTCAATGAAATACAACCACGAACATTGGCACACAATTACATATCAATGCCTATCGAAATCAACATTCGAAAAGAAACCTTTCCATCCCTGATAATGTGGGATTCGATCATGAAGGAGGGAAAACACAATAAGTCTATAGTGAGCTTGGTCCAAATGTGTAATTTCCCCTAACATTGAATTCCACATTTACCCCTCATTTTACTTACACGCGTCTCTCCAAAACAATGTTTTAGGTAATTTCATTTGCAACTGGACTTTTAGGTTCATCTAAAAATCCTCAGGACTAATCAGTTCACAATACTAAATGTTGAGATTTATTGGTGCTTCACCCTAGAAAATATAGTAGAATACATTAAAACCATATTAATTTGCAAATTGGACAATGAGTCAAAACCTAACATATTGTTTCGAGAAATTATTTTTTATTTCTAGGATAAATACAAATGGTGTTTAACTTGAAATTTATTGATTAAAATAGTACAACCAGACCTTTGGATTCGATTTTTGAGGAAGAACTTGACAAATGTTGAGTGATAAATGGTATAGAAGAATACTCAAAGACTATCAAATATTCACTCTATTGTTCCTGAAAAGTTGTTGTTCTGTAACTTAAGCCTCTCTAGTTGTTTGAGCTCGCTGATTGTGGCAAGAATGTTACCAAAAAATTGATTGAAACTCAGATCAATCTCGATCAAAGAGGTAGCTTGGGAAATCTCCGGGGGTAATCTGCCGGATAATTGATTATTACCGACAATTAGCATTTTCAAAGATTTGGCATTTCCGATATTACTTGTAATTGAACCTTCAAATTTATTCAAGCCAATATCGATTATTACCACGTTCGGTAGTCCCCAAATTCCACGGGGAACTATGCCGGAAAGCAAATTGTTGCGCACCCGAAAACGGATCAACGAGGTACAGTTCGCGTAAGTCGCCGGAATTTCGCCGGAAAGCTTGTTCTGAAGAATCAAGAGCTTCCTCATTTTTCCTTGCTTGCACATGTCCGGTGGTATCGGACCCGTCAGAGAATTCTCCGACATGTCTAGGAAGTCGAAGTCAGCCAACGAACCAAGCATCTGCGGAAGAGGACCAGTGAGCTGATTCATGAAAAGCGACAAGTTCACTAGCTTCTTGAACTCCCCAAACTCCGCCGGAACTTCGCCGGAAAACCCGTTTGAGAATAGTTGCAGAGACACTAGATTAGTCAATGACCTGAGCTCTGCAAGATTTCCCTCAAGATGATTCCCGGAGGCGTCAAAGTTCTCAAGACTCGTTAGATTGCCGAACCCAGCTGGGAATTTTCCGATCAAGCTGTTGTTATAGAGTTCTAGCTGCCATAGCTTCCCAAGCTTCGAAATCTCCGGCGGAATTTCGCCTGATATATTATTGTAGGAGAGCTCTAAGTTTACTAGCTCCGTAAGATTCCCAATTCCCGGTGGAATTCGACCTTCAATAGTACAATTCGATAGGTAAAGCCATTTCAGTCGAGTAAGTTCCACCACCACATCTGGAAACAGAATCGAAGAATCAAACTGGTTGTCTCCGAGACTCAAATCAACAAGACCCGTCATGTTAGAAAGTGAATTCCATGGAAAAGTACCCGAAAACCCGCTGTTATTCAAATACAGAGACACTAATCTATTCAGGGGCGATAAGTCCGGTACTTCGCCGGAGAAGAAGTTGTTGCCGAGGTCCAAATACTGTAACCTTACGCACTTCCTCAAGTCGTCTGTGACTGGTCCGTGGAGTGAGTTTTGGCCCAGAGAGAGCTTTTGGAGCGATTTCAGTTGGCAAATCGAATCAAATGGAAGAGTGCCGGAGAGCTGTTGATTTGATAGTTCTATAGCTTTGACTGAGCCATGTGAGTAACATGAAATTCCAGTAAAATTGCATATAGAATTGTGGGTTTCCCAGGAATTAAATATGTTGGTGTTGGAGTTTTGGAGGCTGGTTTTGATGTTTAGAAGGATTTGGAGGTCGTCGGAGTTGGCGCCCGAGAAGAAGCAGAGGAGAGAGAGTACAGCGAGGAAGTGAAGGGTTAGTTGAGGAATGTCGGCCTCCGACATATCGGACGGTTTCCCGAAGAAATTAGAGGGATATGAGAACAGAATGAATTGAAGAGCATATACATTATCATGATGAGTTTATGGGTTGGTTCGGGCGTGGATTGTGTTTTTAATTTTTTGATTTTTTAATTATTTTAATTTGTGGTGAAAAAGTTTAATTTAAAATGAATTTTTTTATTTTTTTTAAATTTTTTTTAAAAAATGGATAATAATTGTGATTTAAATATAATATTTTATTTTATTAATATTTTAATATATAATTTTTTTTTTTTTTTATAACTATTCTAATTTTGTAATCATTTCTCAAACGAATACTATGTTATTTACAGCTTAGCCATAAATCTCTCATTTAAGGACCAAAAATGCTATATATCTTAAATTTTTTATCAAATAAATGATCAAATATTTTACATAAATATATAATTTACATTTATTTATTAAAAAATTTAGGATAAATTACAAATACACTCTCTAAAATTTGCTTAAAATATAAATTACTCCCTGTGGTTTCAAACATTACAATTACCTCTCTGCCAAAAATCTTTATTTCATAGAATTAATTAAAAAAAAAGTAAAATTTCTAGCTGATCACCTATACAATAATAAAATTATCTAAATTATTAATTGAAATAAAATTTTAACATTATTAAAAACTATTAATTAACTTGATATTTGTTAATAAAACGACCTATTTGTTATGACATTAAAAATCTTAAGAGGCATAATATAATTTATAATATCACAGAAATAATTTATAATTTATGTAAAACTCGATAATGTGTTGGTAATTTACCCAAAAATTTAATATTCCTACCCTTATCAGACCTTATTCCACGAGAAATTCTATTTTCATATACCTAATTAATTCAAAACACATACTTAATGAAATATTAATTTAATGACAATTATATCCTAAACGAAAATAATCATAATGAACATTCAGCAACACCCATCTATATAATAAGGAAGAAGGTTTTTGAATATTTGATAGCACTTTTGTTTATTTGTCAAAGTATGAACCGTTAGATTGGTTCAATCCCATGGTTGAAAATGTTTCCCTCACTTAGATATTTCAATGGTTCAAATTTTTTAGGTGAATATTAATGGTTGAGATCAGTTTTCCTCACTTTTGTTTACAGAGACATTTCAATGGTTCAGTTTCCCTCACTTTTGTTTACACAGACATCTTTTCTCTCTCTCTCTCTCTCTCTCTCTCTCTCTCTCATTTTTATTTCAAATTTGAAGCTCCGCTCTCTCACACCTCTTCCTCTTTCCACCAAGCTTTCTCTCTCCGATGGTGATTAGCTCCGACGAAATATATTTGGAATGTAGCTCCATCTGCCTCAATCTCTATCTCCTCTCTCCCTACACAGCTCCAAGGTAGAAAGTTATCTTCTATGTTGTTTTTTGTTATTTTTTTTAGGTGGTGTAAGAATCTAGGGTTTCCCCCCTCTTCTATTTCCAGAATATTGCTTCATCTGCCTCAATATCTTCTTCTATTTCTCACCCTTCTATTTGGGTTTTGAAAATAGGGGTGGAAGTTGTAGTGATTAACCCTAATGAAATCTAGAAAACCCAATATGTTGTTTTAGTGATTAACCCTAATGAAATCCATAATCAATATGTTATTTTAGAATTGGGTATTATGAATTTCTTTTGTATACATAAAATTGGTTTAAAGTTGTATGTAAATGCTAGGTTTTGTAAATGCCAGGTTTTAAAGTTGTATATACATTATTCCTGGGGGAAGTAAAAACTTAAAATTCAAAAGAAGACAAAAATAATTAAAACAAAAAATTTATAAAAAAAAAAGGAAGAACAAAGAAAGAAAGAAAAGCTTTCATTAACACATAACCCACAAAGAAATTAATCAAAATTTCAGAGTATATAAGTGAGAAAAAGCTTGGAGACTGAAAGTAAGAAAGTTTGAGGAGACTAATTTCAGGTTGAGAGGGCACAACTCAACTTTGTATAGAGTGTATTTGTTGGTTGTTGAGTCTTTTGCCAAACACTGCTCTCTTTCTTTTTTCTTTTTCTTTTTTTTTGGATGTATTCTGCAGAGTACTCTACTCTTTGTACCCCTGTTTCACATTAATTTGATTTTGTTCCTTTGCCGATCAGAGAAAACCTTACAACCCATCAGAAATCAATCCATAAACACTTAAATGTATGTGTGTGTGTGTGTGTATCTATATATGTATGTATGTACATGAAGGTTTTTAGAACTTTTGAAGGGTGGTGGAACAGGGCCAGTCCTGGTCTCCATGGCTCCGCCTCAGCCTCAGGTGGTAATAATTTTTCTATACAACTCCCTAATGATTTTTCTGTTAAGATAGATGCACTACTTCATATGCATCAATAGTGGAATGAGCTCACACACACACACACACACACACACAGAGGTAGCATCAAATGAATATAAAACCCAAATTAATCATCACGTGAAAATAATAAGAAACAACCAAGCAGCACATAAGTAGACAGAGAGAGACACTCGACACATTTCCAAAAAAAGAAAAAAAAAAAGAGCAAATATTTTTCGTGGGAAATCCTTCTGTGTATATTTTTTGATAGATATAATAATCTGCAAATACAAACTACTCCATAGTCAAGCCCTTCCCCAACTAAAGAAAAAAGAAAAGAAATCCAAAACTATATAGCATAGATGGATTAGTGTTTAAGTGACTGAGTGAGTGAGTGTGTTTGTGTGTGAGTGATGTAAACATGTTCTTATATGTACGTATGTATCTGTTTACATGTGGTATAATCATAATAAGTTGCAAGTCTTCCCATTTAATGACTTATGTTGTTGGCAACTTATTTATGGCCTTAATTGGTTCTATATTAGTGTATTAGTTTTATGTTTTTGGGCGAAAACTTGAAAATTGAACTGCAAGTCCACATGACATTAAGTTTGGCATCCTTAAAAAAATCTAAAAAGTCAAAAAGTCACTATCCTATTTAAGTCACATCATTTTATTTAAGTCACATCACCTCTCTAATACATCACTTCAAACCCAACCCAAATCCAACCTATATTTCATAAAAAGTCAAAAAGTACACTTATTTAGTGTTCCCAAACTTGGCCTGATTAGATACGATTATGGTTACTTGATCTAAAATGGGTTTTGAAGATGGTTTTGAAATGGGTTTTGAAGATGGTTTTAATTTATAAAAGAGTAAGGATTGAAGATGGTTTTCTTTTATTAAAAATGGTTAAAGCTGATTTTAGGATAACTTTGGAATTTTTCAAAAAGATTTGCTGGAAAAAAGAGAAAAATAGTAAGGATTGGAGTACTCCTATCAAATTAAGTTTTTAACCAAGAAGAGTAAGGATTGAATTTGATGAAAAAAGAAGAGTAAGGTTTCGAAATATCATTTAGTTGTTGATGGATGACAGATATTATTCTGAAGGGGAAGAAGAGAGTTGCAGATGCTATGCCAATTGCTACAGATCATGAGCATGAAGAACTTGAGGCCGAACTCAAGGTATCCTATTGTTTATTCAGTTCAATTCATGTGTCTGATACGTATGTGTAATGCCATATACATTTGATAGCTTGAGAGAGAATTGAATATGAATTTAATCCAATTCTTTCATTTAGGGAAGGAATGTTCTGGAGATGAATTATCCAGTTGGACCTTTTGGCACCAAGGTTTGAATTATTGGACCTTTGCTGTGTACTGTGATTTCTGCTTTACTTTGATTGTGCTTTCATTTGTATCCCGTGAGTTCTGCTTTATTTATATGCATTTTGATCCCAATCTGATATGCATTTATAAAATTAATTTGAAATGTTTGATTTCTCACATGGTTTTGATTTATGAAATGGGTTTGATTCTTTAATGAGAAATGGGTGTTGATATTCTATGGTTTTGAAAAGCATTTGATTGATAAAATCATTGGAACGAAGACTGAAGTGAGTCTTTCTGAGTAGAGAATTCTAATTTTACATAACAAAACAGAGGGTGTTTTTTTTTTTTTTTTTTAAATGGAAATTGGAAGAAGAAAAGAAACATACATTTTTTGTGTTGGATGGGTTTATTTTTTGTGGGTTAAGAAAAGAATGGGTTGGTTTTTTGTATTAATTTTTGACATTTTAGCTAATGTTTCAAATTTAACCAATATAGATAGGAGTTAAATTAATCTTTTATTTTTATTTTTATATATGATTATGGATGTATATATATCTATACATATGATTCCAATATGTATGTATATATATATGGATGTATATATATCTATATATATGATTCCAAACCCCAAACCCCCTATATATATATATGATTCCAAACCCCAAATCCCCTATTTATGTATGATTCCAGTATGTATATATATTGAGAAGCCATGTCAAAGAAAGCCATATCTAACAAAACATGTGCCAATTAATTAACAAACTAAAGTGGGTTTCTGCTTTCTAGGCAACTAAATAGAGGGCGTTTTTTTTTTTTAATAAAAAAAATGGAAAATTGGAAGAAGAAAATAAACATACCTTCCTCTGCCTCTTAGGGCATGTTTTTTTGTGTTGAATGGGTTTATTTTTTGTATTAGTTTTTGACTTTTTATCTAATGTTTCAAATTTAACCAATATAGATAGGAGTTAAATTAATCTTTATTTTTTTTCTTTTCTTTTCTCCTTGAATGACACTTAGGGCATGTTTGATTAGTAGTATTAGTGGTACTATTTTATTAACTTATTAATCAAACAAGGCCTTAGTTTGAGCTCTATTTTTGGTTAGTTTACCTTTTGGTTTTTGTTTTTGGTTTTTTGGGACAAATTTGTTTGGGTTTACTTGCAGTGTTTATAAAAGAGATCATGTTTTAATTACACCTGAAAGTCATGTGTTCAACCCTTTACTTGATTGGTATATTCAATTACAACTCTATGTTTTGACACGTGTCTTGGATATTGTTGACTTGGTTAAATGGATTTGATATAGCATGAACTGGAAATTGACGTTTTATTAGGATGTCTCTCTTTTATTTTATCATTGAAAATAAAACACAACATAACCATAGTATATTGCCTTTGTTGTCCTATTGTTCTTTCTACTTGGGAGTTGATTATTTAAAAAATATGGTTCAATTGGCAATGAAAAACATGCGTGCTCATTCTTTCTACTAGAGGAGGGGAATATGCCAAAATCAAGGAAGCGGGACTATGTTAAGATTAGAGGAGGAAAACATGTTAAGATTAGTTGATGGCTATTGAATGACTTTAAATCTTTTTAATTTGGCTATTTTTTAAAGCAACAATTTCTACTCTAAAGTTGTCTATAGTTGATGTAATTGATGATTTTCACATTAATTTGACACATTAGATTAGTTGCAGGAATTATTTTTTTTACAAAATTAAATTTCAACGTTTAAGCAGTTTTTCATAGGCGGTTTTATTGCTGGGATGCTATGCATTTAGTTTTTCAATTTACAATTGACTGCAAAATTCACTATTTTAGGATAACAATTCGTGTGTTTTGTTATATAGATTGTCTATTTTTTGTTGAGGTGTCACTACTTTCTTCAGATTGATTGGAAAATTATTCTTTCAGATTTAATTTTCATATCTTCATATGTAAACAATTTCTATAGACTACTATTTGTCAGGTTATACTTTGCATTTGGCCTAATCCATGTTTTCTGTTTTATGTTATTTCAATCAGATATTTGTAGTTTGAGGTACTGTGACACTCACCAATGTATCAGGTCTTAGCCACAAACTAATGGTAAGAGTGCTAACTTGATCTTTTATTTTGAATCAGTTTATTACAATTGAATTATTACTTTGGACATGTAAGTTGATTTATTACTTTGGACATGTCAGTTGTCACTACTTTGTATACACTTTTTTTCCCCCTTTTTGTATAAAATTATGTTCTTTTTTATTTTCATAGGATGATGGAAATTTGCACCAAACTGTAATATGGGCTCTCTTTACTCATCTTCTTATTTCATTGAGAAAATTACAAATCAGAGAGTTTTTAAATATTTTGTGAAGTTATCACCTATTTATAATTTTTCTTATTTAATTTACTCTTCTTACTATACATTTTCTTTCAAGTATTGATACTAGCAATACTTGATGGTTATTAGATGACTTTAAAATCTTTTTAATTTGACTATTTTGTAAAGCAACAATCTGTATTCTATAGTTGATGTAATTGATGATTTTCACATTAATTTGACAAACCAGATGAGTTACAGGAATTATTTTTGTTACAATTTAAGTGGGTTTTCATAAGCGATTTTATGAAAAATGTATTGCTATATTGTTGGAATGCTATAGCATGGAGTTGATTTCTTCTTCATGATATGATGCATTTAGTTTTTCAATGCTTTTCGTATCTTGATTGGAAAATTATTTCAAAATATTTAATTTTTGTATCTTAATTTGTAAACAATTTCTAAAGACTACTATTTGTGAGGTTATGGTGTTTATGTTCTATGTATTATATTATTTCAATAAGATATTTGTGGTTCGGAGTACTGTGACACTCACCAGTGTATTAAGTGTTAGCTACAAACTAATGGTAGGAGTGCTGATTTGAACTTTTATCAGGTGCTACAGACTCTACAAATTTTAATATGATACGTACAAATTACAACTACATCTTAATCTCAATATTATTTACACCGTGCCTTTAGGCACGGGCATATACTAGTAATATAATATGGAGAAATTTTCAATGCATATCTTTCAGAAACAAAAAAAAAACTCAATATATATCTTTTGATTTTAAAAAAAAAAATTAAACTCTAATTTTTTCACTGTTATCAAACCAATCCGATTGTAGGGCTGAGCAAGGAATCCGTGAAATCCGTAATCCGATCCAATCCAGTAGGTTTGGATTGGTTTTTTTAAATCCGTGGTTCGGTTTCGGATTGAAAAATTAAAAGTCCGTAGTTCACGGATTGGTTTTGGATTGAACCCCACGGTTCCGGATTGGAACCGATCTGGATCGTATACAAATAGTCTATATTTTATTTTTATTATACACCTTCATGCATAGTATCTTCTTTTATTTCATATAAAACTTAAATCTAAACTTAAACTTGCATAGTATCTTCTTTTATTACTTTTGTTTGCTAGTTTTTAGTGTTAATTTGTAATGGTCTAAATACTTATGGTGGAACTAGTTTTCTTATGGTTGTTTAAATTCTAAAACAGTTTGTCGCTATTATGAAAAGACATGTTATTATTGTGAAACTAATATGGCGCCATATTTATATTTTTATGAAGTTAAGTGTGATATATATTTTTTTGTTATTTAATTATGTAAATCCGTGGTCCTAAACCGATCCAATCCGTGTTTAAATGGATTGGTTCGGATTGGTTTCACGATTTAAACAGATTGAATTAATTCTAATTTTTCAAAAATCGTAAATAATGAATTGGTCCTGATTTTACTCCGATCCAGTCCATGCTCATCCCTATCCGGTTGAAAATAATGCTCCATTTGTCTTTTTCAAGGTCCAACAGTAGTCAATATGCACATAACTACTACCAGACACTTTTTCAACACATCACATTACTAGGAAACTCTCATACCAAACTACTACCATTAAAAGCCAACCAAACCAAACACGGTTTACTTGCCCCCTACGCCTTTGCTATCTCATCTATAGGAACTTGAGGAAAGCAGCTGAAGCAAATATGACCCTTGGAAGACAATTCTCCAATCGTTTTGTTATACTTCTCTGACCAGTGAGCAATGCGGGGAATAGCCACATGTGCCATCACGTGGAGCGGTGGAAATTGATTGGTTACGTACCAAAATCTCACCAACACACTGAAGAACAAATTAACATATATGATTTTACATTCTAACACTATTTTGGAGGATTTACAATGGTCAGAGGTGTTCAATGCACGTTTTTAATGAAAGAAATTTCACTTTAGACAAAAGTCTTTTTCAAGGACATGGATGGGTCAATGTAAAAAATAGGATCAATTAAAAGCGTGTGAAAAGAAGGTTGATGGTGTGTATACGATGGTTATAAGTGAATGGTGTAATTGTAATTTTAAATATGTAGATTAAAAAAATTAATTGATAATCAAATTAATAACTATATATGTTGAGAAAAGATATACCTAAAACTAATTAGTTGTGTGGAAATAAAATTTCTCACATTCCACACGGCTTACCCGTACACCACTTGTTCACGGATAGCCACCAAAGAGTTGTCATATCAATAATAAAGGCCTGTAACCAATTCTCTTGAAGAGTTATGGTTCAAATTTTAAAAGTTTTATCAAATTTATTATCAAATATCTTATATGAATAGTGAATTCACATAAAATTTATATGGTGTGAATCTCATACTTATATAAAAATATTTAACAAAAAAATTTTAATAAAGTTTTTAAAATATCTAACATTTTTCTTAAATCAACACCGATCAAAGAAGATTATTTGACTGAGTCCGTGGAAGAGAGGGTATGGGCTCCATGGGAGGGTGAGTCTTAACCTAATAGAAAAATTCTATCATACAAAAAAAAAAAAAAAAAAAAAAAAAAAGTAATTGTGTGATATGGTACATGAACAAATATCCACAATTAGATTTGGATAAGGTACTATCTTAATCATTGATAAGTAAATAATTAATGTTTAATTAAAAAATCAAGATAGATTCTCACAAACAAAATAATTTTGAATATTTTTAATGAAATATTTATAAGATTAGTTTACCATTGCAACATGTTACACTTACTATTTACAGTGAGAGAACTTACTCCTATAGCAGCTCATACCATTGAAAATGGCACCTTCAAGAGATTATTTGATTCAAAAAGTAACAGTTACTATACTGAAATTTGTGCTAAATTAATAACACATTATCTTGACTAGTTACACTCTACATTTTGTATATATATTTTAATTATTTTTTAACATGATTGCTTTCACTCCATATTTTGTTTATTTTTTTAAAAAAATTATTTATTTATTATTTTTTTTAAGACACAAAATAAAGTGTAAGAAATAAAATGTATAATGTTATTTTATTTAAGAAAGTTAGGAATAAATTCATAATCAAATTTTATAAACACCAAAACATAAATAATAAAGTTAGTTTGAAATTTTTTTTAAAATTTAAAATTCACAATTATTTCATAAAAATAAAAAAAATTATATAAATTTCATATACCAACCTTTTAGGATTTTTGAAAAATACATAATTTTTTTTATGAATATAAAAATCCACAATGATTTTATTTTATTTTTTCTCAACAAATTCATATGATTGGCTATGAATATATTTTTACAAATTTAATATCACAATATTTTGAAACATAAATGGAATATCTGTAGGAAGATCTACCTAAGAAGATCTCTCATTTATAAATATACTTAGGAATATCTCTTATTTATCAACATTCATTATTGGTAATAAATGAATATATTTACGAAAAATACTTTCCTTTACTTACCACAACATGAACAACATTTATTAATGACAATAATTGAATACTGTGTGAGTGATTTTCCGATTCACACTGCTCTCCTTAGTAATTCAGCTGTAGAATACAGGCAGAATAGATGACACCCTGCTGTCCTGCACAGAAAGAAAAAGGCTCCGGCGGTGGTTCTTCTACCCGGGGGCACTCCAACGATCAAGTCAGTATATCTCTCAAAGATAATCCAGTATTCAACTCACAAGCTTGAGTATTAAAAACATACCTTTGACCCATAGGGGTGCCTCTCTTTTATAGTCAATACAGTCCTAGTCCCAATAGGAGCCTAACTCCAATGGACTCAGGATTATTGCTAATCTGGAACTCCCAATGGGTTTAGGACAAAACTCTCCAAGAGTTTTACCTTTATCCAAACTGAAGTCTTCTCCCAATCTAGGACTCCTGTCCTTTATCCGCTTATCCCGGATTCCGATATCTTCGGAGATAACCTTGGCAACGCTGAGATTACCTCGGCATAACTTACCACGACACGTGGCACCTCGGCTAACACGTCGGCGTCACCTTGCCACGTGTTGGTACTCAGAAATATATTTCCACAATTGCCCCCTAGGTTCTATTATTTCGGCATTCTGAGGTGATGGAACCTACACCGTTAGTTCCTTTCAGTACGTCGGCATAAAAACTCTTTAGCCGAGATCATTCTCTTTAAGCCGACATGTCTTCTTTCAAGAACAAGAATTCAAATGCACTCTTCTATGCGTATGAGCTGTCCTGCATTACTTCTCAACCGTTTCTCTTACGTGTTTCATCTCTATTGGCCCGTGCCTGTGACGCGCTTGTAAGCCGTCTTTTATCCGTCTGCGCCATCTGCCGCATGCGTTATTCTAGGCGTAATAAATGCCTTATTTTGCCGCCGTTTCACGTTTTTGACAAAAGCTCTTGCTTCTCTCTTCTGTCTCTTCACTTTTTCGAATCTGCCATTGCTCCAAGCTTCAAACTCTGAACTGTCTTCCTTCTGCCATTCCTGCGAAGCTTTCGCTACTGTTTCATCCGTCGTCTGTCCTCGGCGAATTTCATTCCGGCCTCACTTTATCTAGTAAGCAACTAGCCCTTCTTCTCCAGTTCTTGATTATCCCTGGAATTTCCTGATTTTACTGCTTTTACTTAAGCATTTATTCTTGCGAATCATTCACCTGAATGCGTCTTATTTCATGATTTTACACATGTCATGAACACTTGCACTGTTTCACCACTATTCTTGGTCTTCCACCCTTTGTGTTCTTGAATCTGAAATTTCGTTTTTGTTTTCTGCTTTTTTGTATCTTTTCCAGATCCGTGCCTTTGATCTTCGTCTTCATAGTTTTTAGGTTTGGGATTTGTTTATAGAACCTTCAGTTCTTAGAAAAAACTGAAACAAGCTTTATCAATATATACTTGAGTTTAAGCCGAGGTCCCAAAAACCCTTTAAGAGCATCCTGTTTCTGTAGCCAAGTACCTTTATACCAAAATCATGGGTATGTGGAGACATAGGGTAAACACCCCAACCAAACTTGAATTTTTTAGGCAAGAGTTCTCTATTCCTAATGACGTCCACCTTAGGCTAGCTGGGGATGATGATTCCATCATGCCTACAGACAATACAATGCCTTTCCCTGTTGTAGCTTTTGTTGAATGTGGACTTCGGCTCCCACTCAATCCCCTCTTTCGTGAAGTTCTTCACTACTACACCTTGAACCCTATGCAACTCACCATCAACTCCTATAGAATACTTAATGGTATCATAGCCTTAGCTCGGCAGGAGAATGTTAGGATTACTCTCGCCGATATCCAATACTGTTATACTATGTGCGCCCTTAACTTGAAAGAAAAGGGTTATGTGTATTACCTCAAGCCGAGGTCTACCGAATTTAAAATTGTAGCCGACCTTCCAGACTCCAACAAATGGGCTGGAGACGATTATCTTATTGCTTCTGGAAATTGGGAATTTGGCCCAGACGAAGAAGTCCATCTCTACCCTCTTCCCCGAACAGTTAAAGAGGGCAAGGGTAAGAGCCCAACGCCAATTACTTAGCTGTTGTTTTTTTTTCCAAGTTTTCAAAAGATTTTATCTGTTTCTGATGTTGTGCTCTTTTTTTGCAGACGTTCGCAAGCCACCCAAGGACTTTCGCCAGTCCTATTTCCTTGGAAAAGACCTAAAGAAGCTCTTGGACCTTCTGATCCAGAAGCGCAAGGCTCCACTGGTGTTGAACTTCATCCCCACCAACAAATCTACCTTGCCCGACGTTCCAAAAAGAAAGAAAAAGAGCTTATCGCCTTCTTCTGCTACCACTATACAAACCGCATCAACATCTCGGGCTGACCAAGGATCAACTTCTGATCCAGCCGATCAACCATCCACTTTAGCCCCCATACTTAGTCCCAATACCAGAAAGAAAACGTCGGCGAAGACTTGTCAAAACCGCCGAAATGGTTCGCCCAAGGCCTGTTGTGCAAGATCTTCTGGCCGACCTCCCAGTCGATGCCGACGCTGTACCAGCTCAAACAGTGCCTCCGCCAAAACCAGAAAGAACTAAGAAAGCCCAGCCAAAATCCAAAGCAACTGAGGCTGAGGCTGAGGCTGAGGATGCCATGCCTATCTCCCAACTGGCTGAGAGCAAGAAGACCGCTTCTACCTCAGTTAAAAGGTCTGCTGAGACTCAACCCTCAGAGTCCCAAAAATCGAAGAAGCCGAGGTCTTCTTCTGTGACGACTTCAAAATCCAAAGTACCCAACGTCCCTTGGACACCTGCAATTACCTTGGAGAACAAGCCAGTCTTGGCTAGTGTCAGCGCCGATGACATAAACGTTGGCGTTGCACTAAGCACAGCCCTCCTTCTCCCAGGCGATCTTGAAAAGAACGCCGAGATGAGTGAATATGAAAATTACGCTCTGATGCTGCAACGCTGCGTTCAAGTAAGTGTCTTCATCTTGTAACCTGTCTGTCTTAATCTTTTTATACTTGTAAATTTTGCACTAACTCCTGTTTTTATGTTCCTACAGGCTGTTCAGCACGCCCATTCTTTTTCCATGCAATCGTTTGAAAAATTAGAGAAGTTATCCGAGATGAAGAAGGAGTATGCTGCCCTTCAAAAAATTGATAAGAGTCTTCAAAACAAAATGAAGACTCTGGAAGATTAGGCCGAGGCTGCTACTCAGGCCCAACAAATGGCTGAGGAAAAGGCCAAGGCTGCTGAAGCCATTAAAACAGTTGCTGAGGAAAAGACTGCCCAGGCCGAGAAGGAGCTAGAGGAAGCCCTGGCCACGAAATCGGCCGAAATCAAAGAAGCCGACGAAAAGGCTTATGCCTAGGGTGTAGCCAATGTCACTGAAGATTACAAACTTCAAGTTAGGCAGGCATGCAATAGGGGATTTTCCCTGGGTTGGATGTCCCTGGTAAAAAAGCTTGATCTTCCTGCTGACTCACCCTGGCGCAAGGCTGAAGCTATTCCTCTTCCCTTTCCTCCTCCTCCACCTCCAAGTCAGGCTGAGGAAGAAGCTGAGTCTGAATCCGAAGCCGAAGATGAGGATGAAGACAATAATGATGAAGAGGCCTTGGTGAGAAAGTCTAAGGATGCTGCTGAAGTCAAGTCTCCTCCTCAAGTTGAGCAGATCCTAGACTTAACCCAAGATGAGGAGACTGAGATGGTGCCCAAGGAAGCTGATCCAATTCATTTATCATCTGACCTTCTTCTAGCTGAAAGAAGTCTTGATAAAACACTTGCAGAGATCGACGCCGAGATTGCGGCAGACAAAGATGCCGAGGTTGCTGTAGAAAAAGATGCAGAGGTTGTGGGAGAAAAAGATGCCGAGGTGGTTCTTCCAGAGCCCTCCGAGGTCCTAGCCCAACCATCTGTTAATGCTGAAGAAGATTGAATGTCTTTTGTACTTTTTTCTTTTTTGTACTTTTGTTTTCTGAACAGTGTAAACTTCCTCTTTACGACCGATACGCCTTTCTTTGTCACTTGTGAACATTTTACTTTTGCTAGGCCATAATGCCTTTATTATATACAACTGCAACTGTTTTTCTCTAAATTCTTTAGTCTTTAATTTCTCTTCATTGCTTCTGTATGGCTTTATACTTAGAATATTTTGCATGATTTACATAATTCTTCCTTTGCGCAATCTTCTCGGGGTTACATACCTCGGGTATAATAACTACAAATTTTACTTCGACAAGACATTGACCTGCAATCTTTTCATAAATTTCAACAAGTATAAAACATATACTATTCAATGTTAACTTTGCAAACTTTTCTCAAGTTTCAACGAGTGTTTAAACAGTAATCTCAATCTGTCCTATTTGTAAATTACTACAAATTTCAACAACGATTAACATATACAGTAAACTTTTCTCAAGTTAGAATAAGTATTAAACAATGATCTACTTGTAAATTGCTGCAAATTTCAACAAGGGTTTAAACAATATACTTATCTTTTACCTCAACCTGTAAATTGTTGCAAATTTCAACAGATGATCATATGTCGGCTTAACTTTAACTTGTAAATTGCTACAAATTTCAACAAGTGTTAAACATCTTCTTTGGTTTATCCAACCAGTAGATTGCTATAAGTCTGTAAGCAATAACCTTGGCTTCACTTCGACTTGTAAATTGCTACAAATTTCAACAAGTGAAGCTAAGGAATCATCTCGGCTTACCTTTAACTTGTAAATTGCTACAAATTTCAACAAGTGGTAAGCTTTGTATCGGTTTGACCAACTTGTAAATTGCTACAAATTTCAACAAGTGGTAGACTTTGTATCGGTCTGACCGACTTGTAAATTGCTACAAATTTCAACAAGTGGTAGACTTTGTATCGGTTTGACCAACTTGTAAATTGCTACAAATTTCAACAAGTGGTAAACTTTGTATCCTTTCTGCCCCTAATGTGAACCTGAGTTTCACTTGGGTTCTCATTACTTATGTTTCCCAAAAACAATATTTTGTATCTTTATCAATCATATATGTCTGAAGAATTCTGAAAAGATTTTATTGATGACATCGGCCAAAAATAATGAACATCTCAATGATAGAAAAATTTTAGATTACAAGTGTTCCAAGGTCTTGGCAATGCTTTGCCCTTGTTGTCTTCAAGCCGATAAGCTCCATTTCCTAACACCGAAGTAATTCTGTAGGGTCCTTCCTAGTTTGGGCCCAGCTTGCCCTCTCTGGGATCTTTCTTGTTGCCGACGACTTTCCTCAAGACTAGGTCGCCGACTTGAAAATCTCTTGGATTGACCTTTTTGTTGTAAGCTCTGGCAAGCTGTTGCTGGTATACTGCAAGCTGAATTGCAGCCTTCTCTCTTCGCTCTTCTAAAAGATCCATATCTCGGGCTAGGAGTATGTCATTAGTCCCATTCTCAACTCCTTGGGTTCGGATCCCTGGGATGCCGATTTCCAGTGAAATTACTGCTTCTGTGCCATAGGCCATGGCAAAGGGGGATTCCTCTGTTGATCTTCTCGACGTAGTCCGATATGCCCAAAGTACGTTGGGTAATTCGTCTACCCACTTTCCTTTTGCTGCCTGTAGCCTCTTTTTTATTCCATCCAAAATTACTTTGTTGGATGCTTCTGCTTGCCCATTACTTTGGGGGAAACTTGGTGTTGAAAAGTAGTTCTTGATCTTGAATTTCACACAGAAGTTCTTGATAAGTTTGCTGTCAAACTGTGTTCTGTTGTCGGCAATGATGGCTCTAGGAATGCCAAATCTGGTGATAATATTTTTCCATATGAAATTCTTGACGTTCACATCTCGGATTTTGGTAAGCGGTTCTACCTCTATCCACTTTGTGAAGTAATCTGTTGCTACCAGCCAGTATTTTCTCTGCCCAGTTGCTTGGGGAAGTTGTCCAACCAGATCCATGCCCCATTGGGCAAACGGCCAAGGGCTGGATACTGGGTTCAGGTCAGCAGCTGGCTGATGAATCAAAGGTGCGAACCTTTGGCATTGTTCGCACTTCTTCACGTATGCTTCTGCATCTTTTTGCATGTAGGGCCACCAATACCCCTGGGTAATGGCCCTATGGGCTAATGATCTGCCCCCAATGTGGCTTCCACAAATCCCTTCATGAATTTCATATAAAAAATCTTTAACTTGTAAAGGATGTACGCACCTTAAAAGAGGTCCAGTGAAGGACCTTCTGTAGAGATGTCCGTCCGCAGTTAGGCTGAATCTTGCCGACTTCAATCTGACTTTGTGCGCCTCCTTGCGGTCTTCTGGTAGCTTTCCTTCTTTCAGGAATGCAACAATTGCGTCCATCCAGTTTGGCCCCATGTCCACACACATTGCTTCTTACTTTGCGTTCTGTGGTTCTATGCTCGGGCCCGACATATAGTCAATCATAATCGTTCTTGTTTTTCCAGTCTGTATTGAACTTGCCAGGTTAGCCAACGCATCGGCGTGGCTGTTATCATCTCGGCTTACTTGGAGAAGTCGGCAGTTCTGAAACAGGGCTGCCAATCTAATGACCTCTTTTGCATATGCCGACATCCTTTCGTCTTTGGCTGCAAATTCTCCTGTTGACTGGTTAACAATTAACTGTGAATCACAAAAAACTATTACCTCATCTGCTTCTGCTGCTGCTGCCAGCTTTAGTCCTGCAATTAATGCTTCGTATTCTGCTTCATTGTTTGAGGCCTTGAACCCAAAACGGATGGATTGTTCTATTATTTCCCCATCTGGGGATATCAGCAGCACTCCTGCCCCCGCTCCTTGTCGGTTTGAACTTCCATCGACAAACAGTCTAAATGAGTCGCCGATGTAGATGCTGCAGGGTCTGAGCTTTTCCTTCCTTGCTCTTTTGCTTTCGGCTGGGATTCTCCTTGCTTGCTAGGACCTCGTTCATCTTGGCTCAACGGAGACCGATGTTCGATGGATTCAAGTGTGAATTCTGCCACGAAGTCGGCCAAAACTTGACCCTTAATTGCTGTTCTGGGCCTGAACTCCAGGTCATACTGGCCCAAGGCCACTGCCCATCTTGCAATTCTTTCCGTTAAGTCTCCTTGTTGTAACAAGGACTTTAGTGGCTGCTCCGTTAGCACTATAATCTTGTGTGCCTGGAAGTAGTGGTTCAACTTCTTTGAGGCCATGACTAAGGCCAGCATTAACTTCTCTAGTGGTAAGTACCTTGTTTCGGCGTTGGCTAAGGTTTTACTTACATAATAGACAGCCTTCTGTTCTCCCTGCTCTTCTCGGATTAGCACTGCACTTACTGCGTGTTCCGACACGGCTAAGTACAAAAACAACTCCTCCCCAGGTTCAGGTGTTGAGAGGACTGGAGCCGTGGTCAGATACTTTTTTAGGTCGGCCAGAGCGGCCTCACATTCTTCAGTCCATAGGAAGTCTGCAGTCTTTTTCACCAGGTTGAAGAAGGGTTTACACTTGTCTGAACTTCGGCTTATGAACCTGTTTAGGGCTGCGGCCCTTCCAGTGAGCATTTGAACCTGTTTTGCCGATGTTGGACTCTGTAGATCTAGGATGGCCTTGATCTGATCTGGGCTAGCTTCTATTCCCCTTCTTGTCACCAGGTAACCTAGAAACTTACCAGATCTAACTCCAAACGCGCATTTGGATGCGTTGAGTCGGAGCCGATATGTTTTGAGTATTTTAAATACCTTTTTCAGGTCGGCAAGATGACTCTTAGGCTCCTTGGTCTTTACGACCATGTCATCGATGTAGACTTCTACTGTTTGGCCTATCAGGTGCTTGAACATTTTGGTTACCAGCCTTTGGTAGGTTGCTCCTGCGTTCTTCAGCCCAAAAGGCATCATCCTGTAACAGTACAGGCCTTTTGGGGTGATAAACGCTGTCTTCTCCTCGTTTGGGGGGTACATGGCTATCTGGTGATACACCCTGTAAGCATCCAGGAAGCTCATCCTTCCATGTCCAGATGTGGCGTCCACTAATTGATCGATTTTGGGTAGAGGAAAGCTGTCTTTGGGACAGGCTTTATTCAGGCTTGTAAAATCTACGCAGACCCTCCATTTACCGTTTTTCTTCTTTACCACCACAGTGTTTGATAACCATGTTGGATAATTGACTTCTCTGATGGCCCTGGCTTCCAGAAGTCTGACTACTTCTTCCTCCACTACTTCGACGTGCATCAACGTCGGTCTCCTAGCTAGCTGTATTATAGGTTTAGCCGACCTGTCGACGTTCAGTCTGTGACATGTGACCTCGGGGTCAATGCCAGGCATTTCATAAGGTGTCCAGGCGAACACCTCTACGTTCGCTCTTAAAAAAGCTTCCAGTTCTTTCTCTTCTTCTTTCCCTAAGCCTGAGTCGAGAAGAAAGAAGCGCTCTTCATCGCCCTCCTGGACGAGGATTTTCTTTAGTGATTCCTCACTCTTTTCGGCCAGCTCCTTGCCGACATCATCTAGGACTTCCATGTCCTTATCTTCAATCTCTGCCTTTGCTGGTTCTTGAATATTGCAGGTAGTCTTCATTGCTACTATGGAGCAATTCTTTGCCTGCAGTTGATCTCCTCTGACTTCTTCAATCCCATGTTCTGTTGGGAAGCGCAGTAGTTGGTGCAATGTTGAGGGGACTGCCCCCATTGCATGCAACCACGGCCTGCCCAAGATGATGTTGTACGGTGATGGTGTATCAATCACGAGGAACTCGGTCCTGATCTTCTTAGTGCCCGCTTGCACTTCCAAGTTTGTGGTGCCCAGTGGCCACGTCGGCGTTCCATTGAAGCCAACCATCGGGCCATTCGATTGCTCCATGTCGTCCGGGTGAAGGCCTAGCTCCTTGTAACATCTGATGTACATGATGTCACAAGAGCTGCCTTGATCTATTAAGATGCGTTTCACTTGGCACTCCCCAACCTGGAGGGATACTACCAAGGCATCATTATGTGGATGCTGGACCATCTCTAGGTCGGCTTCGGTGAAGGTTATTATCGGTCCTTGGCACTCTTCAGGCCGATGTCTCTTTTCCCCGACTTGGTAGACATGTTGTAGATGTCTTACCCTTTGGGTTTCTCCTCTGACTTCATTCTCGTTAACCTTTGAGTGGATCACATTAACTATCCGAGGTCCTTCTGCCCGAGGTTGCGGAGGTGGTGGGGCTGCTGGAGCCTGAGGCAGTCTTGCCTGTTCTTCTCTTGTTCTGGTTTCATCGACAAGGTCTCTCAGGTGGCCTTGTCTTACCAGATCTTCCAAGTGTGCCTTTAGGGCTCTGCAACCCTGTGTTGTATGTTCGTTTTCATTGTGATAAGCACAATGTCTGTCCATGTTTCTTCCCATAAATTCTCCCGGTTCCCTTGCTGGTGTTCTGAAATAGGGCTGGCTCCAAATTTTTCCTAGGACTTTTTGAATTGGAATTCGGAATACGGTCGTCACTGCCTGTTTAGCCCTTAACGCTATTTCTGTTTTGCTGAATCCGTTGTTACTTCGGCCTCGCTTTGGCGAGCCGTTCCCTTTTTCCTGTTTGACTTCCTTGTGGGCCGATGTATCCTCATCGGCTCGGGCGTACTTCTCAATTCTTGCCATGAGCTCCTCCATGCTTTTCGGCAATGTCTTTGCCAAAGATTTCCGCAGTGAACAATCATCTTTCAGGCCGTTCTTGAAAGACACGACCGCTACCTCCTGGTTGCATTCAGGTATTCGATTGAACAGCTCGTAGTACCTTTTTGCATAGGCCCTGAGGCCTTCATCCTTGCTAATTTTTAAAGCCATTAGTGCGTCCACCCTTAATGGCTGTAGTTTGTTTGTTACGAACCTGGCCACAAACATCTCGGCCAGGCCTTCCCATGTCTTCATGCTTCCCTTTGGTAATTTATGGAACCAATCTGATGCAATCTGCCCAAAGGACGAGGGGAACACTTTGCAGAGTAGTGGCTTGTTTCCACTGTATAACGCCATTGAGTTCAAAAATAGTCCAACGTGGAAGTTAGGGTCTGACTTACCATCGTATATTTGAAACCTCGGCATGCTGAATCTTTTTGGTACTTCAAATTTGTCCAGTTCTACCGAGAACGTTGTCCTTGGCTTGACGGGTGAGGTTGCCTCGGCTTCAGCGTTTTGTTCCTTCCTCTTGAGGTAGTTTCTCAAGTCTTCTTTACTCCTCCCCGGAGCTCGGCTGTCTTTAGACTTCAGTCTCTTCGGCACACTGCTCTCGGCCTCGTGATGGGCCCTTTTTGATCTTTCTCCGTGGGTTGTGTCAAAGCAGAGCGCCTGCCCTTGAACATGCCGATGTTCTCTGCGTTCCTGATCCTTCGTTTGATACGTCCTCTGGGACTTCTCTTGTCTTGGCTCCTCTCGCCCGACCTCCCCGGAAGGCGGGTGAGAGTGCCTTTTGCTCCTGGAGTGTTGTGGTGCTTTAGGAATTATTTTCCTTCCTCCCTTCTGAGTATTAACTGCTGGAATTGGCGTGTCCTGCAATGGGTATGGTGGCTGCATGACATTGTTTTGCATCATGAAGTTGACGATCGACTGCAGGTCAGCCAACTTGTCTGCCAATTCTTTTACTTCCTCATCCCTCTGTAGGCACCTATCCTTCCATACCTGGAGGTTGTCTTCATTGTAGTATCTGCCCTGGTCTGTTTTCTTCGAAGTGTCGCCCTCTTGGACGACGTCTTTTCCCCCGTGCCCCTGGCCACGGGCTTCTTCGTTATGGTTGTCTCCTTCGACGTCAAGGTCGATAGGCCTGCTACTCCCAGCGGGAGCGTCGACCCCAACCTTTTCGTTTTGTGCGTTACTAGCCATTTATTCGTCTTTCTTTCCCATAGACGGCGCCAAATTGTGTGAGTGATTTTCCGATTCACACTGCCCTCCTTAGTAATTTAGCTGTAGAACACAGGCAGAATAGATGGCACCCTGCTGTCCTGCACAGAAAGAAAAAGGCTCCGGCGGTGGTTCTTCTACCCGGGGGCACTCCGACGATCAAGTCAGTATATCTCTCAAAGATAATCAAGTATTCAACTCACAAGCTTGAGTATTAAAAACATACCTTTGACCCATGGGGGTGCCTCTCTTTTATAGTCAATACAGTCCTAGTCCCAATAGGAGCCTAACTCCAATGGACTTAGGATTATTGCTAATCTGGAACTCCCAATGGGTTTAGGACAAAACTCTCCAAGAGTTTTACCTTTATCCAAACTGAAGTCTTCTCCCAATCTAGGACTCCTGTCCTTTATCCGCTTATCCCGGATTTCAATATCTTCGGAGATAACCTCGGCAACGCCGAGATTACCTCGGCATAACTTACCACGACACGTGGCACCTCGGCTGACACGTCGGTGTCACCTTGCCACGTGTTGGTACTCAGAAATATATCCCTACAAATACAATGAAATTAGTTGATTAAAAGTATATATGGGAGACCTCCCAATTCATTTGCACACACTACGGACAATAATGATTTTCTCTATATTTTTTTAACAAAAGATAAGTAAAAGGGGGTGATTTTAATTTTTACAAATTCAAGAAATTTTCCATGTAAGAATCTATCTATGTCTCTATCTATGTTTTATTTTAACATTATGTGATATTTTTAATTTATAAATTTTAAGGTTTTGTTAGAACAACATTTCACCTAATTAAAGAAAAAAAACCATTGAATTATAAGTGGAGCCTCATTAAGTAGTAAATCAAGTGTAATTGAGTGGTAAGTAAAATCCAATGAATTAGTAAGTTAAGTTTGATGGAGTAGTAAGTAACGTATCAACAAGTAGTAAGCAGAGTTTCATTCAGTAGTAAGTGGTGTTTACTTTAGTAGTAAGCAAAATCCCATAAAATAGTAAGTAAAGCCGCATTATGTAACAAGTGAGATTTAATTGAGTAGTAAGTTACCTAATCATTAAGTTGTAAGTGAGATTTATTTGAGTAGTAAATCAAATCAAATTAAGTGGTGTCTTACTGAGTACTAAGTTAAGTCTAATAAATTTTTACATTTTCACATTTTGTTTATCACATAGTAAACTGCACTCACCCTAGCGAAAAGTGTAGCAGAGCGAAGGCACTTTCTTTCCTTGGTGGAAGGGGGGATCACAAAAGCCGAAATAGAAAAGGAAGAAAAGGAAAGCACTCCTACGTCGAATGTCATCTGCATTTCTTTCCTGAAGCGCGAAGTCTTCTTCAGCTATAAAGATTTGGTTATATATAGAGTGTCCATCCATTCATATTTCTTGTGTTAATAATTTAAAATTCATATTTCTATTTAGGGATTTTTGGTGAAAAGCCCCTCTCATTGGACCTTTTTTTGTGTGAAGCCCACAGAATAAATAATGGTTCCAAAAGTCCCTCAAATGAAAAAATATGATGAAAGAATGAAATACCCTTCCATATAAATGGGAAAATATCAAACGATAGAACCGTTTCTGTCTCCCCTCACTCTGTTTCATCGCTTGAACACCTTACTATGAAAATCGTTATTTGAAATCGTCATTCCATCACCATCGTGAGCATTTGAAACCCTCCTTCCACTACCGTCATGAACGACAGTGCCATTGACATTGAGGAGCTTTCATCAATGCCTCTTAATTTCTTACTGTATGTGTTCTGTAGCCTGTGCTCATTACATAAATGTGTAATATGTATATCTGATTTCGTTTTTCTTGGAATTTTCTTGAATTTAGGCTAATGTTCTTGATCTTTCAGCAAATTTTCAGTCTAATGTTGTCAATATATGTTTTTTTTTTTTTTAACTTTTTTTTTAAATTTTCCAGTGTATATTGCTTAGAGTAAAATTTTACTTTCAATGAGAGTAAAGTTTTACTTCTAGACAAAGTAAAGTTTTATTTTAAAATTTTACTGTTTCATTACAATGTTTGTGCATTTTTATGCTTTCATCAATGCATCTTTGCTGTTGCAACGGGAGAGTTCTGCTTCTCCGAAGAGTCTAAGACTAGTTGAAGAAGTCTCTCGCTACCCTATAAAAACAATATTAACAGACAAACAAAGTTAATACATCAGGCAACCACAGTTCTACGCATAGCAAAAATAGGGAAAAACTAAAAGACCAAATGAAAGCTTTAAGATTTCGTTAGGAGACACTAGGGCCAAAATTAGGCTATCCCAGAAGTCTATCGTACTTTCAAACACCTAGGGAAAACCAAATAAAGAATTTGGCATGCACCATCCACAAAAACATCAACTATATAAAATGGAAGTTTTACATTATGATTTGACACTATCACAAAATTGTGACACAAGACTAGAGCTAATTACAATGTCTGAAAACACTTTACTTGCCTGGGGAGCTCTCCAGTGAGAGCAAGTTCTAAATAGGATCCAAAAGAATGGGATATTAGGCAAAGGTAGAATCTGAATCACATTAAAAGAAACAAAAAATTAATCAGTAAATGTGCACAATGCAATATAAACAATTTACAAAAATAATGTAAGCAACAAGGACATGAGGAAAAAGTATCCAATGCAATAGTGAGAATAATTTTGAGAATGAGCAAAAATAACAAAGGGAAATTGAAGTTGATATTTTGATAGCACACAGATATATACGGTGAAAGCATATTTGAATAACATAACTGCTCTACTAGTTTATGTACATGAATGTAATTGTAGTTTCGTCATTTATCTGATTTCGGTTTGAATGTGAATTGTACATGTTAATTTCAGAACTGTATTGTGTATAGTCACAATTGAGGCAAGGTTATACATCGCTAGAACTATCTCTGTTTTTTACCATCATTTCTTGAATATGGCGATACAGCTTTGTCAATATTATTGGTTCTAGAGTTTTTGTAGGTGTTTTTTGTTTATTCCCTAGGGTATATTGTTCAGAGTAAAGTTTTACTTTCAATCAAAGTAAAATTCTACTTTCACAGTAAAACTTTATTGTTTCATTACAATGTTTGTGCATTTTTATTCTTCACCTTCATGTAGTGAATTTTTTATTTTTTATTTTTTCTTTACTACTTATTGTTTTGTTACTTTGTTGTTTAAATTAAAATGTTACACTGTTGATATAGGAAAACTTTTTAGTGTTCTAAAATGGTTGTTACTAGAAGCAAATGTAGAGATGGTGATGATGATGATTTTGAAGTTCCACCTACGATTATACAAAAGAAGAAACTCCTTTAAAAACACAAAAAAAGTAGTAAAAAATCCATGAGCAATGTGGATAATGAATCTGATGATGATTTTGTGCTTCCATTAACGAGACTGAGAAAGGGCTTCCCTAGTGAGGATAAAGGCTCTCATGAAAGCAATCCAATGCATTCAACAACAAAACCTTCAAAGTCAAATATTGTACGTGGAGTACATGAGACGGAGAACTACGTGAAACAATATAGGTCAAATGTTGTTTCATTGATAAACCTAATGTAAGACACAAAGTTCACTGAAAGGCACATTACTGCCCTCGAGAGAACACCTTTTGGGATGTTATTCAAATCTTTTTGGAAGAAAGAAAATGTGGTATTGAAAAAGTTCAAGAAAGTTGACAATAATGTCATGGCTATGATCAAGTCTTGTGATTTTCATGCAAAGGGATTCAAGCTTGGGGAAAAAACGTGTGACATACGGGACAGTGATGTTTCTTTGATTTTTGGGATAAAATCGGGAATGAAAAAAGTAGGTGTCTTATATGGAAAGAAACAAGAAACACCTTTTGTGCAGAGAAGGTTTCATAATATGTTAAGAATATTCGTAAAGATTTTGCGAGAGGCATTAGAAGATGTATTGGAAGGCACAACGACAGTTGATGTTGAGGATGTTGCACGAAGTTTATTCATTGTGGAAACTTTGTTATTCCCAACAACCGGTTTGACAGTTGGATGGGCTTTTGTCACCCTTGTAGAAAATTTGGAAATGATGAATTTATATGCATGGTTGACTGCAGTTGCATCTACATTGACTACTTCATTCCAGTCTTCATTAGGAAGTCTTGAAAATGTAATTGGATGTGTACTTCTTCTTTTGGTAAGTAAATTGAACTACTTGAAATATTACGCAATCCATCTTTAGAGAATTAACTAAATTTAGTTTTTTATTTTACAATACTGGTTATGCGAGCACACTACCCTCATTCAACCTAAAGGAAAAAATTTGTGTCCAAGGCTTCTTCGATAGGACTTATCAAAGTTGAGGAAAAAGCTGATGAAGAGGTCATTGCAAAAACTAAAGCTTGAAGAGGTATCATCTTTTCAATCTTAGCCTTACTAGTTCACTTTGGTTAAAATTATAGTTACATGATAAAATGTTACTCTTGAACAGAGTAAAATTTTACTTAAAATCAGAGCAAAAGTTTACTTAACAATCAGAGTAAACTTTTACTTTCAAACAAAGTAAAATTTTACTCTGTTGGTTGAAGTTTGCTTTATTGCTGACTTTTTTTCTTTTTCTATTTTTCAAATGCAAGTGAATCACAATCAACTGAACCCTATTTCCAGAGAAGAAATGAATCTCATTCGCAATCATGAGGAAGAAGATGCAGTGGGCATAGAGGAAAATTTGGAGACTGAAGAAGATTAAGATCATGTAGCTAAAGCTATAGGAGATTATCAACCTTTGAAGGACTTCATTGATCTTGGGAGATTAGAACAAGTTCAAAAAGAAAACAAGAGACTGAAAAGTGAAAATATGGCATTGGTTGAAGAACTGAAGAAAATGAGGGAAACAATGTAAAAAAAAGAAAAAGAAAAAACACAGAAGGATCAAGAGGCGAAAACAAAACAAATGATGGAAAAGATTAGCAACACAGAGAAAGAAATGGAGAAACAAATAAAGGAGTTTGAAGTATACAAACCTAAAAATAAAGAGTTGGTTGGATAGATTGAAGAAAATGCAGTTCATGCGGGCACCCAAGCTTTTGCTTCTAAAGAAATGCCACATGCTAAATGAGTACAACAAGAGCAAAACTTTGGGATTTAGGTTCCATTGAAAGAAACACCTGTAATCATAGAGCCATTGCAAACATCCATGGTCAAGAAAATCAAAATGAAGGCGAGGGAAAAAAAAAGATGTTTGATTTTGAATGTGAGACAAGAGAGGCAGAGAAAAAAAAAAAAGACCACAAAACAAGCAATTGAAGTGATATCAAAAGAAATGATTTGTGTAGACAACTTGCCTCTAAGCCAACCAAAACCAATTCAAAGGGTTTTATTTATTTATTTATTTATCCAGATAAGGTTGCAATATGCAAATTGCTTGATGAGAATGATAAGCGTCTACTAAGCAAGATTTACAATTTGGAAATCACAGAGTAAGACCATTTTAATTTTCTCAAACAATAGATTTTTACTGTTATTAAACTACAATGTGTTAATCAACATTTTTTTTACCTTATGACTAGTGCAATTATATGGTTTGGCACAGGAAATGGAGTATATGTTACATTTCATGATGTGGATGCAATTGTGAGAGATGATGATACTGCAAATAATGTAAGCGGCCATACAATTTTCAATGACCAGTGTTCACTTCAATAACTAAAAATAGTTCATTTTATTAACATATATTTAATTTATTTTTGTTTTTGTATGTCATTGACAGCTTTGTAGAAATGCTTCAAATTGAGCAACAAGCAAAGAAGTCAGAAAAAAATAAGTCATTCTTTTTCTCAAGCCTTTGTTAGGTAAGCCATAAATTTGTGTTTAGTTTGAATTGATAAACTTTTACTGCGGTTTAGTGTAACATTGTATTGTATTTTAGAGTTAATTTTTACTATTTGGTTTGTCAAAGATTGACAACTCATACAGTGTGTCACCAACACTACTTGACACATGACACTCTTATATGATTAATGCAGTCACTAGTGAAATGGGGTTATGAAGATTTGAGAAATCATTTAATTGACGAAGTGCTTGAGCAAGATTTGAGTGGATACAAATTCATTCACTTTTGCATGAACTCCAATGGGAATAAGAAGGGAGAAAAACCCTATCACTGGACACTGCTTGTATTGGACACTGAATATGATGAGTGGAGGCATTATAATTCTTTAAGGCCAAAAGACAACAAAGAAGATCCTTACCTTAACGCTACAAAACATATTATAAGTGCTTTGTATCATATTAACAGTAAACTTTTATTGTGTTTTATTCTTGTATTTAATTGTGACCAAACAATTACGCAATGATGTTAGATAATGTATGTGGAGAACGAGTTGGGCAACAAAAGGAAGAGAGGAACAAGAAAGTTTTCAAACTTGGTTTCGGTGAAAGATTGTCCACAACAATGTCCAACATCGTAAGTATTTCACGCTACTACTACATGCATGAATTGGTAGTTTTCAAATTTGAGCAAATCTAATAAGATCTTGATTTTTATTAATAGTGTTGATTATGGAATTATTGTATGTTATATAATGCGTCAAATCATAAGAGATGAACCCATTGCAAAGTCTATGGAAAAGGATGAAATTAACAATTTTCGGACATCAATAGTGCATCAATTTTTGAATGATTATCCAAAAGCACGGAGTGAGAAACAATTCAAACTCAAAAGAAAAATACCCAATGGAGTGAGAAACAATTTTTGAATGATCTCAAGAAGGATAATGTGGACAACTTTTGGGAACTACTTTTTTGTATTTATGAATGATGTATGTAATTTTGCTTTTTGTAAATGAAAGAATGCTGAAAAAGTAATTATAAGTGAAAGAATGCTAAAAGAGTAATAGATAGTACATGCTATGTCTATTGTTCTAGTAAATTTTACTGTGGTTTGGTAATTAATACATTATTATAGCAGGATATTTTTTTGACTAGAAATGAATGTTGTTATGTATAGAATACAATTATACAGGTTATACTTGTGCGTCTTGATAATATATGTAGTTGTGTTGTTAGATTATTTTTGCATAAAGATTGCATAATGAGCATCAGGAGAGTTTGTGTATTATGGTAAATTTTGATGCAGGTTGGAAATGTTTTTCAATGGAACACACATACTGTCTGACAGTAAAATTTTACTCTAAAATAAAGTAAAATTTTACTCTAAAACCACATGCTCAGCACATCCATAGACAACCATTCAACAATATAGTAAAATTTTACTTTCATTTCAAAGTAAATTTCTCTGAAAGATAGTAAAATTTTATTCTAAAAGGCAGTAAAGTTTTACTTTCATGTGAATGAATGTAATGTTTTACTTTGAAAAAAGTAAAATTTTACTTTCATTTCAAAGTACATTTCTCTAAAAGATAGCAAAATTTTACTTTAAAAGGCAGTAAAGTTTTAATTTCATGTTTACTTCCTTTTAGACTAGAATTTTACTTCAATCCTCACACCTACTAAACAAACTCCATTATAAGTTCCTTTACATGAAACTTATTCAACCACATTAAAAAAATATATTCAAATGTCAAATTCAACCACAAAGCAAATCAGAAACTTGAATAAACAACCATTTAAGAACATAGTAAAAATTTCTTTTATTGCAATGTCTCCTTACAAGTCTAGTCTAAAAGACTAGACTATTATTACTATGGACTATTTATTACAGAAGAACTGCGTTATTTTCATACTTTTATTACAAAGCAATAATGTCTTTCATGGCAATGTCTCCTTACAAGTCTTCCTATTATGACCATACTTTTCGCATCTACGACACTATACTCGTCTTATCTTCTTACCCCTAGATGGAATCCTATTCTTCCTTGGCCTATTGGGTGGCTTTTTACAAATTGGAGGAAGGACAACAAGATCATCCATAGCTACAACAGGTTTCTCAATAGTGTGTATTGGATAAACGGACTCAATATAGCAAGCTTTGAACTTGCTAGTGTAATAAAATCGTTCCACATGTGCATACAAATCACCTCCGCTCTTTTGGATAACGGTCGCCGCAGAGCACAAAGAAAGTCATTTGATTCCATTGATAACATGAGCAAGTTCTATTCAAGAGGTCAACAGTAACTGATGGCTGGGATTGAATCTCAAAAACATGATCACTTGAACAACTAACTAACCAAATTCTTTCACTTTTAAGAGCCTTTACTAATTGAATCCATCTCCGGACAAAGAAAAGTATTCCATTTCATAGCTTGTTCTCTTCTTTTTGACATCAAATGCATGATTTTCAACCTAATTGAATTAATCATATTCGTAGTGAGCAAATGGCAAGTGTGATGGATCCATGAATTGAAAGACTCTGCCACATTTGAGTGTATTTCACCGTATTTTTGTCCTTTAAAATATGCATTAGTCCACTTGTATAGTGATCCTGATTTGGACCCAACCCATTTATTGCTTTTGAATTTGGAAAACCATATCCGAGACGGTTGTTCTTTCTCTTCATATTTGGTTTTGGCTTCAGGGGTCCACACCATCCTTGTTGGTGTCAACACTGCCTTCTTTTCTTGGCCTTGTTCTACTCCAAGGGTCGACACCGGCCTTGGAAGGGTCGACACCTTCGTGTTGCTATGTTCTTGGATAGCTATTGAAATTTAGGGTCGACACTAGCCTTTGGTGGTATCAACACTTGCCTTTTGTTGTTGGCCTCTAGGGTCGACACCAGTCTAGGAGGTGTCGACCCTTACCTACTGCTAAAACTGGTATTGGCTTCTGAAATTTGGTGTCGACACCTCTAGTCTGAGGGTCGACACGCTATCTGCTACCAACATTAGTGTTTTGCCATTTCTTCTTGAGGGTCGACACTTCTGGTCCGAGGGTTGACCCTTGTGTTCTTTTTCCTAGATTTCAGTCCTGTTTTAGGCTCTACTTTTTGGGGTTTTGACTTATTCTTTTGGGTTGACTTTGGGACTTTATTTCACTTTATCCTAGTACTATAAATAGGGTCCTTTCTTACCATTTTCTTCACTTTATCTTCTCTCTTCTCCTCTAAAATCGTGAATCTCTCTCTTTCTCTCTCTCTAAAACTCATTTTTTTCACGAAGATCTTCATATCTAGTCACGTAGAAGCATCTCTTTACCTTGCTCTATTGAGATTAAGTGTAGAGCTTGCCGAGGGCTTCATTTTGATCGGAGCAAATTATTGTTTTGTCTCCATTGACCTTTGGGTTTTTTCTTCCTTCTTCCTTTTCTAAGCTTGAGGTAGGGATTCTTCGCACCTTCTAATGAGTTTCAACTTAGTTATATGTTATTTCTAAAATAATATTGTGATTTGGGGATTTTAAACAAAAATCAAGGGTTTTGGTTTTGAAATCAAAAGAGGGGTTTTGTTAAATGGAATCATGGGAAAGGTTGTGGGGATGTGATTGATGATTGTTATGTGTGGAAAATAGTGGACTTCTTCACTTGGAAGTGATTTTGAAAGAACATCGGCTCTGTTTGGTAAAGCTTTGTAAAGTCAATTCCACTAAACAGTTTGAGTGTGATGTTTGGTGAGAGCTTTCAAAAATTGATTCCGCACCCATGGTTGAAAACATGTCTACTCAGTCATCCTTCCTGACGTCCCCCCGGACGTTCGGCTGGTTGACCGGAACAGAGTTCGTTTTTTTTTTTGGCACCTATTATTTTTATATTTTAAATAAAAAATATTTTTGAAATTTTTTAAAATTTTTTTATGAGCTTTGAATAGAATTTTGGGCTGTATGTTTGATTATGAGTTGTAAGTTCTTCAATCAAATATCATATGTCACGTCAAAAATTTCAAACTCAATTCAAAACTTGTTTCAAAATTCATAACCAAACAAATTTTCCACACTCAAATCATAAGTCCAAAACTCACAAACTCAAAATATAACTCTATTATCAAATCATAATTCTAAAACTCCACCAAATGCTACCTAAGATTTTGTTCCAAAACTATGAGTTTTGACTTGTGTTGGAAAACATTGAAAGATAATGTTGGTTTTGTAAAATTTTGGGAAAGAATGTGGATATTAATAGGGATAGTGGAGTTGGATATGTATTATCACTCACATTTTAAAATTAGAAAGTCTATCTTATGGAATTTATTATCTGTTTAGAGATGTATGTTTGGGCTATCAGTATTGTTGTAGACATTGCATAAGGACTAAGAGAATTGAAACTGTTTTCTCATCCATTTGCATTAGGCATTGTTGCATATTATAATATTGAAAATGTATACTATTTTGAGAAAAAGGTAAATACTTGGTGAATCTGGGTAAGGGGTGTGGTTACAAATGTTAAGTTGGCATGTGTATCCTTGGTGAAAAACCAAAAAATCGCGCAGATATGTGTCGAGCCTTTCGGTTAATACTGGTAAAATGATAAAGAGTAGTGCTTGTATAGCCTGCTAGTAGACACGTACCTAGAGATTCATAGTGTTGTATTCACAGTATTGTTTATAATGAAAAGAGAAAGGATGCTATGAATTGTTTTATAACCTGGAATTGCATGGTTTTGAAAGAGATGTAAAGCATTTTGGCACGAGCATGGCATATGCATTCATTCTATAACTTCGTTGAGATTCATATATTGTGTCAAATTATTTCTACTGGGCTTTGGGTCACCCTATGTGGAAAAAATATTTCAGGTGCTGATGATATGCCTCCGCTAAGGCAATAGCTTGGGGGACTTGGAACGAGAGCTTCTTTTGTGTATTTCCGATATTTATTTTTGTATAACCCAAAGGCTTTAACTGTATTCGACTTAAGTCCACTTTTGTTGTAACCAAGCACTGTCTTGGAAAGTTGTAAGCCTTTAGGGCATTCATTTATTTGTTTTACCTCCATATCTTATCTCTTGTTGTAACATATGCTATAAATTCAGGGTTAGACTTGTGAATTTATATCTGCATATGTCACCCTCCTGTGCAAGTAATCGAGACAAATGAAAGATAATTTTTTCATCATGTGTTATTATGTAATTAATATTGTGGATGGTTTATAGAAATTATTTCAGGGCGTGACAACTTGTCATAGGGTAAATTGGATAGAAACTTACAAATGATCCCTTTTCCCTTATTTGTAATTCTTTCAAACACTGATTAAAACATCCCACTGTCGAAGCATAAGAACATGAAGAAGATGAAGAAGAAGAAGAAGAAGAAGAAAAAAAAAAAAACTATTCTACTCCTAAAAGTGTTGTTGAAACTTGGACCGGAGAACCTATCCCTCAAATTGACCTTCAAGTGTTGGAGACAACAACAGTGGTAAGCAGTAGGTAAAACCTTGGGTAAAGCCTCCAAAAGTCCAGTATTCCGATCAGATATGAAGGTAATTGGTCTTTCATCAAGAATATATTCGACAAATGCATAAGAAACCATTCCCAACTATTTGTAGTCTCTGTATCGACAATTGCCATTGCAAGAGGGAAAAAACCTGAAAAATAACATTTTACAATTAGTATGTTAAATAAAAAGGACAAATACAGTGAATTTTTACTTTGAATAAAAGTAACATGTTACTCTGAAAATAAGTAACTTGTTACTTTTAAATAAACTATGACAGTAATATCTACCGTAATCCCCATCCTTCGATATAGCTGTTAACAAGGTACCCTTATATTTCCCCTTCAAAAAAGTACCATTGATAAACAATAGAGGACAACAATTCCTAAACCCTTGAAAAAAAAAAAAAAAAAAAAAAAAAATCCATCTACATTGATGGTTATGGTCAAGCTACAAATAGCTACCAAGATTTGTGCTCATTACAATATTCATATACCATCGAATCTCATCATAAGACATAAAGAAATCCCCAAAAGTAGTAGTCCTAGCTTTCTCAACTCCCAACCAAGAATGATTCTACATAATGGTGAGCCCGTATTGATCTGTAAATTGACGCACAATATCAATTGGATGAGTTTGGGGGTTCACAACAATCAAACTTGCAACAAAATTTGAACTCATCCATGAGTTTTTAGAAGTATGAACTGCAGCTCCACAACTATGCTCGTCATGTAGAGTTCTAATGTAGAAAAAATTATTAGAACTCTCTAGAGATGCATGTACTTGCCATAAACAACCTTTAGACTCTAGCATTGAACACACAGTAGTGACCCGACACTTCTCATTCTTCACATACACCAACTCAAATCCTATCTCAATGGCATATTTACATGATGCAGTCCGAAAATCTTTTGCACCTCTAATAAATATTTGACCTACATGAGTAATTCCATTCACCCATCTAGAGGACAACAAAGTCCTTTCTTCATGTTAACAAAACATAGAGAGTAAATCCATTTCATCATCAGTAGCATTAGATCCACTAGCCTCACCCAATTCTCTAACTCCTTGTTTTTCATTTGAAATGCCCATTTCAGTAATAGTCACATCAACCCGGTCAACACCAAGGAGATAAACAAGTGACAACGTATTTTGAAAATCAGAATCATCATCAATCATGCATTGCGAATGTCCAGGTAAACAGTATGATAACAATATGCAACCACTACTGTCAAACTTCTTTAATTTACAACTTAAGAAATTAGTTAAGTCCTTCAACGTGCAGTTTGACCCAACCTTGAACACAATGTACGATCACCATACTTGCATTACAACATAAGAGGTGGAACCATTTTTCAAATCTACAATCAATTTACAGTAAAAATTTACTGTCAATCAAAGTAAAATTTTATTATCACAACCAGTCTAAAAACAAATAACGAAGTACACAATACCAGAGTAAAATTTTACTGTCATTATATCAAAAAATAAAAAATAGAACAGATAATACCAGAGTAAAATTTTACTCTCATTTTGTCAAACAAAATTTTACTTTCATTCTATTAAACAAAAATAGAGCATATAGTACCAAAATAAAATTTTACTCTCATTTTGTCAAACAAAATCAAATCATACACAATAAAAATAAATCAAGAAAAAAAAAACTAATCAACAAATCAACATACTATATTGAACTCGAATAATTATCAAACACGTGATTCAAGCGAAATCTCTAAAACTCGATCAACACTTACAAATCTCGATGAAATTCTCAAAATCTAATACAGATTTGTATAGATTTGAAATGTAATCTCTCATTTAATTGAGAGTGTTGATTGTTGACGATGAGATCGTGTATTATTAACCAAGGGCAAGATCGTCAGCAGCGAGATCTTCAGATTTCGAGATCGTCTTCATAGATCATCTTCACTGATTTTGCAAATCATTCTCACAGATTCAAATATACAAGATCCATGCACACATGAACTCAGATTTTCAAATATATGATATCTACATATATAGAAGGAAAATATTGTGAGACCCCTAACTTTTGTAAACCTTATCAGGTCCCTAAATTTTGAGTTATTATAATAAAGCCCTTAATTTGTTGATTGTTCGCAAATTAAACCCAAGAACCGAAAACGCGTCACGAACGAACCCATACAAACTCTAATTGACCCTGGAAGCTTAGAAATCATTTCTAACACCCTAATATTAATATTTAACTCTCAAATTTTAGATTAATCACTCCAAACCTTAACTTTCAGTTTTCACAATTTTTGTTCGGTTATTTACCTTTAAATTCAAAGCAAGATAATACAAACCGAATTATTTTTCCAAACACTAATTTATTAACTCTACACTTGAAATAGATACTTTAATTGAGCCCAAGCCCTCACATTTTTATTAAATCACAAATTGACCCCAAACAAGTACCATTATATATTTATATATACACTTGTATCCTAAAATCCTTTTTAAAACATTTTATTTTACAAATTCCAACAACTGTACACAAAAAAAAATATAAAACATGTCCATCAATTCACCATCACATGGCTAGCCATCACAATTGTAGGTGTAATGAATGTACTATGAGACAATTTTCCATGATTTAAGGAAGAAAAATCTTTGACTTTGTACAAACTTTTATATATATATATATGTATCTATGCAACTAGGTTGGTTTGATTAGGAGGAAAACCCTAACTAGATCATATTTGGGAAACTAATTAAGACCTTTAATCCTCCACTATTCCATTGAATTCAAACTAAATCCAAACTATCCAATCGAATTCCAACGAAGGGGTATTTAGGACCTTTCACACCAAATTTATTATATAAACAACCCCTCCCCTAGCATTTTACATACAAGAACAACACTTATACACACTATATTCAGCTAAGAGAGAAGAAAGGAAGGAGGATGAGCTTGGTAGAAGAGAGGAGAGGAAGAAAAAGATTGCTAGCAATTCCAACAACCCTCAAGTAAGCTACAACACAACTCTCTCTTCCATTTTCCTTTTTCAAATACATGTTAGTAGAAGTTTAAAATGGTATTTTCAGATGTGTTATAATGGTATTCTTGTGTTAAAAATGAAAGGAGTTGAGTCTTTATTCTACCCTTCTTCTATTTCTTTTAATCGGTATAAGACTACATTTTTCCCTATCAATCTCTCAAAATTTTCAAAGGCACACCTTCACCTTAAATTTACAAGTTTAATACATATTATTTAGCATGTTTTCATCACAAGATAAGTGGAAAATTTCCCCTAGCTGACATCTTTTCTCACCAACTTTCTATTTTCAAGAACTGTGCCAGAAAAATTTGTTTTACAGCCACCTTATGAAAATTGTATAAAAATATTATGGACCTCCATTTTATGTCAAAATATTTCTTAAGGATTTATCTTTCAAGGAAAATTGGTTTCATTGAAAACGAGTGAGCGGTTTGTGAGAAAATCTGATTTTCGTAACGGTCGACGAATTTGGATAGAGCTGGAGTATTCCTAAAATAACTACAAATCTGGAAAAGCTATTCCTTTTCCAAAAAATGTTCTGAAAACTAGATAAAATTCCCTACGAACCATAGGAAGGTCGGGCTTTGGAAAAATCTGAAATTGCCCTTTTGAGTATAATCTTTAGGTAGTACTGAGTCTGAAAATTCTGTTTTCATTGGTGTTTTATGCTCTTGTGTTTATGAATATGCTTATTAATTTATGATCATGTCTCGATATAATATTTCACATGTCGTAGGTTTATGTATTTTATTTTAATCCTTCGACAGTGCTCACACTTATGCAATTTTGGAAATTATATTCATATGCGAATTTATTCCCTTAACTACTTGAATATGCCTAGAGCTACTTGTGCCTATCTTCATATGTGAATCTCATGTGTTGTAACCTTATTTCCTTCTATTTGTACTGTTTAGTTGTTCAAACTTGCGCAATAGATGTTGTTTTAAGAGCATGTCCTAACTCTAACTTAAATTGTCTAACTCAAACAGGAAACTTAATGGATGGTAATGGGTTGCGAATTTTTGGACAAGATTACTAAGATATTGATTGGTTGACGGGATGCGTACCCTATTTGGAAGTTAAAATCTTGCGCAAGTGGTTTTTGGAACCCTTGAATGGAGCGGTTGTATTCGGACCCTAGGTATTTGGTGTAAGGAGAGATTTGGGCAAGGCTTATTGTAGACCGCTTGAACTCTCTTCGCGCGACCCCCCTTTCGGAGAGCGCGCGAATTGGGTTCTAGCTACTACATTTCGGACTCCCGTCACGGTTCTGAATCTAATCTCACAAAATGCAATGTAAGACTAATAAATCACCGAAGAGTCCAAATCCGGCAAATCATTTTGGAAAATCGATTTTTAATCAAAAAGCACCAAACATGGACTGCTTTGCCAGATTTCAGAGTCGCCACCTAAATATTTTGTTTTGGAAAATTTAGGAAACCTTGACTCGTGCCTAAGGCCACATGTCCGTCATCACCAAAGTTGCCTCGGCTCAGGAACTTGGGTACGAGAGGGGAAGGTTCTGAAATGAGCACCCCCGCTCACCCGATCAAAGGATCGGCCTCTATTAAACATGATATGTTGTTTTTGAAAACACATGTGTTCTTATTTGATTATTAGCTAACTTACTATGTGATGCGCACAACACACAAGTATAGACTAAATATCTTGATTTGGAACAAAACATCTTATGTTTATTTTTCAAAAATGGTTTGAATGTGCCACCCTCAAGTGGGCTTAGAAATGCGGATTTGCCACCAAACAAGGTGGGCTTAAAACATGATGATTTGTCACTTTAAGTGGGCTTAAAACTCACATTTTGATGAATTGTTCCAATTCAAATAATAAACCCTTCATCCACAGGCATTCATGCAGTTAATCATTTAAGCACATAGTCTCATGGCAAGCATGCTATCATGACAACATACACACTCATGTGATATACTAAAGCGTAAAAGCTTACTGAGTACTCCAAGCCAAAACAGAAAACTAGTTAGAAATCATGCATGATCCTAACTATGTTAGATGCCTAATGCAACACATGCAAAAATGCAACTAAGTAGGCTCGGCTATCTAGAATGGCATATGAATGCAACACTTGATAACATGCTTTGAAACACGTATTCAAGAAAGTGTATTGAAATACAATGTAATTTAAATGATACGTCGAGCCTGGTGCATGCAAGACAAATGAATGATGCACGCATGCAAAGATAAGGTATGATAATCGAAATATGCCCTAATCTAACCACTGAAAGCAGGTAAATAAAAGGAAGAAAGACGTGAGGTTGGAAGACATTCACACACGCAGGCATGCTTATTACAACATTTGCCTTCTCAACGGAGGGTCCGAATAAATAGGCTAAGCTACGCTAAGCTAAGCTACTTATTACAAAACAAAACTAATTAACTATTCTAGTTAACTAATTAGTTATTACAACACAAATCGATCAGCTATGCACGTTAACTAATTAAGTACAAAACCAACGAATTAAACATCTAAGCAAAATAGTTAAAAGGCCTCGAGGGTGAAGGATGCATGCATGCTCGATCGGCTTCCTCCCAAAAATCTGTTGCTTTGCCATCGGTTGCCTTTGTTTGCATTTACCTTGATTTCCGAACACTAAACCAATTTCCAGGCTGCTTCTACTCCAGAACCAGAACAACTTTGGACCACCTCTGAGCCTGAGGATTGTCGGCCACCAGAGGAAGCTGTAGGCCACTTGCACTGGCCAGTCGGCCACTTGCTCCTGTACACTCCAATTTTGCTGCAAACAGAGTACAAAAGGGGCAAGGCAAAGCATTTGTAGGGCATGTGTGTACAACCACCCTCCTTATCATTTCTCAAGCTCAAAGGAGTGTGGTACTCGACTCTCGAGCCACCAACCGAGCATCGCAATGCAAGATGGCCGAGAAGCCAAGTTTGTACAAGTCAATGAATGCACAAATAACACATAAGACTCAATAGACCTCCACCCTATCATGCACAATCAAGGGGGACGTCGACTAAGAAATGAGGCACGTTTCATCACTTCAAGTATGAAATGTCTCTCATTTCTCGTGTTTGGATTAACATCCAATCCAAACACATGCAATGCCACACAAACATGTTATCTTGGCATGTTTTACTTTGATTCATTTTGTTTAGTCGTTTTAGATTACCAATCCATCCTTTAATTGGTTAAGTCCAAAAGTGAGAAGTCCTCTAATTGGAAAGACGGACCAAGCCATAAGTGCCTTGAGCATGAAAGAAGCCTCGTGCTTTTGCTTAGTAGAAGCCCTCAAGAGAAGGCTAAAACCATTACGCATGAACGCCTCAATTTCGTGCTCAAACCAACAAAGGGCTTAAGACCTCTTTCAAAAGTGATAAAACAAATGAAAGATGGCATGCAATGGCACATATTCCATCACTGAAATAGGATGCTAATTGACATCAAAGCATGAAAAGGATACATGCAAGACATGCTCGGAGTTGAAAGCATTGAAGCTAGCAAAGAGCATAACACTAGAGGCATGCAATACATAGCACAAATGACCAAACCAACCCCGGACAGAGGTTAAACATGCCAAAAGAGAGGCCTAATCATGCTGAATTGGGAGCTCAAAATGCTAGAAGAACATGTACACATGTTGGCCTATGAGCAAGGCATGATACACAACCCTCAAAAGCTATGAAGAAGTGAAGTGTATGAGAGTGTGTCTACACTATATACACTAAAATTACATGCCAAATGGTGCCATAGCATGCAAATATCACATACACAACATGTTAAAGGCCCCAAAACTCAAAGCTAGTCAAGGCCCTTTACACTACAACCATACTAAGCAATGCACAAATGACCCTAACCATTCAAAATAGATCTCAGGTAGGTCAAAATAGTGGCAAAAACATGCTAGACTCGCAGCATAGATGGCAAGAAAGATAAGCTCAAGTATTGGCTCACAAACAAGGCATAAGGGCACAACTCTTAAACACAATGAAAGAGTGATAAACACGAGAGTATGACAGTGAAACATGCTCTAAAATCATATATCAAATGATGCTATATCATGCAAATAGCCCAAGCAAAGCATGCTAAGGGTCTCAAAACACATGACTAGCAAAGCCAATTACACTATAGTCTTACAAGGCAAGCCATACATGACCAAGACCACTTGGAACAGAGTTTAAGCATGCTAAATCAAGGCCAAAAGCATGCTAAAATAGAGCCAAAACAAGCTAGAGCAATAGGCCAAAACACTAAGCACGCAAGGCTAATGAGTGGGATTGCACTACAAGTACAAAAACCAAGCAAGAGGTGACCCCACCAACTAAAATTAGAGTTAAAGCATGTCAAAATAACACCAAAAACATGCTGGAGTGAAGCCAATACATGCTAGAATAACAAGCTAACTCATGAAGCATGTCAGGCTAGTGAACATGTTTACACTACAAGTGCAAAAAGCAAACAACAAGAGGCCAAACCAACCTAAAACAGAGTTATATCATGTTAAAACAAGGCCTAAAACATGCTAAGATAGAGCCTCAAGAAAGTAGAAAAACATGCCAAGGTGTTAAGCTAACAACATATGCAAACAAAGCACAAAATGGGGGGACCACCCCCATCCATTTTGGGTCTCAAAATCCACTTTCTACCACTAAAATTCCTCTAGAATTTAGTGGTGAAAAGGCCAAACAAAGGTGATCTCAAAGGCTTTAAAACATAGCTCAAGGCAAAGCAAAATAAGCCACAAAAGGGGCTAGACCACCCCCAACACCAAAGAGGCCTCAAACAACCATTTTAAGCACTTAGAAACAAAAGGTTTTTATAGTTGCAAGAAAGGCCTAAAATAGCATGCAAGGATGGCCAAATAAGCAATGAAAGTAAAGCTTTAAAGAGGATATGGGACTCACCCTTGAAGCACAGCAATAACATCAACTTCTTTGAGCCAAAACCAACTTTTAAAACTCAAATAAGGCTTCCAAGTACCTTAGCAACAAGGTAGTCCAATTTGGATAGGAGGTTGTGTGCAAAAATGCAAAGGAAATACAATTCTAAGCACAATATATATATATATAGAGAGAGAGAGAGAGAGTAAATTTTTGTTCTTCAAAAATTCTGAACCCTCAATAAGGAGGAACCACCTCCCCTTATATAAGCAAAGCAAACAAAAGCTTGCTTGAGAAGCTTAGAACTTGTTCCAATCCCTCCATACACGTGTATAGAGGATGCATTCAGTGACCCACAACTGGCACAGCTGGCACCAAAAATACCTGGAAAAATAGAAAAATGGTCGTAGGCCACTTCAAGTGGCCTACAAGAGGAGAAAGTGGCCTACAACTGCCAAAAGTGGCCGACAGGCCCTCCCCTCCCTCCAGGCAAGGGGTAGCAAGGTATAGTCCAAAAAAAAACCAAAAAGAAGGGATCCAAGAGGCCCCGAGACAAGGCGCTCAGCTGAAAGCTCCGAAAACTAGCCTACGGGCCGCTACAAGTGGCCTACATGAGGGAAAAGTAGCCTACAACTACAAAAAGTGGCCTACAGGCCTCTCTCTCCCTCCCGGCAAAGGCACCAAGGCATGGTCCAAAAGCAAACCAAAAAGAAAAGAGTTAAGAGGCCTTGAGACAAGGCGCTCAGCTAAAACCCCCAGAAACTCATAACGAGCACAAACATGCGCAATCACCGAGTGCACAAAGGATGACATCAAAGTCTTGAGATCAGTAAAAAATGGGGTGTCTACACCCATTATTATTGTCTCTTTTGAGGCCCTGTGGTTGGCGCTATGCAGCATATAACCGTTGGTTGGCATCCGAGGTTAGGTCTGCAACAAAGCAGCAAAAGAGGGAGCATACTGAATAATCCACGTCCGATTCTTGTGGTTGGGAGGACAAAGTCTCTTTGGGGGATTTTTAGATTTCTAACATCTAACCTTGTAATCCTTTATTATTGAATGATTATCATGCTTCATTACTTGCTTGTTATAATTGTGATGGTGTATTGGATTGGGAAAAAATGATGGAGTGTGTGTGCGTTTACTGGGCATTCAAAGCTCATGGCGTTTCATGCCAGGTATCGAAGAAACGTACAAAGCCAACGAAGAGTCAAAGACATTTGAAGACTTAAGTTTTCCTTAGAGAAAGTTTGGAACCATTTCGCTCATTAGTCTAATTGTGCTTTTATTTATTCTTTTTGGATTGTAATAGTAATGGAACTCATTTTGTAAATTTAAAATTTGAGACGCTGTAATTATTATTTACTTTGTAATCCTATGCCTATCTCTGTGTTGCTTATGAGACCTTACGTAAATGCCTTTTAAGATCTATCAAAAGGGTGATGAGCTACCTAAGAAAGCTGGACTTAGAAGGGAGGCTAACTTGACTCCTCCGGCGATCTGGGATCTTACTCTGTTATTGGCCATAGGACTCATTAGTGTCGTTTCCTAGACTCCTAACCTTAGATAAACCATGTATTTAATTGATAATATATTCTCTGAAGTTCGTGATTTTTGGGGCGTCACAACTTGGTATCAAAGCCTAGGTTCAACCCGCAACCCACGTAACCCGATTTGCAACTCTAGTTACTTTTTCCCATACACTAGTGTATTATTATATATAAAAAAAAATTAACTTAAAAGAAAACTAATAACGGATTCCCTCTCCTTGACATAGGATGGCTAGTGACCCATCAAACGTCTGGTACTACGACCACTAGGGCTATTATTGTTTCCAAGAAGACCAACACATTGTACTCCTTGACCCACAAGTTTACGACCAATGGTGTAAAAGAACGGGGAAGGAAAAATTGATCGAGGAAGTAAGGAAAGTGAAGGAAGCACGCCCCTATCTCACCCCTGAACAAAAGAGAGCCGTAATTCGACGCCAACTCAAAAGTCAGTATTGGGCTCTCAAGCATGCACTTGAGCTTAAGAAGGATGACAAAAAATTTCTAGAAGCAATTTTCAAGGCATTTCAAAATAGGCTTGGGTTTTTCTCACATTTCACAATTCGGGAGCAAAAATTTTATCCGGAGTTCGTACTCAAACCAGAATCCCACCCAATTGGACCAGCAGAGATCCCCTCAAAAGTCAAAGAGCAACAGGTGCGTTGGGGTCACCGTTCCTCACACTAGGACAAGAAATTGACCCATTCCAAGACCTTGACTGATATAGTAGCAACTAGGGTTAGAGTTGTAATCCGCAATCTCTAACTGTTGTAAATGTATGTGTCCATATAGGTGTAGTACGATCTAGTATAACTCTAAGAATAGTAGTACGAAGTGTGGCAGCCACACTTGTGTTATCAAGATGTAACCTTTTGTAATGGAGCTTACCACCTTTTGTAATGGCACCTACTATTATATATGAAGTAGTATTGTGTTTTTCTCTGAATTTGTTATCTACTATTTGATCTTATTGTTTCAAACACCCTTGGATAACTCTAACTTAAAATTAGTTGATTACTCTTTTGCATCCATAATTAGACTCCAGCTTATGCCTTACTATGTAAAATAGAGAAATGGTGGACTACACTTGAGTCCAATACAATAGGAAAATGGTGCTGGGAACTCAAAATTTTAAGAATGAACTAATGCACACGATTGAAATTTCGCATCTCGGGGGTCAAATTTCGAAAGGACTAGAACACCTAAGAGGAAACAGACAAGATGGTAGGACTCAATTCTTTTTTAGAGTTTAGGGGACAAAAACCACCCAAGTTTACAGGAGTATTAGATTTAAGGACGGTAGGAAGCTGGCTTCAGCAAATTGAGAAAATACTAGATACAATGGGAGTAACAGAGCATGCTATAGAATTACTCTAGCTGGATATGAACTGGGAGGGGAAGTAAACCATTGGTGGACCTTAATCAAGGAATCTAAGGACATCACAATGATGACATGGGCGCAGTTTAGAAATCTATTCTTAAAAAGTATCTTCCGGACGCGATCAAATAAGAAAGGATTTGAGAATTTCATAAGCTAGAGCAGGACACAATAACTCAGTATGTAGTAAATGCTGAAGAAAAGGCGCGGATATTTGAGTGGGGCCTAGACCCTATAATTAGAGAAAGGGTCTTACCTCAACGACTCCAAACATATGATAACGTCGTAGACACTGCCTTAGATAGGAAAGTAGTTGACGCAAGGAGGATTTGGAACAAAAGGAAAGAGAGTCAATCATTTGTAGGACCCCGAAGAAACCAAAAAGGAAACGTGGCACAAAAACCTTATTCCAGGCTGCCACCAGAACAACCACAACAACAAAATTTGAAGAAAAGTTTTCAAGAAAGACCAGTAAGGCTGATCCAGTGCTATCATTGTTAACAAATGGGACATAGGGGGTTCGAATGTCCCCAGCAAGACAGAGATCAAGAAAAACACTTAAGACAACAACCATGGGTAATTAAGTTAGAGACTACTAAACAACAAAATTTCAAGGTGAATGATATTAGGAACCAAGCCAAATTAGCACTTTATGATAAGGGAACACAAGGTCAACAAAGGCATAGTGAAGAATGGAGGAATATGATGAGGAAATGTTACAAGTGTGGCCAACGAGGACATTTTAAGAATAAGTGTCCTCAACTCGTTCAATCAGGATATCAGGTAAATGGAACGGGAGCAAACACGCAAGGGATTAGCGATCAGAAGCCATGGACAAATATAACAAGCTGGTCGAGTATATCAGTGGGCAGGAAACAACAAGAGGCCTAGGCTCAGCAGTAGTTAGAGGCCAATCAGCAGAGCATTCACACTACAAGTAGAAGAAGTTCTCACCACGCCGTATCCAAGGGACAAGCAAGGTGCCGCAAGCAGACTTTAAGAACCGCAAAAGGAACTTAAGGAAAGTACAACTAGGATAATAGTTAGGACCCTCTTTGAAGGACTTTTTGTAATCCGAGCATTAGGTGTAAATTCTCCTTAATTAATCCAAGTCTTGGTACTTTTACACTCATCTCATAATTCTTAAGTCCATGTTTTATCCATCACATCCCTCTTAACTATGCTATATCGGACCATTAGAACTTGTATGTGGACCCTTAGAAATTGAATGTACGACAATTCTTGACTCTCGAAGAATGAAGATACCCGACATCAACCTCGTCCTAGAAATAGATTTGTTACTTGTACCTTAGCTGTTATCGAAAGTTACCAAAAGAATGAGACGGCTTACCCATCCAACGGAATGCTTTAAGGGGGGGCAGATTAGCTTCCATGATTCAACAAATCAACAAACTGAATGGCATCAACAATTACCAAAGGAAAGAGTAGATCACCACATCAAGGATTTGGCAAAACAAGCCCTCACACTGGAACAACAACGCCATTACCCATATGATGAACAGTTCAAAGTTTTCAAAGAACGCGAAAGATTAACGCATTTCCTTAGTCATTAATCGAGGAGTAATTCAATTCAAAACACTACTATTACAACAAGACTAAGGACAGAATGGGAAAGAACTTGAGTGGAGAAGATGTTCTAAATGATTAAAAATATGTTGGCAGCACTAGGATGCAATTGTCTACAACATTTCGAGACATGAAGAATGGCAAAACTTTCGAGGATGAAATTTATTTGAGGGGGAATAGGTTGTGAGACCCCTAACTTTTGTAAACCTTATTAGGTCCCTAAATTTTGAGTTATTACAATAAAGTCCTTAATTCGTTGATTGTTCGCAAATTACACCCTAGCACCGAAAACGTATCACGGACGAACCCATACAAACCCTAATCGACCCTAGAAGTTTAGAAATCATTTCTAACACTCTAATATTAATTATTTAAGTCTCAAATTTTAGATTAATCACTCCAAAACTTAACTTTCAGTTTTAACAATTTTCGTTCGGTTATTTACCTTTAAATTCAAAGCAAGATAATACAAACCAAATTATTTTTCCAAACACTAATTTATTAACTCTACACTTGAAATAGATACTTTAATTGAGCCCAAGCCCTCATATTTTTATTAAACCACAAATTGACCCCAATAAGTACCATTATATATTTATATATACACTTGTATCCTAAAATCCTTTTTAAAACATTTTATTTTACAAATTCCAACAACTGTATACAAAAAAAATATGAAACAAGTCCATCAATTCACCATCACATGGCTAGCCATCACCATTGTAGGTGTAATGAATGTACTATGAGACAATTTTCCATGATTTAAGGAAGAAAAATCTTTGACTTGGTACAAACTTTTATATATATGTATCTATGCAACTAGGTTGGTTTGATTAGGAGGAAAACCCTAACTAGATCATATTTAGGAACCTAATTACGACCTTTAATCCTCCACTATTCCATTGAATTCAAACTAAATTCAAACTATCCAATCGAATTCTAACCAAGGGGCATTTAGGACCTTTTGCACCAAATTCATTATATAAACAACCCCTCCCCTAGCATTTTACATACAAGAACAACACTTATACACACTATATTCAGCTGAGAGAGAAGAAAGGAAGGAGGGTGAGCTTGGTAAAAGAGAGGAGAGGAACAAAAAGATTGTTAGCAATTCCAACAACCCTCAAGTAAGCTATAACACAACTCTCTCTTCCATTTTCCTTTTTCAAATACATGTTAGTAGAAGTTTAAAATGGTATTTTTAGATGTGTTATAATGGTATTCTTTTGTTAAAAATGCAAGGAGTTGAGTCTTTATTCTACCCTTATTCTATTTCTCTTAATCGGTATAAGACTACATTTTCCCCTATCAATCTCTCAAAATTTTCAAAGGCACACCTTCACCTTAAATTTCCAATTTTAATACATATTATTTAGCATGTTTTCATCACAAGATAAGTGGAAAATTTTCCCTAGCTGACTTTTTTTCTCACCAACTTTCTATTTTCAAGAACTGTGCCAGAAAAATCTATTTTACAGCCACCTTACGAAAATTGTATAAAAATATTATGGACCTCCATTTTATGTCAAAATATTTCTTAAGGAGTTATCTTTCAAGGAAAATTGGTTTCATTGAAAACGAGTGAGCGGTTTGTGAGAAAATTTGATTTTCGTAACGGTCGACGAATTTGGACAGAGCTGGAGTATTTCTGAAATAACTACAAATCTGGAAAAGCTATTCCTTTTCCAAAAAAATTTCTGAAAACTAGATAAAATTCCTTACGAACCATATGAAGGTCGGGCACTGGAAAAATATGAAATTGCCCTTTTGAGTATAATCTTTAGGTAGTACTGAATATGGAAATTTTGTTTTCATTGGTGTTTTATGCTCTTGTGTTCATGAATATGCTTATTAATTTATAATCATGTCTCGATATGATATTTCACATGTCATAGGTTTATGTATTTAATTTTAATTCTTCGACGGTGCTCACACTTATGCAATTTTGGAAATTATATTCATGTACAAATTTATTCCCTTAACTACTTGAATATGCCTAGAGCTACTTGTGCCTATCTTCATATGTGAATCTCATGTGTTGTAACCTTATTTCCTTCTGTTTGTACTGTTTAGTTGTTCAAACTTGTGCAATAGATGTTGTTTCAAGAGCATGTCCTAACTCTAACTTAAATTATCTAACTCAAACGGGAAACTTAATGGATGGTAATGGGTTGCGAATTTTTGGACAAGATTACTAAGATATTGATTGGTTGATGGGATGCGTTCCCTATTTGGAAGTTAAAATCTTGCGCAAGTGGTTTTCGAAACCCTTGAACAGAACGGTTGTATTCGGACCCTAGGTATTTGGTGTAAAGAGGGATTTCGGCAAGGCCCATTATTACCGTCTCTTTTGAGGCCTTGCGGTTGGCGCTATGCGGTATATAACCATTTGTAGGTAGCCGAGGTTAGGTCTGCAACAAAGCAGCAAAAGAGGGAGCATACTGAATAATCCACGTCCGATTCTTGTGGTTGGGAGGACAAAGTCTCTTTGGGGGATTTTTAGATTTCTAACATCTAACCTTGTAATCCTTTATTATTGAATGATTATCATGCTTCATTACTTGCTTGTTATAATTGTGATGGTGTATTGGATTGGGAAAAAATGATGGAGTGTGTGTGCGTTTACTGGGCATTCAAAGCTCATGGCGTTTCATGCCAGGTATCGAAGAAACGTACAAAGCCAACGAAGAGTCAAAGACATTTGAAGACTTAAGTTTTCCTTAGAGAAAGTTTGGAACCATTTCGCTCATTAGTCTAATTGTGCTTTTATTTATTCTTTTTGGATTGTAATAGTAATGGAACTCGTTTTGTAAATTTAAAATTTGAGATGCTGTAATTATTATTACTTTGTAATCTTATGCATATCTTTGCGTTGCTTATGAGACCTTGCGTCAATGCCTTTTAAGATCTGTCAAAAGAGTGGTGCGCTACCCAAGAAAGCTGGACTTAAAAGGGAGGCTAACTTGACTTCTCTAGCTATCTGGGATGTTACTTGGTTATTGGCCATAGGACTCATTAGTGTCATTTCCTAGACTCCTAACCTTAGATAAACCATGTATTTAATTGATAATATATTCTTTGAAGTTCACGATTTTTGCGGCGTCACAAATATGATTAAAAAAAAAAAGGACAAACTATAGAATGTCCTTATTGAGCCATGCGTCTCCTACGCAGGGGCTTTTTGAAGGAAAATTCATTGAGTTGTCTTTTACACTAAAAAAGGCCCAAAAATGGGGGTTTCACCAAAAATCTCTTTTATTTCTTATTGACTAATCATTGAGTTGATGATTTATTAATAAAATGAGCCATTTGTTATGAAATTAAAAATCTCAATGGGTGAAATGTTATTTCTAGAACCACAGGGCATGATTCGTATTTTAAGAAAATCTTAGGAGGTGTATTTGTAATTTACCCTTATATAATATAATCTAAATGGTCTGATTTGGTTCAAAAAAAAAAAAAAACACAGCTATAAAATCACAGATCGAACTGTGAAGTACAATTTGCCTATTTCAAAAATCAGAACCAAATTGTGAAGTGAGAAACCAATCCAAACCGTGTAGTTTGGTCTAGACCAGACCGATTTACAATTTTGATGCTCAACCCTACTTACAATAGTTTGTGACTCAACTTATCACTTACCAGTTAGTAAGTAAAGTATCAACAAGTAGTAAGTAGAGTCTCATTAAACATAAAATAAGGTTTAATTTAATTGTCTTTTGCCTAGGGCTTTTTAGTTAGCTTTTTTGAGTCAGAACTTTTATATGAAAAATTAAAATTTAATGTGACTCTATTTACTATTTGTTGTGAGTCTATTTACTACTAAATATAATAAATCTCATAAGTTTAATATAATTACACAAATATCTCATTTAGGAAAGTTAAAACAATTGTAATTAATGCAGATTGCGTGTAAACATAAGAATAAAAAAGGATAAAATAATATTTCAATATTAAAGAAATATCATTAATTTTTTTATTCATACAACTAACAAAATGTTATAAATAAATGAACTAAATATTATACAAATTAAATTTTAAAAGAAATCTAATATATTTATGTCAAATTTTATAAAACTCAATCTATTTTTTAAATCCTTAAAAAGATTAGTGTAACTTTTTTTTAGGTATTTTAAAACAATTTGATGTACAACCCATTGCATAAAAGGTGAACCTATTCTTAAAAAAATAATAATAATAGTAATAATAATAATAAAAAAAAGAAGTCACCACCTGCAAAATCGGTGATTTCCACTGAGTAAAGTGTATTGAGAGTGGTATTTTATTTTTATGTATGGTACAAAAAAAAAAAAAAAAAAAAAAAAAAAAAAAAAAAAAAAAAACTATTTTTCTATACTGTAGTTGGACCTTAACCTAATATTTTGCAAGTAGCTAACGTGTGTCAATTGAACTGGCTACCTGTAAAACCAGTAGTATACGGGTCAACCATAAACAAACTTTACTCTCTTTTTCTTTACACCTATGGATAGGGCTGCAAATGAACCGAGCTGTTCGTGAACAGGCTCGGCTCGGCTCGGTAAGGGCTCGGCTCGGCTCGGCTCGTTTACTAAACGAGCCGAGCTCGAGCTCGAGCTCGATTATTGGGCTCGTTTCGTTAACGAGCCGAGCTCGAGCTCGACTGTGTTCGGCTCGGTAGGCTCGGCTCGTTTATCTATAATTAAATTATATAATAAATATATTATTTATATATTAAATAATATATAAATATATATAAATACATTATTTATATATTAAAATATATAAATATATATATAAATAATAATATAAATGCATTTTTTATATATTAAATAATATAAATAATATTTTTTATTTAAAAATTTATATTTAAATAATATAAATAATATAAAAAAAAATTTATCGAGCCGAGCCGAGCCGAGCTCGAGTTCGACAAAAATTAACGAGCCGAGCCGAGCTCGAGCCCAGTCCCTTATCGAGCCGAGCTCGATAGCTTAACGAGCCGAGCTCGAGCCCAGCAAAGCTCGGCTCGGCTCGGCTCGTTTGCACCCCTACCTATGGAGACTTTTTTTCAAAACACTACAATGTTTTTTTGTACAACGTGTTGCAAAGTGTTTTGCGTGTGTTTTTCGAAATCTATTTTAATGCGCTTTTGTTTTAATTTAGGTCTCGTTGGACAATATTATTTTTTAGTTTAAAAGTTAAAAAGTTATTAAAAAAATTAAAAAATTAACAACGTATACTAAAAAGTCAAAAATTTTATTTTCTCTCATTTTACACATTTTTTCGTAAAAAGCTAAAAAGTCATCCTAAACATGATAGTTTTTTTTTTTTTATATTTTTTTTATATCATATTTTAGCTAAAAAGTCAAAAAATTACTAAAAAAACATGTTTCCAAGCGAGGCCTTAAATTTTTTTTTTTTTTTGGTATGATTGATCTATTTAAAAAATCTGTGGGAAAAGTGGATATGGAATACTGCTTTTGTCTAAACGAGTCTCTGAATAACCTTCGCTATGGTGACCTGAAATAAGAATAAAGCTCCGGACCGTGGTGCTGGAATTAGCACTCTAATGGTCTGGTTAGTTTCTGTAAGAGGGTTGGTCTTTTCTCCTAATTTCTTGTGGTTTAAAGTTCTTAACAAATACCTTTTTCCCTCCGTCTCTTTCATCCTTTTATATAGTCTCTTTCCTCGATTTCCACTCCATCAGCTTACCTTTTCATTATCATCCTATCAGTGCCCATCTCCCTGTTGTACTTTCTCAAAAGGGACATTTTTGTCCCACTCAATGGGTCCATGTTGACTTGCGCAACATATTTGACTCTTCAATTTGGCATAAGTATTCGCTATTCGAAGTTTCACAACATTTTCATCAAGATGTCTACTTAGTTTTTTGTATACTAACTCTCTTAATCATCACATCTACAAATTCTATAGTAATACTAGTTAAAGTACCTACATTCCATGTAGCCACCCTAAACCTATAGTCTTGGACTAACTTTTTATCTGCAGTCGTTCAGAAAAATGCAAAAACCTTTGCCCATTTTTCACCCGCACCCTGGCGTTGATGTAGTGCCCTTTGCTCACTTGTCGAAACACTCGGAGGTAGATGCAACACGTTGTAACATGCCTAGGGAGTACCCATGTGCGTTAAATGGTTCGGACCTTCGATTTCTTTGATCTAGTCTTACGATTGTAATATGAAACATAAATAAGAGTCTAAATTTGACAACTTTTATAGAAAATCCATTTTATTACAAAACCTTTGCCAAAAATGGACTACATTATTGGATCTTAGAGTCGTCACCTAATATTTTGAAAAAATTAAGAAACCCGTGACTCGTGCCAAGGCCACTGTTTGTCGTAACCAAAGATGCTTAGATCAGAACCTTAGGTATAAGAGGAGGAGGTTATTAATTGAGCACCCTCGCTTACCCGATCAAAGATTGGCCTCTACTAAACCATGATATGAGTTTTATTTACTTCATATGTTCATGTTCCAATTATTAATAAATCCTAAAAGTTACTATGTGAAGCATACAAGTATAGACTGTGTCATTCATTTTGGAACAACTTGATTTTATGTGTTTTGAAAGAGTTTTGGCGATGTACAACTCAAAGAAATTGAGTTTACAAACATGAAAATCAACATCATTCCAAATTAAGTGACACAACCTCCATCCATTGGCATTCGTACAGCTATATCAAGTAGGCAAATAGCCTAATGGTAGAATGCTAAACATAGTAAGTAAAACACACACAAGCGGAATGCTAAAACATAAAAACTTACATGTTTATCGACGTACCGCAAATACCTACAAAATAAAGTTAGTAAAATATGCATAATCTTATATACAAAATCCTAATGCAATTCACTCATGAGATGCAACTAAAGATTCGATTTCTAATATATGACATGTTAATCATCTCAAGAACATAAGGTAGCGCATATAATTACATAGGAATTGATTAAAACCATAGATGAAAACTTAACCGAATCAAGATGCATGAAACAGGGATGCAAAACATGAATATGATGAAAAACAAAATATGATGCTTATTCACAAAGGAAAGCAAACAAAACAATGAGTAGAAAGAAGTGGGGCGGTGAATTATTACAATACTTTGAATAAATAATTACAAACCAAATGAGAGAGCAAGGAAGAAAATATTACAACAAAATAAAATGAAAAAAACGTCACGAAACTCTCAAATGAAAAGAAAATAAAAGCTTCAAGTTCCTTGGAGACCATCGAAAATTAGTATGCTCAACACCAGAAGACTACTCTGTTTCGTCCAAAAGAAGTTAACCAGCCAGCCAACTAGGCTTAGCAAAACGTGTCTTGTTGTAACACCGAAAAAAGAACAAATAAGAATAATGTAGATGACTCAACTAACCACTTCTAGTTAGATTACAACAAAACTAATATACAACTTGAAACAAGAAAATGATTATAAGATGGAAAGTGTGCTTCCGGTTAGATTACAACAAAACAATATAAAACAAGAGCAAGAAAGAAAATGCAAAAAAAATGAAAGAATTGAAAATTCACATTCCCAAGAAAGATTGAACTTATTGATTTCCGAAGTTCCTCTTGATCTCCCTCAAGGTAGTGAATTATATTCTTAAGCCTCAATTCAAGAGCTTGGAATTTGAGCCAGAATGATGGTTTTGAACAAGTGTATCACTCTTTAATCTTCTTCAACTTGGCAAGAATGCTCTCTCTTTAATCAAAACTTTAGGACTCGGTTCTTGAGTGGTTTTTGTAAGGGAAGATGAGATATATAGAGGCTAGGTAACTTCACTATTTTGGCAAGACAACACTCTTGTTTTCAAAGCTTTCTTTTCTTTCTCAAACTCTAATTAACTTAACATTCTCTCTATCATGCCCCCAAAATAAATACAACGAACTCATCTCACAAGCGGAAATATAATTGAATTAACAAACCATCATTCATCGTAGTTTAATATACATGGGAGATAGAAATAAGAAAGAATGAAAGCTACATAGATCATCATTTTCCCTAATGAATTACATCTTTCCAAGTCATTGCTTGCTAACAATAAAAGTGAGCCCAGCTCAACACAATTTAAAGCCCTAGGCTCTACAAAATAGATACAACAAAATAGAAGTTCTTGCTCCTAATCCCTCCAGGCTATTGTCTTGGCGAAGGCATACCACCGGCACTAGAAAATGGTTTTTCTCCAAATATGGTGAGCCAAAGCCCAGTAGAAACAATCTAACACAATATATGAACTTTAAGAAAGTTATAAACATGATGCACACGACCAATGCTCAAAGATGAAATCACTTTCAACTCTTTTTCCAAAACCATATAATGGCAAATATTATATACCAATCCATTTTATATCAATTCGTTTCATGTCATTTCATATCTCCTTAATTCATGAGTCACATCCATTGTTATCCAGAAAGCCCAACTGAGATTACAACTTAGTGGTTTTCTTACCACACAACCATTACACGCAAACACTTCAATTTGACATTTTACGAAAATTTCGTCCGCAAGATTGGCACCCATATAAACGCGCAGTTTTTGGAGCTTCCACCCAAGACACACTGGCCAACTTAATTTAATGGAGTCCATCCATTTTCTCCTCCCAACATGGAGTACATCTCATTTCTCCTCCCAAACATCATATATATATATACAATGTATTAAAACACAGTCATATTCAATGACAACCAATAAGGAATTAGTTTTAATTTACCTAATCCTCATGCAAATTCTACAACAATTATAGTTGTCCTCTACCAATAGTCCAATACAGATATTTCTAAACAGATATTCAATCTCAAGACAGATAATTTATTCAAAATTTCATAAGTGGGTGGTAATACATAATCCCCTCCACCATTTATGTCAACATCTATTCAATTTTACATTTTCAATCTCAATTCCATTTATTTATACAAAATAAATATTTGAAACATTTTTAGAGAAAAATCCCTCTTTCCCAAATATCAACTCAAATACCAAAATCAATTATTTTGCCACAATATAACCTCATGTTCAACCTCATAACCATTTATAACTCATTCACTTAGAAACCCCTCTTTTGATTTGATACCCAAATCCTAGGTTTATTCATAGTAACCCAAATCCCACCACTTATACATAACAACTCATAACTAAGTTAAAAATCATATGAAAGTGTAGAAAATCCCTACCTCAAAGTTAGGAGATGAACAAAGCAAGGTAGAACCTTCAACAACACCGAAACCAAGTTTCAATCGGATAAAAACGGAGCTTTTAGAATGCTTTAACTTTTTCGCAAAGACACTAGGGTAGAAAACCCAATGGATCTAATGTAGAGAGAGAGTGTGTGAGTTTTAGAGAGAGAGAGGGAATAGATCTAGGGTTTTGAGACAGAAAGAAATGAAAATGTGAACAAAAATGGAGGATGCTGCGAACTGATATATGCATAGTCTGCTCGAGCGCAATAGTTGATGCCCGAGCATCAGACATAACAATTAGTTCCGCTTAAGTGCAGGAAATGTCTGCTCGAGTGTAGAATACACACGTCCAGTAGTTTTGCAGATAGAAGAACATTGCTTGAGCGCAATAATGGCCGCTCAAGCGCACACCCGCTCGATCGTAGAATACACTCTCCTAGTATTTCTACAGACCTGCAAAAATACTAAGATTTTGTGAAGCCCGCTCAAGTGCAAAAAGTGTCGCTTGAGCGAAAAAGAAAAATTCTGGGCAACAAGAGTTAGGAAAACAAACAACCAACCTGTTCCAAACACAACCACAACAATCTCGAAGCCAAGTTTAAGGGAAAAAAAGATAAGCAAGACATATTCAACAGTGCAAAACCAATCCAGATTACAACAAAGATCGAGTCAAAACCGGGATTGCTATATAGCCTCCCCCATTTAAAGAATTTTGTCGCCAAAATTGCAAATCAGGATTTACAGTTATGTTTAAACCAAACACATTAATGATAGATAACCAATTCCAATACCATGACCCATCCCCCGGTCATCCATTTTCATCAACTTGATACACAAATCCTAATATTGAAGTAAAATCCACATTTTCCAAAACATTTACCTCATATACAATGTTCTCATACATTCAAAACATATACAATGCTTTCATACTTTATTAACATAACAAAACTTCATTACATGTTCAAACATCAATAAATAAGTCCGGATATTTCTCAAGGACTACCAACTCACGTTCCCAAGTTGCTTCCTCGACCCCATGATGTTTCCACAATACTTTTACCAAGGGAATCGTCTTGCCTCACAAGACTTGTTCCCGGGTATCCAAGACTCTTACCAGTCTCTGCTCATACGAGGTATCCTCATTTACCTCTAGGTTGGTCCAATCCAACACGTGCGATGGATCCGGCTCATACTTCCGAAGCATGCTAATATGAAACACGTCATGTACCTCTGAAAGCTATGGCGGCAAGGCCAAACGGTAAGCTACCTCTCCAATCCTCTTAAGTATCTCAAAAGGCCTAATAAATCGAGGGGAAAACTTCATAATCTTTCCAAACCTCATCAGACCCTTCCTAGGTGATATCTTTAAAAAGACATGATCTCCCATCTCAAAAGACAAGGGTCTCATCCTACGGTCGGCATAACTCTTCTGGCGACTCTAGGCTGTAACCAACCTCTTACGAATAAGTGCAACTTTCTCTGTCGTTTCCCAAACTAACTACGGACCCAACATAGCTGCATCACCCACCATTGCCCAACACATAGGAGATCTACACAATCGGCCATACAAGGCCTCAAATGGTGCCATACCCATGCTCGACTAGAAGCTACTGTTATAGGCAAACTCCACTAAGGGCAAGTGTCTTTCCCACGAACCCTTAAAGTCAAGGACACAACCTCGAACCATATCTTCAAGGATCTAAATAGTATATTCGGACTGCCCATCAGTCTATGGATGATACATGGTGCTAAAAGTCAATTTAGTGCCCAAGGCATCCTGTAAGCTCTGTTATAACAAAGCCGTAAAACGCAGATCTCTATATGATACAATCGTCACTGGGACCCCATGCAACCTCACTATATCCCTAATGTACAGGTCAGCAAGAAAGTCTACCAAGTCAGTTACGCGCATAAGTATAAAGTGCGCCAACTTAGTCAACCGGTCAATTACCACCCAAATGGCATTACTACCCTGTTGAGTCTTCGGAAGGCCCAAAACAAAATCCATCGTGACATGCTCCCACTTCCACTCAGCTGTAGGCAAGGGTTGCAACAAACCCGTTGGCCTCTGATGTTCGGCCTTCACTTGTTGACAAGTAAGGCATTTTGACACAAACACGACCACATTCTTCTTCATACCTCTCCATCAAAACGGGCGACTAAGATCGTGATGCATCTTTGTGCCTCTCGGATGCACCGCAAGACGTGAATGGTGAAACTCTTGGAGTATTTCCTCTCTGCAAGACTTTGGTACAAACAAACGGTCAAGGTATCTAACACTTGAGTCAGAATACACGTTCAGGCCCTTTTTCTACCTTCCCACTAGAAATCTTCTCCTGGAGGGTTTCTACCTCAAGATCACTCTTCTGCACTTCTAACACTCAGTTCACAAGGGTATGTTGTGCAACTGCCGTAAACAAGGCTGCAGACTCCATGGAATCGCCAAGATGCAAGTCAAACTCACCCAGAGTACCCAACATCTCCCATTCCCAGATGGTAATACAAGCTACATCGCTAATTGATTTCCTACTCAAGGCGTCGGCCACAACGTTGGCCTTTTCCTAGTGATAATGCAACTCAAAGTCATAATCCTCTATGAACTCCATCCACCTCCTCTGCCTCAAATTCAAGTCTTTCTATGTAAACAGATACTTCAAACTCTTGTGGTTAGAAAACGCCTCAAATTTCTCACTATCTAGATAGTGCCTTCAAATTTTCAAGGCGAATATCATCGCCGCTAATTCTAGATCATGAGTAGGGTAATTTCTCTCGTGTGTTTTCAACTGCCGCGAGCCATAGGCTACTATCTTCCCCTCTTGCATCAAAACACAACCCAAGCCTTCCCGTATGGCATCACAGCACACCGAATAACCCAAACCCCTCTCCAGAATAATCAAAACTGGAGCGGTGGTAAGTCTAGCTTTAAGCTCTTGAAATGACTTCTCACACGTCTCACTCCATACAAACTTGATCCCTTTCTTCGTCAGTCTAGTCAATGGTAAAGCTAGCTTAGAGAAATCCTTCACAAATCTATGATAGTACCTAGCCAACCCAAGAAACTAGGGATCTCGAAAGCATTCTTAGGTGGTTCCTAATCTTGTACCACCTCTATCTTGGATGCATCTACAGTCACCCCTTTCCCGGATACCACATAGCTTAGGAACCTAACCTCTTTAAGCCAAAATTCACATTTCTCAAACTTAGTATACAGCTTGTGGGCTCTGAGTAACTCAAGCACTACCCACAAGTGTTCCTTGTGCTCCTCCTCAGAGGGTGAGTAAATCAAGATGTCGTCTACAAAGACAACCACAAAATGATCTAGGAACTCACGGAAGATCTGGTTCATCAAATCCATAAACACAACTGGGGCATTGGTTAGCCCAAAAAACATCACTAGAAACTCATAATGGCCATACCGCGTACGGAATGTCGTCTTCGGGATATCCTCCTCCCTTACTCTCAACTGGTGATAACCCGATCTTAGGTTTGTCTTAGAGAAGCACAAAACTCCTTCAACTAGTCAAACAAATCATCTATATGAGGCATTGGGTACTTGTTTTTAACAGTTACCCAGTTCAACTTCCAGTAATTGATACAAAGTCGCAATGCTTCATCTTTCTTTTTAGCAAAGAGAGTCGATGCTCCCCAAGGTGATGTACTAGGACGAATAAAACCTTTATCTAACAATCCCTGGAGTTGAATCTTCAACTCACTTAATTCAGCAGGTGCAAATCTATACGGTGCCATAGAAACCGGTGCCGTGCCAGGCACTAAATCAATAGAGAACTCGAAGTCTCGGTGGGGTGGTAAACTAGTAAGGTCCTCGAGAAAAACATTGGGGTATTCACAAACCACCCTTGGCAACTCAACCCGGACTTCATCACACTCACCACTCAAGAAGCTTGCCAGAAGGCAACTAAATTCATTCTGCTCACGCAGATCATATACTGGTGATAAGACTCTATCCACCTGGCCCCTCAAGAAATAGAAACATTCTCCGCTCAGGGTACATACAGTAATCCACTAACAGTAGCAATCTATAACAGTCCGATATGACGACAACCAGTCCATACCCAAAATAACATCAAAACTAGACATATCCATTAACACAAATGCAAAAAGAAGTCGGCAACCGGCAACCTCTATGTCACAACCCTGACACCCCTACCTCAAAATAACCTCACCACCAATAGGTGACTCTACACAAATAGAAGATGCTAACTATGCCAACTCCAACCCCAAAACTGATGCAAATGTACATGACATAAATAAATAGGATGCACCCATATCAATCTCTACATTAGCAACTAAATTGCAAAACAAGAAAGTACCTCTCACAACAGAAGGCGTTGGAACTAGATCCGGTGCGGTAACAGTGTACACATGTCCTGTCGGCCTCTGATCTACCTACTCACCCCTCGGAGCATAGGTCTAATGCACAGACTGAGCTGAAGAGGCTCTCTAATTGGCCCTCAAGGCCTGTGCTGACTGGTGACTCTATGTCTGTCTCGAACTAGATGCACCAGGTATGCCACCCAACTATGGGTAAAACCTCTTTAGGTGCCCCACCTGCCACATTGATAACAAGTAAGTGGTTGACCTCTCTCCTGACTCTGGCTCTAAGAGCGAGCCGAAGACGATGCTAATCGTTGCTCTCCTCCTCTCTGCGGACTAGGTGGAGACTTGTGGCCCAACTGAGCACACTTGAAATAGGTAACATCTCCCTGACCACCTTTCCCCAGGCCTGAACTCGACGCTAGAAAAGTGGACCTCGGCTGTGCTCTTCGGGACTGCTGAGGGTTAGAACCCCTTTGTCTCTTACTGTCTTCCTGAGCATCTTGACTCTTCCTGGAGCCTCTTATTCTCTCCTCCTCTAACTGTATCATGGTCTCTAGATGAGTCGCCGCCTCCACAAGGTGTCCATAATCCCTAATCATAGACCCAACCACCTTGAACAAGAGCCCGGTCCTCAATCTCTTCTTGAACTCTAGACAACGGCACTCTTCAGTCACCACGAGCTTCACTATAAACCTCGACAAACTCATAAATGTGGCCTCAAACTCGACCACCGGAGTGTTCAACTGCTTAAGTTGAGCAAACTGATCCCTCAACTTTTTCCTAACAGTAGGAGGTAAATACTTGTCCTAGAAGGCGTTGGCAAAGACCTCCAAAGTCATCCTAATGCACCCATGCGCATACTTCTACCATTAACCTACATCTCCCTTCAGTTGGAAAGATGCTAAGGTCACTCTCAAACCTCCATCTTCGATCTAGAGCATCTCAAATGTCTTTACCATTTGCTCTAACCACTCATCTACCTTCAATGGCTTCTTAAGATCACCCAAAAACTCATCTAGATTTGATCGGAAGAACTCTCACTTCAAAAAAGATGGCCCCGCCTCAGCTACTTGGGTCTGGACTTGATTTTCAGCCCTAAGAATATCCATGGATTCCCGTGGCGTTGCCAGAGTTCTAATTAGACACAGTAGTGATCAAGTGATCTTCTAATAGGACTTCCATAAACCGATAGACTCAATCAACATCCTAGGAATTCAATTCCAAACCCATATAATCACCTAAGCATGTTACCATCTGTAGACACCCCATTTTTGACCGCCCTTAAGACTTGGGCACTACTGATGGTTTACTTGGTGATGAAAGATGTGCTAGGCAAAGGTTCGATTTCTTCGGCAAGAGGAGAGTCAAATCCTAACCTCACATCCCATTTTGGACCAAAGCTATTTTGAATGGTTTTTAGACTTTAAAACCCTCTCTTTCAAAATATTTTTGAAAAGAAGTTTCTACGATGTTCTAAGGCTCGCATTTTGTCAAATGGTGCGTTTTTCGGTAAACTGAGCAAGGACAAAGTGGAAATGAATAAAAGAGAGTTGAAATCTTTGAAAAATCTTTAAAAACACCTTGTTTAGGGGTTTGGAGTTGAAGAAAAGAGGAGAAGAGGGAAGAAACCAAGTTGGAGAAGAAGATGGGCATGAATTGCTAAGAGAGAGTCGAGCAGCCCTCGCTAAATCAAGCCTATCCTTTTGAATACTTGGATTTCAGCTATTAGGCCACCACCGTTGGAAATATTACTTCTGGGGCTTCATTTTTCACTTAAGAATCTCTTAAATCCGAGTCCAGATGGGGGAGATATGATTGGTTGAAGTAGGGCATCAATCCAATTGGACCAAAATTGAGAAGCCTTCACTAAAAGAGGGATATCTCTTAGCACACATGGAATTTTGAGGTGAGGCTTCCAAATTTGGAAAGAAGACTTTCGGGGCTACAGTTTAGGCTCAAGAATGACTTGAAAAGGAGTCCAGATGAAGGAATTAGGCTTGCTTTAAGTCAGGGACCAGGGCTGATTTTTTCCATCGGCCTCTATGGGAGTGCATCGGCCACAATTGGAGCTCAGCAGCTATAGGTTGGCCAAAAGTGAACCATATTGGCCACAAATGTTGGCCGATCGGCCAAAAATGTCCAAAAAGCCCAGAATTGGCAGATATTTTTCTTCCAGCTGTTTCCAACTTGTGCCACCTGTCCTAGCTCAGATATTTTCGACCAAGCTTGATATTTTGCTATATAATGAAGCCTTTTATCTCATATTCAAGGGTGAGAACATTTAGAGAACATTTTTGGCAAAATGTTTGGGAGCTTCTCACACTAGAACCTCTCTCTCTACAATCCTCTCTTGAGCATTTGTGCTAGAAGGCTTGCATACAACCATCTTCAACCTATCAACCCTTAAGAAGACTTGATCACCATTGGGCTGAGGTCTCTTGGAACTTGGTTTGAGCTCCAAAAGGTGGTTTTGGCTCAAGAAAAGTGGCTGTTTTTGCTACTGTGCTCCAAAGGTAATCACTCACCCCTTTTGCCTTTGCTTTGCATGCTTGTTTTACCACCTTTGCAAACTGTTTTTGGCTTGGTTTTGAACTGAGAAAATCTCTATTTTTTAGTCCTAAAAGTGATGGTTTAGGCCTATTTTGTGTTAGTGGATTGTCTCTCCCTTTTGTTCTTTAGCTTGTATAGCTTTTGAGCCATCTTCTAAGGCCTTTCAAAACAACTTTTTATGGCCTTTTAACCACTGAAATCCAGAGGATTTTTAGTGGTAAAAACCCTGTTTTGAGGGCCCAAATAGGATGGGGTAGTCCCCTCTCCTCTTTTCTTGCTTGCTAGTGTTGATGGCCAACCAAATGAGCATGTGTTTTTACTTCTTTATGGCTTTGTTTAGGCTCATTTTTGTGACTTATCAGACCTTCCATAACTCTGTTTTTGGCTGTCTTGGTCACCTCTTGCATGCTTATTGCACTTGTAGTGTAAATCCTCTTTGCTAGCCTTGTTAGCCTTACAAAATAACATGCTTTTGTGGTTTGAATTAGCATAGTTCAAGCATATTTTTGGTGATATTTTGCCATGTCATACCTCTGTTAAGGTTTGGTTTGGTTGGCCCTTGCATACTCCATGCACTTGTACTGCAATTCCATGAATTAGCCTAATGTGTATCATGTTTTAACATGTCATTCTAGCATGATTTTGGCTTAACTCTAAGAAGATTTTGGTCATGTTTTAGCATGATTAAGCTCTAATTTTTGTTGTTTTGGCCATGCATGCCATGATTTGTATAGATATGGTTCATCCTAGCTTGTTAGCTTTCTGCATCAAGTCCACTAGCATGCATTGCTTGACCTATTTGAATGATTTGGCATCATTTGTTTTGTGATTTCAGAGCATGTTACATTGCCATGCACTCACATCTTTTACATTTTCAATGTGTTGAAGGGTTGATCCTTTATGCCTTAAACATGAGCCTTTGAGTATGCCTTCATGCCTAAGCTTGCGAGCTATCATTTCAATGTGTATTTGGGGTTATTTTGCCATGATATAACTCTGATTTTTTTTGGCAAAGCCATCTCATGCTTGGTCTTGATAGGTATAGTGTAATCCACCTTATTTGCCTTGCATCCATCATGCCTTATGCCCTTCATGCTAGCATATTTTGACTTCCTTCCATACATGTTTTAGACTCATTTTAACATGTTTTAGGACTGTTTTGGGTTATCCATGCCATATGCTTCATGCTTTGCATAGTTGTAGTGCAAGTGCCTTGCTAGCCTTAAGCTTTGGGCACCATAGCATGCTTCATTTGTATTATGTACATGATTTGGCATCATTCCACATGACATTTCAGAGCATGTAGCATTGCCATGTTCCCACTTCATTCACCCTTTGAGTGCCTCTAAGGGTTGTGCATTTGTTACCTTGTTCGTGGCTTAGTGTGTATGCATGCATGCCTAGGCATTTGTGCCTCAATCTTAGCATATTTTGGTCTTTGTTTAGACCTATTTGAACTCTATCCATGATTGGTTCATGCCTTTGTACCATGTATTGCATGCCTCCTTTGTAGTCCTCTTTGGTAGCTTTATACTTTAAGGACCCTAGCATGCCATGCTTGTATTGATTGAATGATTTGGCATCATCTCATACCTTATTTTAGTGCTTATAGTGTTGCTACACTCTTATATTTGTCACTCCTTGAACACTTTTGAAAGTTATGCTTTTATGCTTAGTTGGTGGGCTAGAGCATGTGCATGCATTGTCTTGCATTTCATGCCATCATTTCAACATTTTGGCCATGATTGAAATCTGTCCATTTTAGTTTAAGTCCATTTTGCATGTTGTTGCATGCTTGATACATTGTTGCATACTTGTTGCATGCTAGTTGCATTACATGACATTGTTGCATACTTGTTGCATGCCATGTTGCATTACATTGTTAACATGCCATTAACTTTGCTAAGTTGTGCATGCATTGCATTGTGCTTGGTTTGGGTGGTAAGCCAAACACGAGGAACGAGGGACGTTTCATACTTGAAGTGATGAAACGTGCCTCAATTCTTGGTCGCCGACCCTCTTGATCATGCATGATAGAGGTTAAGGCATTTATGTGTTTTTGTGCATTACATCCATATTGATTTGTGCAACTCGGCCTCTTTGGCCATCATGTATCGTAATGCGTGATTGATGGCTTGAGGGCCGAGCACTACATACCTTTGAGCCTTAGACATGATAAGGGGTGTAGTTGCATAACATTTTCTTGCAAATACATTGCCATGCCTCTGTTTGTGCTCTGTTGCAGCAAAAGGAGCAGTTTGCAGGAAGATATGGCCGATCGGCTATATAGTGTGCCGATCGGCTAACAATATTTGGCCGATAGTCTCCAAAGTGGTCGATGACCATTATCCACTAGCCGATGGCCACCCCTCTTGGCCAATGACCTCTCAGAATGTCCATGAGGTAGGTCAGAAGCATCACAGAAGTTGGCATAATTTTCAGAGTTGCAGAACAGTGCAAACAGAGGCAACATGAGGCATGGTAACGGATTTCCGAGCGAGGCGACCAAGCATGCATCATTCATCACTTCGAGGCAGAGCTGTGGTAGCCTGTTTTTGTTTCATACTTAGCTGGTTTTGTAACTTGATTAATTTTTTTAATTAGTTAAGGGTTTTGTAATAATTAATTAGCTAGGATAGTTAATTAATTAGTTGGTTTGTATTATTCATTCGGACCCTCCGTCGAGAGGGCGAATTTTGTAATAAGTGTGCATGAGTGTATGAATGTCTTCCAACCCTACGTATTTCTCTCTTTTACTTAACCACTTACGATGGTTAGTTTTAGGTCATGTTTTGATTAGCATCCTTATGCTTGCATGTTTGCATTCATTCATTTGTCTTGCATGCACTGGACTCGGCGCATCATACTAATTGCATTGTATTTCAATTCCTATTTGAATACATGTATCAAGTTGCATTTCATATGCCATCTTAGAATAGCCGAGCCTATTTCTAATTGCATTTTGCATGTCTTACATTAGCCATCTTAACATGAACTAGGATCATGCATGATTTCTAACTAGTTCCATGTTTTGGCTCGGAGTACACTGTAAGTGTTTACGATTTAGTATCTTGCATGAGTGTGAGTGTTGCCATGAAAGCATGCTTGCCATGAGGCTAACTGCATAAGTGTTTAATTGCCTGAATGCCTGTGGGTGAAGGTTGGATTGCTTGAATTGGAACAATTCATTGAAATGCGAGTTTTAAGCCTACTTGAGAGTGGCAAATCATGTTTTCTTAAGCCCACTTGAGGGTGGCAAATCCACGTCTTAGCCTACTTGTAAGTAGCACCTTCAAACCATTTTCAAACAAACATGAAATGTTTTGTTCCAACCTAGGCGATCTAGTCTATACTTGTATGCTGTGTGCATCACGTAGTAAAGCTTGCTAATAAACCAGAATAAGAACACATGTGTTTTCAAAAACAACATATCATGTTAGTAAAGGCCGATCTTTGATCGGGCAAGCAGGGGTTCTCATTGCATGACCTTCCTCTCTCGTACCCAAGTTCCCGAGCCGAGGCAACTTTGGTGATGACGGACACGTGGCCTTAGGCACGAGTCAGGGTTTCCTAAATTTTTCAAAACAAAACATTTAGGTGGCGACTCTGTATCTAGCAAAGCAGTCCATGTTTGGCACTTCTTTATAAAAATTAGTTTTCCAAAACGATTTGCCCGATTTGGACTCTTTAGTGATTTATCGGTCTTGCATTGTACTTTGTGAGATTAGATTCAGAACCGTGACATTGAGTCCGACCTGTAGTAGCTAATGAACAAAATGAATTTCACGCCATTTGCGCGCGAAGCCGTGACGTTCGGACAGTCTACACCATCTAAGCACATATCGTTCGTACTTGAGTCTCCAGGCGAGACAAACTTATTGTAGTACTAACCACTTCCCACGTATCCAAAGTATTCAAATCCGGTATGCTTAGATACCAAGTTGTCACGCCCCAAAAATAAATACAAGAACCCATCTTACAAGTGAAAATATAATAAAATTAACATACCTTCACTCATCATAGTTTAATATACATGGGAGACAAAAATAAGAAAGAATGAAAGCTACATAGATCAGCATTTGCCCTAATGGCTTACATCTTTCCAGGTCATTGCTCGATAACAACAAAAGTGAGCCTAGCTCAGCACAATTTGAAGGCCTAGGCTATAGAAAATAGATACAACAAAATAGAAGCTCTTGCTCCCAATCCCTCCAAGCTACTGTCTTGGCGGAGGCATATCACTGGCACTTGCAAATGGTTTTTCCCTAAATAGGGTGAGCCAAAGACCAGTAGAAATAATTTAACACAATATAAGAACTTTAACAAAGTTATAAACATGATGCACATGACCAATGCTCAAAGATAAAATCACTTACAACTCTTTTTCCAAAACCATATTATGGCAAATATTATATCCCAATCCATTTTATATCAATTTGTTTCACGTTATTTCATATCTCCTCAATTCATAAGTCACATCCATTATTATCCAGACAACCCAACTGAGATTACAACTCAGTGGTTTTCTTACCACACAGCCGTTAGACACAAACACTTCAATTTGCCATTTTACGGAAATTTCATCCGCGAGATTAACATCCATGTGTATGCGCGGTTTTTGGAGCTTACACCCAAGACACATGGGCCAACTTAATTTAATGGAGTCCATCCCTTTTCTCCTCCCAACATGGAGTACATCCCCTTTCTCCTCCCAAACATCATACACATATACAATGTATTAAAACACAGTCATATTCAATGACAACCAATAAGGAATTAGTTTCAATTTACCTAATCCTCATGCAAATTTTATAACAATCGTAGATATCCTCCACTGATAGCCCAATATAGATATTTCTAAACAGATATTCAATCTCAAGACATATAATTTATTCAAAATTTCATAGGTGGGTGATAATACATATTCTCAACCACTATTTATGTTAACATCTTTTCAATTTCACATTTTCAATCTCAATTCCATTTATTTATACAAAATAAATATTTGAAACATTTTTAGGGAAAAATCTCTCTTTCCCAAATATCAACTAAAATGCCAAAATCAATTATTTTGCCACAATATAATCTCATGTTCAACCTTATAACCATTTATAACTCATTTACTTAGAAATCCCTCTTTTGATTTGATACCCAAATCCTAGGTTTATTTATAGTAACCCAAATTCCACCACTTATACATAACAATAACTAAGTTAAAAATCATATGAAAGTGTAGAAAATCCCTACCTCAAAGTTAGGAGATGAACAAAGCAAGGTGGAACCTTCAACAACACCGAAACCACATTTCAATCGGATAAAAGCGGAGCTTTTGGAATGCTCTAACTTTTTCTCAAAGACACTAGGGTAGAAAACCCAATGGATCTAGGTTAAAATGTAGAGACAGAGTGAGTTTTAGAGAGAGAGGGAGTAGATCTAGGGTTTTGAGAGAGAAAGAAATGAAAAAGTGAACAAAAGAGAGACTGCTATGAATTGATATATGCACAGTTTGTTCGAGCGCAATAGTTGACGCTCGAGCATCAGACACAACAATTCATTCTGCTCAAGCACAAGAAATGTCCGCTCGATCGCAGAATACACACGTCCAGTAGTTTTACAGATAGATGAACATCGCTCGAGTGCACACCCGCTCGAGCGTAGAATACACTCTACTAGTATTTCTGCAAACCTGAAAAAATACTAAGAGTTTACAAAGCCCGCTCAAGCGCAAGAGCAAAATTCTGGGCAGCAAGAATTGGGAAAACGAACTACCAACCTCTTCCAAACACAACCACAAGAATCCCGAAGCCAAGTTTATGGAAAAAGAAGATAAACAAGAATATTCAACAGTGCAAAACCAAGAAACCCATATCCAGATTACAACAAGGGTCGGGTCAAAACTGGGATTGCTATACTCTCTACATTTCTTCTCTCTAAACTAAAGACTAGAGCTCTCCTTATATAGGCAATGCAAATGGAGCAATGGTGGAAGAAAAAGTGGAGCAGTTAGGAAAGATAATGGAGCTAATAGGGCATTAATTGAGCTAATGAGAGACAAAAGTGGAACATTACCTTTAATGGATCAAACACTAGTTAATGGAGGATGAGTAGACATGCATTTGGTGCAAAAATGGGCCAGAAATGGCATCATGAAGTGCCCCCCACAACAAAAAAAAATGAGCCGGTCGCAGTATGGCAGGTCGTGCCCGCGATGGTGTTAAACGATCGACCGGCCAGGGCAAGGTTGGTCCATTTTTGCTTCAATTTGGTCCAATTTCGCTCTGAATGTCCAACGAAGCTTAAACACTTGGTTAAAATAGGCTTAGGTTTGGGAATAAAACTCAAATTCTATCTCTCTTATTGAGAATTTTGTGAGAAATACATTCAGATTGTCATCATTGAGTAATTAAGAGAAAGCGTCCAAGTCTAAAGGTCAGTCAAAATAGGGTATCTACACGTGTCACTTAAGGAGAATGACCTAGCATTTAATCGATTCAAAGTAGGATTCATTTTCATAAGGGATCCGAGCAACTTTTTTACGTGTTGACTGTCAGCTACCTAACACACAATCCTCCTCTTTTACTCGGTCCGCCAAACCAAACCACATCCACTCGCCAACCCGTATCCACATCCGCTAACTAAGTGGATGGATGCAGATTGATTTTTCTCAATTCACCTAAGTTCGGATGGATAACGGATAATAGGCTACCCGACCCACCTTGATTTGCAATGAATGGTTGGAGTTATCAAATGATTTTTTATATGAATGATATATTCAGTAAATCCTACTATATGAATTATTGAAATTATTGAAAGAGGCTTGGGACAAGCCCTATGATTTCACAACATAAGCCAATTCTTATTTCTTTTTTTTTACTTTTGCTTTTATATATATAGCAGTTTGCATATGTAATGCATATATAATTCAAATAAGTAAGAATAAAAATAAATTGTAAAAAATTAATATTATAATATGTATGTTACGTAAGTGCTAAGAATTTTTTTTACTTAAACATAAGGTTTTTTGTTCAAGTTTTGTGTACCTCCTTGTATAATTTTTTTTGGTTTTGTTTTAAAATTAAAAAAATAAATAAATTTGCATATGACGTGAGAAGAATTAAAAATTTCAGAAAACTAATTGAGACTTTTACTGAATGTAATAATATAAATTGTAAAAATGTCAACTATATTCAGCACCCATCACTAACATAGAAGCCGGTGATGGTGTTGGAATCCATCTATCCATCAGTCCTGTTTGGTGCAGCTTAAAAGCTGCTTATTTCAACTTTCAGCTTAATTTAAGTTATTTTAATGTGTTTGGTTTAGCTTATAGCTTATAACTTATAACTTTTTAGAAGTCAGAAATCAGCTTATTCTTTGAGTGGGGCAAGAGATGCTTAATTTATAAGTCAGAAATCAGCTTATGTTCATAGTTATAAGCTATAAGCTGTTCAGGCATAAGCTATAAGCGCTTTCCCACAACTCTACCAAACAGGGCCATCATGTTGGTTGTTGTCGGCTTCAGCAGTAATGAGGCCACCGACCAAGCCTCTGGTTCTCTAACAGTAAAACTTTGACTCCAATTACTTTTTATGGCACTCATTTAAACTACTGAGATGATTTGTTCTATGAATCTATCATGGGAAGCAAAGAGAGAACGGTTCTAGAACTATGAAAATTGTAGATTTTAGAGAGAAATTGCAGAATTAATGGAGGAGAAAATTAGATAATTAATAGTCAACCAAACGCTGAAGGAGAGAAGGAAGCGACCAGAGAGGTACCAACGGGTGGTATATAATCTAATTAATGGCGTGGTCATTTTTAATTGGTTGTCCATAAACCCTTTGGTGGTATTTGTGGGATAGACTGAATAAGGTGGGATTGTAATTTATTGGACTGTTAATCCCAGAATATATTATCTCTAAACTATTTCGTTAGAAAAAATATGTATCTTATATTTGTTTAGTCATAAAATTAGATATTATTATACTATTCTATTGAATCATATATATATTAGAATCATATTAAATTTTATGTTTATTTGGGATATTATGTTTAATCAAATTGTGGCGTATTTATTCTGATTCCCAGTAGTCTATTCCACTCTGTTCGTTAACATCAGCAACATACACTCTCCACACAGTGCACTAGTAGCTAATCTCAAAACAAACAAGCTGAACCAAAAGACTTCTATACGAAGATTATCCAAAATTAACAGAACATCGAATGAAAAAATAGAAGAAATCTTTTAAAAAAAAATAATCAGATAGAAAGATAAACAATATTGTATAAAAAAAATCTTTAAATACCTCATATTAGAACAATCAAAATGAAAATAAAAAATAAATAGCAAACAAAATCAAAGATGTAGAATAAGTTTCAAACCTGAATAAAGATCGGGAATCGGAGATCTGAATTTGATGTGAAGGATGCGAAGGTTCAATAGAAATTGCCTCTAGGATTTTTCTATCGTGAGAGAAACAAATGTGAAAAAGATTGAGCAAAAAGATGTTAAATAGTGGACAGTCAAAAATATGATTTTACTATTTAATTTTGTGGGATAAGTTGTCCTTAGTTTTGTGTCACACACCCTTCCCCGTACAGAACAATCCAAACAATTGACTATTCTATATTACGGACATGGAATTCTATTCTATGGATGAATTCCTTTAAATAAACACCCCTTAGTTTATGGGACACCGTGAATGCAATCCCTATTATGATTGTGCATCAAAATGAACAATCATATTTTGATATCCAATGATATGTAAACACACGTTTTTAATAAGAATTTTAAGAAAAAAATTTAGTTACGTAACTAAATTCCATTCTCAGAATTGTAGAAGTGAGTACATTAAATTCTATTCTCAGAATTATAAAAGTGGCAGCAAATAAATTCCATTCTCACAAGACTTTAAAACAATTCCAACAATTCTATCTATAATTAATAGTGTAAAATCCGTACTATGCACGGACAAATAACAAAAGGTAATAAACAATATTAAACATGTTAAAAATCGACTAAATACTATTATTTGGATGGGTATTTAAATAATAAAATTGAGTGATTTCACTATGTTTGTATAGATATGCACGATTAATTCAAATTTTTTTTAAAAAAAAAAACACTCAATCCGATAAAGTCAATTGAAAAAGAAGAGTAAGAGTGAAATTCTATAAATGTGAGATAAAGATAAAAGAAACAACTTTAAATTTGAAGCTAAACTATAAGAATATAAAAAAAAAGAACATTAGATAAATTCTCGAAAAAAAATACAAACAAGAGCAAGAGTGAATTCTGTAAATACAAGATAAAAAAAAAAAAACCAAGTTTAAATTTGAAGATAAACTATAATAATATTGAAAGAGAAAATTAAACAAATTCTAGAAAAATGAGATAGAGAGAAATTCAATAAATATCAAATGAAGATTGAAAAAAAAAATCAAGTTGAAATTTAAAAATTCAAAAATAAAATAAGATAAACTTGAAAAAAATATATAATATAACTCTAATAATAGAAGAATAGAAGAGGGTAATAGTTTAAAAATTGGATAAGAGCGAAATGTCACCTATAATTTTTTTAAATTTGTAAAAAAAAAATGTCAAAAATATGAATGGAGGTGTAATAAGTTAAAAATTAGATAAGAGTTAAATTCCACCTATATTTTTAAAATTTAATTTTTGTGTAGTTAAAAAATTTATGATATCTTATTATGTAAATTTTAACTCTATTTTGTGTCTACTACTTATAATTTTTGACAATTTTTGTATTCTAATGCTAGTTAATTAAAAAAAAATTCAAGGGATCCCCTTTTTATTTCTTAATTTTATTTTGTGTCAATAATTTATAAATTTCAACAATTTTTATATTCTGAAATTATTAAATAAAAAAAATAATATCACTTTCCTTTTTAAAATCTTAATTAGTTTTATTTTTATTTTGTGTTATATGATAATACAATCATTCATTTTAATTTTGTTTTGTGTCAATAACCTATAAATTTCAACAATTTTTGTATTCTGAAACTATTAAATAATAATAAAAAAAAAATAACATTACTTATCCTTTTAAAATTTTAGTTAGTTTTATTTTTACTTTGTATTAAATGATAATATAATCATTTATTTTAAATAATAAGGTGTTAAGCATAGAACGCATATGACTTGAATGTTTCTATGGTAGTAACATGCGTTATGTATGTGAATATAAATTTAACAAATATAGGAAAGAAAAAAAAAAAAATCTTACCTACGCTTTTTGTCTAAATACATAAAAAATATTTATTTAAATTAAGTTTTAAAATTTTGTTTATAAATATGTAATGTGTTTATAATTTCAACACAACATAGTTGAATAATAATTTTGTTTATAAGAAATTAATCGAACTTTTATTGAAATATTCACATATTGAATTCAATCTGTTTAAAAATTAGATGACATTTAATAACATAATTGAAATTAACTATTAAATAATAATTAGGTAAAAAATATGTATCTTGAGTTTTGTTCTTCAAATAAGTCCAAAAGACCTTGTCTACAATTGGTATAGCAATCCTGATTTAGACCTGACTCATTTATTTCTTTTGAATCTGGGAAACCATATTCGTAGCGGTTGTTCTTCTCTCTTTTCATGTTTGGTTTTGGCTTTAAGGGTCGACACCATCGACACTGTCTTCATTTTCTTGTTTTGTTCTGCTCCTAGAGTCGACACTCGTCTTGGTGGTGTCGACACCGCCTTGTTGCTGTGTTCTTGGTGGGGCTACTAAAATTTGAGGTCGACACCAATCTTAGTGGTGTCAACACTTGTCTTGATTGTTAGCCTCCGGGGTCAAAATAAGTCTGGGTGGTGTCAACACTTGTCTTGCTGCTAATCTTGGAAATTGCTATTGAAAAATTGGGTTGACACCACGGCTTCTTAGGGTTAACCCTTGTCTGCTGCAAACATTAGTGTCTCAACTTTTCTTCTTGAGGGTCGACACCACTGTCTCGAGGGTCGACCCCTGTAGGTATTTTCCATATTTTTGGGACAATTTGGGCTCTACTTTTTGGGGGTTTTGACTTATTTCTTTTTGTTGACCTTGGGCTATTATTCTATTAATACTTAGTCACTATAAATAGACCCAAAAACATTTTTCTCTCATTAGTTACTTCTCTTTTTCCCTCTTTACCCATGACTTCTCTCTCTTTCTCTCAAAACTCAACTTTTTCTACTTAGATCTTCTGATCTACTCACGTAGAGATATCTTTTCGCATTAATCCTTTGAGATAGATTGTCAATTGTGTCAAGAGTTTCCTTTTGATCCAAGAGGTTTGTGGTTTTACCAACATTGAGTTTTTCTAAGTTCTTCTCTTTTACTCTTCTAAGCTTGAGATAGGGATTCTCCGCACTTTCTAATGATTTTTAACTTAGTTATTTGCTATTTCTAAAACAACATTGTGATTTGGGGACTTTTGGACAAATCTAGGTTTTTGGTTTAAAAATCAAAGGATGGGTTTTCAAATGGATTCTTGAAAACGGTTGCGGGATTGGAAATGAGGTTGAGTTGTGATAAAATGGTTGGTTTTGATACTTAGAATTGATTTTGGAAGGAAAGGGGTTTTGCCTTGAATATCTCAAATGTTAATTTTGTATAAATAAATGAAATTGATATTAGAAATGTGAAATTGGGTTGATATAGGTGAAGACGATGGAGTTGGGTATGTATTACCATTCACATATTGGAATTGGGAAAGTTTATCTTTATGGAAATTATTTATCTATCTAGAGATATCTGTTTAGGCTATCGGTGGAGGATAACTATGATTGTTGTAGAAATTGTATGAGAATTATGAGAATTGAAAAACTAATTTCTCATCCATGTGCATTGAGCATTGTTGCATATTTATTACGTTGAAAATGTATATTATTTTGAGAAAAATGGGTGAATATGGGAAGGAGGTGTTGTTACTTCAAATAAGTTGGCATGTATGTCTATGGTGAAAGTCCTAAAAACCGCGTGTATACATGGGTACCGATCCCGCGAACAAAATTTTTGTGAAATGGCAATAGTAGTGCTTGTATAGCCTACGTTTACATGGGTGTCGGCTTATGGTTTCCTACGGACGAAATTTTCGTGAAAGGTTGTATTATTTTGGGATTCCCAAAGTGTGATTCACCGCCCTTGTTTTCTATTGTAAAGGAAATGGTTTTATAAATTGTGTTATAAATTTGGAATTTGCATGATTTGGAAAGAGATATAAAATATTCTCGGCATGAGCATTGCATATGCATTCACCTTATATTTTTGTTAAGATTCATAAACTATGTTATAGTATCTTTACTGGGTTTTGGCTCACCCTATGTGAAAAATCATTTTCAGGTGTTGATAATATGCCTCCGCCAAGAACATGGCTTGGGAGGAACTTGGGATTGAAGGCTTCTTTTGTTAATTGTTGTATTTATTTTTGTACGAGGCTAGGGCTTTAACTGTATTGAGCTTTGACTCACCTTTGTTGTAACCAAGCACCGTCTTGTGATGTTGTAGCCACTAAGGCATTAACTATTTGTATAGTCTGTCATTTCATCTCTGTTATATGGGGCATATGTAGTAGATTCAGGATGGAGGTTTATGAATGTATATCCCATATGTCACCTTTTTTTATATCAAACTCTGATTAAAGAAAGCTTATCTTTCAATTGTGTTTTTATTTATCAACTGTCATGGGATGTGTTATGGTTAATATTTTCGGGACGTTACAACCTAGTCTCACAGTGTATCGGGTTTGAATACTTTGGGTACATGGGAAATGGTTCTTACCACAATGAGTTTATCTCACTTGATAGAGATGTTTATATGTTTGATATGATATGTGATAACATGCTTATGTGACTAGATGGGTATGAAATTTATTTTCTAAGATATTGATTGGGTTTACGAGTTTCTAGAAGTCTTGTTAGAAGAGCACTTGATCACTGTTATTTCTAATTGGAGCTCTGTCAACATCACGGGACGATCATTATCTAGAAAGGATGTTCATATGTGTTTATGTGATTATGTATGGAGTGAATTATCCGTTGTCCATCGTATTAGGACACAAGTGAGTTAGTTTTGACACATTTGTAAATGTGTTAATCTCTTGTGTTATCTTAATTAGGATGTCAGGACGTGGACGTGGTGGTGGTAGGTGTGGCAAGCCTAGATGACATGAGGTGCCATTACCAGATAAAATTTCAATGTAGGAGGAAGGAGTTGGTCAGGCCAATGTGGTCGAACCAGTTGGTTAGCAGGCCATAGGCGCTTTGACCCGTGAAATGGTCGTAGCCTTGTGGGAATCTGTGGACATTCTTAGAGCAAGGAATCAAGTCCAGGCCCATGTTGCTGAGACAGGGCCATCTTTCTTAAAGGAGTACTTCCAATCTAATCCGGATGAGTTTTTTGGGGATCCGAAAGAGCCTTTGAAAGCGGATGAATGGCTCGAGCAAATTGTGAAGACGTTCGAGATGCTTGGCATCGAAGATGACGGGTTGAGAGTGACTTTGGCATCCTTCCAAGTAAAGGGAGATGCCGGTCAGTGGTGGAAGTATGCGCGTGAGCCCATTGAAGTGACTTGGGAGGCCTTTCTCAAAGCTTTCCAGGATAAGTTTTTACCTCCCACGGCTAGGGAGAAGTTAAGGGAGTAGTTTTTGAAGCTCAAGCAGCTTAGTTTACTAGTAGCCGAGTTTGAGGCAGCTTTCACTAGCCTATCTAGATTTGACCTTGTGGTGACAGAAGAATGCCATTGTGGAGTTTGAAAAGAGGTTAAGGATCGGGCTCCTTTGCAAGGTGGCTGGGTCTATGATTCAAGATTATGGTCGTCTTGTGGAGGCGGTGACCACTTAGAGACCGTGATTTAGATTGAGAAGGAGATGATGAGGGGCTTTAGAAGGAGTCAAGAGGTTCAGGGGGGATTCGGGACAACAAGAGGCAGAGGGGTTCTACACCATAGTAGTCCCAGGCAGCAAAGTCTAGATCCATCTTTCCTGTGCCGAGTTCGGGTTTAGGAAGTGGTAATCAGGGAGGTTTCACTTGTTTTAAGTGTGGCCAGTTGTTTCACAAGTCTCCAGCTTGCCTATAGAGAGGAGGAGGGCAACAATCTGCACTGTTTTTGGCTCGTTCTCAGAGCGAGATTCAAGAGAGAGGGCTGCTGCCTACCTGTTATCAGTGTGACAGTCGGGGCACGTGATGAGGTTTTGCCCTCAGTCTGGTGGCACATGTAGTGCGATTGGTCAAAGGCATACATAGAGCCATCACCCTACACCGTCAGCACAAGGAGCCTCTTCAGCTCAGTCAGTGTTCCAAACTTTTGCTCCGAGGGATGAACAGGTATAGCAGAGACCTACAGGGCCTGTGTATGCTGTTACCACGCTAGACTTAGTGTCAGCGCCTTCGGTAGTGATAGGTAACTTCTTACTGTGTAATTCTATTGCCAATGTGTTGATTGATATGGGTGCATCCCGTTCTTCTATCTCCTCTGCATGTGTATCGGCATTGGGATTAGAAGTGACCCAGTTAGCATCTCCACTCATGGTAGAGTCATCGGTTGGTGGAGAGATTGTGTTGCATTAAGGGTGTCGGGGTTGTAAGATAGAGATTGCTGGTTGCCGAGCTTTTTTTGCATTTGTATTGATTGATATGTCGAGTGTTGATGTCATATTGGGTATGGATTGGTTGTCATCTTATCGGGCTGTGGTAGACGGTTACCGTTAGAGAGTTACTGTATGTACCTCAAGTGGCGATTGTTTTTATTTCTTGAGAGATCGAGTTGATAGGTCGTGTTGCCAGTGTATGATCTACGTGGTCAAGGTGAGCTTAGCCTAATTCTTGCTAGTTTCTTGGGTGCTGAGAGTGATACAATTCTAGTTGAGTTGTTGAGGGTAGTTTGTGAATACTTTGATGTCTTTCCTGAAGATCTCACTAGTTTACCACCTCATCGTGAGATAGAGTTCTTTATTGATTAAGTGCTTGGTACGACACCAATTTCTATGGCTCCATATAGATTTGCACCTACCAAGTTAAGTGAGTTGAAGATTCAATTCAAGAATTGTTAGATAAGAGTTTTATCTGCTCTAGTACTTTGCCATGGGGAGCACCGACTCTCTTTGCCAAGAAGAAGGATGGCACATTATGACTTTGTATTAATTACCGGAAGTTGAACCGGGTAACTGTTAAGAACAAGTACCCACTACCTCGTATAGATGATTTGTTTGACCAGTTGAAGGAGTCTTGTTGCTTTTCTAAGATAGACTTGAGATCGAGTTATCACTAATTGAGATAAAGGAGGAGGATATCTAGAAAACGATATTCCATATGTGGTATGACCATTATGAGTTCCTAGTGATGCCTTTTGGGTTAACCAACACACTGGCCTTGTGTATGGATTTGATGAATCGGATCTTTCGTGAGTTCCTAGACCGCTTTGTGGTTGTCTTCATTGATGACATTTTGATTTACTCACCCTTTGAGGAGGAGCATGAGGAACACTTGCTAGTTGCACTTGAGTTTCTTAGGGCCCACAAATTGTATGCTAAGTTCGGGAAGTGTGAATTCTGGTTGAAAGAAGTGAAGTTCTTAGGCCATGTGGTATCCTGGTAAGGAGTAATTGTAGACTCTTCTAAGATAGAAGCAGTGCAAGAATGGGAACAACCTAAGAATGACTTTGAGATTCATAGTTTCTTGGGGTTGACCGGGTATTACCGTCGGTTTGTGAAGGATTTCTCTAGGTTAGCCTCACCTTTGACTAGACTGACGAGAAAGGAAATCAAGTTTGTGTGGAATGAGACTTGTGAGAAGTCGTTCTAAGAGCTTAAGATTAGACTCACCACTGCTCCAGTGTTGATTATTTCAGAGAGGGTTTTGGGTTATTTTGTGTACTGCGATGCGTCACAGGAAGGTTTGGGATGTATTTTGATGCAAGTAGGAAATGTAGTAGCTTATGGCTTACGCCAGTTGAAAACACACGAGAGAAACCATGGCTTACGCCAGTTGAAAACACACGAGAGAAACTATCCTACTCATGACCTAGAGTTAGCAGCAGTGATCTTTGCCTTGAAAATCTGGAGACATTACTTGTATGGTGAGAAGTTTAACGTATTTTTCGATCACAAGAGTTTGAAATACCTGTTTTCACAAAACGATCTGAATTTGAGGCAAATGAGGTTAATGGAGTTTATGGAGGACTATGATTTTGAGTTGCACTATCATCTGGCGAAGGCCAATGTAGTGGCCGATGCCTTGAGTAGAAAATCCTTTAGTAGTATAGTTAGCATAGTTAGCATTGCCATTCAGGAATAGGAGATGTTGGATGCCATTGGTGAGTTTGACTTGCATCTTAGCAAGTCCGTTGAGTCGGCTGCTTTGTTTACTATTGTTGCACAACCTACACTTGTGAGCCAAGTTATAGAAGCCCAACGAGGTGATATTGAGGTAGAAACCCTCTGGGAGAAGATATCTAGTGGGAATATAGAGAAGGGCTTGAGCATGTATTCTGACTTGAGTGTTAGATACCTTGATCGTCTTTTCTTGCCAAAGTCGTGTCAAGATGAGGTGCTCCAAAAGTTTCACCACTCATGTCTTATGATGCATTTGGGAGACACAAAGATGTATCACAATCTTAGCTGCCAGTTTTGGTGGAGGGAAATGAAGAAAGACGTAGTCGTGTTTGTATCGAAGTGCCTTACTTGTCAACAAGTGAAGGCCTAACATCAAAGACCAGCGGATTTGTTGCAACCCTTGCCTATAGTCGAGTGGAAGAGGAAGCATGTTACGATGGATTTTTTTGTGGGTCTTTTGAGGACTCAACAGGGTAATGATGCCATTTGGGTGATAGTTGATTGATTGACTAAGTCAGCGCACTTTGTACCTATGCGCATAAGTGACTCGGTAGATTATTTTGTCGATCTTTATATTAGGGACATTGTTTGACTTCATGGGGTCCCTATTACTATTGTTTCAGATAGAGATTTGCGTTTTGCAGTCCGATTGTAGCAAAGCCTACAGAACGCCTTGGGCACTAAGTTGACTTTTAGTACCACCTATTATCCTCAGACTAACAGGCAATCAGAGCATACCATTCAAATCTTAGAGGATATGCTTCGGGATTGTGTTATTAACTTTAAGGGGTCATAGGAGAGACACTTGCCTTTAGTGGAGTTTGCCTATAATAACAGCTTTTAGGCGAGTATTGGCATGACACCATTTGAGGCCTTGTATGGCCGACCATGTAGATCTCCTGTATGTTGGGCCGAGGTGGGTGATGAACCTATGATAGGTCCTAAGTTAGTCTGAAAAAAAACGTATAATGTTACGCTTATTCGTAAGAGTATGGTTACGATTCAGAGTCGTCAGAAGAACTATACCAACTGTAGGAGGAGACCATTATCCTTTGAGGTAGGAGACCACGTCTTCTTGAAAATATTACCTAGACGGGGTTTGATGAGGTTTGGGAAAAGTGGGAAGTTGTCTCGTAGGTTTATTGGGCTTTTTGAGATCCTAGAGCGGATTGGAGAGGTCGTTTACCGTTTAGCCTTATCGCCATAGCGTTTTGGGGTTCATGATGTGTTTCATATGCGTATGCTCTAGAAGTATGAGCCGGATCTATCACACTTGTTGGATTGGACCATGTTAGAGGTAGATGAGAATGCCTCATATGGGGAGAGACCGGTTAGAGTTTTAGATTCTTGAGATCAAGTCTTGCGAAGCAAGACAATTCCATTGGTAAAGGTGTTGTGGAGATAGCACGAAGTTGAAGAAGCAACTTAGGAACGTAAGGTGGAAGTCCATGACAAGTATCTAGACCTATTTGTTGATGTTTGAACTTGAATTGAAAATCTTGCCTTGCTCATTTAATACAAACATTGTATATGATTTGGAAAATGTGAATTGTATATTCAGTAATGAGCACATGTTTGTCATGGTGATGAGATTGAGTGACTAGCTGATAGGTCATGGTTGTGAGTTCAATTTATTGTCATTGTTATAATTGGTGTTGTCGTGGATCTAAAATTTTGGGGACGAAATTCCTTAAAGGGGGGAGGTTATAACAATCCTGATTTATATCCGACCCATTTATTTCTTTTGAATCAAGGAAACGATATCTGTAGCGGTCGTTCTTCTCTCTTTTCATGTTTGGTTTTGGTTTCAAGGGTTGACACCATTCTTGGTGGTGTTGACACTACCTTTCTTTTCTTGTTTTGTTCTGCTCCTAGGGTCGACACTCGTATTGGTGGTGTCGACACCACCATGTTACTGTGTTCCTGGTGAGGCTACTGAAATTTGGGGTTGACACCAGTCTTAGTGGTGTCGACACTTGTCTTGATTGTTAGCCTCTGGGGTCGACATCAGTCTGGGTGGTGTCGACACTTGTCTTGCTGCTAATCTTGGAAATTGCTACTGAAAAATAGGGTCGACACAACGAGTTCCTAGCGTCGACCCTTGTCTGTTGCCAACATTAATTTCTCAGCGTTTCTTCTTGAAGGTTGACATCACTGTCTCGAGGGTCGACCCCTGTGGGTATTTTTCATATTTCTATGATGGTTTAGGCTCTACTTTTTGGGGGGTTTTGACTTATTTCTTTTTGTTGACCTTCGGGCTATTATTCTATTAATACCTAGTCACTATAAATAGACCCAAAAACATTTTTCTCTCATTAGTTACTTCTCTTTTTCCCTCTTTACCTGTGGCTTCTCTTTCTTTCTCTCAAAACTCAACTTTTTCCACTTAGATCTTCAGATCACCTAAAGGTATCTTTTCACCTTGATCCTTTGAGATAGATTATAGATCATGTCAAGAGTTTCTTTTTGATCCAAGAGGTTTGTGGTTTCACTAACATTGAATTTTTCCGAGTTCTTTTATACCCTTCTAAGCTTGAGGTAGAGATTCTCCGTATTTTCTTATGATTTTTAATTTAGTTATTTGCTATTTCTAAAACAACATTGTGATTTAGGGATTTTTTTTAACAAATCTAGGGTTTTGGTTTAAAAATCAAAGGATGGGTTTTCAAATGGATTCTTAAAAATGGTTGTGGGATTGGAAATGAGGTTAAGTTGTGATAAAATGGTTGGTTTTAATACTTGGAATTGATTTTGGAAGGAAAAAGGGTTTTACCCTAAATATCTCAAATGTTAATTTTGTATAAATAAATGGAATTGATGTTAGAAATGTGAAATTGGGTTAATATTGGTGAGGAAGGTGGAGTTGGGTGTGTATTACCACTCACATCTTGGAATTTGGAAAGTTTATCTTTATGGAAATTATTTATCTGTCTAGAGATATCTGTTTGGGCTATCGATGGAGGATAGTTATGGTTGTTGTAGAAATTGCATGAGAATTAGGAGAATTGAAAAAACTAATTTCTCATCCATTTGCATTGAGCATTGTTGCATATTTATTACGTTGAAAATATATATTGTTTTGAGAAAAAGTAGTGAATCTGGGAAGGAGGTGTTGTTACTTCAAATAAGCTGTTCTGTGTGTCCATAGTGAAAGTCCTAATAACCGCGTGTATACATGGGTACCAATCCCTCGGACGAAATTTTTGTGAAATGACAATAGTAGTGCTTGTATAGCCTACGTTTACATGGGTGCGGCTTACGGTTTCCTACGGACGAAATTTCCGTGAAAGATTGTATTGTTTTGGGATTCCCAGAGTGTGATTCACCGCCCATGTTTTCTATTGTAAAGGAAATGGTTTTATAAATTGTGTTATAAATTTGGCATTTGCATGATTTGGAAAGAGATATAAAATGTTCTCAGCACAAGTATTGCATATGCATTTACGTTATATCTTTGTTAAGATTCATATACTATGTTGTAGTATCATTACTGGGTTTTGGCTCACCCTATGTGAAAAATCATTTTCAGATGTTGATAATATGCCTTTGCCAAGAACATGACTTGGGAGGAACTTGGAGCTGAAGGCTTCTTTTGTTAATTGTTGTATTTATTTTTGTACAAGCCTAGGGCTTTAATTGTATTGAGCTTTGACTCATGTTTGTTGTAATCTAGCACAGTCTTGGGAAGTTGTAGCCACTAAGGCATTAATTATTTGTATAGTCTGTCATTTCATCTCTATTATACGGGGCATATGGAGTAGATTCAGGACAATGGTTTATGAATGTATATCGCATATGTCACCTTTTTGTATATCAAATTTTGATTAATGAAGGCTTATTATTTCAATTGTGTTGTTATTTATCAACTACCATGGGATGTGGTTAATATTTTCGGGACAATACAATTGGTTTCGTTATATATATAATGATTATTATGAGTTGAAAACAAAATAGTTTATTTGTATAGGAGTATTTATTAAGAAATTTGACATCCATTTGCTTGAAATGCTCCTTTGTGCAAGGACTTTTTACTCCAAAAAAAATCTTCTTAATTAATATACTCACTACATATATGCAAAGATAGAAATTTAAATCCATGAAGATCTCAAATAAATAAATAAATAAATAAATTGTAAGTAAAATTGTTATATAGTTACATAATTAAGTTTAGTTATATTTGGATTTAAATAAAGTGTCCTCCTTATGTATAGCAACAAAATGGACCACAGAAATTAATATAATTGAAGAAAAAATATAATCAAAAATAATTGGGATTGAAAAAAAATTTCCTTCAAACTCGTGAATGTGTTTCAAATACTCTTCTCGATTGGTAAAATTTTTCTCAAACAAAAAAATAAAATAAAATTGTGAACTCTAATTTCATTGCAAAATATCACTCTTTGTGTTGATCTTTTAACCCTTCGTTGTCACTGATACATTTTGGAGGCTCAATCGCATCTCCTACTGTTGGCTACATATTTTTTAAAAGCCAATTACAGTTCGACACGTAGCAGAGTAAGGGTAATATAGGGAGACTACTCAAGTCTTCGACCCTGATCGTACACGTGGCAGTGAAAATTGGTTCTCACGTGATCTGAGTAGCACTGGATCAGTAAAGAGATACAACGTGACGTGGCTTCAACGGTTACTCATATTCAAATTCAAATACAGGAGGGAAGTCCAACTGCAAGTGATGGCGTAGTGGAACTACTTCTAAGGTAGCATGATCAGCGATCATGGAGGAGCAGTTAGACGGCTTGAAGTGCAGTTCGATGGTCATCCTTGAGGAGTATAAATAGCAAGGAAGTCCCCAGAAAAAAACCCCCAGACTCAGATCATACAAACCAGTCTTACTTTACATATTTTATTTTCCAATTTTTATATTTCCAGTCTTTACCTTTCCTGCACTTTAAATACCTGTTCTTTACATTTCTGCACTTTAAATACCTACACTGCACTTCATTCATAGGAGTAGTTTCAAGTAGATTCAAGTAAATTGTTGCTGTAAACCTCTACGAGGCTGAGTTTGGACCATTGTAAGTTTTCATTTTAATGAAATACTTCCATTGTTCTTCATATTAACTGTTATTTGTCTTAATTTCTCCTAAGTCAAGTAACTAGTAAAAGTCCTCTTCATTGAGGCTGAAAGAACTAAAACACAATCGTCTGATAATTGGTTGGCAATTATAATTTCTGTAAGGACTGATTGATCCTTGATGGCACGCTCGCATTTACAAAAATACCCTTCGAAAGCCAAAAAGCCAACATATATTTTTGGCACGCCCAGTGGGACAAATTTAAAATGGCTAGACAAAGACGACAAGGAGAAAATGAACGCTTCGAAGAAGGCGTAGAAGAAGAGGTAGAAATACCTAATCCAGAGGATAATATGGTAACACATCCTGTGGAAACTCCCATGTTATCAGAACCTATGGTCGAACAGACCAGTACTTCTGGACAAGAACCATATGTTCATAATATTGGACGAAACCAAGGAATTGGACCATCCACTGTTCCATCTACTCAGCCAACAAATCCATGGGATGGCCTAGTAGATGCCATGGGACAACAATTAATGAACACAATGGAAAGGTGGGCAACATCCTTTTTGGATCGAATGAATAACCACCAACCAACTAACACAAGACACATAGAGGAAGTTTTAAATGTCCCTCAGCAAAGATTGGCTAGAGATAAACAGCCTATGCAAGTTAATGGGCCTTCTAATGGTCAAACTAGTAATCAGAATTATGAAAGACCATCGCCTCAGTCTTGGTATGAACCCATTTCGAGACCTGTAGTAGGCCAAAATGCCTCAGTACTCAACAATGAAGCCACACAAGTTGGTGGATCTGGTCAAGTACAAGAAACCGGCATAAGAATGGTTACAAATCCCATGTTCGAAGCCATACCTGGCACAAGGAGGTACACTAATCCCTTATTTGAATTTATACCCGGGGGGTTGGAGGGTTTTCCTGCAAATGGCAGAGACACAACACCTGTTCCAGTACCTTTCGCAGGTCAGGCTCAAAGGGGTTACCCATACCCCAAACAGCAACCTGCACCACAGGGACAACCAGTCCCAAATGTACCACCTTACGGACCAAGAGGACCACAAGCATAAGTTTGTCCACCAAACCCTGTGTTTGTTCCTCCAGTAGTGGTTCAACAGGCACAAAATATGGTCCCTAGGGACCAAATTGTTGATATTGTTAAGGAGATGTGTGGATCGATGGCTCGGGGGGTCCAGACTCCTGTATACAGAAAGCCATACCCAGAGTGGGTGGATAGGGTACATGAATACCCAAGGGGTTTCAGGATACCAGATTTTACCCTTTTCTATAGGAGTGGAAATCAATCAACAGTAGAGCATATTGCTAGATTTGCTGCTCAATGCGGTGAATTTACTAATCATGACTATATGAAACTGAGATTATTCCCAAATTCTCTAACTGGGGGAGCATTTGTATGGTACATTAACCTTACACCTGGCTCCATTCAAACTTGGCAACAAATGGAAGAGGCATTTCATGCCCAATTCTTCCAATCGGAGCCAGAGGTTTCCATGGAAGACTTGGCAAGATTGAGTCAAAGGAGTGAAGAAAAGACCACTCAGTTTATTTCCAGATTTAAAAGGGCTTGAAATAAATGTAGAGTCATCCTACCAGAGCCAGAATTCGTAAGATCGGCTCAAAATGGCTTAGAATTCAGGCTTCGAAAGAAGTTTGACTCAACTGAATTCAGAGATTTGGTGGAATTAACCTATAAGGTGTCTCGATATGAAGCATTATTAGAAGAGGAACAAGATCGAAATAATGCATCGTATAAGACATATTATAGAGATCCTAATTATGAGATTGATGCAGCAGAGATTGTGGGCAGAGAACCTGTAATCTGTGAAGCAATAATTCATAAGGATACAACAATTGATCAGCAGTTTAAGAAGAAAGACTTTCATAGAAAGTACTCTTTCGATTTAACTAAAGCAGATGACATTTTTGATCATTTGCTTGCGGCCAATTTCCTTAAGTTGCCAAAGGAAGTAAAAATGCCATCTCCAGATGAACTTAAAAGGAAAAGTATATTGTAAATGGCATAACTCTTGGTCTCACTCGACTAAAAACTGCATTGTTTTACGAGACAGGATCTGTAGACACCCCATTTTTGACCGACCTTAAGACTCAGACGTCACCGATTGAGCGCTCGGTGATGTTGCATATTGTGCTCGTTCAGAAGTCTCAGAGTCGCAGCCATGCGCTCTGCCTCCGGACTTCCGAACCCTCTTCTGTGCCTTGCCTCGATTTGCGAACCAGACTCAGTTTTCTCTATTTTCTTTCCTGAGGGGAGGGAGAGGTCCCGTAGACTATCTCTCAGTGGCCGTTGGCTACATTTCGTGCCCGTAGGCCATTTTGCCCATTTCGGAGCCGGGTTCCCGGTTTTCGGAGCCGTCAGGCCGTGTGCCTCGGTTCGGGACCGTCTAACCATCTCCGATTCCTCCGGTTTTTGGCATGCATCTTATTTACTCCCTTTCGAGGGACACTGGGGTCTTAGATACCCACTTCGTGGCCAAACACCACTCCCGGTGCCCAACAGTCAGTTTTCGGGGTCTTGAACTGCGCGTTTCGGCCCCCCGAACCTTCATTTTGCATCGGTTTGGGCTCATTTTTGGTGGAGGCCTTATTTTCATGGTTAGGAAGCTTTTAGGAGGGTGGGAGGCCAGCAATTGTTTTGACAACCAACTTTTTGTTTGGTCAAAAGTGGTTCAGCATGAATCCGGGAAGGAGAAAAGTCTGCGCGGCTTCACCGAAACGGGCGTAACTCTTTGCACAAGAGGAATTAAAGTATGAGGCTACCATCGTTGGAAAGCTTACTCCTGGGGCTTCATTTTTCACTCAATAATATCCTAAATTCAATTCCGGATGGAGGAGATATGGTTGATTGAAGTAAGGCATCACTCCGGTTGAACCGAAATCTGCGCGGCTTCACGGAAACTGGCATAACTTTGTCCACAGGAGGAATTTTGATGCAAGGTTTGCTCCATTGGAAAGCTAACTTCTGGGGCTTCAATTTGCACACTTGAATGGCCACATTTGGACTTCCCTAGCACCCACCGGCCAGTTTTCTTCCCGACAACTCCTGAAAAGTAGCTGGCCGGCCAGAAAATCTAGCTGGCCGGCCACCCCTTTTGTGAAATGACCTTTTTGCCCCTTTAAGCTGGCCGGCCATTTTTCTCTCCCTCAGTGTATTCCAGCTGTGCCAGCTGGTTGCCAATTGGACCATCCTCCATACACGTGTATGGAGGATTAGAGAGGTCCCTTAGATATTTTTCATGCCTCTCCTCTATAAAGGAGAGGCTTGGCTTCTTGGCTCAAGGTTAGACATTTGTTAGACACATTTGAGAGAGAGCTATACCTTCCACCTCCCATTTCTCTCCATTTCCAAGCTCCAAAGTCATTTTTTCTTCAAGTTTGGTGCCATTTCTTCATCACTATCAAGCATCCCCATCACCACTCCATTTCCAGAAGCAAGGAGAGGTTCTCAGAGGCTTAGAAGCAACATTCCTCAAGCCAAGAGGTAGAAAAGAAAAGGTCTACAAGGGTAAGTCTCCATTTCCCTCTTTTGTAGCATTTTCTTGCTTCATTTCTTAAGCCTATTCTCTCACTGTTTTAGGCTCTGACCCTAACTGAAAGGGTCACTCTTTTGAGCTTATCTTCATGTTTGTTTAAGGGCTCAACCCTGTTTGAGCCCTCCATTTGGCACTTTCTTCAATATCATCTTATATGCCATTTTTTTACATGAAATTTCTAGCCTATGAGTGATCTGTTTTCGAGAATAATGTAAACTGTAAGTGGGCCTATTTTGAGCCCTTGTTCAACATTTAAGAAGGGCTCAATCCTGTTTGGGTCCTCTATCTTGCACTTACTTCATAATCTCTCCTATTTACCGTAAATTTGCATGATTTGTTTGGCCTATATGTAAATTGTTTTGGAGTTTGTTATGAACTGTGAGTAAGCTTATTTTGTGTCCCTATACAACATTGTAGAAGGGATCAATCTTGTTTGGGGTCTCCATGTAGTACCTACCATTCTACCCCTCTTTGGCCCTCATTTTTACATGCTCTTTTAGGCTTATCTAGCCTCTGTTTTCGGCCATCATCAGAACTGGAATGAGTCATATTTTGACCCTCTGGACATATTTCATTAAGGGTATTTTCTTGTTGGATGAATTTTTGGCCTACTTCATGTTATATCCTCTTGTGGCCTCAATCTTGCATGGCATTTTTAGCATATTTTCATACTGATTTGGGGGATGTCATATACTGTAAATGTGCATATTTTTAGTCCCTATTCAGTGTTGTAGAAGGGTATTTTTCCATTTGGGCATTGCATATATCACTTACTTCAATACCCCTCTTGGGGAGCCATTTTTGCATTCTTGCTTAATCCTATGTGTGCTTGCTGTTTAGCCCTTTTTATGACTGAAAAATGCTTGTCTTGGGGCTGCCTTGCTACTGTATTTTCATTCCATGTCTATATTGTGCATGTTTGGTATAGCTATAGGCCATTTCGGGTGCCTAAATTCATGTTTCGGGGCCATTTCATGCATCGGGTGTACTTTCGCCTCATTACGGGGCTGTTGTCCCCCACATTTCAGTGCCAAAATTCATTTGCATGTTTGCATATCATTTCCATGCCATTTCATGCCTTAGGGCCATCGCCTCGGTTTGCGCGCCCGTGTACACGCATTTTGAGGCACTTCATTTTCATCCATCGGCCTCTTATGTGAGTGTGGCTGAGGCTCACTCATGTTGGTGTAAGTCCATTTTGCATTCTGTATGCTATTTTAGTCTCGTTGCATCGTGTATGCCACTGCCTCGGTTTGCGTGCCCGTGTACACGCATTTCGAGGCACTTCATTTTCATCCATCGGCCTCTTATGTGAGTGTGGCTGAGGCTCACTCATGTTGGTGTAAGTCCATTTTACATTCTGTATGCTATTTTAGTCTCGTTGCATCGTGTATGCCACTGCCTCGGTTTGCGTACCCGTGTACACGCATTTCGAGGCACTTCATTTTCATCCATCGGCCTCTTATGTGAGTGTGGCTGAGGCTCACTCATGTTGGTATAAGTCCATTTCGCATTCTGTATGCTATTTTAGTCTCGTTGCATCGTGTATGCCATTGCCTCGGTTTGCGTGCCCGTGTACACGCATTTCGAGGCACTTCATTTTCATCTCTCGGCCTCTTATGTGAGTGCGGCTGAGGCCCTCTCATGTTAGTGTAAGCCCATATCATATTTCCATGACATTACATTCCGTATACCATCTCCTCGGTTTGCGTGCCCGTGTGCACGCATTTCGAGGTACTTCACTTTTGTCCGACGGCCTCTTATGTGAGTGTGGCTGAGACCCTCTCATGTTAGTGTAAGTCCAATTTCATTGCGTATGCCATTTTATGCCTTAAGATCATTTCCTCGGTTCGCGTGCCCGTGTGCACGCATTCCGAGACATATCGTTTTCATAGCATTGTGTATGTTAGGATTGCATATTAGCTACATTTCATGCATATCATGCATATTGCATCGTGTTCGGGATAAGAGTTGACCCGGGCACGGGAAACGAGGCACGTTTCGTACTCCGAGTAACGGAATGTGTCTCAATTCCCAAGTCACCGACACTCCGGATTACCCATGATGGAGTTAGGTTTTGTTGTAGAATTCATATGCATTCATCCTATATTGAGTTGTGCAATTCGGTTCCTCGGCCATCATGCATCGAGATGCGTGATTGGTGGCACGAGGATCGAGGCATGCATATATTTGTGAAATACATTGCTATGCCCCTTTCCTGCTCTCTGTGACAGCAAAATGAAGAATCAGCAACTTTTCGGAGTCTGGCACGCATTTCGAGGAAAGGTGCAAACAGAGGCTAATTGGGGCATCCCAGTGGATTTCTGCGCAAGGTAGCCCAACATATATCATTCATCAGAATCAAGGCAGCCCCTGGCTTGAATACCAGTTTACAGTTTTTCTTAGTTGATCTGTTAATTAATTAGGAATCTGTAATATTCGGGCTGTATTATTCTTTCATTTTGGGACTGTATTATTTATTCGGACCCTCTGTGCGAGGGCAAAATTGTAATAAGTGTGGGTGAGTGTGATGTATGTCTTCCAACCCCACGTCTTTCTTCCCTTTTATTTACCTGCTTACGATGGTTAGATATAGGGCATATTTCAATTAGCATACAGTATGACAGCATGTTTGCATCATTCATCTGTTTTGCACGCACCGGGCTCAGCGCATCATACAAACTGCATTTGTATTTCAATTTCGAATTGAATACGTGTTAGTTGTAGCATTCCATATGTCATGTTTAGGATAGCCGAGCCTGCTATAGTTGCATCTTTGCATGTGTTGCATTAGGCATTTCTGTATACTTAGATTCATGCATGGATTTCTAATGAGTTTCTGTTTTGGCTTGGAGTACTCGGTAAGTTTTATGCTTTAGCATCCTTGCATGCGTGTGAGTGACTGCCATGAATGGCATGCTTACCATGAGGCTAAATGCTTATGTGATATAACTGCCTTGAATGCCTGTGGGTGGAGGTTGAGTTACTTGAATTGGGACAATTCATCAAGTGCTTGTTTTAAGCCCACTAGATAGTGGCAAAATCATATTTTTCTAAGCCCACCCGAGGGTGGCAAATCCACGTCTTAGCCTACCTGCGGGTAGCACCATCAAACCATTTTCAAACAAATAGACATGAAATGTTTCGTTCCAATTCAAGCGATTCAGTCTGTACTTGTATGCTGTGCGCATCACATAGTAACCTAGGCTAATAACCGGAATAAGAACTCGCAATGTTTTCAAAATCAGATATCATGGTTAGTAGAGGCCGATCTTTGACCGGGCGAGCGGGGGTGCTCACGAAGTGACCTTCCCCAATCGTACCCAAGTTCCTGAGCCGAGGCAACTTTGGTGATGACGGACACGTGGCCTTTGGCACCGAGTCAGTGTTTCCTAAATTTCCCATTTTAAAATATTTAGGTGGTGACTCTGTATCTGGCGAAGCAGTCCATGTTTGGCACTTCTTTCAAAAAAATCTGTTTTCAAAACGATTTGCCGGATTTGGACTCTTCAGTTCAAGATTGAGAACCGTGACATTTGAGTCCTTCGAACTGTAGTGACCCAATATCGAACCAGAACGGGAAGGGGACTCGCACTCCCTTCCCCTGGGATGCGTTCGGGGACGTCTACAGTTTCTGGCGACTCTGCTGGGGATTTAGAGAATTTGACTCGAACTCATGATATCTGGTTTTGACTATACTTGTGTGTTTCTTTGCATTGCATTTGCATTGGTGCGCCTAGGACACCGTGTTTGCCATCTGCTATTCTTGAGTGGTTTGCCGGAGGCTTGTCTTGTCAAGGCATGTCCATAAGGCTGACCGGTTACGGGCTCTGCCAGTATGGGAACACAAACCCCGGTTTTACCGGGGCACCCTTTTTGACCATTCGACCTATTCGAATCCATAGTGACCATTCCAAACTAGGACAGGTTGCTTACCCGTTTATAGGTTGTTTGAAACCGCTCCGTGCGTAGTGAAACCCTAGCTCCTGACAAAATAGGACAGGGCAACCCTACCCCAACATAGGGGTGTTTTGGCTCTCACTTATCTGTTATGTGCTTGTTAGAGTGTGCCTCTACAGGGAATGCATGTATCAGTGTGCGAGTTTGAGCATCAAGCCTGCGGGCACCAATTCAGTATTTTGGGTATCAGGCCTGCGGGCATCAGTATTTGGTGGAATCAGTTTTACCTGAGGGTATCAGCTTACAGGCGGAATTTTGGGGCAGAATTCAATAGAGAGCACACTCATTCGATTTTGTTCGTATCTGTTCTGGTGAAATTGGGCTGAGATGCTGCATGTTTTCCCTTTTGCTAGGTAGTCCTGGAACCATAGCTTCAGAAGGCTCCGAAATCCCCCAGGTACATTGGACTAGTGCTGATAGACCTTGTGAGGTCAAAAATTCGATTTAAGGGAAACCGGTGTTCTTTCGCTGAGGCAAGGCAAAGAAGGGCCATACAGGACTCATTGGCTCATCTGATCCGACAGTCACCAGTCACATCATCAGTAGACCCGTGATGGCACAAGGTTCGGAAGGATTTGTGGCTATGATAGCAGTGTTAAATCAGGGAACTGCAATGCAGGATGAGACCAGTGCTGAAACGCAACGCCCATCTGGGGCATCTGCCTCACACCCAGCTTCGGGACCCCAGCCGAACTTTGACCCACTTTTGCCAGCTGAAGATTCGCAGGGCCTTTCCAAACCTGCTAAAGTCAATACAGTCGCCATAGCCGACCCTTTTTCCAAGGCCAACCTACGAATAGCCAGCCCAGCCCGAGCTCAGGGTAGATTTTTCACCCCCCTCCATATGAGCCTAACCAGCGCATTCAAAGTCCTGATGGAAAGAGGGCATCTCAAACCCCTTAATCCTCAACCTTTTCCAAACCCACTCCCTGCCAGACATAACCCCAGCAAATACTGTGTATATCATCAGCAGCGTGGCCATGGCACCAATGATTGCTACCGCCTTCGTCATGAGATCCAGAATCTCATTGACAACCGGACAATAGCTCCATTTCAAAACCCCAAGGACCAAGTATCTCATCCACATCCCAACCTCAGCCATACTGCCACCCACCTACAACCCCAGTATATACCCCCCGACCCATATACTCAAGCCCGAGATGTTTATCCCGGAAAGCATGGGCTTAAGCACGATGGATGCACTTGAACCCCAATCATCTCAAACCCGTGAACCCACTACTTCTGAGCTAAAAAGAATGATCGTAGATCTCCAAAGGACTGTGACAGATCTAGCCTCTGGGACATTGGCTCCATCATCGACCACAGCACATGCTAAGAGTTTCACGACAAAAGGCTACCCAGTCTTGGAGCGGGCTGCATTTGAGAAATGCCAATCCCTTAGCAAAGTGGAAGCGGGTGGAAAGAACAAAGCAGGGGCGGGCATGGATCCCCATGAACATCTTATGTTTGCTATTGAGGCTTTGAAAGCCGAGGGACTGAACAAACAAGTCCTCGCAGTTGTTGCAAAAATTGTGGATGACACTTTCGCTACTCAAGTCAGGGGTAGTCTGAATCAAGGGGCAAGCTGGGAGGAGGGTTGTTGTATCAGAAATGTTCCTTTCAGCTATAATCCTGCACTCAGAAGAGATCAGCAAACCAGGCCAGCACCTACCAATCCCTTTCCTGGTGCGTCCAGCAAAAATCCACAAACCCAGAAGTACCAACCCCGAGGTCAGAGGGTCTTCCATGCCCTCAACATGCCTTTGTCCAAAGCTTTCCAAATCCTTGTTGGACAGGGCCATCTCAAACCCCTTGAGCCTCGGCCTCTCCCGAACCCTCTTCCGGCTACACATGATGCTACCCAGTACTGCGCGTACCATCAGCAAACCGGCCATACTACCGACGACTGCTTCCGTCTTCGCCATGAAGTACAGGATATGTTTGACAACGGAGTTGTCCTCTCGCCAAGCTCTGCAAAGTCTATTGGCACTGGATCGGTGAACTTGGGAGATAATGCAATGTGATTAGGGGGATGAACCAGCTGCGGGTGGCACTCGATTAACTCCAGACGTGGGAATGGCACGCACTGTTTTGAGCAATGTACAAGTGCTATTAATTTTGCATTTTGACTTGGGTATTGGGTCAGTCTTTTGTTTTGTTTTGAGTCTGTCTTTTTGTTTTGAGTCAGTCTCTTTTGTTTTGGGTCTGTCTTGTTGTATCGAGTCAGTCCTGTTGTATAGGAGTCGGGTGATTCCGGGGGTGTTACCTCGGGCGTCACCATTTTTTTTTGCGTTTGTCTTTTTGTTTTGTTTTGAGTCTGTTTCTGCCAGGGAGTCAGTTATGCCAATAGATTTTGAATGAAACAGCAGTGATTTCCACGCTCTTGCATTTGCTTCTGCCGTGTGCTAGTTGTGCCGGGATTTGAATGAAATGGCAGTGCATTCCACCTGCTCTCCTGTGCCTTGAAGTCATTGCATCGACCTAAGTTTTTCAAAACCTTTTTGAACACTGCGGTGAAAACAAAGAGGAAGGAATTCCTCAGGATTCGCAAAAATTTGATCAATTGAGAGAAAGAGAGGCGTGCTAAGCCCTTAATGATTGAAATCATGCATGTTAGTGTGAGTACTGAGAAGGACCCTAGCTTGATCCAGATTGGTCCCGCACTGTCTTCAGCGCGAGCGATTTGTCGCTTTCTTAAAAACTTTCAAAAAATGTTTTGCGCGGTCCTGCGAAAACATGTATGGAATCGCTCTTGACATTGTATAGCTTAGGATCGCTCTCAGCCTCGAGACTCGACCCCCCTTTGCTTTCAAACCTTGAACTTGCATTCAGAATGTTCAACGATCAACTGCGATATGAGGCCTGTGTGGCCAGATTTGAAGCAGCCCTCGAACAAGAGGCCAGGAAAGTCAGATCAAGAAGATCACACCTCATCAGAAGAAGCTTGCAAAGCTAGAACAGAAGCACCCCTCGAACTAGGGGCAAAAATATCCGATGTGCTCGAAGAGCCAAAGGTGGATCTTTCTGCAAATCAATACAATAGCCATTCTCCTGGATACAGAGGCCTTCAATCTCAAAACCATTTGGCATGGACTTGTTACACTTTTACCCTTTGAGAGGCTCGCTGGGCCGAAAACCCGGAAGGGCGACCCAGGCAAAAGTTAGAGCAAAGAAAAAAAAGAAAAAGAAAAGAACAAAAAAGAAAAAGAAAAGAAAAAAAAGAAAAATGCAAAAAAGAAAAGAAAAAGAAGAAAGAAGAAAAAAGAAAAAAAAAGAAAAAAAAGAAAAATGCAAAAAAGAAAAGAAAAAGAAAAGAAAAGAAGAAAAAGGAATGAAAAGAATAGAAAAAAAAAAAAGAAAAACAAAGCTCGCAAGGTCGAAAACCTGCAACAGGCGCCTTGGCAAAAGTTAGAGCATAAAAAGGAGAGGTTAAATACCCGAGTGTACCTTAACCCCGAACTACGTAAGGCTTGATTCCCATCTTTGGGATACGTACGCAACTTCATTCTGAAGTCCAGCCATAAACACTTCCAAATCAAGTGTGTCCATGTAATGGTTTTGACCATCCTTGCCTCCTCTGTATCCGAGAGTTCGATTGCAATCATCACTCTGAGGACTGACTACAATGCGCTGCGGTGCCTTTCAAACAAGGGGCAACTTTCCGTTGCCATTCAATGCGCTGCAGTGCCGTTCAAACAAGGGGCAACTTTTCGTTGCCATGCAGCTCTCTTCAAGCACGGGGCAGTTTTCCCTTGGATCCGAGGTTGTGCATCTCAGGAGTAAGTTTCATGCTCGTTGAGCAAGTGGCCGTGTGCAAAAATAGTTTTTGAGAATTTCTACTGAGATTGACTATTTTCTCGAAAATTGTTCAATCTTTTCCAAAAACTGGACCATTTCTTGGACCCAAAAAAAGGAAAATTTTCAGTGCTCATAGCCTGACTTGCGTGATTTCAAATCAAAAATTGAACAAGCATGTTAATCTAACCCTCATGTTGGTCAAAATTGTTTTAGTAGAAAGCAAAAACAAAAAATGGTCAAAACGATGAACTAGGGGCACAATGGAGTCAGGTGTTCTGTCTTTTCCCTGTTATCAATGCATTTGCCAAGAAGGGCACTCTACATGCCAAGAAAAAGGGCACAATTGAAGCTAACAACAAAGTGCTGAAGGCTCTCTCACCCTCCAAGCAGCGAGGTATCAAGCCAAGTGCGAAGCACGAACGGGAATGGATCAAGATATTCCACTCCCTCATCTTGACAGATCTGATCACGTCCAAGCTCCCCAGCAGAGCATCATCAACAGGTGTCAGCTGCAGATTCGCTACACACTCATTTGTAGCACAACCCCTCTGTGGGAGGAATTCACTAGCTGCATGCAGAAGAAGAAGAATCTGGTAGAATACCAGGGGCAAAAGCCCACAACTTTCTCCTTATCCATCAACCACCCAGGGGAGGGATTGAAAAATGAGAGATTGAAGAATAGAGAGATGTGCGATGAGAAAAAAAGTGAGAAAAGGGATTTTTCAGAAAACTAGAGATTGAGTGCCAAGTGATGTGAGAATCACAAGTGAGAAAGGGTGGGAAACACTACCCGGTGAAACAGGCTCCCTGTGCACGTCTGAGTGTCGTGTCTTTTCGTTTGTCTCATTTCATCCCGAGCGTGTCTCGTTGTGTTTAGGTCGTTTACCTTTTGTTTTTCTGTATTGAGTTGTTTTGGCTGTGGTCAGTTGTAGGCTTAATACCCGGTTGAGAATCCTTTTCTCATTTTCAAAAAAATAAAATCGTTTTGTGCTATGAGTGCCGTGCCGTTCTCCACATTTGTGCAAAACAGAATTTGTTCTTTCAGAAAACCGCAGGGTTCAACCCAGGTCATATGAGAACAGTGAAACCAGGACCTATCTAAAGCTATGAGTTTCGGGCTGCAAAGCAAAAGCAAAAGAGGAAAATATCGGGCATCTGAGTTTGTTCCAACTTCAGTAAGTTCCGAGACTATATTCCGTGTGTACCTCTTCAGGTCTTGCCAATGCTCCGAAGTATGAGTGTGCCTCTACCTCAAGCTCGAGATCAAGTCTACTCCAAGCCAGAATGGCGATCAGAAATGCTCTCTCTGAATACCAGCCCCTGCCAGATGCATCTTGGCCGTGTTTGCGATGAGTTCCTAGGAGACCAACTGCGACGGTGGAAATTAGAGTTCGAATGGCTGTTGCCTAGAACGCAAAGGTTCGGGATTTCCGAGACTAAAGTCTGGTTTAAATACCCAGAGGCGTGCCCTCGGCTTGAAATCTGTATGGAAGCCCCATAGGTTGAGATAGCGTGTATGCACCTCAATTCTGGATACTGAACCAACCTAGTCTGTCACCCCGTTGGAGAATAGGGAAAGTTGTGAGTATGATCAGGAAGACAAGTGGCATCCGTAGCTCCTACATGCAGATGTTATTACTTGTTAGCATTCCAGAACCTTTGTACTGTGAGTTGAAGGTAAGTGTTCGAAGAGCACGAGGGGAGATCCCCATCAGAGTAGAGCGGTTCACCGCCACTCACCTCATGAGGCGCTTTCTAAAGCGCCGCTTTGTCCATTTATCGCTTTCCTTAAGCATCATGCATTGTAATGCATTGTGCCCGTCAAGTTTCTTTCTCAGTCATGCATGATATTGTATGTACGGTTCATTCAAAGAAGTTCCATTTGAGATCATTCACTTAGTGTATCCATCACACTTATTCACTTAGTGTATCTAATACATTTCATTCACTTTTGTGTATCCATCACACTTATTCACTTAGTGCATCTATCACACTTCATGTTCACCTATTGTATATCAATCATACTTTGTTCACTTAGTGCATCTATCACACTTTGTGCTTGTCTTTTGTGTATCCATCACACTTTGCTCACTTCACCCTTTGTATAATCAATTACACTTTGCTCAAATAGTGTATCTATCACACACTCGCTTTGCCTATTGTGTATCAATCACACACACTCGCACCATTGTTCCCCGGTTAAAACCTTCCCTCTCTCCGTATGAAATACGTTGAGATACGCATGTTGGTTACACCATTGTTTCCCCGGTTAAAACCTTCCCTCTCTCCGTATGAAATACGTTGAGAAACGCCTGTTGGTTACACCATTGTTCCCCGGGTTAAAACCTTCCCTCTTTCCGTATGAAATACGTTGAGATACGCCTGTTGGTTACACCATTGTTCCCCGGTTAAAACCTTCCCTCTCTCCGTATGAAATACGTTGAGATACGCCTGTTGGTTACACCATTGTTCCCCGGGTTAAAACCTTCCCTCTCTCCGTATGAAATACGTTGAGATACGCCTGTTGGTTACACCATTGTTCCAATTCAGGCGATTCAGTCTGTACTTGTATGCTGTGCGCATCACATAGTAACCTAGGCTAATAACCGGAATAAGAACTCGCAATGTTTTCAAAATTAGATATCATGGTTAGTAGAGGCCGGTCTTTGACTGGACGAGCGGGGGTGCTCACGAAGTGACCTTCCCCAATCGTACCCAAGTTCCCGAGCCGAGGCAACTTTGGTGATGACGGACACGTGGCCTTTGGCACCGAGTCAGGGTTTCCTAAATTTCCCATTTTAAAATATTTAGGTGGCGACTTTGTATCTGGCGAAGCAGTCCATGTTTGGCACTTCTTTCAAAAAAATCTGTTTTCAAAACGATTTGCCGGATTTGGACTCTTCGGTTCAAGATTGAGAACCGTGACATTTGAGTCCTTCGAACTGTAGTGACCCAATATCGAACCAGAACGGGAGGAGGACTCGCACTCCCTTCCCCCGGGATGCGTTCGGGGACATCTACAGGATCCAAGAACAAATTCGAAAAGAAAGTTTGAAATTCGTAGCCAAAGCAGAAAAGACCATGGGGATTGACAGTAATCCATTTCCAAAAGTTGGAGAAAGCGCAGCTAATGTTGTTGTACCAAACTTCCAGAATTTATCTCTGCAGGAATTAGAAGAGGTCAATTTGCAGATGCATATTGCCAACCAGACAACTACCAAGAAGGACACTGGAAATCTACCAGCCGTTGGACAAGGTTTCTCACGCCAGAGGGGAGACTCCGATGAAGAAGCACTGGATGATGATTCCTTAGAAGCAGCTGTAATGCAGAGGATGTGTCCCAGGTGCAGACTGAGTTACAAATGGTTGAAAAGCCTTCTAGTCGATGGGAAGCAATATTACAGGGATGTACAGAGACGTCCTAAATCAACCAATGCTTACAACAAAAGGTCGTATCCGGCTAGTGACAGGCAGTGGCCATTAGTGGTTAAGCCTGTAGTGGACAGAATGCATGCTAAAGGCAAGAGACCCTTGTATGAGTCCAGGCCACCTAACTATTACAGAATGGAGAGCAGTCATTCTGAAAGAAGACTGGAGAGGAGTTCAGGTTATGGGAGCAAAGCCAAAGATTGGCCTCCTAGACCAACTTCACGCAGGACAGAAAGTGGCTACTTCCATTGAAGGTCTGAACCAGGCTCGAAACATGAGGAGCACTGGAAGTTGGTCCAGGAACATATGAAGTTCTGCTTGGGCAAGGGGATTAAGGACATGGCCCCTAGTTAGAATATCACAAGCCCATCGAAGGTTCTTGAGAGGGACTTCGTCCTCAAGAACATTGAAGGGCAAATGAGAGAAAGCTACAAGCAGAAGTTGAGCTTGTTTCTGCTCGGCTGGAGTGGGAGAAAGTAGAGGTTTGTAAGGTGGGAAGACTTTTTCCATAGGAAGGGCAAGCCTCAGTCTCTCTGTCCAACAAGGAGATGTGGATGGAGAAGAAGGTGTGGATGCTTCTATTATGGGAGATGGCACGGGAGCAGAAGGAACAAAGGCGTTAATATAATTAACCTAGTCAGAAGAACAAATCTTCGCCTTCTGGGCTAAGAATGGTGGGTTGTACCCTTGTGCTTCTTCTGGGCGCCGGGTAGCGTGCATTATCTTTGTAGGCATGGAGGATGTGTACCGTGCCACAAGCAGGTTCTCCTCCAAACTACGTCGATGGTCAATGGGCACGTAAGGGTAGACCACTGAACTTCGAGCATAGGAAGGAAACTCCAAATGGTCAGTGAACTCAACAAAATGATGGTTGATTCGTTCCCTCAAATCATAAGTCTCAGGTGTTAACCAGCTTGTCCAGCCAGAAACCCCAGAAGATGAAGAAGTTGTAGCTTCATCCCATGCAGAGTTTTGTGAAGAAGAGTTTCCTAAGTCCATATTTACGACTTGCCAAATCAAAGGTTTGAGGGCAGTTTGTTCGAGGTACAAGGGGGAGTTAGAGGAAGAACTTCTTGTATCTGTGTCTGTAACTTGTTGAATCGAAGGATTAAGGACAATGTGTTTGTAGTCCAAAGGTTGGTAATTTACAAAGGCTCCCATGACCTGAATATAGAAAGGCGGGTAAAGGTGGCTAATGAATGTGTGGAGGTTCTTTTGAGGGGAAGCAGCATTACTCAATGGCTCTTCGTATGCTTGATCAATAGAAAGGGAAGTTGATTTAGCCATAGTCTGTTCGAATGTTAAGGTATTGGGATGTTCAACAAATTGAAAGAGAGTTAATGCAAATGATCACCAAATAGATGACGGTTGTGTTTCCAGAAGATAGACTCCATGCACGTTCTAAAAGCGCGGGAAAAAACTGTGATCCACTAATATCACCAAGTATTGGGTATATTAGTGCGAGGGGTAATGTTGGCTACATATTTTGTAAAAGCCAATTACAGTTTGACACGTGGCAGAGTAAGGGTAATATAGGGAGACTACTCAAGTCTTCGACCCTGATCGTACACGTGGTAGTGAAAATTGATTCCCACGTGATCTGAGTAGCACTGGATTAGTAAAGAGATACAAGGTGACGTGGCTTCAATGGTTACTCATATTCAAATTCAAATACAGGAGGGAAGTCCAACTGCAAGTGATGGCGTAGTGGAACTACTTCTAAGGCAGCATGATCAGCGATCATGAAGGAGCAGTTCGACAGCTTGAAGTGCAGTTCGATGGTCATCCTTGAGGAGTATAAATAGCAAGGAAGTCCCCAGAAAAAAACCCAAGTGATGGCGTAGTGGAACTACTTCTAAGGCAGCATGATCAGCGATCATGGAGGAGCAGTTCGACGGCTTGAAATGCAGTTCGATGGTCATCCTTGAGGAGTATAAATAGCAAGGAAGTCCTCAGAAAAAAACCCCCAGACTCAGATCATACAAACTAGTCTTACTTTACATATTTTCTTTTCCAGTTTTTACATTTCTAGTCTTTACCTTTCTTGCACTTTAAATACCTGTTCTTTACATTCCTGAACTTTAAATACCTGCACTGCACTTCATTCATAGGAGTAGTTTCAAGTAGATTCAAGTAGATTGTTGCTGTAAACCTCTACGAGGCTGAGTTTGGACCATTGTAAGTTTTCATTTTAATGAAATACTTCCATTGTTCTTCATATTAACTGTTATTTCTCTTAATTTCTCCTAAGTCAAGCCACCAGTAAAAGTCCTCTTCATTGAGGCTGAAAGAACTAAAACACAATCGTCTGATAATTGGTTGGCAATTATAATTTCTGTAAGGACTGATTGATCCTTGCTGGCACGCTCGCATTTACAAAAATACCCTTCAAAAGCCAAAAAGCCAACACCTACATTATTATAATTTCAACAACTAACTTAGATTATGGAGAAAAAAAAAAAAAAAAACTAAATGCACTAAATAAACTAAAACTAAAACAAGGAAAAAATTTGAAAAAGAAAAAAGAGAGTAAAAACACACAACATGAGATTTCAAAGATGTGTTTCTTTTCATATAAGGTGCCAAAAATCTTGCATAATTGGTCAAATTACCAGTATAAATCCTATGTAGGATTCTTTCTCTTCACCAATCTTTTTGCCTAATTTCATATTGTCATGGTAGTTGAGTTTTGAGATTTATAAGTTTAATTTTTGTTAAATATCTTTGGGTAAGATATAAATCTGATAAAGGAATTTGAGTTAGAGTCAAACTGATGTTTTATCTCTAAAATATTTTGAAATCTCTCATTTCGAATTTGAATTTTGAAATGGATTAGTATACTTTTCATTTGAAAGTCATAAATCAAGGGATATAAATGGATTAATTACTATTTTTTAAAAAGATTTAATAAAAGCTAGTCAATAGAAGATTTTTTTAATTATTTAAAAATAAGAATTCTAGAAAAATAGTATGAGGGTTTTGAGTTTCACAATGGTCTTCTCATTAGAAATCTCATTTTCTTTAATAATATATGGATTAAGGAATGAGACTGATATCACAGGAGCTTCTAATTATACACACTTAAGTTTTTTCCACACCCACCACATGCATTATAAATTTTATAATCTAGACATAATATTAGTACATCTAAGTTTACAAAGAAATAAATATGTGTAATTACAAATATTTTAATACCACCGTAATTGATGGAGTGTTAAGAGTTTATGTAGCGCTAAAAATATTAAATAAAGACCAAACATTTGAAGACTCCTAATTTAAAAAAAAAAAAAAAAAAAAAAAAGGAGAAAAAAAATCAATCATACTAAAATATTAATATAATTTTGTAATATAAATTCTCTATCATTTGAAAATATTTAAGAGTTAATTTAGGAATATAAATTTAAAAGGTTAGAGTATCTATATATGGTATCAATAATATACTTATACAATAAAGCTGACTATTTGAACATTTGAAGAAGTTAATTTGGGAACAAAAATTGGTGATATTAATGATATTAAAAAATGTTTAATCAACTAATCATTTTAAGACATGTCTTTTTTTATTTTTACAATAATTCAAAAATTCTGAAAATTCTTGTTAAGCATGTGGAACTCTCACATCCCTTCTTATTAAAAACACCCTTTTCCTTAGTATACAGTGTAGATATGATTTATTATTATTATTATTATTTTTTCCAATCATTCTTAATCATTCTCACAAGTTTCACTGTATGAGTTGAAAAGCATATAAGGGCAAGTGATTTTGAACTTTGAATGTGATGTCCCCAATCCTTGCTACTTTGAAACTTTGTGAGTCTTTTTTTATTGTCAATATTTTTTCGTGTTCTGGGGTGTCATTTCGCATTCTTGGGTGTTGGAGTGATTCTGGGAATGGTGGAAATGCATTTAGGTGGTTGATGCCTCTGTTTTGAGTTAAGACCGCACAAACGATCGCTCGAACAGTAACGTTGGCCTTTAAGTATCTTGTTTTGCAAACAAAACTTCTGGGAGTGTGTATTCTTCGCTCGAGCAAAGGTTCATCACTCAAGTGGTCTTTTGCAAAGAGAAGAGAGATTTTGGGAGTTGGTATTTTTTGCTCGAGTTCAGGATTGCTCACTCGAGCGGTCTTAGAATTTGAATTGATTGCTCAAGCGCAGGATTGTTTGCTTGAGCGGTCTATCCATAGTATGCTTTGAAAACGTGTCCAATCACTTGAAAGTTGAGCCCTTACACACTTTCATTTCACTTTTCACTTCACTCTCTCTTTACATTGACTCTCACTCCCTATAGCATTTCTGGCTTAAACCTGACCTATTGTATGTTTTGGATCTGGGTTTCGTTGTCTTTTATAGTTATTAGTAGCTTGTTTCCCTTAAACCTCTTTGAGTTTGGCTATTGGATTGTATTGGTTGTGTTTGGAACAGGTTGGTAGCATGTTTTTCATGTTGTTGATGCCCAGAATTTGGCTTCTACGCTCGAGCGATCTTTGACAACTCCTAGCACTTTGGCATGTTTACAAAACTTCTGAGAGTTTGTATTTTCTGCTCGAGCATCATTTATTGCACTCGAGTGGTGACGCCTTTTTCCTTGTGTCTTGGCGCTCAAGCGTTACTTCCTGTGCTCAAGTGGTAATTATTTTTGTGTCTAGATGCTCAAGCATCACTTATTGTGCTCGAGCGGTCTGTGTGTATATCATATCGCAGAACCACCTTTTTAGGTCACTTTGTCATTTCACTCTCTCTCTAAACACTCCAAAAACCCTAGATCTAGACACTCTTTCTCTCAAACTTACCTTCTCTCTATAAAAACACCAAGATCTAGTGATTTCTTCACCCTACTCCCTTTGTTAAAATGGTAGAACACTCCGTGGGCTCTTTTTTCATCCGAACAAAAGTGGATTTTGGCTTGTTTGAGGTTTCTTCACTCTCTCCTTAGTCTTCTAGCTTTGAGGTAGGGATTCTCCACACTCTAGTATGGGTTTTGTCTTTGCTATTTGCTATTTCAAAGGATTATGGTTGTTTGGGGGGTTTTTGGCACAAACCTAGGGTTTGAAATCAAAATGTAAAAGAGGGGCTTTCAAATGGTTTCCTGAAAAAGGGTTGTGATTATAAATTTGGGATTGATATATGTTGAAATGAGATATTTCTTGCATTGAAATGGATTTTCAAAGAGAGAGGGGTTTTGCCCTAAAATATAAATGTTGATATTGTAAAGTGAACATGGGATTGATATTGGAAATTGTGAAATTAAATAGATATTGATGATGACGATGGAGTTAGATATGTATTATCACTCCCATTTGAGATTTTGGAAAGTGTATCTTTAATGAAATTTATTTATCTATTTTGGGCTATTGGTGGAGGATAATTATGGGTGTTGTAGAAATTGCATGAGAATTAGGTGAACTAAAACTAATTTCTCATCCATGTACACTGACCATTGTTGCTTATTTTAATACATTGAAAATGTATATGATTTTGAGAAAAAAAAAAGGGTGAACATTGGAAAGAGGTGTATATCATCAAATCAAGTTAGCCTGTGTGTCCAAGATGAAAGTCTCGAAAAACGCGTGCATACATGGGTGTCAGTTCCTGTGGACGAAATATCCTTAAAATGACAATAGTAGTGCTTATGTAGGCTACGTTTACATGGGTGTCGTTTGACGGTTTCCCGCGAACGAAATATTCGTGAAAGGTTGTACTAGTTTGAGATCTCGCTCTATTTTCTATGGTAAAGGACATGATTTTGAGAATTGTGATATAAATTTGACATCGCATGGTTTTGGAAAGAAATGTAAAACATTTTGGCATGGGCATTGGATATGCATTCACTTTATGACATTGTCAAAATTTATACATTGTGTTGTAGTATTTCTACTAGGCTTTGGCTCACTCTATGTGGAAAAACCATTTTCAAGTGCTGGTAGTATGCCTCGGCCAAAGACTTAGCTTAGGAGGACTATAGAGCTAAAGGCTCATTATTGTTATCTTGTATTTAAATTTTGTACAAGCCTAGGGCTTTATTTGTATTAAGCTTAAGACTCACTGTAGCTTGCTTTTCGTGCTCTTTTCGGATACGATAGCCCTACAGTTCGGACTCCCGTAGTTCTGAATCTGATCTCATAAGTGCAATGTAAAATAGATAAATACGAAAGAGTCTAAATCCAACAAATCTTTTGGAAAATTGATTTTGAATGAAAATGCAAAAATGGACTACTCTGCCATATACAGAGTTGCCACCTAAATATTTTTAGAAAATTTAGAAAACCCGAGACTCATGCCAAAGGCCACTTATTCATCATCACCAAAGTGTCTCAACTTGGGAACTTAGGTACGAGAGGAGAAGGTCATGAATTGAGCACCCCACTCGCCCAATCAAAGATCAACATCTACTAATCATGATGTGATTCTTATTTATATTATATGCTTTCGTTCCAATTATTAGGCTATTGTTACCATGTGACACACACAAGTATAGACTAATTTGCAAGAAATGAAACATTTGATTTCATGTTTGTTTTGAAAGTTGTTTGAATACGTACTACTTGAAAAAGTAGGCTCGTATGTAAATCAATCAAATTATCCTAATTTAAGCAATTCGCTTCCATCCATAGGCATTCAAACAGGTATAGCACTTAAGCACTTAGTCTCATGGAAAATATGCTCAATATGTTAGCAATCACACACATGCAATATGCTAAAGTAATAAATGCTCACCTAGTACTCCACTGCAAGCCAAAAGAAATAAAAGAGTTAGAAAAAATGCATGATCCTACTGATGCAAAATGATTAATGCAACACATGCAATATGCAATTAATAGGCTCAGCTACTAGCATGACATGTGAATCACTTTGATAACATGCAGTTTAAGCATGTTTTCAAAGAAGCAATAAATGATAATGCTTGTTAGAATGATGCGCCAAGCCTAATGCATGCAAGACAATAGATACAAATCATGAGAAACGCTAAGTAGACATGATGCTGTACACTACCTATCATAAGCAGGTAAATAAAAAGGAGAAAGACATGGGGTTGGAAGACATTCACACATTATTACATATTAGCCCTCGCGCATGAGGGTCCGTATAAATGTCCTAACTAATTACTACGAATTATCTAACTATTACAAACCAAATGAAATAAATTAACTAAACTAGCTAATTATTACAAATTGGGAATTGAACGAACTAAGTAATTAACTGTTACAAGTTCACCACTGTAAGTACAACATACTACTATAACAACATAATTTAAATGGGCCCCAAAATGCTGAGGATGGCTCATGCATGAACGCGGATTTCCACCTGAAAATGCCTCTGTTTGGCTGCCAAAATGCTTCTATTTTCCAATCAGAGAATTGCACTATTTTTTTGCCTCTACCCCTGTTCTACAGGAAAAAGGAAACTGTCTAGCTAAAAAAAGGTGGTCGGCAGGCCAGAAGTGGTAGTTGGCTACCCACTAATAGTGGCCTGCCGCTCAGTAAAGATGGCTTGCCGGCCACTAATGTTGGGTTTCTCCTGCTGCAACAGAAAATAAACAGAGCACAAATAGAGCATTCTCAAGGGATGTTTGTCCACCCTGCCTCTCCTTATCATCAGACAGATCAAATGAGGAGTAGGCTCGAATCGCAAGCTATCAATAGATGCAAATTCATTGCATGATAGCCTATGAATTAAGGGATACAATCTCAATAAATGCAAAATTAAAGACTCATGAACCTCTTCCCTATCATGATATTGATCAAGGGAAGCGGTTGACATCGACTGTTGAACTGTTTTCATCACTAACAAGTATGAAACGAATCAAGAATTAATGGGTTCAATTAACATCCGATTGAACCCCAAATCATTTTATTATCTTGCTCCATTTTAAGCCATTGATTACCCCTTTTTAATTACCTTTCCATTCATTAGTCTGTTTTGTCCACTAAAGGAGAGAAGTGTCAAACTAAGGGTTAGTTTAGGCATGAGAGAGATGTCATGCCGTTGGTAATGAACTTCCGAAGAGATTAAACCATTAAGCACAACGATCTCTATCTCAAGCTTAAAGAGACAATCAGTTTGAAATGACTCTCAAAGTAAGGAAAAAGTTGATAAAGGAGAGAAGTATAGAGATGATTAGAGGTGATCACAAGTATGGAAAACTTGAAATAAATGTTATTAGCTCTAATAGGTTGGTGTCTAATGTCTAAAACACCAAACCTATGAGGACTATTACACTACAAGCATGCTATACAAAGCACAAATGAAACTACCAGCCTAAAATAGTCCCAAAACAGTCAAAAATAGTACTGAAATTTATATGGGAATGCTTGAACAAGTGAGCTACCATATGGAGAAAATTAAGCTAGTAAACAAGCACAAGAAGTAGAGGCTAACCCCTTCATTTTTCGAACTTAAAAACACCATTTTTAACCTCTGAAAACTTCTGAAAGTCAATGGTAAAAAACCCAAAAAAAGTTGATGACAGGGTGGGAAACACAAAGGTAAAGGCCTAGAAGACAAGGGTTAAAGAGGGGTGGTCCACTCCTCTACCCTTAATGGCTTTAAACCACAAGTTTTAGCCCATAATTACAGGTGAAAAATAGTATAAAAACAACAATAAAAGATGCTAAATAAGGAAAAGAAGCTTGGGGTTATACCTCTTGAAGAGGAATAACCCTTTAAATTACAAACCACTAATTTCACACCCTCAAGAGCTTAAAATGCAAACTCAATCACCTTAGCAAATAACCTTCAAGGTTTGGTTTGGAGTGTCTGAGCAAAGGATATAGGAGTTGCAAGGGAGAGAGAGAGAGAGAAAGAGAGAGATGTAGAGAGAGAAATATTTTCCAAGATTTTTTACTCCACAAACTTTTCTAACCCTAAATTATGAGAGGGAATCATCTATATACAGAAATATATGAGACTATCTCATAAATATCCATACAGACATAGTTGGCAAAAAGATATGAAATTTTACATAAGTGGGCGGTAGGCCACTAATAATGGGCGGCAAGCCACAAGTGGGTCTGCTGGTCCCTTGGATGGTCAGACTTGAAAAACTACTGTTTTAGTCCAAAAACAAGGCGCAAGTTTGTAGGTTTTTGAGGCTCAAAAGTGAGGTTTTCTACTGAGGAATGTCAAGCATTTGAATAAGCATGTACATTCATCATCGAGTGATCAATCGGTGGCACCCAAGTCTTAAGGGCGGTCAAAAATGAGGTGTCTACAGTTACCCCTCTTTGACAGAGCTCAGAGTCATGAAATGACATGAGTGAATGTCAAAGCCTAGAGACGACCCATTTTGACAAAGCCTTAAGACTTAGGCAAACAATCAGGACATAAATTAAATTAGTTGAGCTCGAAAGCTGCCTACATATCCCTTTGCAAGGAATCAAACCAGCGTAGGTCAGGGGCCGAATACGACGCGATATGTACGATGCGATGCAACAAGTGAAAATACAAGAGAGCAAACTACTCGAAACTTATGAACATGTGACGCAAGGCAATACAACAATTGAAATCAATAAATGAGAGCACTCTTGACTATGCTTCCGCACACAAGAAACAATCCCAACTAAACCCGCGTGCAGAAAGGTTAACAAAAGATGAGCCCAAACTACACTTCCGCTACCGCATGGCGAGATAATCCTAACTACACTTCCATGTAGAGAGGATAAAAGCAAACTAAGCCACACTATCGTGTGGCGAGACAATCCTAAATACACTTCCGCATAGAGAGGATAAAAGAAAACTAAGCCACACTTCTACGTGACAAAATAATCCTAACTACACTTCCACGTAGATAGGGAAACGACAATAACCCAAACTACACTACCGTGTAGGGAAGCAATCCTAACTACACTTCTATATAGAGAGGATAAGGGCAAACCAAGCCACACTATCATGTGGCGAGGAACAAGAACAACCAAGCTACACTACTGCATAGCGAGGTGATCCTAACTACACTTCCGCGTAGAGACGACAAAAGAAAACCAAGCCACACTACTGCATGGTGTGGAACAAGAACAACCAAGCTACATTACCACGTAGCAAGGTGATCTTAATTACATTTCTGCGTAGAGAGGACAAAAGCAAACCAAGCCACACTACCGCGTGGCGAGGAACGAGAACAACCAAGCTACACTACCGCGTAGCAAGGTGATCCTAAGTACATTTCCGCGTAGAGAGGACAAAAGCAAACCAAGCCACACTACCGGTGGTGAGATAAAAGGGAGGGAATCCAAATCACACTCACATGAGAAGGGTGGACACCATGATGCACATGAATGCAACACAATACAACAAATTAAAAATCAGTATGATGACAACGCATGTTCTACACAACATAATAAATGACCGACATAAAATGTAATGCATGTTATATGCAAGAATCGAAAAGCATGTTCTATGCGAGCAAATTGAAAGCATGTTCTATGCTCTATACAAACCAGATAAACATATGAGTTATGACCAATGGAATGCACACATGCAACATAAGAGGTATATGAGAGTGCACGTTCTATGCAAAAGAAAATATTAGACATGTAAATCGACAAAACAAACAAAAGCGATGCTTGACAACAACCTTAGATTTACCCCCTCCCCCTGAGGGCCTTGCAAAATGTGCAAAAATGATACACCTTGTTCATATTTGAAATTGGGGCACCTTCGCGAGCCGAAGTACAGTGGGTATTGGAACAGCACAACCAAAACATAGTTCCAAGCCCCTCGGAAATCAAATCCAATTCAAATACCTCAATCCTTCTTTCTAAACCCAACATAGGACTTCCTATACACTGTTAGGGAAAAAGGGGAACAAAACCAACACTAGGCCACAAAAGGACCTTGCCCGCCACTAATAGTGGTTGGCCAAAATGCAAAAATCGGAGACAAATCGGGCATTTCGGCTTGGGTCTATTTAAACACATCATCAAACTTCATTTCCTCATACCCACATGACCGAAATCCTTCCCTCTCTCTCTCTAGCTGCTTCCTCTCTCTAGATTTGTTCTTCATACGCATTTTCCAACGCCCCACGCAAACTTTATTCGTAAAACGCTTTTGGTCCTCTTCATTTTGAACCGATCAGATTTTGTTTTCGTTGATTTTTTTTTAGTTTTCAACACTTTGGGCTTGTTTCCCTCAAGTTTTTCTTGGGTTTTGTGAACTTTCATGGGTTTTGACTTTTGTACCATTTTCTCTCTCCTAGGGTTGACTTTTCCAAGTTTTCCTTCTTTTTCCTTATTTTTCTTCAGTTCTCACCCACTTTTCACCCACTTTTCAGATGGCGGATGACATTCCTAATGGTGGGGCCCCTTCCGAGGTCCCTTTGTTTCCACCTGCTATCAAGGTTGAGGAGCCTATAGCTGCTGAGGCTGGTGAGGTAGCGAAGGACATTGCCACCGATTTTGAGGCAGAGGCCGAGGTCTTTGCCCCAGGGCTCGAGCCTGAACCTAGGTTACTACCACTGAGGGTGAGGCCCTTTGATCTAACCACATACCACCCCCGCACACACACAATGGCGCTTGGAGCTCCACACAAGTTTCCACACGTCACACATGAGTTAAAAACATAAACCTATACATGTATCTACATTATATTAGGAAAACCAAATAAGCACATAGTCACATAGAGCACATACGAGTTATTGTCCTAAGATACCAACTAGTCCCACAATGCTCAAGGACCTCCAAGTGGAAAAAGCATTGATCATGTGCCTTTCCAAAAGTATTTCGACGAATGCAATAGGCGCAAGTTGTATCCTAGAAGCTTAACCCCTTGACCACAGTCACATAAACACATAAAGCATACAAAGCAAACTAACGCCCCTTCCTAGCATGATAAACCCAATGTGGCAAAAGCCATGTCCCATATGCTTAGGGTGTTCAAACTCAGTTAGCTCTGATACCAATTTGTAACGCCATTAAATTTATAAACCTTTATATAGTCAATTTGATTAAATGTTCACCGGTTATTACCAAATAAATCCATTCTCATAAAAAAATACTTTAAGAAAAATTTTATCTTTCATTAAGTAAATCTCGTTCTCATTGAATTATACTAAATTATTACATCTTGCACTCATAATACCAATTATAATTCACAAATTAGAGAAATCAAAGTTAAAGATGCCCTAATGGCGTACAAGTTTCAAGAGCAACTCCTTAATTACGCAAAAAATATGGATATTTAGTCCTAAAACATATAAAATCCAATGCGCCTACATGCTCCATTCAAAAATCTACCATGCCATGTCACTTGGGCGGAGTTACACCATCAATTTCTGAAATGTTGTTAGTTTCGGGGTAGCTAATGCCCAATAAGAAATACTATTAACAAGACATAAATGATCGAGATGCATATAATTACGCCATGCACTTGTTAAGATAAAATCCATATTTTCTCTTTTAAAATAAAAAATGTTCAATGTGTAATTTCCATTCAAAGTCTCATCTACAACCATAGGCTAGTAAATACACTATGACATCATAAGAAAGAACCGCAAAACCATACATACATATATAGATTTATATATAGAAAATATTCCCGCATTTGCCAACTCTAAAAACGGCGAGACGATGAGCACCCAAAACCTTTTTCTTCCACATTTGCCGACTCTTGAAACGACGGATTTGTGGACACCCAAAATCATATTTTTCACATTTGTCAACTCTAAAAATGGCAAGCTTGTGGACACCCAAAAACCTTTCCCATATTCGTCCGACAATAAGTTCAAGACAGGCAATTGGGCACCTTGACTCCAAGCACGGGTACCAAATACAACACACAACTTAGTTCCCAAAACATGACTTAACTATCTAGACTCATACGCTATTTACCTCCTTTGACATTTTCCAAACATCCACAAGATTGTAAAATCATATGAGAAAAATTGTAATGCACATTTTGCATGAGTTTTCAAATTCAATGTATTTAAAGTTTATTCAATTCATAAACAAGATTTAACAATACCAACAACAAGAGATTACTCCAACTACTCAATTCCACAATTCCCTTATTCATCTATTTCAATACATGTATCCACTAAGGTTCACAAAACCTCATGTCTCAACACCATTACCACAATCATTCACCCAATTTCAAGATTTAGTAGTCAATTGAGCCAAACCCCATTAGTTAATCAAGTTTGAAAACTAGGGTTTTTGAGAAAATTGGGGCTTTTCCCTCTTTTACATTTAAAGGGTCAATTTTTATCATCAACAACAATAATTAACAAAACATTCATAGTCTTCCTCAAAAAATTTGGGTATAAGCCCTTTTTATTTATCAAACTCTCTTTATATCACAAAATCATCTCATACATTATTATAACTAAGAAAATACCACACACACACACACACATATATATATATATATATCAAATAATAAATATATCAAGTTAAAAGTATCCACATCTCAAGAATAGAGACAAGAAAACAAATATCCAAAGAGAACTTCAAAGGTAAGGCGATTCAATCAGTAGACATGTTGGTCTTCACTTCCTCTTCACTTTTCTTGCAAAATCGAGGATGTATCTTTGGTAAAAGTAGAAGAAATCAAGGTTAGAAGGCTAGGGTTTCATATATGGAGGAGAGGGAGAGGAAAGAGAGAGGAAAAGTGACAAGATTTGGAAAAATAGGAATTTTAAAGTGCTGACTGCGGACAGACCACTCGAGCGGGCAAAGCTTGGCTTGAGCGGTGAAATTAAGCTCTTAGAATTCTAAACAGACCGCTCGAGCGATCAAAAGTTTGCTAAAGCGGACTTGCATCCAACACAGGTTCTCAAATTTCAAACAGGTACAACTCCCTTGTCCGGACTCTATTTTAGGTCGTTCTTGTGTCAAAATTGAAGTCTTAGAAATAAGCTTTCCAGTGGTTCTAGCCTCACATCTAGATTCAAAGTGTAAATGGAGAAAAAGGTAAAAGAGTGAAGACCGTTTACGGAACAATTATCCGAACAAATGCTTTTGGTTCGATCATACTATACCATTATGATACATCCCAATCAACACTCTAATGTCAATCAAAGAGACTCTAGTTATAGTAATAAGAGAGTCCAAAAAAATCCTATTAGTCCAAGAAGTACAAATGTTGTACGTTGATTGTTTGGCGTTTATGGTCTTGTTGTTTTTCATTTTTATTTTTTTATTTTTCTTAATCTATATGTTGTTTATTTTAATATAACTGCTTTATATCTTTCTCCAAAAAAACATGTTGTGGCAAGCTAGAAAAAAAAAAATGTATATATATATAAGTTGAATTCAATTTGTGTTGATTTTTTATTATACAGGCATGCCTCCTAAGAAGCATATTTTCGGATTTGGAAAAAAAAAAAAAAAAAAGAGCAAGATGTGGAAAATTTTGTTCAATCTCAATTAAGAATGCTCAATAAATATTTGGGTAACAAGAAACAAATAGAGAGTTCATGTTTAGTTGAGGAAGATTTTGTGATTGAAGAACCTAATCAACGTATAAATGAAAATGATAATAAAGATTTGGTGATTGAAGAAACAAATGAATTTATGAATGAGAATGAAGATTTGGTAAATGAAGAACCCAATGAAAGCGAAGGTTTCGATGTTAAATGTAGACTGTTAAATACTTATGACCCAAGTTATTAGGATAAGATTGATAAGAGTTTTGGAGATTTGTTAGTTGAAAGTGATCCTATAACAAGTAATGCTGCAATTTTCTTAAGGATGACAAGGACAAACATTTCTCCTTTACATATTACATTCGAGATTTATCAAATGGAGAGAAGTATGATAGGAAATGAGTACTATATTTAGATGCTTCAAATAAACTATTTTGTTTTTGTTATAAGTTGTTTAAGAAAGACAAGAACAAGAACAAGATTCAATTGACTCAGCTTGTTTGATTTCAGGATTCAAGATTCACTTTTCAGAGAAATTGAAGATTTTCGTTTTTTGCCTTCTTTTTGTTTTCACTGAATTTTTTTAATATTCTAACCAGTTTTTTTAATTTTTAAATACGCTTAACATAAATACACTTAAAAGGTATAAAAATTCACTAAATACCAGATATACCAAAAAAAAAAAAAATTTTGAGAATTCAGTACATTTTCGTATTCTTGTGTATTTATTGATTTTTTACAAATATTTTACTTTTTATCTCAGTAAGGTGCATTTAAAAAAGTTTTTTAAAAAATTGTTTAAAATTTTAAAAATATTTACTGAAAACAAGAAAACATGAAAAATTAAAAACTCAAGTTCTAGAAAATTGTATCCAGAAAATTAAAACCAAACACAAATGGATTTCAAGACTGAAGAATCTAGGTCACAAGCTTAGAAGTCAAAAAACTAACAAGAAGCTCACTACTTGTAATGAGCAAATGAATTGAATTGGAAATTAGATTGCAAAAGAATAAAACAATTAATAAAAGTGTTCAATTGTTTAATAAAGAGAGAAATATTAGAAAAAGTGTTACTAAGGATAATTGTTGTTGTAAAAAAGTCTTGCTAAAAATAATTTAGCTTTTAAGCATTAGATAATGAAATGAGAAGATCTATCAAGAAATAAATTAAATTTTTTAAGCTTAGTTGAAAAGATTGTGGAATTGTGGCTTTTAGAATAAAGTTTGAATTTACTAAAGTAGAAAATCTCAATTTCATAACTGAAGTTTGCGCATTATGAGATCAATCCCTATCTATCTCAATGATCTGTACTATTCATTTCATTTGACAATCTAAGACACAACATGCATGCAATAAATTGGGTTGACCAGAAATAAATACCCACATGATCAATTCACATATATTACAATAAATAGACAGTCTATTATTAAAAATATATATGTTATATAGATAAAAATGATATGATGGTATGACAATCAACGTTGGATCAATGTGATATTTCGCATGAATAATCTTCTCATCAAATGATATGAACATTTTAGATCATCGAACTGAGTTCAAGTTTATCCTATAACGAGTTATCTTTACCATAAGGTTGAGATCTTCAATTTTTAGTAAATTCGAATTCTTTAGATCAACTATTAGATGATGACTAAATAAATAACGTGTTTGACAGTATGTGGATGGGTTATTTACATGAAGACCCCGTAAACTATTAAGAAATATCACTTCGACCCCTAAATCATGAAAGCATACAAATGGGCCACATAAACTATTGAAAAGTATCACTTTGCCTCCTAAACTATAAAAGGCATACAAATGGACCCCTTCAATTATAAAAATGTACTAATTGGATCCCTTAACGGAATGGGTTAAAGTGAAATACACCAATAATTTAGGGGATCCATTTGTATGCTTTTATAATTTAGCAGGTCAAAATGATACTTTTCAATAATTTAGAGATCTCCATATAAATAACCTTACGTGGATTTGAATTATTGGTCCCTAAAAAGGAATAATTCGTCAAGAGTCAAAACTCAAAGGTAGTCAAATTGTTTGTCTTTTTTTTTTTTTTGATCGAAAATTGTTTGTCTCAAATTATAAATTTATTTACAATATAATTTTCCTTTTTTTTTTTTTTTCAGTGGGTAAAACCCGAAAATAGATTATAAAGCCTCCAAAAGAATTAAAGAAAATAAAGTTTGTGGAACCTCTTCCATCAAAATAGACATCCCTGTCAATTTGGCAACCATTTGAGCTAACCCATGAGCTACTTGAGTGCAAGTGTGAATACTACGTACTGCTGTTTTCGATAACCTCTCTCTCTCTCTCTCTATAAACCTCCACCCCCGGGCCTCACTTTTGGCTGGCCGGCCGCCGCCTTTGGCTATGGCGGTCGGCTGGTCCAGCTTCCTCTTCTGTTAGTGTGTTGTTTTTTTCATTCAATAACTTCATACCCACAATGTTTTCTCACTTAGCTGTGTTTCATTGCTGCTGGTCCAGCTGTCTTTGGAGCTGTTTGTTTTTTTTCTCAAGGGGTGCTTGGTTTTGGGGTCAAAACAGAGTTGATGGTGGTCGGTTTTGGACCGGAATAGAGGGTGATTTAATCTGGTTTGGAGTTTCATTCGGGCGCTCCTGTGCGAGTGGGAGTTTGAGGGATGAATGTTGGTTCGGATCTATGGAGTTGCTTCGATCCAGATCTATGATCTGAGAGTTCAGATCTAGATCCAAATCTTCGATCCAGATCTAAGATTCCATTCGAGCGCTCCTTTTCGAGTGGGTGCTTGAGGGGTGTACTTCATCCAGTTGTATCCAGTGGGTGTGTTCTGGAGTTGGCAGTGGTTTTGTTTCGCCATCGGGTGTGTTCGTGTTCGGATGAGGAGCTGCCGTGGGTGTTCAGATGGTAGCAGCAGGTTGAGGTGGGTTCGAGTTCGGATTGGTAGCAGCAGGTTGGTAGCTGCCGTGGGTGTGAGAAAGAAGAAGATCTTGGGTTTTGGTTCTGCAGTGGGTTTTGGTTCTGCAGTGGGTTTGGGTGGCTCGGCTGGCAGTGTGAGTTAAAAGAGGTGCTAGCATGGAGTTATAAGATGGTTCCATAGGTTAGGAGGTTGGTGTACCATGGTAGAGAAGGAACATTGTGGTGGATGATGATGGCTGCAGGAGCAGGGTGGTAAGCGAGTCCGCAAGGGGCAACAGCAGAGGGGAAGAAGGGGCTGATGATGGTGAGTCAGTAGAGGTAGGGGCTGATGATGATGAGTCAGCAGAGGTGTGGGCTTTGGGTGTGCAGCAGGCGTGGGTTCTGGCTTTGGTGGCGTGCGTGGTTCTTGGCAGTGCAGCAGCATGGGTGTGCAGCAACATTGGGAGTTGTTTTGTTTAGTTTGGCTATTTTGGAGTTGGTGTTTGGGTTTGTGTGGGTTAATGTTGTGGGGAGTATTGTATTTTGTTTTATAGTTAAGTTCTTCTTAACTCTTTCTTTTTTTTTTCTTTTTTTTTTTTTTAAGAAAAAAAAAATTCGTAAGGCCAAGGGGTTGGTTGTATGAATGCGAGTAGCAGTAGTAGGGGTATTATGTACTTTTCGAATCTCTCTCGATGCATGTCATCTGCATGTACCTTTAATTTCATACTGTTAATGAAATTTTTCTTTGCTGATCAAAAAAAAAAAAACCCATGAGCTACTTGATTGCCAATCCGAGGGGTATGAGAGATACCAAAATGCCCAAAATGTCAACTGTTCTCAAACGCTTCTTGTAATAAGTGACCATAGGGTGAAAGCGAGTAATCCTCATCTTGAATAGCTTCAATTATAGCTGCCCGGGTCTAGACCCGACCCTTACTATTCTTTTCTATTGAGTGCACACTTGTTTGGGGTTGTATTATGCTTCATTGAAGTCCTTTTGGTACAGGGAACCTTGGTTTTGAGCTTTGAATTCTAGAAGTAGTCTATCCTGTAGGTGTGGTCGCAACTGTGAGGGGTCGCAACCAGTCCGTGACTAAAAACCAACTTCAGGTGCTTACGTTAAAAGAAGTTGCATAGCTCGCAATGGGCCATGAAGGAGGTTCGTGACCTGCATAGTTTGCGCCTGCGGTGTGCATGTCACGCCCATAAGGTGGGGTTCGCGCCTGTGATGGTGCCTGCGATCAAAATCACCTTCCAGTACTTTCTGCGGAAAGTGGTCGTACCGACGTGGGTGGCCTGCGACATGCTTAGTCACGCCATGACCCCGGCCGCGATTATCTCTTTTGCACTCGCGATGTGTAGTTCACACCCATGATGATCCAGGTTATAAATAGAACCTCAGTAATTTGGCATTAGGTCCATGGTGAAAATCTGAAAACACGCACGGTGTAGGTCCAAGTTCCTTCCGGTTAGGAGCCAGTAAAATGGTTTTGCTAGTGCTTGGAAAGCCTACTTACAGACACTAACCTAGGGATTATTAAAGTCATATTTATCGCCTCGTTTTCAGGTTTAAAGAAAGTGTTGAAGGGTGGTTTTGAAACTCTTTCATAGTATTGTTTCAAAAGGAAAAGACTCATGTTTTAATCATGGCATCATATGACATTGTTAAACATCATACATGTTATTAAAATTATCTCTAGTGGGCTTTTAGTTTATCCTATGTGGAAAACCATTTTCCAGTATTGGCAGCGTGCCTCCACCATGGTGATAACTTGGAAGGATATTAGAGCTTAGAGCTCTTTTTTGTTGTTTTTCTTTTGTAAAGCCAAAGACTTCGTTGTATTGGATTTTGTAACTCTTTTGTTGTAACTGAGATATGCCTTGGAATTTATAGCCATTAAGGTATGAACTTGTAATAGTTTAGGTGTTTTTTATCGATCACTAGCAATAGATTCATGTTTTAGAATAAATGAATGTGTTAACTCATGTGATATGATTTTGTAAAAGCCTAAAGGACATCTATGAATGAAATACAGTTTTAGAAATGTTTCTTGCACTGAATGGTTGAGATTAATTAAGCTTCCGCATGTTTAACAAGAGATATTATGAGTAGTTCAATATCCATATTTTTTTGGGGGCGTTACATTAGTTGTAGTGAGTGAATCCCCTTCCAAATGAACATCACAAAGGCTCAATTCTGAAGAAAAAGTCACAACCCTCAAAGCAGGAAAACCTTCAGCACACTCCAGACCTCCCCAGCACTGTATCTACTTCGATAATGTCGCAATCACAACATGATTGTGGTAATGAATTATCACTCTAACCCCGATCGCCTTCAGTTGTCTAAACACCACACCGTCAAAATTCACCTTCAAACTCCCATTCGACAGAACTGTCCAGTGAATGTTGGGTCATGCATTTGGCAATCCAGCAACCCGACTAATCGCTTGATTAAAGACACCCATAAGATCACACTCCCTTAATATCCATTAGCGCCTGTCAAACCCCATTGAGTACAGCTTGGTTACAGGCAAACCATAATCCCCAGCATAATGCGAAGAACAAACTCAAGCCATCATATCATCATACAATACAAAAGCGAGCTTTCAAGTTGGGGCCCTTATAAAATAAAAAAAATATTATTATTATTATTATTATTATTATTATTATTATTATTAATGAAATAGTAAGTACTAATAATTTTTTTCCCCTAGCATCCATAACATTCGTTGAATATAATTAATAAGATTTTAGTTGCATAGGCTACAATCTCAAGAAATCATTACAAAGGCTTAAAAAAAAAAGTTTAATTTTGTTGCTTCATTGATTAGCAAAATTCAGTTTACAGAATTTAAAAAATAAAAAATAAAAAGGCCTTTATATTCTTCATTATCAAGATGAAATGTAATGAAATTTGAAATAACAAACAAGATCAATAAATGAAATTAGAAAATCACAAGTCTAAAACAAAAATTATTAATGTAAAACATAAATATATTTTATTTATGGTAAATAAAAATCTTTGAAGGATCAAGTTTATTATAATTCAATTTTGACTTTTGTTAGGACAAGATTAGATTTGCGTAAAGAGGAAATATTATTTTACCCCTCAAATTTTCGCATATTTTTTAATTTTATCTCCAAACTTCGATTAATATCAATTTTACATCCAAACTTTTTAACTTTTGGTCAATTTGGCCTCTGCCATCATATTCTATCTACAAGTGGACGGAATGTGATGACGGGACACTAAAGTTCATTTGGAATTCATTTTACCCCTCAAATTATACTTAAAAATCAATTTACCCCCCAAAGATTAAAAAAAAAAAAACAAAACAAAACAAATTAAATTGCAAATAATATATACTTTACAAAAAAAAATTAAAAAATATAAAAATCTTTATTTAGAATTATCTTGAGATTATAAAGTATAGATAATTCAACAAACATGTCGTATCCGTACCGGATACTTGTCGACATATGATATTTCTACATATGTATCAAGTACACAAAATACGTACTCTAATTTTTCATTCTTATTTTTTGGCGTACTCAGACATATCTAGTATATACCCAAGTAATGATGTACCTTAGTCAAAACATTTTTTTTTTCTATTACAAAAATAAAATTCCTGTTACTAGATTTCTTTTTCATTTTTAGTTTTGTACTTAGTATGATTTTAAAATTAAATTATGTTTTGTAAGTTATTTAATATAATGATATTTAATTTTGATTTATCTTATACATGTACTTTTAGTATTAAATGTCAATTGTATATTGGATTTAACAAATTAAACCACTTAATCAATTTTTGTATTATTCCAAATAAAAAACAAATATTTTTTTACAAATGTATTAAGCCGTACCCATGTCTTTTTTTTTTTTTTTTTTAGATTTTACCATGTCGATATACTCATATTGTACTAATACTAGTACTCATACATGTTCATGTGCTTTATAGGTCTCAAATTATCTCGAGTCAGTCCTGGAGAAACTTATTGAGCCGAAAATTTCTTGGCTACTCTATATGTGTGTACGAACGCAATTGTAATTAGTTTATTACCTAAATTAATTTCAATAGAATTGATTAACTAATAATAATTTCAAAATTGAGTAGGAAAAAAATTTCAAAATTCGGTAAGTACCCAGTACTGGTACGACATATTTTTTAAAATATCCATACTTCATAGTCTCAAGATAATTCTAAATGAGGATTTTTATATTTTTTATTATTTTTTTTTTTTTTGCAAATTATGTTATTTAAAATTTATTTTTTTCATTATTGAGATAAAAAAAATCATTTATTAAATATTTAAATTTAATTTTTTTTATATTTGGGAGGCGAATTGATTTTTAAAATATAATTTGGGGGGTAAAATGAAATTCTAAATGAATTTTAGTGTCACGTCAGCATATTTCATTCAATTGTAGACATAATGTGATGACAAGGGCCAAATTGATCAAAATTTCAAAAATTTGAGAGTAAAATTAATATTAATCGAAATTTGAAGGTCAAATTAAAAAACGCATGAAAGTTTGGGTGGCAAAATAATATTTTCTTGCGTAAATCACAAGTTGAAAGTGGGCCTTCCTTTCTTTCTCTAATTGCTTAGATGTTTTGTTTCTTTTTTCATTTGGACCTTTAGTTTGGGCTTTAGTTTAGGCTTTGGTAAGTTCTTTTTAGATCTTATATTAAGAGTTGGAAATTTTGGGGCCCAAAGTGATTAATTTGTGGGCTTAGTCCAAGTCTAACCATAAGTTAAATTAAAGGGGTTGTTTGGAATGTCATAAATAAGTATACTTTTTGACTTTTTAGACCAAAAAGTTGAGGAAAAAAATATGGTTGTTTGGGTTAACTTTTTGACTTTTTATGAAAAAATGTGTATTAAAAATTTGTACAAATTAGTGTGTAGGAGAAAATTAGGATTGGGAGTTGTGCAGCCGTACTTTTTGACTTTTGATCAATAGTGATAACTTTTTAATTTTTTGAGTAATTTTTTGACTTTTTGACTTTTTGGCTTCATGCCAAACTTGGCCTCAATTTCCTTATAATTTGTTTAGTCTTTTGAGATTTCTTATGCCAGGGGAAGTCCCATTGGTGTGTGAATTACATAATTAGCCCAAGATATACAAAGGTGTGTGCTATGTTGAGGCACAAAATAGGAATTTGGCCATTCCATGAAATTACACATTTGGCTCAAGCACACTAACGTTATGTTTGGTTGAAAGATTTAAGAAAGAATTTGGAAATGAAAAGAGAAGGAAAGTGAAATATGAATAAAATATATATACATTGCACATACTTTTACATACTTTTTCTCTTTCTTTTTTCAAATTCCTCTCCAATTCCCCCGACCAAACATAGCATAAAGGTTTTTGTGCTCCCATTTGGCATGTTTTAGGAATCCCACAGATCAAGCATTCCCAAAACAGAAAGAATCCCAAATCAGAAAAATACACCACGATAGATTTGAATATCCACACAATGCGATTCTTCTAGAAAATGGAAACCCGAAATTGCCGTTGGTATCCATAGTGTACACAACCCCTACATTGTGCTTCCATAGTTACATTGTCATATTTGATTTTGGGTTGCAAGACTACGAGCACTGGCGATTGGGGGGATCGGAGCTGCTGCATTCTGACAGAACCGTGGTACAATGGGACGAAAAAGTAAATACTGTTAATTTTGCTGGGTGTGAATTTTTGGGATGAATGTGCTTGGAGTTTGTGCTTTTGTTGGTTTTTTTTTTTTTTTTTTTTTGCAAAATACATGTGTTCGATTTACCTACTCCATTCAATTTGAAGCCTCAATTTGGATTTGTGATTTATGTGATTTTTATGTTTGTTTTGTGAATTCCTATCGTATGAGGTTGCAATGTGTAATTTGTTGATGATGTCGGGTTGGGATACTGAGCAATGAAATTGGGGTGGCCATGGCGGTGTCGGTTCACATACTGTGTTACAATGTGGGAAATCCAATGTGGTTTTTGTGTGCTTTTTTTATGTTTTTTTTTTTTAAATTTTTTCATACGGGGGTACTATGTGTAATTTGTTGTTGATGTGTCTGGGTAATAATGTTGGGATGGCCATGGTAGTGTGGGTTTCTAGACAGTGCAACAAATATACTTGTGAATGTGAATTCGTTGTGCATTTTACGTATTGTGAATCTTATGTGAAATCTACAAGATATGGGCATCCAAAATTTTTTGTTGTTATGTTCTTACATCCACCGGACAAATGTGGATTAACTTTAAAAAACTTTGCGTGGGTAGATTTTACATCATTTTTCACTTTTTGTTAGGCTTTGATGACTTTTGTTCATAATCCGATTACTAACTTAATTTTTAGTTCTCTAATAAGTGCATTTGTTGGTGATGACAACGATTGTTGAAACGGACATGGTGGGTTAATTAATGAGAAATGTTAAGGATCATAAAAAAAATTTCATGAAAATGATCATGAAAGATTTATGACTCTTAGATTACCTTGATTAGTGTGTGGTACTTTATTCTAAATGTAATCCAAATGTCACAAATCTTTCATAATTATTTTCATGAAAAACTTTTCATGATACCTAGCATTGCTGTTAATTAATTGATCTACGGTTGCCTGTGTAATAATAGTAGATTGGTTGTTAAATTTTTGTGCATAATTTGGTTGCTGCTGGTAATTGTGTGTTTGTGAATACTTTGTGTCGATACTCGTGTAAAGTTCAAGTTGCCAATATGAGGTTGATGGTTCTGGAATCAGTTATTATAATGCAACTACAATACACGCTTTTTTTGCCAGTAATTGCCATTTATGCTTGGATCATTGAAGTCACATTGGTCGGGCTACTGCCTTAAATGTATATACATTGACATCGATTTACCACCAAAACGGAATCTCGCTCCCAAATCAACTCCCTGATTCTCTGAAAAACTCCACTCATCTACTACCACCTACCACTACCACTTACTCCACCTACTACACACTCACCTACTCTACTCTTCTATATATAAGAATCATTGTAAACATATTGAATCAATTAATAATACATCAATACATACATAATTGATTCTCTCTCTCTTTCCCTATACATTAAATTTTCTACATGGTATCAGAGCGGGTTTAACACCTAATATTTTCGCTTCACCGGCGGCGGCAATCTTGCCTTTGGCCGCCCGCCGGATCTCAACCTATTCCGCTGTCATCTCTATCAACAGCACAGGCACAACGATATGCTTGTCCGCCTTTCCCAAAGTTCAAACTTTGACCACCAAATGCCCTTTGATATATTTTGCCATCTTCAGTTCGGGAAAATGGTAACCCATAGTTGTCAAGCTCTATAACTGCTTTGGGTGCCTCTCTACACATGTATTGAATAGCATCCTGGTTACCTAGCCAGTCGCTGCCCTTTACTGTGTCATACATGTGCCACCTCCAGTCATCTTCACTCATATTCCCTAATGCAGCATTTATACCACCCTATGCAGCAACGGTGTGTGATCGAGTAGGGAATAGCTTGGTAATGCAAGCAGTATTGAATCCATGCTCAGAAAGTCCTATGGCTGCTCTGAGTCCGGCACCTCCAGCGCCTATAACAACCGCATCATAGGTATGATCAACCACAGTATATGAGGATCGTCCTCCAGTCTGTGATTCAGTGGAGAAGGATCGTTCAATGTAGGGTTTCAGGGATTCGCCGGAGATCGATCGCCGAAGACCACGAGAAACGCACCGCCACATCTCTCTCTCTCTCTCTCTCTCTCTCTCTCTCTCTCTCTCTCTCTCGGCTTGGGGAGAAAAGGAGGACACAGAGCTTTTGTTTGAAGCTTTAACACACATATACACAGACAACACATACAACTCTCTCTCCCTCGGCTATCTTGCAGCGCCACCTTCCGTAGCCGCTGTGCCACCGGCAACTGCGACGGCACCTATCCAACGCCGATTGATTCCACGGAGAAACTCTCATGGGTTTTTCTTCGTGAAATCAATCGGCGTTGGAGAGGTGCCGTCGCAGTCGCCGGTGGCACAGCGGCCGCGGAAGGTGGCGCTGCAAGATAGTCGAGGGAGAGACAGTTGTATGTGTTGTCTGTGTATATGTGTGTTAAAGCTTCAAACAAAAGCTCTGTGTCCTCCTTTTTCTCCCCAAGCCGAGAGAGAGAGAGAGAGAGAGAGAGAGAGAGAGAGAGAGAGAGAGAGATGTGGCGGTGCATTTCTCGTGGTCTTCGGCGATCGATCTCCGGCGAATCCCTGAAACCCTACATTGAACGATCCTTCTCCACTGAATCACAGACTGGAGGACGATCCTCATATACTGTGGTTGATCATACCTATGATGCGGTTGTTGTAGGCGCTGGAGGTGCCGGACTCAGAGCTGCCATAGGACTTTCTGAGCATGGATTCAATACTGCTTGCATTACCAAGCTATTCCCTACTCGATCACACACCGTTGCGGCATAGGGTGGTATAAATGCTGCATTAGGGAATATGAGCGAAGATGACTGGAGGTGGCACATGTATGACACAGTAAAGGGCAGCGACTGGCTAGGTGACCAGGATGCTATTCAATACATATGTGGAGAGGCACCCAAAGCAGTTATAGAGCTTGAGAACTATGGGTTACCATTTTCCCGAACTGAAGATGGCAAAATATATCAAAGGGCATTTGGTGGTCAAAGTTTGAACTTTGGGAAAGGTGGACAAGCATATCGTTGTGCCTGTGCTGCTGATAAAGATGACAGCGGAATAGGTTGAGGTCCGGCGGGCGGCCAAAGGCGAGATTGCCGAAAGGCGTGCCCGACAGAACTCTTCGAGCGGCGAGCCATCAAAAGGCGCACCGAACACATACAACTCTCTCTCCCTTGGCTATCTTGCAGCGCCACCTTCCGCGGCCGCTGCGCCACCGGCGACTGCGACGGCACCTCTCCAACGCCGATTGATTCCACGGAGAAACTCTCATGGGTTTTTTTTCGTTCCTCTGACCCAAGAGAAGAAGGGTCAGACCCTTGCTATAACCAGAAGCTGAAGAAGAGAAAAACCCTCCTCCTTCCACTGCCAATAACATCAGTTTTGCTCATCTGGGTATCATACAATTTCTGTAATCTGTACAGTTTCCCTACACCTCCAAACTACAAAAGCCACCAACACCGTACCTTCCAGAGAGAGACTTTCACAGATCTGAGAACGAAAAAGACAAATCTCCGGCGACTCACACAACGCCGGCCCTCGCCGGTCCACTCCTTTCGTCTCGGCCTCTAGGTCTCTCCGATTCGTCTCTCTATCCTCTCTCTCTTTCTACATCACTAGTCACTTCACGACAATCTGTCGCTGGCTAACATCATGAGTCCTCAATTTGCGTTTCTTTTTTTTATTAAAATCCCATCCTTTTCTTTATTTATATATTTATTTATTTATTTATTTTTCTTATCTTCCACCACCCACACCTTCTAACACCAACCTCACTGTCCAAAACCCACTCTTTCTTTTCTTTAGACATTGCCAACCCGTCCACTCTCTCCCCTTTATCACATGGGCTTGTCCCCTCTCTCTCCTCCAGTTGATTTCATAATCCCTTATTTTTATTTATTTTCTCCAAGTCACTTTTAATCCCTTTTACATACCCACTCTCCAATAATATATCTTTTGCAGGGGCATTAACCCCAATTTTATTTTGAAACAATCACACTGATGTGTGTGTGTGTGTGTGTGTTTTTTTTTTTTTTTTTTTCATATAATTCGTCTACAAATATTTTTTTATCTATTTTCTTTATCCATTGTTTTCTTTTATTTTATTTTTATTCTTAAACAAAACACCACCACCAACATTTCACAAACTTGTCATTTCTTCATGTTAGGGATCAACCCCGATCACCATTTTACACCAAAAAAAAAAAAAAAACGACGGATCTGTTTTTTCTTCTTTCTTCTCCGTGCCGGCCACGCACCAATTTCACTTACTCGGCTCTTCCGTCGCCGAGCTCTTCCGTTTTTTGTCGTTCTTTTTATCGTCTACCTTCGAAGGCCCGTCTCCAGTACTTCCGCCAAGAACTACCACAGTGTTTCCGCCGAGAGAGTCGGCTCCCCGCCGGCCATCAAAGGTGAGGTACGTAGGTGCCCCAAATCTAGCCATGGAGGTGGTTTGCCTTTTCAGCTCCTTGTTTTCAGCCTTCAAGGCACAAATCTCTGCCCGTGCATCTCTGTACATGCACTGGAGTAGGGAGAGTTGGGCGTTGACCTGGTATACCTCACATGCCTTGTTTTGCAGCCGGTGAGACAGGTTAGTGACCGCCACCACTGTCTCCGTGCAGGACCTCAACGTGTAGTGGTTGGCCTCGATATCATTTTGAGTAGCCATCACTTGCTCAACTGATAGTGTGGGAAGACTAGGTTGAGTAAGAGCAGGGGTACTTGGCCTAGAGGAGCTCGATGGACCATTAAGATCCGAAAAAAGAGAGAGAGGGCGGGAAGAAGAGGCCATTTTCTGGGCAATAGAGTGTTACAGAGTATCTCTCTCAGAAAATAAAGAGTTTTTCAGAGGTTTTCAGCAGTTTTTTTTTGTCTCAGCCTCAGCCTCAGCCTCCGTCTTGGTTAAATAGCCAAGGCAGCCACGTGCATCGCGCGCCGCTCGGTGCCAGACGACAAAATGGGCGCGCAAGCCAAGGCAGTCACGCGCATCGCCATAATGTCGGGCACACCTTTTTATGGATTGAGCACGCCTTTCGATGGCACGCCTTTTGATAGATTGGGCACGCCTTTTGAGGGTGCGACTTTTGAGGGTCCGACAAGACTCTGTAAACTGTCCCGACATTGATTCCGGTTAGCTCCTTCATGGGTCCGACAAGACTCCGTCAACTGTTCCGACATTGATTTCGGTTAGTTTCTACAAGGGTCCAGCAAGACTCCGTAAATTGTCACAACAACTGTCACAACATTGTCTACTACATCGGTCCGACATGACCCCGTAAACTGTCTTCTACAATGGTCCGACATGACCCCATAAACTGTCTTCTACACAAGGTCCGACATGACCCCATAAACTGTCTTATACAACGGTCCGACATAACCCCGTAAAGTGTCTTCTACATCGGTCTGCCATAACTATACAGTCTTCTACAACGGTCTGACACAATCATACAGTGTCTCCTATCCATTTTTATTTTATTTGTCAGATTATTTTCCTGTTTTGTTACTCTCTCCAAACTCAAGTTGGTTAGTTCCTATCTCCCTTGAGTTTGAGGGGGGCTATTGAAAAACTCCACTCACCTACTACCACCTACCACTACCACCTACTCCACCTACTACACACCTACCACGCACTCACCTACTCTACTCTTCTATATATAGGAATCATTGTAAACATATTGAATCAATTAATAATACATCAATACATACATAATTGATTCTCTCTCTCTTTCCCTATACATTAAATTTTCTACACTCTCAATGGAATCCCATTAAATAATATCTAACTTTCCTTGTTTAACAATGTAAGAGGGGCTAATTTGAGCCCACTAAATTATTTAGGCCCAATAGCCCAATATTAGTGGGCCCAAATTTAAAGCAAGTCCAAGATTGGTGGGCTCGGATTTATCGCCATCAAACGGGCTAAATGGCTCTAAGCCTCGAAAGGGTTCGGATCCACGAACCTAGAGACTTACTCGGGCTCGGACTCGAAAGGGTTCGGATCCATGAACCTAGAGGTCCGAAGCACTTGGCTTCCAACGGATTCAGATGCAATCTAGAAGTCGCTCCGTTAATGAGTCCCAGAACACTTGCGGGCTCGGAGCTTTCCGGGATCTACGTACCAGAACCATGGGCGTAATGGAGTTCGAACAAAGGACCCGATCCCGAGGACGGTGAGTGAAGATAAGTTCACTCTTCGGTTAAACTAGCCTATACCCGGGTCAAGGTGGCACGATCTAGGGGGTCCCTGAGACTCGGCAATATTTTGTGGCAGGGCGTTCTCTTGAACTACCCCTGACCCTAATGCGGCAGGACGTCCTCTGGGACTACTCCTGACCCTGTGGGATGATTGGGGATCATTGGTTAGGTGTGGCTAAGAAGAAGGGTTCACCGAGGGATTGATCTCCTCTTCGGGGGTTTTCTCATCCTCGGAGAGGTCACCTCCTCGGAGAAATCACCTCCTCGGAGAGTTCACTTCCTCGGAGAGGTCACCTCCTCGGAGAAATCACCTCCTCGGAGAGGTCACCTCCTCGGAGAAATCACCTCCTCGGAGAGGTCACCTCCTTGGGGAATCACCTCCTCGGAGAAATCACCTCCTCGGAGAGGTCACCTCCTTGGAGAAATCACTTCCTCGGAGAGGTCACCTCCTCGGACAAAGTCGTTAGTGAGAATACTTCCCATGTGCCTTGCACATGGGCTCCGTCCTATATCATGAGGTGCCTATAAATAGCACCCACCCATAGCTTTACAAGGGATGAATTTTTGGAGAGAAAACTCTTGGGAAAGAACTAATTTCCCTTCTCCATTATCAACCTTGAGAGTGAAAGTGGGAGATCCATGGGAGAGCCTTGCCATTATTCTCTCTCTAGCCATTTTGCCTTCTTCTTCACCCAATCTCTTATCTCCATCATCTCCTTTGTTTTTTTTGTGTTCCTAAGTTGAGATTATTGAAGAATCTAAGCCTCTCATCATCTTCTAGAAGATTCGAAGTTGTTCTTCAAGGATCTTCGAAGATCTTCGAATTTTCTAACTACTTTCTTGAACCCTCTCATACATTTTGGCGACTCTGCTGGGGAGGCGGATTGGTTAATGGTTTCGACAAGATCTGGAACTCATATAACACTAGTAAAAATGGCAGATAATGAGACTCATCAACAAGGCTCTTCCAATGGTGGTGATGAAAGGACTCAAGTTCAAGACTCACCTCTCATCCTTGAAGCCATTCAAGAATTCCAACGCACTCAACAAGAGATTCTCACAACCTTTCAAAATCTCACCCATACCATGTTGGTGATGGGTTCGAATTTCGCACCACCAGCAACAAATGGAGGTCAAGTCAGTGCTGGCAATCATCAACAACTTCATGGTGATGTTGGAAATGGTCAAAACCATCAAGATCCACCCCAAATTCTCCCTGAAATTGTACAAAATGGTGTGCAGAATCAAGTGCTAGGAGAAACAAGTCATGGCCAACCTGCGGCTCGTGGAGCGCAAAATCACGCACCTGGAGGATCAAGCCATGGTCCAGCGGTGGTTGGAGGAGTTTCCGGCGCGATGAATGATTTGCAAGCACAACCCGGTATAGCGGCCCCGTGCGGTGGACTTTACGGGCCTCAATTCAATGTCCCATTACCAAATGGCGTGTCCATAGGTGCCGATGGCCAGTTTCATCATGTGTCTTCACCGATGGTGAATTCTCAACACCCAAATGGCCAAGTCGCCCCTAGCACAATCTTCGGGTCTACAAGTCAAGTTCCAGGAATACCACTATCAAGTTCTCTCCCTCAACAATTTCTCACTCTCGCCGATTTGCAAGCCATGTTCGATCTTGAACGGGGCAAGAGGACTTTACCCTCTTTGCCAGATCCAGATGTCAAGCCACCATACCCTATTGAGATATCGAGTTATCCATACCCGGAGGGGTACATGGTACCGAAGTTCATCAAATTCAATGGCAAGCAAGGAAATGCTCGAGAACATGTTGTTCGGTTCATCGAGACTTTGGGGATTCATGGTTCAAATCATGTCCTCCGACTAAGAGAATTCTCCAAGTCCCTCACCGACCGAGCATATAGTTGGTACGTTAACTTGGCCCCAAACTCTATTCGAAGTTGGGAGGAGATGGTCAACAAATTCCATGCCAAATTCTTTCAAGTGGCCGAGAAGGTGACCACACTTACCCTATGTAAGGAAAAGCAACGAGAGAGTGAAGACATTCTCGAATATGTGAAGAGGTTCCAAGACAAAGCTGTGGAGGAAAGCTACTTGGTCCAAATCTGTGTTGAAGGGGCATTGAACGGGTACAAGATGCTTCTTGTTAATCACAAGCTACCCACATTCTCGGCATTAATTGAAGCATCTCGGAACATCAACGTACCTCAATCTCAGGAGATCGGGTTCGACACTAGGTATAAAACCAGCTTCAAGACATCCCGAGGACCTTCTGTTACTGCGGCTTCCGCGTCTTCTACCCGAAAGTCGCAGGGGGAGGACTTCAGAGGTCAGAAGAGGAAACACTTCGAAGATGACACTCCTTTTCCGTGTAGTGTTGAGGAGGTGAAGGCCTTAGTTAAAGAATGGGTGGCAGACGGAGAACTGAAGTTGCCTTATGTCGAAGAGCTTTTGCCGAAGAAGGACCGTGAGGGTCCTAATTATTGTATTTTCCACCAATCACTAGGACATCCTACAAAAAAGTGTCGGGCACTTAAGAAGATCTTTAGAAAGAAAGTCGAAGCAGATGAGCTAAAGTTCAACGAACAAGGGCCCCAGGATATCTTAGAAGATATGGCTATGATGGTGTATGACGGTCGCAGCCCGAGCAGCTGGTGAAAGCTTTCCAAATGACTCTAGGGGCAAATGTCAACATTCCACAGAAGAAGTCTATCTATGACATTTACATTTTCAATTTTTGTTGCCCCTCAAAGAAGAAAGAGGAATAGTAGACTCAGTTACCAACCTGAAGGGAGTTTTCTTGACACAGTAGAAGTGTACTTCCACTCGGACCTCCGAAGAGCAGCCATGGCTTCCATCAATGTAAGCTTCGAGGGTCTTTCTTGTTGAAGCAGAATGTGTGTTCCCACTCGGACTTCCGAGAGACAGCCTTGTTTCTGCTCGGACTTCTGAGGGAGAGCCTTCCGAGGGACAACTCTTGCTCTCATTAGTGCGGGTCCGAAGAACAGCCCTTGATTTCATCAATACGAGCTCCGAGGATCTTTCTTTTCAAAGTAGAGTGGACTCTTACTCGAACTCCCGAGGGATAGCCTTTGCTTCCATTAGCTGCCGAAGTAGAAGTACGCATCCACTCGGACTTCCGAGGGACAGTCTTGTTTCTGCTCGGACTTCCGAGGGACAGCCTTGTTTCTACTCGGACTTCTGAGGGAGAGCTTTCCGAGGGACAACTCTTGCTCTCATTAGTGCGGGTCTGAAGAACAACCCTTGATTTCATCAATACGAGCTCCGAGTACGAGCTCCGAGTACAAGCTCCGAGGATCTCTCTTTTCAAAGTAGAGTGGACTCTTGCTCGGACTTCCGAGGGAGAGCCTTATTTTTGCTCAAACTCTCGAGGGACAGCCTCGGACTTCTGAGGGACAGTCTTGCTTCTGTTCGGACTTCCGAGGAACAACCCTTGTTCTCATTAGTGCGGGTTCTAAGGGCCCCGAGGCCGTGAATTTCGTACAAAAAATTTATTTGCCTGAAATAGTAAAACCAACAAATGAGATGGGCAATATCCATTTCATATCCTGATTCAGGGATTATCGGAATGGGGCAACATCAACAAATAATAATGATCTATTTAAGCTACAACAATTCTACTACTCCGAGCAAGTTCACGAAAATGCAACAATCAAGGTGTCATTTTATCTACATTCAAACCAAGCTTCTCAGTAAAGTTTCAAATTCTGGAATTACAATATTCAAACATTCAATATTGTGATTTTAGCAACATCAGCTTTTGAGTCAACCAAAAGTGCTTCAAGCCTTGTTTCTATTTTAGAACAAGTTCAACAATAGGAGTTCAGAATCCAGATACGGGATTGAAATATAAAATTAAAATTATACAAATCCTGTATTATCTACCTCAAGCTAAAGTTGCAAATTCTCAAAGTGTTAGAAATTACAAATTTTCAGAGTATTAAATCAAGTTGTACAAGGGCCAAAACTTAGCCAGAATTTTTTTAAGAACCGAAATCAAGAGAAAAAGCTTTTGAAAAGAAATGAAATTAATTGAGAGGAGGACCAAGGCCCACCAAAAATGGGTTTCAGAGCAGATTGGTGGCGGCGCGAGTAGCGTACGTGAACAGTGAGCTAGAAGGATGTTGGGCAGGCCAACACCGCGTTGAGTGGGCAGCGTGGCCAGCGCTGGTCGGTCGCGGCTGGTAGCAACAGTGAGGTCGCAGATGTCGGACACAAGGCACGCAGGTCGTGCAAGCTGGTGGTTGCGCGCAGGGCAGGTGCGAACTGAGCCCGCAAGCAAGCAACAACCGTGATACCGCAGCAGAGCTGTTGTCGGAGCTGGCCAACCGTAGCAGCAGCAGTGGTGTTGCAGACAAGTCGGCGTCGGCGTCGGCGTCGATCGGCGAAATCAAGCTCCGATGTGCCTGGATCGCTGAGGAGTTGCGTCGCTAAGCCGAAGTAACGCACCGATGGTGAAATAGAGCTTCTGGTTTGTTGAAGAAGGGGAGCAAAATAAAAAAAAAAGTAGCCTGAGTTGGTCTCGGTTTAGAGAGAGACAGAGCTGAAACGGTTATGGCAAAATTTGGGAAGAATTCAGGAATTTCAAAAAAAAAAAATGTTGAAATCTGGGTGGTCCACGGTATTGCAGAAGCAGAGCTTCGTTGAGGAAGATGGTAGGCTGGGTCTTGTCTCAATTTGCTTGCAGATAGTGGGCTGAAAGTGAGGTTGGCAGAATTTGTATTCGAAGAAGTTTTCAGGAATTTCAAAGAAGCGCCGCAACAGCTGCACAACAAAAAAAAATAATAATAATAATAAAATAAAATAAAATAAAGAAAAGTGTATAGCCGAAAGGGGCCTTGCCAAAAAAGAGAAAGGAGAGGGGTATTGATTATGTCGTTTATCATTATTCTCGTTTATCATTATTCTCAAAAGAAAAAAAAAAAGAAAAAAGTGGGCTTTGAATAAAGAAGTCTGGTGGTCTTCGAGAAATACAGGAGGCATCATCTTGGGATATTCGTTCAGATATAATGGGCATGTCACTTCACTGACTTGCCAAACAAAAAAATGAAAAAAAAGTTTTGGTTTATGGCCTCTTGACTAATATACTCTCTCTATATATATGTTTATATATATAAAAGGCCTCATTTATTTTAAAATTTGTTTACCTCTCAAAAGGTGGATTTTGAATAAAAAATTATAGATCCTTATTTATTTTTATTTTTTTTCTTTCTTGACTCCACAAAAGAGAAAGAAAAAGGTGTTTGGCAAAAAAGGAATAAGGACAAATGTTTTGTCCTCTGGTTGGAGCAAAAAGCTTGGATTAGTGCATCTCTTATATTATTCTATATATATAAAATAAGGCCAAATTTTTCTTTAAAGGCTTGTTTGCTTTGCAGGAAGAATTTACTTTTTTGATGGGTTTGTAATTACGTGGGCTCAAACAGTACAAGAAAAGTTCAAAAAAAAAAAAAAGTCTAAAAAAAAATATTTATTTTATTTAAATCTTACTTATTGATTTTATTCGTAAATTACGATGAGCCCTCAGCTTTATTCATAGATTCTGTAAAGATCAAATATTCCCAAGAGGGGCTAATTTGAGCTCATTAAATTATTTAGGCCCAATAGCCCAAGATTAGTGGGCTCAAATTTATCGCAAGTCCAAGATTGGTGGGCCCAAATTTATCGCCGTCAAACGGGCTAAATGGCTCTAAGCCTCGAAAGGGTTTGGATCCACAAACCTAGAGACTTACTCGGGCAGTCAGGTTTGATTCTAATAAAAAAAAAATGTGTAGTCTTTATCTCTTCAAGAGAAATTGATGCTTTATTTATTTCTTTTTATTTTTATTTTTTATTTTTTATTTTGTTTTTTGTTTTCACATGTTGTAAAAACAAATAAGCTGTATCAAAAAAAAAAAAAAAAAAAAAAAAAAAAAAAAAAAAAAAACAAAGAGAAACTGATTTCATTACAGTCAGGGGAGGACATCCCCGATTATAGAAACTCCAAATAAAATAAAAGAAAAAAAAACAGAAATAAAAAAAAAAAAAACAAAACAAAAAAAAAAAAGAAAAAAAAAATATACAAAGTCCCGAAAAAGAAAAAAAAAAAAAAGATCTTGTTCTTCTTCTTCTTCGCCAGTGCCGGTCACATGCCAACTTCACTTACTCGGCTCTTCCGTCGCTGAGCTCTTCCGTTTTTTGTCGCTCTTCGAAGGCCCTTCTCCAGTACTTCCACCAAGAACGACCACAGTGTTTCCGCCGACAGAGTCGGCTCCCCGCCGACCATCAAAGGCGAGGTACGAAGATTGCCCAAATCGGGCCATAGAGGTGTAGTGCCTTTTCAGCTCCTTGTTTTCAGCCTTTAGCTCCTTGTTTTCGGCCTTCAAGGCACAAATCTCTGCCCGTGCATCTCTGAACATGCACTGGAGTAGGGAGAGTTGGGCATTAAGCTGGTATACCTCACACGCCTTGCTCTGCAGACGGTGAGACAAGTTGGTGACCGCCGCCACTGTCTCCATACAGGACCTCAGCGTGTAGTGATTGGCCTCGATATCATTTTGAGTAGCCATCACTTGCTCAACTGATAGTGTGGGAAGACTAGATTGAGTCAGAGCAGGGGCACTTGGCCCAGAGGAGCTCGATGGACCAGAGGAGCTCGATGGACCAGAGGAGCTCGATGGCCCAGTAAGATCCGGAAAGAGAGAGAAGGGGCGAGACGAAGCCATGTATGAGAGAAGGCAGAAATGGTAGAAAAATAAAAGAGGAAAAGAAGAAGGAGGAGGACGATGGAAGAGCGATGGAAAAGAAGAAGGAGGAGGACGATGGAAGAGCGATGGAGAAGAAGAAGAAGAGAGTGGTTAAGAAGAGGATGGAGAAGATGGCAGATGCTGAAGAGAAGAAGAAGACGAGAGAGAAGAACAAAAGAGTGAGAGGGTCGAGGCGAGCGTCGATCGAGGGGGCTGCTTTTGTCGGCCAGCCGACACAAAAGCAAAGCCCGCGTGCCAAACGCGGCAAGAGACGCGGGAAAGTTGTGTACGCATATATGTATATATATTATATAGCTATGTAATATAGATATTTGTTTGAACATTTGAGTCATAGGTGTAGCTTGGGTTCACTGGTTTGGTTCAGTGGTTAAGGACTCGGAGGCCGAGCTTGAGGTCAGGGGTTCGAAACCTCGCATTCCACATCCATGCATTTCTTTTTGCGTATGCTAACGCGTCCCATGTGCGTTGCCTTTCCCCCCCTCTCTCGGGTACTACGCTGAGAGGCTTCTTTTTGCTTTTGTTTTTCCTCTCTCGCGTGTACTACGCTGAGGGGTTTCCTTTTGTTTTCCCTCTCTCGCGTGTACTACGCTGAGGGGTTTCCTTTTGTTTTTCCTCTCTCGCGTGTACTACGCTGAGAGGTTTCCTTTTGTTTTCCCTCTCTCGCGTGTACTACGCTGAGAGGCCTTTTTGTTTTCCCTCTCTCGCGTGTACTACGCTGAGAGGCCTTTTTGTCTTTCCCCTCTCGCGTGTACTACGCTGAGAGGTTTCTTTTTTGCCTTGTTTTTTCCTCTCCTGCGTGCGATACGCAGAGAGACGTTGTGTTTGAGCCTCCGAGTGTTCTCGGTAGTCGCTTCTGGCCTTCTCCACGTAGACGCCGTGAGAATGGCATAACTCGCTTGATCCCTGCTGCATGAGATGTAGTTTGGTTCAAGTTTGCTCATTTACATCGCATTCACTTAAAGTGTTGTGTACTCATTGCCCCCGGGTCTGGCGAGACCTTAAACACGCACGGTCTAGGAGACCTTAAATCCTCGGGGGGTGCAAGACCTTCGGTGCATTAAGGTGTGCACCTCATCGCATTTGGCATGCATTGTATCGCACTTTCCTGTGCACTTGCGTTGTCTAACGCATCACGCTATTTTGCGCATCTCATCGCATTTGGCATGCATCGTATTGCGCAATCTTACACATCGTACTGTCTTGTGCACCGCATCTCAATTCTTGCATTGTCATGCATTCGTAAAGCCGCACGTTGCCGCGCATTTCAAAAACAACATGCATTGTCATGCATTACATACGGTCTAGGAGACCTTAAATCCTCTGAAGGTGCAACTCCTTCGGTGTTTGTCGTGCCCGAACGACTTTCGGTGGTCTGGTAAAGCCACCTGCCTGTTTTTGCGGTGAGTTCCTAGGAGACCAATGGGGACGGTGAAAACTAGAGTTTGAACGGCTTATGCCTAGAACGCAAAGGTTCGAGATTTCCGAGACTAAAGTCTGGTTTAAATACCCAGGGGGTGTACCCTCGGCTTGAAATCTGTATGGAAGCCCCATAGGTTGAGGCGGCATGTTTACGCCTCAATTCTGGATACCGAACCAACCTAGTATATCGCCCTGTTGGGAGAATAGGGAAAATCGCAATCGCAGCCATTGCATCATACTGCATTGTCATGCATCATTAATACTATTGCATATGTCATGCATTTTCGAAAAATTCAAAACCGAATACAAAAAAACACATGCATACGTCATGCATCATCATTGTAGTATAGTGCATATGTCATGCATTTTCTGTAAATATCCATTGTAGTTGCATGCATCCACTGCATCATCTTCCATCTATGGCTTGCGCCTTTCCTTGTTGAGCTTGGTCTGGTATGTGCCCTTACTTTTCACGTCAAAGCATGGTTCATGTGCATCGCGCCTATTCCTTGATGAACTTGGTTTGAGGTTGCGGCACCTTTTCTGTGTTAGACATGGCTTGTATGTGTGCATGCCTTTCCTAAGCAAGATACGGTTTGGCCCGCGCGCCATAATCACATATTACATTGTAGTGTAATTAGTGCATCCGGCATTAGGATCATTATTCTTTCCTCAGCGGGTCGTCACCCCACTTATGTCATTCCACCCAATACTTGTTCTTGTGTCCGTCTGCATCACTCATAGTTCAGACATCGTTCTATGGTAGACGGACTCGTTACTTCCATCAACCTATTTGGCATATGTGTAGTTTCGAACCGCTCATGATTGAATCATGATTCAATTGCTTTGCATGTAGTTTGCATTGTTCCAATTGCATTGCATATCCTTTGCATTATTCATGCATCATTTTGTATATAATGCACATCATTTTGCATTCATCATTGCATTGTCATGCATATGGCTAACAATATTATACCTGTTAAGTTTGCTTTCTTTGCAGGCACGATATTGTATGTACGGCTCATTTGAGGCCGGTGCAACCGGACGAGCCACACAAGTATTGTATCCTCCGTGTGAGACGTTTTGAGAATTACATGATTCTCTTACATCCTTTCTGCATTGTAGTGTAGATTGGCATATGCTAGCTTATAACTGTTGCATGCGTGCTTCATTACAGCTTTCTTTGCATGATCATAAGTTATGCTCGGCTTCTTGCATCGCCTTGCATTTTGCCCCTGCCTTCGGGCGCATACCTTGTTTTGTCTTGCATGTTTGTCCAAGTCTTCGGCCTTGTCAAAAATGGGTCGTCTCTGGGCTTTGACATTCACTCCCATCATCGTTATGACTTCCGAGTTCTGTCAAAGAGGGGCAACTGTAGACACCCCATTTTTGACCGTCCTCAAGACTTGGACGTCACCGCTTGAACACTCGGTGATTATCCATGTTTGTGTTTGTTTGGAGTTCCCGGAGTTCTCGGCTACGCGCCTTGCCTTAGGATCTCCGAACTCGACTGTTTTGTGTCTGGTTTTGCACCAAACACTTGTGCTTTGCCTTTGAGGGGCAGGGAATGCCTTCTGAGGCATCCCTACACACCACCGGCAGTGGCTAGAGGCCACTGGCTGGTGATTGTTGCCATCGGCACTATATTGTGCCGGTCGGCACTATTTTTGGCAAAATGACCATTTTGCCCTGCCGATCACTTTACAGCTGTTTTTGGAGATATTTTCAAACAGCTTTCTGGCGCTTGTTTCCCCTCTATACACGTGTATGGAGGGATGAGCCCTTTGATGCCTTAACTTGTAAGTTTTGGTTGCCTATAAGGAGAGGCTTCTTCTCTTGGCTCAAAGGGTTAGAAGATTTGGAGAGTTAGACATTTTAAGAGAGGGAGAAGCTCTGGTTTTAGGTTAGGTTTTGTGTATCTATCATATCTCTCTCTTTCTCTCTTGTTTTGTACACTAGGTGTTTGTGACTTACTATTGCTCACCAACACCTAGTGTTTCACCTTCCTCTTGGAACTGAGGTGCTAAGGGCTTGTTCTTGGTGTTCTTGGCTGGTTTGAAGCTTAAAGAGGCATCAAGGTCACCATTGTTGGAGTTGATAATCAAGGGTAAGAAACTACCCCTTTTTCCCCCATTCTTGCATTCCATTTTTGCCTAGTTTAAAACAGTTTTTGTGCTTAGTCTATAACACATAAAAGTTCTGTTTTTTAAGCCTCTTTATTGTTTATTAAGAGTGCTTGGTGGTTTGGGTAGGTTTGACCACCCTTAGGCCTTGAAAAGGCCTCATTTTTGTGCTATTTTGTTGAGATCCGAGACTTTGGTACTTGGGCCTCTTCACCACTGAAATCTTGAGGGATTTCAGTGGTGAAGATGGTGCCTTGAAATCCCAAGAAGGAGAGGGCCACCCCCTCTCCTTGATGTCCTTGAAAAGGGCAAGATTTGACCTCTTAAGGGAGCATAGTTTCGATTGTTTGTTGAGCATGTCTTGGCTACATTTTATGTTTATTATGCCCTAATATGACATTGCTAAGTGTTGGTTTTAGTACTCCTTGCATGTTTTGCATGGTTGCTTTGTAATGCCTCTTTGGTCCCTTAACATGCCTAGGTTGTTAGCCCTAGTTTGAGCATGCTTTAGGCTTAGACTCATGAATGTTTTATGCCTATTTTGACATGTTTTAGCTCTGTCCATAGTCATTTGGGTTGATCTTGGCATGCATTATATAGCTCCTTTGCATTTTAGGCTTGCTAGCCTTTGAGTATGCATGTGTAGCATGCCTTGCTTGCTTTATTTTTGATGGTTTGGAACCATTTAGCATGTCATTTCAGTCCCTTTGGTGTGCTTGTATGCTTACCTTAGTTGCTCTTTTAGTGCTTTAAAAGCATGTGTTGAATGCTCCATGTATTGGTCATGTTGCATGCCTTTGTGCTTAAGCCTCTTAGATGCCATCTAAGTAGCCATTCGGCTTTGTTTTAACATGCTAAAACTCTGTTTTAGGTTGTTCAATGTATGCCATATTTGTTTTGCATAAGTGTAGTTCAATGCTTCCATGACTTGCCTCAAGTGTTGAACCTATGTTGCATGCATTTGTTTATCTTGCTTAACATGATTTGGCATCATTTCATAGCATGATTTTTAGAGCCTAAATTGCATGCTAGTTGTCCATTGTTGTGCCCCTTTAAGTGTGCTTAAGGGTTGTTTGTTATGCTTAAGTGTTGGTGCCTTAACTTGTGCATGTGTGCATGTGTGTTTGGCCCTCATGACTTAGCATCTTGGCCATTGGTTTTAGGCCTATTTGGAGCTGCCTAATCCATGTTTAAGTCCACCCCATTGACTAGTTTGCATGCTTGTTTTGTATGTGTGTTTTCATGCTAGCATCCTTGCATTGCATTGCCATGTTGCATGCCTAGGTAACATGCTTAGGGCTTCATTGCATTGACATGCATGCTAAGCCTCTTGAAGTGAGTGTGATAGAGGTTTAGCACCCTTGTTTGTTTGTTTGCATTACATGCATTTGAAATCAAAATTGCACTCTTGGTTCTTTGGGCCATCATGCATCGAAATGCGTGATTGGTGGTCCGAGAATCGAGGCACATCTTCCTTTGAGTCATTAGTATGATAAGGAGTGTGTTTGGTGCATACATGCTTTGAATTACATTGCCATGCAAGTTGTGCCCTCTGCTGCTGTGAGTTGCAGGTTCTGTAGGAATTTTGTGCCGACCGGCACTGTTCAGTGCCGACCGGTAGTATACTGGCAGCCGATGGATGAATTCAGTGCCGGTGGCCACATCCTTCAGCCGGTGGTGTTCTACCCCAGCCGGTGATGATCTCCAGTGCCCAAAGAAGTATTCCTGAAGTTTTGACAGTCTTCAGAGGAGGAAAACAGGGAAAACAGGGAAAACAGAGGCAATCATGCATGGCAGTGCGATTCCGAGCGTGTGATGCATCTTGCCCTCTTCCCGAGGCATTTACTGCTTTAATTAACTTAGTTAATTTGTTAATTAATTTAGTTAATTTGTAATATTTAATTAGCTAGCGTAGTTAATTATTTGTATTATTCTTTCGGTCCCTCCGAGCGAGGGTGCATGATTGTAATAAGTGTGGGTGAGTGGGTGTATGTCTTCCAACCCCCATTTCTTTCTCCCTTTTATTTACCTGCTTATGATGGTAGATTAGGGCACGTTTACTTTAGCATACCTTATGCTATGCATGCGTGCATTCATGCATTTGTTTACATGCATCGGGCTCGGTACATCACACAAACTGCATTGTATTTTCAATTCCAAATTGAATACGTGCATCGAATAAAGTGCATTTCACATGCCATCTTTAGGGTTAGCCGAGCCTACTCTAAATTGCATCCTTGCCTGTGTTGCATTAGCCACTTAACATGACCTAGGGACATGCATGTCTACTAACTGGTTTCTGTTTTGGCTTGGAGTACAATGTAAGTATTTAGGCTTTAGCATATCGCATGCGTGTGAATGTTAACATGACAGCATGCTTACCATGCGACTAAGTGCTTATGTGAGATAAACTGTTTGAATGCCTGTAGGTGGAGGTTGGATTGCTTGAGTTGGGAAAACTCATTGAAATCCGTGTTTTAGCGTACTTGCGAGTAGCAAATTCCAAAGCATTTTCAAAACGAACGGATATGCAATGTTTGTTTCCAAATTAGGCAATCTAGTCTATACTTGTTTGCCGTGCGCACAACATAGTAATTCTAGGCTAATAATTGGAACAAGAGCATGTAATGTTTTCAAAAACGGATATCACGGTTAGTAGAGGCCGGTCTTCGGACCGGGCGAAAGGGGGTGCTCATAGCTGACCTTCCCCGATCGTACCCAAGCTCCCGAGCCAAGACCACTTTGGTGATGACGGACATGTGGCCTTCGGCACCGAGTCAGGGTTTCCTAAATTTCCCATTTTAAAAATATTTAGGTGGCGACTTTGTAATCTGGCAAAGCAGTCCATGTTTGGCACTACTTTTCAAAAAATCTGTTTTTCTTCAAAACGATTTGCTGGATTTGGACTCTTTGGTTCAAGATTAAGAACCGTGACACTTGAGTCCGAATTGTAGTGACCCCAATGTGAACGGAACGGGACCTAACCCTCCCGGGGCGTTCGGGGACGTCTACAGTAAGGCCTAATTCTCATCTTCGGGATACGTAGCCAACTTCATCCTGAAGTTCAGCCGTAAACACCTCCAACTCAACTGTCCTGTCCATGTGTTTGATCAGGTCATCTTTGTCTATTCTTTATCTGAGAGTTTAGTTGTGATCTTTATTCTGAGAGCTGGTTACAGTGCTGAGCAGTGTTATTCAGTCAAAGGGCACTTTTTGATCTCTGGATTCAGGGTTGTACATCTCGACGAATGCTTCTGTGCATGTCAAGTGGTTATCTTTTTCGAAAATGGTTTTGGAAAGTTTTAATAAAAGTTGATTTTTTTCAAATTTTACCTTTTACAACTTAGACCATTTTTGGACCAAAAGGAAAATTTTCAGTGCTCACAATTTTAATTCCATTGATTTCAATACAAAGTTCTCTAACTCTCGATACAAATCAAAGTTGTTTTTATTACATTCAAAAAACTTGAAAAGAAAGTCAAAGCAATAAACTAGGGGCATAGATGAGTTAGGTGCTCTTGCGTCTCCCGCTCGTGCCTATGGAAGCTTCTGAAGCTAAAGTAGGCCCGGTTTGTGCCTCATCTTCGAGCCAAGCCAAACACTCGCCAGAAAGAGCGTAGCTGAAACTAGGGACAAGGGCCAGAAGCTCTCTTGTCCTCCAAGCTGTGAGGTATTTAGCCAAGTGTGAACCTCTGATGGGGAATGAAACCGGGTACTCTACCCCCTCCTTTGGGCAGATCTGATCATGCCCGAATTGACGTTTGAACCAGAACGGAAAGTAGAATACACAGTATGTAAGGCCGATCAACTAAATGCCAAGTTACTGAGTCATGCTATAGCTCATTTCGGTCAAGTTAAGCCAGGAGCAACGCCAAACAATGTCAACAGCAGACCTGTTGCACATCCAGTGGCACCACCATCCCTCATTTGGGAAATCCACTAGTTGGTGGCGGAAGAAATAGCCTTAAGCTGAGTACTCAAGGCATGAGTCCACTACCTTTAGCTTATCCATAAGCCACACCTGGGGAGGGATGAAAGAAAAGAGAGATTAAAGAATAGAGAGATATATGTTGAGAGAAAAGTGAGAAAAGGGCTTTGAGAGAAAAATAGAGCATGAGTGCCGAGTGATGTGAGAAACACATATAAGAAATGGTGGGAAACAATACCTGAAGGAGTAGTGGGCTCCCTGCCAATTTGGTAGTCTCTCACCGATGGAAGGCGTCTAAGCCCATCAAAGTCTCGGCCAGTACCAAGCTAATACAACTCTTGCCCTCTTTTAAACCTTGGGCCACTTCGACTAACCGAATGCTAGACCCGCCAAAACTAGGGGCAAGAAGGAAATGTGTAAGCATACACAAACAGAGGACATGTTACCGAAAGACTCGCTAGAGAAGGTCGCCTCGGTCACCAACGTTAGAAAGCCAGTGAATTAGGCTGGGAATATCCAGCTCTCCGTTGTGAACCAAGGATCGAGCCTCGTGTAGAGTGAGCCCACACATCTGTCCTAAAGCTTGGATGTGGCCGAAACGAGGCTGAGGTATGATTTCTTCACTGTGCCAGGATTCTATTAGGGCTTGAAATTCTTCGATTGCCAGGCATATCTCTTGTCCTCCGAAGCTAAAGACATGTGTAATCGGGTTCCAACATCTAGCTGCGACATGAAGGAACAAAAAACAAAGCGGAGAACGGCTTAGTGGGAAAAGTGAATTTATGTTAAAACTCCAGAAATTCACCTTTTTCGAGCTGTCTAAAGTCACAATCCAATCCAAGAGTTTTTCGGCGAAAAATGGCTCCATTTGTGAAGAATTTGCAACTGAAATGAAGAAATCACGAAGCTCAACCTTTTGTAGAAGATAAGGCAGTGAGTGGAAGCCAGGTGTTGACAATCTGGAGGTCCTTTATATTAATGGCCGACAGTTGGTGGTCGGCGAAAGGCATTGGTGGTCGGCAGGCCACCTCTCATAGTCGGCATGTGGCTGACAACCTCTATTTGTGGTTGGCAGTCTCTCACTTTGACTTTTTGTCCACCTGTGTGTTAGGCATTGTTGGAAGCATATGTTTTGTTTTGATCTTCGAGTGTTCTAAGGTCTTGTTTTGAGTCTTTTTGGATTTAGCAAGTTTGTTATTTTGTATTTAAGTTGTTGAGCATTGGAACTGCGAATAAAAGGCCTCTTGGCCGGCTCTTTGTCATCTGTGATGATCCCTTACTTCATTGCATCTTCGATCTGAACTCTCATTTCATGAAGTTCCTTGAACATGAATAAGGGGAGAACGATCATCTTCTACAGCAGTTTTCCATGAAGATTCTAGATAACCATCCAGATTTGGCCCTTTTTTGAGGGTCTGGCCATCATCATCGATGCCTTAGCTGTCCACCTAGTTACAAACTCTGAGAAACCCTTCTTTGACTCCTGACGCATTGCTTCAAGATCACGAGTCGTGACCTCAATCTACGTGTCGTAGGAGTATTGAGCAATGAAATATTCGGCTAGTTCCTCCCAGCTTTGTTTCACAGAGTCTTCTAATTTAGCATACCTGATGGCAGCTATACTTGACATGGTTCGGCTAAAAAGCGACTATAGACTCCCCATTTTTGACCGCCCTTAAGACCTGGGCGCCTCAGGTTGATTACTCGATGATGAAATACTACGTTGTACAAATTGTGCAAGCTCCTCAGCAAAAGAGCTTCGGTATTCCAAACTCCAAAGCCTAGAATCTTGCACCACCTTTAGACTAAAACCTTTTTTTTCCCAAAGCCTAACCACCCAAAGGCCTGCAAGCCAACAGGTGGCCCGCTAGCCAGAAATTGGTGGCCGGCCATGTTTCTCGACTAGCTAATATTTTGCTGCCAGCTGTCGCCCCATGAGTATGCTTTGCACCAGCTGTCTCCATATAGATATTTCCGACTGGAGAAGTTGTTTTTCTATAAATACAAGCCCACCCCCCTTGATTTTAGGTTGAAAAAATTTGTGAAGTCTCCAAAACTTGGTAAGCACCATTCCTCTCCATCTTGCAATATACATACACTATACATACACTTCCTAAACCAAGAATTTAAGTCTCCTTGCTAAGGTTCTTGAGCAAAAATCTCAGCCCTTGAGAGTGAAAGCCTTGTGGTTTGTGAACAAAAGAGTAACTCCTCTTCAAGAGGTATAACTTTGGCATCTTTTCACTTCTTCTTTCCTCTCCTTTCTTGCTATTTTTATACTGTTTTTGGACTGTTTTTATGGGCTGAAACTTATGACTCAAAGCTATCAAAGGCGGAGGGGTTAACCACCTTCTTTTGAACCATGTTCCCTAAGGTTTTGCCCTTGTGTTTCCCACTTCTTCCTCAAAAATTTTCCAAAATTTTACCACTATTTTTCAGAGGCTAAAAATTTGGTTTTGAGGTTCAAAAAGTGCAGGGGTTAGCCATCCCATCTTAGGTTTGCTTACTAGCTTTAATTCTCTCTCATTTTGGCTTACTTTTTTTAGCTTGTTTCAAAGTATTTCCAGCACTGTTTTGCTATTTCTAGGACTATTTTAGTGTGTTTACTTCATTCCTGCTTTGAATATTAGACATGTGTTGTTGTAAGTCCTCATAGGCTTAGTGGTTTAGGCCTTAGACACCAACGTATTTGAGTTGATAGCGTTTATTCCTTAGCTTTCATACTTGTAGTCACACTTGCAATAATAATCTTTGCAACCTCCCTACTTTCTTGGTTATCTTTCTTTCTTTTCTTTTCTTTTTTTTTTTTTTTTGTTAATAGTTGTTTCAAACAATTGAGGTTGTTTAAGTCATGCGAAAGAGACCCTCCACTTTAAGGCATGCGAAAGAGGCCCTAAAAAAAGTGGCCGGCCGGCCAACCTACCATCCGACCGACCACTTTTCATGGCTAGCCGGCCACTTCATTTTACACAAGTAGTATAAACTTCATGGCAGAACAGAGCAGAGGCTGAGGCTTAAACAAATTATTCTTTTAACTACAAACAGAACAATTCTAGCAGCAAAACAGAGGTGTTTTCCAGTGGATATTCCTGTTCATGCACACGTGCTTCTTAACTTCCCATGGCTCATGAAATTAGTGCGTTAATAGTAGTGTGTTGTAATTAGTGCTTTAATTAGTTCTTTAAGTTAATCTAGCTTATTCATTCATTTAGATTTGTAATAAGTAGTTAATTCTGACACTTGGACATTCGGACCCTCCTGCGCAAGGGCAAATATGTAATAATGTGTGTATGTCTTCCAACCCCCATTTCTTTCTCCCTTTATTTACTTGCTTATAATGGTAGCATCATGTTTTACATTTTTCAAGTCATTGTCATGACTTATACCCATTTTTGCATACATAAGGGTTTGGCTCATTGTACTAATCAATGTCAACTCCAAATTCCTTACTCGAATACGTGCTTTGTCGAATGCCTTGAATTGACTAACATGCCATGTTAGTAGCCGAACCTATTAATTGCATGTCGTATGTATTGCATTAACCATGTTGTATTTCTTAGGATCATGCATTTTTTCTAACTATTTTCTTTCTTTGGCTTGCCTCGGATATTTGGGATAAGCATTTTTTGCTTTAGCATATTTCATGCGTGCAATTGTTGCCATATCAAGCATGTTTACAATGTGGCTAAGTGCTTATTTGATATACCTGTTTGAATGCCTGTGGATGAGGGCTTTTTCACTTAAATTGGATGATTTGATTAATGTACATATGAGATCACTTTTTCAAGTGGCACATATTCAAAACACTTTTCAACATGAACATGAAATCAAAGCGTTCCAAATTTTGTGAATTAATCTATACTTGTTTGACTTCACGTAGTAATGCATAATAATCGAAACAATTGTACATAAGAATCACATCATGATTAGTAGAGGCCAATCTTTGATCGGGTGAGTGGGGTGCTCAATTCATGACCGTCCCCTCTCATACCTAAGTTCTCGAGCTGAGACACTTTGGTGATGACAAACTAATGGCTTTTGGCATGAGTCACGGGTTTCCTAAATTTTCCAAAAATATTTAGGTGGCGACTTTGAAATTTGGCAATGCAATCCATTTTTTGGCATCTTTGATGATAAATGGATTTTCTAAAGCGATTTGTCGAATTTGAACTCATTTGTGTTTATCTGTTTCATATTGTACTCATGAAACCAGATTCAGAACCACAGGAGTCCGAACTGTAGGGCTATCGTATCTGGGGAGACTAAACCTCTCCAAGGACCAGGAAAAGGGAGCTATAGTTTCAAGCGACTCTGCTAGGGATTTAAAGAACTTGACTCAGACTTCATGATGTGAAATTTTATCTACATATATATATTCTTTGCATTGCGTTTGCATTGGTGCTTTAAGTCACTGTGTTTTCCATCTGCTATTCCTGGACGGCTTGCTAAAGGCTTGCCTAAAAAGCTTGCCAAAAGGCTGGCCGGTCGTGGGCTCTGCCATGTTGGAAACACAACCCTTAGAACTGGATTATCGCTATACCACTTGATCCTCCTTTCACTTCTTGGTGTAGGTGTGAGAGGTATATTAGGTAATCTTGTCGAGTTACCCTTTTTGACCAATCAGCCAACTGCATATCGTAAAGCAATAGTGACTATTCCAAACTAGAACAGGATTCTCAGCCGTATGCAGGACTTTGTGAAACTACTTGTGTGAGTAGTGAAGCCCTAGTTTATGTCAAAGCTAGGATAGGGAAACCCTAATCTCTCATAGGGGTGTCTTGAATGCTTTTGTGCAAAATGTGAAATCTTTATCAATGTGTGATGCAATCCTTGGAGAGTCTTAATCTTGAGGCGGTTCCTTTCAATCTTGAGGGTCATATCAGAATTAGATTTAGGTCAAAATCTAGGGGTTTGTGTTTGATAAACCAAAGCCAGGGCCAAAAATTGTATCTTGCTTTGTTTTAACTTGCATACCCGACATCCTGATCTGATGGGGCATTTGTTTTAATGATAGGTTTGTCTGAGCTAAAGGAGTAGTACCCAACTCAGAAGGCCAAGCCCAATCTGACCTAGAAAGCCTTAACCCATCACAGTCCAGGCAATCCCAGAAAAAAAACCCATTCAGCAAACTCAGAAAAGATCCATCCAATGCCAAAAAACCAATTCTAAAAAGCCCTATCCAGTCAAAACCTGTCTACACTAATCCCATTCAGATACATCAAGTATAACCGAGTCAAAATCCTTGTTAGTCAACTTTCAGCTTACACTCATCCATTTCCCTGATTGGCAACTCAGCAGACCCATGATGGCTTAGAGTCCAAAAGAAGTTGTGGCCATGATAACGGCCCCAAACCAAGGAATTGCCGTGCAAGATAAGACCAATGCTGAAATGCAATGCCCATCTGGGGCATCCACTACACATCCAGTCCTGGGCCTCCAGCCGAACTTTGATCCACCTCTGCCAACTGAAGATTTGCAAGGTCTAGATCCTCGAGAAGGGTTAGCTTAAACTTGAGTTTTTAGACCCCTGGTGCAGCCTAATGAGGGGCTTTTTCCCATTGATATTAATGATCTCGACCCGACCTTGTTAAAAATTGCTAAACTTGAGAAGCAATTCAAAAAGGCACAGGGACTTAACCCCATTCCTAACATTGACGATGGGTATACAGAGGCTACCGTAAGGCTCCTAGATAGATTCAAAATGCCACACATTAACCGTTTCAACGGGTCTGGAGATCCTATGGTACATATCCGATTTTTCTTGGACGTCTTGAAACCTATAGGTCTGACTAAGCCTCAGAAACTCCCTCTGTATGGAAGAACCCTGTCAGGAATAGTAGCCACTTGGTACGCCGAGTTGGAGGATAAAATGAAGTAGAATTGGAAAGATTTGGCTGAGGCGTTTATCAATCAATATTCTTACAATACCTAAATTGAAATAACCACCCAAGAGCTTGAAGTAACCCACCAGAATCCTAAAGAACCTTTTATGGAATTTGTTGCAAGGTGGAGAGCAAAGGCAACACAAATAACAAATCGACCTTCTGAGGGGGGACCAAGTGCGGATAGTGGTGCAAAACCTTGAGCCTGATATGTTACAAAAGTTAATAGTCGCTCCACTGTTCACTTTCAAAAATTTGCATGAATTAGAGATTCAGATTGAGAGCGCATTTAACAGAAGGATTATTTCTAGAACAAGCGAACCAACAAGGAGCGTGTTTTCCGGTAGTACCAATGCTAGCAGTAGCACTATTCCCAAACCCACTAAAATCAATACCATCACCACCTATCCCAAAACTGCTGACCCCTTTGCCAAATCCAACCCACAAATAGCCGGCCCAACCCAAGCTCAAGGCAGAACTTTCACCCCCTCCATATGAGCCTAACCAGCGCACTAAAAGTCCTGATGGAAAGAAGGTATCTCAAACCCCTTGATCCCCAACCTCTTCCTGGCCCACTCCCTGCTTGACATAGCCCCACCAAATACTATGTGTACCATCAGTAGTGCGGTCATGGTACCGATCGTTGTTACCGCCTCCGTTATGAGGTTCAGAATCTCATCGACAACTAGACGATAACTCCACCTCAAGAACCCAATGTTACCACTAATCCATTTCCCACCTATGACCAAGTACCTCCTCCTCACCTTAACCTTATCCATACACTACCTCCTACCTTCGACCCCAGTATATATATCACCCCAACTCATTTACCCAAGCCTGAAGTGTTCATTCCAAAAAGCACGAACTTATGCATGATGGATGCACTGGAATCCAAATCATCTCAAACCCAAAAACTTAACAATAGCCCGATTCTAGTCCAACCTATGCCAAAGTGTCCAACCAAACCTATTCATCAAGACCAAGTTAGGTCAAATACACTGCGGGCACCAATGGCTGAACCCACTGCTCCTGAGTTGTTGAGCATGATTGAAGATCTTCAGAGAATTATGACAGATTTAGCCTTTGGGATCTTGGCTCCATCATCGACCACATCATATGCCAAAAAGTTCATGTCAAAAAGCTCCCCAATCTAGAGGTGAGCTGCAGTTGGAAAGGGCCATCCCAAAGGTATCTCAAGTCTGGGTGATGACATATCAATAACAAATCGGCCTCGCTTCAATATAGCCACCCAATTCCATAGCCAATCTGAAACAAGTGGCAAGAACAAGGATGGGGAAAGTATTGATCCCTTGGCACATCTTCGATGGTCTATTGAAACTTTGAAGGTCAAAGAGTTGAAAAAGCAGCAAGTGCTTGTAGTTGTTGCAAAGATTGTGGATGACACTTTTATCGCTCAAGTTGGGAGCATTTTGAATCTGGGGGCAAACAATGAAGAGGGATGTTTTACCAGAAATACCCATCCTGATTCCAGTCTCAAGCCCATGAATACCCAACCAACACCCGTAAACCCATTTGCCAATATTTCTAACACTGATGCTTCCTCTTCCAAAAAAACGAGCCCTTTCTCATCTCCATATGAGTCCAAGCCACGCATTGAAGGTACTGATGGAGAAAGAGTATCTCAAACCGTTCAATCCTTGATCTCTCCCTAATCCTCTCCCACCTAGACACGACCCTACCCAATATTGCACATTCCATCAGTAGTACGATCATCATACTAACCATTTCTTTCGTCTTTGCCATAAAATTCAAGACCTAATTGACAAAAAGGTCATCACCCTACCAAATCCCAAAGTTGTCAATAAACCTTTTCCTAACTGCAATAGATTGCCATCCCATAACATAAATCCCATCCATGGCTTGCCAACAACCAACCTTGACCCCAGCCAGCACGGTAAAGAAGTTGTGTGGGGACAACCGGGGTAATTGTAAGGCTCAATCTGTGAGACCTAATTTGAAAGTCTGAAATCAATCCTACTGGGTGTGGATGTTATTGCTGAATTGAAGGCAAGTTTGGACCCTCCCGTGGGCTACTTGAAGTTGTTTTTGAATTTTGCCAATGGGCTTGGAGAATGAAAACCCCTTTTTATCTCGAGGATGCTGATTTTGTTTTGAATTGTGTCCTGTAAATAGTTGAGTTGTGAGTTTTATTTTCGTGGTCTTTTCTTGTGTTGTTGCCATATTTGAGTCTCTTCCTTTGAGTCGCTCTCGTGTACCATCAGGTTTTTGTTTTTCTAAATAAGAAAGCAAGAGTCAAGTTTTTGATCATTTTGTTGTGCCTACAGTAATGCAAGTGTGACCTGAATGAGATTCTGTTAATAAGCGAGAGTGTTGAGAAGGATCCCCTGAATGGTTTCAGTGAATTCTGACTTATCGGCACAGAGTCCTTCATGATTTCAAAATTTTAAGCTATTTCTTCCACAAAACTAGCGAAGGTAGGTTCAGAATTGTGCGTGGTATTCTACACTATCCTGGAGATTCTCTTCCCCTTTAGGCGATTATTCTGGCAAGTACAAGATGGCTTTTAGACCTCATAATCATAGAATTTCTCCCCCTTAGTGTTTTCATTACTTCAACAAGAAATGGATGAAAGAAACCAAAAAGAAGAAAAGATAAAGATAAAAAAAGAAAAAAAAAAAAGAAAGAAGCCAACCATCAAGCTAGGGGTATTCATTGGAATGAAATCCAATCAACCATGAAGAAGGGAACTTTTGTTTGAATTCGGGAAAGCTAATGCGAGGAAGTAACCATGAGAAGAACCAACTCTGAAATGAAGCAAAAAAAAGGAAGAAGACATGCATGAGAAAATGTAGAACCAAACTCAAATCAAGGCGAAGCCAATTCCAGTGTTAGGGTAAGGATGACTATTGATTAAATTCACCACAAGTGTTGTAACGTTATCCTTGAGAGGCTCGCTAGGCCGAAAACCAGAAAGGGCGACCTAGGGAAAAGTTAGAGCATGAAAAATGATAAATCAAATAAATAGAGCTCGCAAGGTTGAAAACCCGAAAGGGCAACTTTGGCAAAAGTTAGAGCACAAAAGGAGAGTGTCAACACCCGAGTGAACCTCAACCATAAACTACGTTGACCTGATTCCCATCTTGGGATATGTAGGCAACTTCATCCTAAAGTTCGGTCTCAACCATATCCATCTCATCCATCTCAACCCAATCACCTTGCCCAATTTACGTTGTCAGCTTTGCATCAATCCATGAGTTACACTGGCTATTGTGCATATCATATTTGTGTTGGGTAAAAAAGAACTAGCTTGAATCAATAAGTGGAGAAATTTTCAATACTTGAACTTATCAGTAGAATCTCTAACTTGAGCGAAAAAAGGAATCGAAATTGAGTTCTAAAGAAAACATAAATAATACTAGGGGTCCTATGAATGATCAGTTACCTTGAGTCTTTTTTAGCTTTTGGGTTTGTTGTGAGTTCTGTTGTGTCATGCCTGGTGTTTTATCTTGGTCTATGCTCTTCATCGAGTCACCATAGCGTGTCTATCACTCAAAAGCGCTCTTCATTGAATCACCACAACGTGTTTGTCACTCAAAAGCACTCTCCATCAAGTCACCATAACGTGTCTGTCACTCAAAAGCGCTCTTCATCGAGTCACCTTAGCTTGTCTGTCGCTCAAAGTTCAACAGAGTGGCATGGTCAAAATTCTATACACGAATGTTCACTACAAACTCAAAAAAAGTCCATGTGTGGAATTCATAAACCAACTGACAGTGCCCGTACAAGGGGCATCGCATTCATGATCATTGCAAAGTATATATGAGTAATCCATCATTGCTTTGGAGCGGACTAGAGTAAATTCTCAACATGTCGGGAAAGAAGAGAAGCGTGAGTCTAATTTGTTGGCAACCATTCCAAGATCTGATGATCCCCATTACATGTGCCTGCATAATGTGAAAAAGGTGGCCAGTGACTGGACACTAGGGGCAATTTTTAGTACATCTGATCGGGCCATCTATCGAACAAAGGGCATGAACCCAACTGGTGACCAATGACTAGACACTAGGGGCAATTTTCAATGCATCTGATCGGGGTCATCATTTGAACAAGGAGCATGGATCCAACCTTTCTCTTCGTCCACCTAAAGCCACTTGTTGGGCACTTTCTCCTAGATTGGGGTAGCTCACCCCCATAATGATTATGATATGATTCAACTTTCGAAAGTTGTCTCCGACCATTTTCAAAACTCTCTTGGGATTTCCATCTTCCCTCTATTTAATACATGTGGTTTAGATTGTGCATGCATACACACTCTGGTTGATTTGAACTGCATGATTGGTTGCTCTTGCTCTTGACTTTGTTTTGCACTTAACAGAGTTTCATTGAGTTACCATCCGCAGTGTTTTTCAGTTACATTTTCAATAAATTGTGGCAAGTTGCCCTACATTTCATAAGGTACATGATGCGCTACTTTACATACTACTCATTACCCATGCACCACATTATTTTGTGCACTCCACTTAGCACTGTTTTGTGCACCCATATAGCATTGTTTTGTTCATCTTCCATAGCACTGTTTTGTGCATTCATCCTATATTGCATCTTCCAAAGCACTGTTTTTTGAATTCATCTTACATCGTACTATTTTGTGCATTCTACTTACATCGCACTGTTTTGTGCATTCACCATGTATTGCACTGTTTTTGTGCACCTTGCATCACACTGTTTTATGCATTCACCTTATATCGTACTGTTTTGTGCACCTTGTATCGCACTATTTTGTGCATTCACCTTGTATTGCACTATTTTGTGCACCTTGTATCGCACTGTTTTATGCATTCACCTTGTATCGCACTGTTTTGTGCACCTTGCATCATACTGTTTTGTGCATTCAACTTGTATTGCATTGTTTTGTGCACCTTATATCGCACTATTTTCTGCATTCACCTTGTACCGCACTGTCTTGTGCACCTACATAGCACTGTTTTGTGCATTCACATGCATAGCACTGTTTTGTGAATTCACTCCCATCGCATTGTCTTATGCATCCAAATAGCATTTTCTTGTGCACTCACTGGGTCTAGGAGACCTTAAATCCTCTAAAGGTGCAATTCCTTTGGTGTTTATCGTGCCCAAACGGCTTCAGACGGTTTGGTATAGCCACATGATTGTGTTTGTAGTGAGTTCCTAGGACTGAGACGATGAAAACTAGAGTTTGAATGGCGATGCCTAGAAATCAAAGGTTTGGGATTTCCGAGACTAAAGTCTTGTTTAAATAACCAGGGGTGTATCATCAACTTGAAATTTGTATGGCAGCCCCATAGGTTGAGGTAGCTTGTACGCACCTCAATTCTGGATACTGAACCAACCTAGTCTGTCACCCTGTTGGAGAATAGGGAAAGTCGCAAACATAGCCAGGGAGAAAAGTAGTAACTATGGTTTGGAAGCACAAGTAGTAACTATGCCTTTTCTAGGTAAGACGTGGTTCGGCCTGCACCCCTTATTGACTTCATCCATTGCATCCATTGCATTGTACTTTGTCTTGTTGCATTCAACATTTAGGATCATTAGCTTTACCTAGCAGATCATTCCTCACTTATATCATACCACCCAATTACTTGTACCCTTTCTGCGAAAGACATAGTTCTGCATGTGTACGTGCCTATTCCACCAAGAATTGTGGTTTAAGGGTTTTGGCGCCTTTTTTGTGTTAAATGTAGTTTGATTTTCATCTCAATTCCTTTATGGTATTCATGTGTTTTGCACTGCTTGTGGTTTGATTATTTTGTTACATTGTGTATCATGTGCATCTTGCCCTTGAACTATGTTGGATTGATTCCTTGCAAAGGGATACGTAGGCAACTTTCGAGTTCAACCACTACATTTGCATTTTGATTTCTTGCACAAGTCTTGTGGCCATGTCAAATGGGTCGTCTTCGGGTTTTGACATTTCGTGACTTCAAGCTCTGTCAAAGAGGGGCAACTGTAGACACCCCATTTTTGACCGCCCTTAAGATTTAGGCACCTCATGTTGATCGCTTGATGATGAAATACTACGTTGTATAAATTGTCCAAGCTCCTCAGCAGAAGAGCTTCGTTTTTTCAAATTTCGGAGCCTAGAATCTTACAACACCTTTGAACCAAAACCGTTTTTTTTTTCCTCCAAAGCCTGACAACCCAGAGGCCTGCAGGCCAACAAGTGGCCAGCTGGCCAAAAATTGGTGGTCGGCCGTCCCCTAGCTGGCCGGCCGGCCGGCCAGCCATGTTTCTCGACTAGTAGATATTTTTCTACCAGTTGTCCCCCCATGTGCATGCCTTTTACCAGCTGTCTCTATATAGATATTTCCGACTGGAGAAGGTGTTTTTCTATAAATATAAGCCCACCCCTCTTGATTTTAGGTTGAAAAAATTTGTGAAGACTTCAAAACTTGGTAAGCGCCCTTCCTCTCTATCTTGCAATATACATACACTATACTTATACTTCCCAAACCAAAAATTTGAGTCTCCTTGCTGACGTTCTTGAGCTAAAATCTCAACCCTTGAGAGTGAAAGCGTTGTGGTTTGTGAACAAAAGAGTAACTCCTTTTCAAGAGGTAAAACTTTGGCCATCTTTACACGACTTCTTTTCTCTTTTTTCTTGCTGTTTTTATACTATTTTTGGACTATTTTTATGGGCTGAAACTTGTGGCTTAAAGCTATTAAAGGTGGAGGGGTTAACCACCCTCCTTTAAACCTTGTTCCCTAAGCTTTTGCCCTTTTGTTTCCCACTTCTTTCTCAACTTTTTACCATTGTTTTTTAAAGTTTTTCAGAGGCTAAAAATGTGGTTTTGAGGTTCAAAAAGTGAAGGGGTTAGCCACCCTTCCTTAGGTTTGCTTACTAGCTTTAATTCTATGTTATTTTAGCTTACTTTTTTTAGCTTGTTTCAATGTATTTCCAGCACTATTTTGCTATTTTTAGGACTGTTTTAGTGTGTTTACTTCATTTACGCTTTGAATATTAGACTTGTTTTGTTGTAAGTCCTCATAGGTTTGGTGATTTAGGCCTTAGACAAACTTATTTGAGTTGATAGCTTTTATTCCTTAGTTTTCATACTTGTAGTCACACTTACAATAATCATCTCTGTAACCTCCCTCCTTTCTTGGTTTGCTTTTTCTTTTTTTATTTTTTATTTATTTATTTTTAAGAGTTGTTTCAAACAATTGAGGTTGTTTAAGGCATGCGAAAGAGACCCTTCCATGTTTAATGGTTTAATCTCTTCGGAGGTTCATTACTAAGGCATTACATCTCTCTCATGCCAAGAACAACTTCTTGTTTGACACTTCTTTTATTTTAGTGGACATAACTCTCACCTTTGGACAAAATGACTGAAGAATGGAATGGTAATTCAAAAGGGCTAATAAAATTGGACTAAAGTGATGACAAGATAATAAAATCAAGTCGGGTTCAATCAAACATTAATTGAACCTATTGAGCCTAGGATCATTACATACTCCTAGTAATGTTAATGGTTCAAGAAGCAATGTCCACCCCTTTCCTTGAGGTGACTCCATGATAGGAAAGGGGTGTTGTTGGTCTTTCATTTCATCTCATTGATTTTTTTGTCTAATTAGTTCATAGATCATCATGCAATAACCTTGCAATCGTTGATGATTTGTGGACCGATTCTACTCCTTCCTTGATCAATTCCAAGATAGGGAGAGGCAGAAAGGACAAACACCTCTTGGAAACATTCTGTTTGTGCTCTATTTTCATTCTGTTGCAGTATGTCAAACCCTCAAAACAGTGGCCGGCTGGCCACCCTACCATCTGGCGGACCACTTTTCATGGCCGGTCGGCCACTTCATTTTACACAGGCAGTACTGTAGACACCCCATTTTTGACCGACCTTAAGACTCAGACGTCACCGATTGAGCGCTCGGTGATGTTGCATGCTGTGCTCGTTCAGAAGTCTCAGAGTCGCGGCCGTGCGCCCTGCCTCCGGACTATCGAACTCTCTTCTGTGCCCTGTCTCGGTTTGCGAACCAGGCTCGATTTTTCTCTGTTTTCTTTCCTGAGGGGAGGGAGTGGTCCCGTAGACTATCTCTCAGTGGCCGTGGGCTACTTTTCGTGGCCGTAGGCCATTTTTCCCATTTCGGAGCCCGGTTCCTGGTTTTCGGAGCCGTTAGGCCGTGTGCCTCGGTTCGGGACCGCCCAACCATCTCCGATTTCTCCGGTTTTTGGCATGCATCTCATTTACTCCCATTTAAGGGACACTGGGGGCGCACAAACCCACTTCGCAGCCGAACACCACTTCTGGTGCCCGGCAGCCCATTTTCGAGATCCCGAACCACGCGGTTTTGGCCCCGAGCATTCATTTTGCATCGATGTCTGTTCATTTTTGGCAGACACCTCTGTTTAGTCCTTCCGAGGGACACTGGGGTCTCTGAGACCCACTTCGCAGCCGAACACCACTTCCGGTGCCCAGCAGCCCATTTTCGGGATCCCGAACCACGCGGTTTTGGCCCCGAGCATTCGTTTTGCATCGATGTCTGTTCATTTTTGGCAGACACCTCTGTTTGGTCCTTCCGAGGGACACTGGGGTCTCTGAAAGCCACTTCACAGCCGAACACCACTTCCGGTGCCCGGCAGCCCATTTTCGGGATCCCGAACCACGCGGTTTTGGTCCCGAGAATTCATTTTACATTTGTTTTCTCTGATTTTTGGCAGGAACCTCTGTTTTGTCCTTCCGAGGGACACTGAGGTCGCAGATGCCCGCTTCGCTGCCGAACACCACTCCCGGCACCTGCAGCCCATTTTCGGGATCCCGGATTGCCCGGTTTTGACCCCGAGCGTTCATTTCTCATTAGTTTTTGTTCAAACTTGGCAGGTACCTCTGTTTCAATACTAGGAAGATCACTGGGGGGTGGGAGGCCAGCAATTATCCCAGAAACTCAGTTTCGCTCTTCCGGCGCCCGTTTTGCTCACTTCCGGGCCAATATTGAACACCCTAGGGGTATTTTCTTCAGACCAAAGCTACATATCTGTGATCAGGACATCTGGGAGGACCCTACCAACTACTGGTCGGCCAGAAACTGTGGGTTTCATTTTTGGGCATCTCCTTCAAGCTCTATGTTGTGGCTCCTGCTTCAGTGTTGCCAATTTCCAACCTTGGAACCTTGTTCCACACATCTGGGAGGACCCTTTGGTATGGTGGTCGGCTAGAAATTATGCATTTCATTTTTGAGCCTCTCCTTCAAGCTCTATGTTGTGGCTCCTGCTTCAGAGTTGCCAGATTCCGACCCTGGGGTCTTATTCTACACACTTGGGAGGACACCTTGGCTTAGTGGTCGGCCAGAAAATCTTTGGTTCATTTTTGGGGGTGGCTGGCCGGCCATGGTGGGTGGCTGGCCGACCAGGTGGGGTGGCTGGCCGGCCACCTTGCAGAAAATCACCTGGTCGACCAGCTTCCTGCCCTCCAGCTCATTCCAGCTGTCCAGCTACTTTCCTGAAATATCTCCCCTATCCGGGGGATATTTTGGGAGGGAAAGCTTGGGTGCTTTTCCCTCCCCTTTTACACCTTGTTTTGCCTATTTAAAGGGACCATCATCTCCTTCCTCAAGGTTACAAAAATTGTCTTCAAGAACACCTAGGCAAAAACCCTAATCTCCATAGCCAAAACCTTCAAAAAAGCTTCAAGTGTTGCTTGATTCCTTCACCAACACCTAGCCTCACCATTCCAACCTTGATTCCAGCAGCTAGGAAGTGAATTTCAGAGGTTGAGAAGCTACAAATCAAAGCCAAGAAGCAAAGAAAGACAAGTCTTCAAGGGTAAGTATTCAAAACCAACTTTTAGGGCTTTTTCTTGATTCATTTTTATACTCTAATTGGTTGAGAATTGGGGCTCCGACCCATACTGCTTTTGTGCTCATATTGAGCCCCTCTACAACATTGTAGAAGGGCTCAACTTCATTTGGTGTTTCTATATACTAGTTCCTTCAATATTCACCAAGTTTGTCACATTTTTGCATGCTAAAATTAACCTATTTGTGTTGATTTTTAGGGATCCGACACCTACTGATTTCTTGCTTATTTTGAGCCCCTCTACAACATTGTAGAGGAGCTCAACTTCATTTGGCCATTGTATCTACCACCTCCTTCAAATTTCACCAAGTGTGCCCATTTTTGCATGCAATTTTTGACCTATTTGTGTTTGTTTTTGGGACTTCGACCCCTACTGGTTTTAGTCTTTTTTTGACCCCCTTTACATGTTTCATGAAGAAGGTTTGATCATTTGATGTATAGATTGCATGTCTTATGTTATACCCTTTTGTGGCTCCATTTTGCCTTCCATTTCTAGCATGTTTGTCTTATGATTTGGAGGCTGTCATAAACTGCATATATGCTTATTTTTGGGCCCTCTTTCATGTTGTAGAAGAAAGTTTGTCCATTTGGTGTTTGTATGTACCACCTCCCATTGTAATGCTCTTTTGGCCATTAATCTTGTTTGATTTTGTTGCCATATCTATGTCTCCTTTTTGGCCATGTTTGTTACTGAAATATACTGTATTTGGGACTGCCTTGCTACTGTCCTTGCTTCCATGATCAATTTTTGCATGTATAGCATGGCTATAGGCCATTTCGGGTGTATGTTATCGCATTTCGGGACCATTTCTCGCTTTGGGTGTGCTTTGGTTGTGTTTCGGGGCTGTTTTCCCCCTCTTGTAGCTGCTGAAATTCCATCGTTGCATTTTCGTATGCCATTTGTATCATTTTTGCATTGCCTCGGTTTGCGTGCCCGTGTGCACGTATTTCGAGGCACTTCGTTTTTATCCGACGGCCTCCTATGTGAGTGAGCTGAGGCTCTCCCATGTTGGTGTAAGCCCATCGTTGCATTTTCGTATGCCATTTGTATCATTTTTGCATTGCCTCGGTTTGCGTGCCCATGTGCACGCATTTCGAGGCACTTTGTTTTTATCCGACGGCCTCCTATGTGAGTGAGCTGAGGCTCTCCCATGTTGGTGTAAGCCCATCATTGCATTTTCGTATGCCATTTGTATCATTTTTGCATTGCTTCGGTTTGCGTGCCCGTGTGCACGCATTTCGAGGCACTTCGTTTTTATCCGACGGCCTCCTATGTGAGTGAGCTGAGGCTCTCCCATGTTGGTGTAAGTCCATCGTGGCATTCCGTATGCCGTTTCATTGCATTTTATCATCGCCTCGGTTTGCGTGCCCGTGGGCACGCATTTCGAGGCACTTCGGTTTTATCCGATTTGCACTTCATATCATCGCCTCGATTTGCGTGCCCGTGGGCACGCATTTCGAGGCACTTCGGTTTTATCCGATTTGCATTTCATATCATCGCCTCGATTTGCGCGCCCGTGTGCACGCATTTCGAGGCACTTCGGTTTTATCCGATTTGCACTTCATATCATCGCCTCGGTTGGCGTGCCCGTGTGCACGCATTTCGAGGCACTTCGGTTTTATTCGATTTGCATTTCATATCATCGCCTCGGTTTGCGTGCCCGTGTGCACGCATTTCGAGGCACTTCGGTTTTATCCGATTTGCATTTCATATCATTGCCTCGGTTTGCGTGCCCATGTGCACGCATTTCGAGGCACTTCGGTTTTATCCGATTTGCATTTGATATCATTGCCTCGGTTTGCGTGCCCGTGTGCACGCATTTCGAGGCACTTCGGTTTTATTCGATTTGCACTTCATATCTTCGCCTCGGTTTGCGTGCCCGTGTGCACGCATTTCGAGGCCCTTCAGTTTTATCCGGTTTGCATTGCGTATGCCTCTGCCTCGGTATGCGTGCACGCGTGCACGCATTTCGAGGCACTCTGTTTTATCCAATTTACATTTTATCATTGCCTCGGTTTGCGTGCCAGTGGGCACGCATTTCGAGGCACCTCATTCTTATCATCCCGGCATCCTATGTGAGTGTGGCTGAGGCCCCCTTCATGTTGGTATAAGCCCATCGTTACATTTCGCATGTCATTCCGGCATCCCATGTGAGTGTGGCTGAGGCCCTCTCATGTTGGTGTAAGCCCATCATTGCATTTCGTACCTTTATGTCATCGCCTCGGTTTGCGTGCCATTGGGCACGCATTTCGAGGCATCTCATTTTCATAGCATTGCGCATGCTAGGATTGTATGTTAGTTTCATTTCATGCATATCATGCATATTGCACGGGAAACGAGGCACGTTTCGTACTCCGAGTGACGGAGTGTGTCTCAATTCCCAAGTCACCGACACTCCGGATTACCCATGATGGAGTTAGGTTTTCATTGTATCATTTATCTGCATTCATCTGATATTGAGTTGTGCAATTCGGTTCCTCGGCCATCATGCATCGATATGCGTGATTGGTGGCACGAGGATCGAGGCATGCATATATTTGTGAAATACACTGCTGTGCCCTTTTCTTGCTCTCTGTTGCAGCAAAATCCAGAGTTAGCGACTTTTCGGAATTCGGCGCGCATTTCGAGAAACACTGCGAACAGAGGCTAATCGGGGCATCCCAGTGGATTTCCGCGCCAGGCAGCCCAACATACATCATCTATCAGAAGCAAGGCAGCCCCTGGCTTGCATGCCAGTTTACTGCTTTCTTAGTTAATTGTTAATTAATTAGAAATTTGTATATTTATTCGGACTGTATTATTTATTCGGACCCTCTGCGCGAGGGCAATACTGTAATAAGTGTGGGTGTGTGAGTGTGATGTATGTCTTCCAACCCCACGTCTTTCTCCCTTTTATTTACCCGCTTTGGATGGTTAGATATAGGGCATATTTCAATTAGCATACAATATGATAGCATGTTTTCATTCATTCATCTGTTTTTGCACGCACCGGGCTCGACGCATCATACAAACTGCATCTGTATTTCAATTCCAAGTTGAGTACTTGATAGCTGTTGCATCTCATATGCCATATTTAGAATAGCCGAGCCTGCTATAATTACATCTTTGCATGTGTTGCATTAGGCATTACTGTATACTTAGGATCACGCATGATTTCTAATCATTTTCCTGTTTTGGCTTGGAGTACTAGGTAAGTTTTATGCTTTAGCATCCTTGCATGAGTGTGAGTGTTGCCATGACAGCATGCTTACCATGAGGCTATATGCTTATGTGATATAACTGCCTTGAATGCCTGTGGGTGGAGGTTGAGTTATCTGAATTGGGACAATTCATTGACTGTTTGTTAAGCCCACTAGATTGTGGCAAAATCTACATTTTAAGCCTACCTGCGGGTAGCAAACCATCTTTCAAACAAACAAACATGAAATGTTTTGTTCCAATTCAGACGGCCCAGTCTATACTTGTTTGCTGCGAGCATCACATAGTAATCCTAGGCTAATAATCGGAATAAGAGCATACAAAGTTTTCAAAAACAGATATCATGGTTAGTAGAGGCCGGTCTTTGATCGGGCGAGAAGGGGTGCTCACGATGTGACCTTCCCTAATCGTACCCAAGTTCCCGAGCCAACTTTGGTGATGATGGACACGTGGCCTTTTGGCACCGAGTCAGGGTTTCCTAAATTTCCCATTTTAAAAATATTTAGGTGGCGACTCTGTTATCTGGCAAAGCAGTCCATGTTTGGCACTTCTTTCAAAAAATCTGTTTTTCTTCAAAACGATTTGCCGGATTTGGACTCTTTGGTTCAGATTTAGAACCACAACAAAATCGAGTCCGAACTGTAGCGAGGTCCCTCGCGGGCGTTGTTACAGTTTCTGGCGACTCTGCTGGGGATTTAGAGAACTTAAACTCGAACTCGTGATATCTGGTTTTGACTACACTTGTGTGCTTCTTTGCATTGCATTTGCATTGGTGCGCCTAGGACACCGTGTTTGCCATATGCCATTCCCGAACGATTTGCCGGAGGCTTGTCTTGTCAAGTCATGTCCGTAAGGCTGATCGGCTCTGGGCTCTGACAGCATGGGAACACAAACCCCGGTTTTACCGGGGCACCCTTTTTGACCATTCGACCTAGTGCATATTCGGATCCATAGTGACCATTCCAAACTAGGACAGGTTGCTTACCCGTTTATAGGTTGTTTGAAACCGCTGCGTGCGTAGTGAAACCCTAGCTCCTGACAAAATAGGACAGGGAAACCCTCCCCCAACATAGGGGTGTTTTGGCTCTCACTTATCTGTTATGTGCTTGTTAGAGTGCGTCTCTACAGGGAATGCATGTATCAGTTTACAAGTTTGAGCATTAGGCCTGCGGGCACCAATTCAGTATTTTGGGTATCAGGCCTGCGGGCATCAGTATTTGGTGGAATCAGTTTTACCTGAGGGTATCAGATTTGAGGCAGAATTTTGGGAGCAGAACTCAGTAGAGGGCACAGTCATCCTGTTATGCTCATATCCGTTTTGGTGAAATCAGGCTGAGATGCTGCGTGTTTTCTCTTTTGCTAGGTAGTCCTGGAACCATAGCTTCAGAAGGCTCCAATATCCCCCGGGTACATTGGACTAGTGCAGATAGACTTTGTTAGGTCAGAGATTCAATTCAAGGGAAACCGGTGTTCTTTCGCTGAGGCAAGGCAAAAAAGGGCCATACAGGGCTCACTGACTCATCTGATCCGTCAGTCACCAGTCACATCACCTTTGTTCAGAATCAGCAGCCCGTGATGGCACAAGGTTCGGAAGGCTTTGTGGCTATGATAGCAGTGTTAAATCAGGGAACCGCAATGCAGGATGAGACCAGTGCTGAAACGCAACGCCCATCTGGGGCATCTGCCTCACACCCAACTTCGGGACCCCAACCGAACTTTGACCCACTTTTGCCAGCTGAAGATTCGCAGGGCCTTTCCAAACCTGTTAAAGTCAACACAGTCGCCATAGCCGACCCTTTTTCCAAGGCCAGCCTACAAATAGCCAGCCCAGCCCGAGCTCCGGGTAGATTTTTCACCCCCCTCCATATGAGCCTAACCAGCGCATTCAAAGTCCTGATGGAAAGAGGGCATCTCAAACCCCTTAATCCTCAACCTTTGCCAAACCCACTCCCTGCCAGACATAACCCCAGCAAATACTGTGTATATCATCAGCAGCGCGGCCATGGTACCGATGGTTGTTATCACCTTCGTCATGAGATCCAGAATCTCATTGACAACCGGACAATAGCTCCATTTCAAAACCCCAAGGACCAAGTACCTCATCCACATCCCAACCTCAGCCATACACTGCCACCCACCTACAACCTCAGTATATTCCCCCCGACCCATATACTCAAGCCCGAGATGTTTATCCCAGAAAGCATGGGCTTAAGCACGGTGGATGCACGTGAACCCCAATCATCTCAAATCAGTGAGCCTACTACTTCTGAGCTGATGAGGATGATCAAAGATCTTCAGAGAACTGTGGCAGATCTAACCTTTGGAGTTTTGGCGCCATCATCAACCGCATCTCATACCAGGGAGTTCGTGTCAAAAGGCTCCCCAGTCTTGGGGTGGGCTACATCTGAGGAAGGCCAATCCCTTGGCAAAGTGGAAGCGAGTAGAAAGAACAAGGTAGGGGCAGGCATGGATCCCTATGAGCATCTACTGTTGGCTGTTGAGGCTTTGAAAGCCGAAGGACTGAACAGAGAGCAAGTCCTCGCAGTTGTTGCAAAAACTGTGGATGACACTTTTGCTGCTCAAGTTGGGGGTAGTTTGAATCAAAGGGCAAGCCGGGAGAAGAGCCGTTGTACCAGGAATGTTCCTTTCAACTCTAATCCCGTGCTTGGAAGAGATCAGCAAACCCGGCCAGCGCCTGCCGACCTCTTTGTTGGCGCATCTTCTTCAAACCCCCGAACTTCGGACTATCTACCTCGGGGGCAGAGGGTATTCACCCCACTGTACATGTCTCTATCAGCGGCCTTGAGGGTCCTGATTAGAAAGGGGTATCTGAAGCCCCTGGAGCCACAACCATTACCAAAGAAACCCCCTCCCTCACATAACCCAACTGCCTACTGTGCCTTCCATCAACGAGCTGGCCATGACACTGACAAGTGCCTTCGTCTTTGTCACGAAATACAAAATCTGATCGACAACAAGATCATCGCCATACCAGTCTTGCAAAGTCTATCGGCACTTGATCAGTGAACCTGTGGGGGGATAAGGCGACTATGTGATCAGGGGATGAACCACCTGCGGGCGGCAATCAGTTTACTCCAGACGTGGGAATGGCATGCACTGTTTTGAGCAATGTACAAGTGCTGTTAATTTTGCATTCTGACTTGGGTATTGAGTCTGTCTTTTTGTTTTAAGTCAGTCTCTTTTGTTTTGGGTCTGTCTTGTTGTATCGAGTTAGTCCTGTTGTATAAGAGTCGGGTGAGTCCGGGGGTGTTACCTAGGGCATCACCATTTTGTTTTGTTTTGTGTTTGTCTTTTCGTTTTGTTTTGAGTCTGTTTCCGCCAGGGAGCCAGTCGTACCAACAGATTTTGAATGAAACAGCAGTGTTTTTCACGCGCTCACGTTTGCTTCTGCCGTGTGCTAGTTATGCCAGATTTTGAATGAAATGGCAGTGCATTCCACTTGCTCTCTTGTGCCTTGAAGTCATTGTAATGACCTGAGTTTTTCAAAACTTTTTTTGAACACTGCGGTGAAAACGAAGAGGAAGGAATTCCTCAGGATTTGCAAAACTTTGATCAATTGAGAGAAAGAGAGGCGTGCTAAGCCCTTAATGAATGAAATCATGCTTGTATATATGAGTACTGAGAAGGACCCTAGCTTTGATCCAGACTGGTCCTACACTGTCTTCAGCGCGAGCGATTTGTCGCTTTCTTAAAAACTTTCAAAAAAAATGTTTTGCGCAGTCCTGCGAAGACCTGTGTGGAATCGCTCTTGAGATTGTGCAGCTTAGGATCGCTCTCGGTCTCGAGACTCGCCCCCCTTTGCTTTCAAACCTTGAACGTGCATTCAGAAGGTTCAACGGTCAACCACAATGTAAGGCCTGTGTGGCTAGATTTGAAGCAGCCCTCGAACATGAGGCACCAAAGTCAGATCAAGAAGATCAGACCTCATCAGAAGAAGCTTGCGAAGCTAAATCAGAAGCACCCCTCGAACTAGGGGCAAAAATGTCCGATGTGCTCGACGAGCCAAAGGTGGATCTTTCTGCAAATCAATACAACAGCCACTCTCCTAGATACAGAGGGCTTCAATCTCAGAACCATTTGGCATGGACTTGTTACTTTTCTTTTACCCTTTGAGAGGCTCGCTGGGCCGAAAACCCGAAAGGGCGACCCAGGCAAAAGTTAGAGCAAAGAAAAATGCAAAAATGAAAAAATGCAAAGATACAAAAAATGCAAAAAAATGCAAAGATACAAAAAATGCAAAAAAAGAAAAGAAAAGAAAAATGCAAAAAAAGAAGAAGAAAAAAGAATGAAAAGAAAAGAAAGAAAAACAAAGCTCGCAAGGTCGAAAACCTGCAACGGGCGCCTTGGCAAAAGTTAGAGCCTGAAAAGGAGAGGTTAATACACGAGTGTACCTTAACCCCGAACTACGTAAGGCTTGATTCCCATGTTTGGGATACGTAGGCAACTTCATCTTGAAGTCCAGCTATAAAACACTTCAAATTCGATTGTGTCCATGTAATGGTTTTGGTCATCTCTGCCTTCTCTGTATCTGAGAGTCTGGTTGTGTTCATCACTCTGAGGACTGACTACAATGTGCTGCGGCGCCATCCAAACAAGGGGCAACTTTCCGTTGCCATTCAACGCGCCGCGGTGCCTTTCAAAGAAGGGGCAACTTTCCGTTGCCATGCAGCCCTCTTCAAGCAAGGGGCAATTTTCCTCCGGATCTGAGGTTGTGCATCTCAAGAGTGGGTTCTATGCTCGTTGAGCAGCGGCCGTTTGCAAAAATAGCTTTTGAGAATTTTTACTAAGGCTGATTAATTCTCTCGAAAATTATCCCATTTTTCCAAAACTGGACCTTTTTCTTGGACCCGAAAAAGGAAAATTTTCGGTACTCATAGCCTGACTTGCATGATTTCAAATCAAAAATCGAACAAGCATGTTAATCTAACTCCCATTTTGGCCAAATTTTTTTTAGAAAGCAAAGATAAAAAATGGTCAAAATGATGAACTAGGGGCACAGTTGGGTCAGGAGTTCTGTCTTTCCCCCTTTATCAACATACTCGCCAAGAAGGGCACTCTACCTGCCAGAAAAGGGCACCACTGAAGCAAACCACAAATGGGCTGAAAGCTCTCTCACATCCTCCAAGCAACGAGGTATCAAGCCAAGTGCGAAGCACGAACTAGAATGGGCCAAGATATTCCACTCCATCATCTGGACAGATCTTATCACGTCCAAACTCCCCAGCAAAGCATCATCAATCGATATTAGCTGCAGATTCGCTACACACCCAGATGTAGCGCAACCCCTTTGTGGGAGGAATTCACTAGCTGTGAGCAGAAGAAGAAGAATCTAGCAGAATGCTAGGGGCGAGAACCCACAACTTGCTGTTTATCCATCAACCACCCAGGGGAGGGATGAAAAATGAGAGATTGAAGAATAGAGAGATGTGCGATGAGAAAAAAGTGAGAAAAGGGCTTTTTCAGAAAACTAGAGATTGAGTGTCAAGTGATGTGAGAATCACAAGTGAGAAAGGGTGGGAAACACTACCCAGTGAAACAGGCTCCCTGTGCACGTCTGAGTGTCGTGTCTTTTCGTTTGTCTCATTTCATCCCGAGCGCGTCTCGTTGTTTTTAGGTCGTTTACCTTTTGTTTTTCTGTGTTGAGTTGTTTTGTCTATGGTCAGTCGTAGGCTTAATACCCAGTTGAGAACTTATGCTCACTCTCAATTTCAAAAAATCGTTTTGTGCTCCGAGTGCCGTGCCGTTCTCCACATTTGTGCAAAATAGAATTTGTTCTTTCATAAAACTGCAGGGTTCAACCCAGGTCATGTGAGAACAGTGAAACCAGGACCTATCTGAAGCTATGAGTTTCGGGCTGCAAAGCAAAAGCAAAAGAGGAAAATGTCGAGCATCTGAGTTTGTTCCAACTTCAGTAAGTTCCGAGACTATACTCCGTGTGTACCTCTTCAGGTCTTGCCAATGTTCCGAAGTATAAGTGTGCCTCTACCTCAAGCTCAAGATCAAGTCTACTTCAAGCCAGAATGGCGATCAGAAGTGCTCTCCCTGAGTACCATTCCCTGCCAGAGGCATCTTGGACGTGTTTGCGATGAGTTCCTAGGAGACCAATTGCGACGGTGGAAACTAGAGTTCGAATGGCCGTGGCCTAGAACGCAAAGGTTCGGGATTTCCGAGACTAGAGTCTGGTTTAAATACCCAGAGGCGTGTCCTCGGCTTGAAATCTGTATGGCAGCCCCATAGATTGAGATAGCATGTGTATGCGCCTCAGTTCTGGATACTGAACCAACCTAGTCTGTCACCCCGTTGGAGAATAGGGAAAATTGTGAGTATGATCAGGAAAACAAGCGGCAGCCGTGGCTCCCACATGCAGATATTGTTACTTGTCAGCATTTCAGAACCTTTGTGCTGTGAGTTGAAGGTAAGTGTTCGAAGAGCACGAGGGGAGATCCCCATCAGAGTAGAGCGGTTCACCGCCACTCACCTCATGAGGTGCTTTCTAAAGCGCCGCTTTGTCTATTTATTGCTTTCCGTAAGCATCATGCATTGTATTGCATTGTACCTATCAAGTTTCTTTCTCATTTCACCCAATATATCAATCATACTTGTTCACTAAGTGCATCTGTCACACTTCGTGTTTGCCTTTAGTATATCTATCATACTTGTTCACATAGTGTATCTATCACACACTCACTTTGTCTATTTTGCGTATCAATCACACACACTCACACCTTTGTTTCCCCGGGTAAAAAACCTTCCCCATCTCCGTATGAAATACGTTGAGATACGCTTGTTGGTTACACCTTTGTTCCCCTGTTAAAACCTTCCCTCTCTCCGTATGAAATACGTTGAGATATGCTTGTTGGTTAAATCTTTGTTCCCCGGTTAAAACCTTCCCTCTCTCCGTATGAAATACGTTGAGATACGCTTGTTGGTTACACCTTTGTTCCCCGGTTAAAACCTTCCCTCTCTCCGTATGAAATACGTTGAGATATGCTTGTTGGTTACACCTTTGTTCCCCGGTTAAAACCTTCCCTTTCTCCGTATGAAATACGTTGAGATACGCCTATTGGTTACACCTTTGTTCCCCGGTTAAAACCTTCCCTTTCTCCGTATGAAATACGTTGAGATACGCCTATTGGTTACACCTTTGTTCCCCGGTTAAAACCTTCCCTCTCTCCGTATGAAATACGTTGAGATATGCTTGTTGGTTACACCTTTGTTCCCCGGTTAAAACCTTCCCTCTCTCCGTATGAAATACGTTGAGATACGCTTGTTGGTTACACCTTTGTTCCCCGGTTAAAACCTTCCCTCTCTCCGTATGAAATACGTTGAGATATGCTTGTTGGTTACACCTTTGTTCCCCGGTTAAAACCTTCCCTCTCTCCGTATGAAATACGTTGAGATATGCTTGTTGGTTACACCTTTGTTCCCCGGTTAAAACCTTCCCTCTCTCCGTATGAAATACGTTGAGATATGCTTGTTGGTTACACCTTTGTTCCCCGGTTAAAACCTTCCCTCTCTCCGTATGAAATACGTTGAGATATGCTTGTTGGTTACACCTTTGTTCCCCGGTTAAAACCTTCCCTCTCTCCGTATGAAATACGTTGAGATATGCTTGTTGGTTACACCTTTGTTCCCCGGTTAAAACCTTCCCTCTCTCCGTATGAAATACGTTGAGATATGCTTGTTGGTTACACCTTTGTTCCCCGGTTAAAACCTTCCCTCTCTCCGTATGAAATACGTTGAGATATGCTTGTTGGTTACACCTTTGTTCCCCGGTTAAAACCTTCCCTCTCTCCGTATGAAATACGTTGAGATATGCCTTGTTGGTTACACCTTTGTTCCCCGGTTAAAACCTTCCCTCTCTCCGTATGAAATACGTTGAGATACGCTTGTTGGTTACACCTTTGTTCCCCGGTTAAAACCTTCCCTCTCTCCGTATGAAATACGTTGAGATACGCTTGTTGGTTACACCTTTGTTCCCCGGTTAAAACCTTCCCTCTCTCCGTATGAAATACGTTGAGATATGCTTGTTGGTTACACCTTTGTTCCCCGGTTAAAACCTTCCCTCTCTCCGTATGAAATACGTTGAGATATGCTTGTTGGTTACACCTTTGTTCCCCGGTTAAAACCTTCCCTCTCTCCGTATGAAATACGTTGAGATACGCTTGTTGGTTACACCTTTGTTCCCCGGTTAAAACCTTCCCTCTCTCCGTATGAAATACGTTGAGATATGCTTGTTGGTTACACCTTTGTTCCCCGGTTAAAACCTTCCCTCTCTCCGTATGAAATACGTTGAGATATGCTTGTTGGTTACACCTTTGTTCCCCGGTTAAAACCTTCCCTCTCTCCGTATGAAATACGTTGAGATATGCTTGTTGGTTACACCTTTGTTCCCCGGTTAAAACCTTCCCTCTCTCCGTATGAAATACGTTGAGATACGCCTGTTGGTTACACCTTTGTTCCCCGGTTAAAACCTTCCCTCTCTCCGTATGAAATACGTTGAGATATGCTTGTTGGTTACACCTTTGTTCCCCGGTTAAAACCTTCCCTCTCTCCGTATGAAATACGTTGAGATACGCTTGTTGGTTACACCTTTGTTCCCCGGTTAAAACCTTCCCTCTCTCCGTATGAAATACGTTGAGATACGCTTGTTGGTTACACCTTTGTTCCCCGGTTAAAACCTTCCCTCTCTCCGTATGAAATACGTTGAGATATGCTTGTTGGTTACACCTTTGTTCCCCGGTTAAAACCTTCCCTCTCTCCGTATGAAATACGTTGAGATATGCTTGTTGGTTACACCTTTGTTCCCCGGTTAAAACCTTCCCTCTCTCCGTATGAAATACGTTGAGATACGCTTGTTGGTTACACCTTTGTTCCCCGGTTAAAACCTTCCCTCTCTCCGTATGAAATACGTTGAGATACGCTTGTTGGTTACACCTTTGTTCCCCGGTTAAAACCTTCCCTCTCTCCGTATGAAATACGTTGAGATATGCTTGTTGGTTACACCTTTGTTCCCCGGTTAAAACCTTCCCTCTCTCCGTATGAAATACGTTGAGATATGCTTGTTGGTTACACCTTTGTTCCCCGGTTAAAACCTTCCCTCTCTCCGTATGAAATACGTTGAGATATGCTTGTTGGTTACACCTTTGTTCCCCGGTTAAAACCTTCCCTCTCTCCGTATGAAATACGTTGAGATATGCTTGTTGGTTACACCTTTGTTCCCCGGTTAAAACCTTCCCTCTCTCCGTATGAAATACGTTGAGATACGCCTGTTGGTTACACCTTTGGTCCCCGGTTAAAACCTTCCCTCTCTCCGTATGAAATACGTTGAGATATGCTTGTTGGTTACACCTTTGTTCCCCGGTTAAAACCTTCCCTCTCTCCGTATGAAATACGTTGAGATACGCTTGTTGGTTACACCTTTGTTCCCCGGTTAAAACCTTCCCTCTCTCCGTATGAAATACGTTGAGATACGCTTGTTGGTTACACCTTTGTTCCCCGGTTAAAACCTTCCCTCTCTCCGTATGAAATACGTTGAGATATGCTTGTTGGTTACACCTTTGTTCCCCGGTTAAAACCTTCCCTCTCTCCGTATGAAATACGTTGAGATATGCTTGTTGGTTACACCTTTGTTCCCCGGTTAAAACCTTCCCTCTCTCCGTATGAAATACGTTGAGATACGCTTGTTGGTTACACCTTTGTTCCCCGGTTAAAACCTTCCCTCTCTCCGTATGAAATACGTTGAGATATGCTTGTTGGTTACACCTTTGTTCCCCGGTTAAAACCTTCCCTCTCTCCGTATGAAATACGTTGAGATATGCTTGTTGGTTACACCTTTGTTCCCCGGTTAAAACCTTCCCTCTCTCCGTATGAAATACGTTGAGATACGCCTGTTGGTTACACCTTTGTTCCCCGGTTAAAACCTTCCCTCTCTCCGTATGAAATACGTTGAGATATGCTTGTTGGTTACACCTTTGTTCCCCGGTTAAAACCTTCCCTCTCTCCGTATGAAATACGTTGAGATATGCTTGTTGGTTACACCTTTGTTCCCCGGTTAAAACCTTCCCTCTCTCCGTATGAAATACGTTGAGATACGCTTGTTGGTTACACCTTTGTTCCCCGGTTAAAACCTTCCCTCTCTCCGTATGAAATACGTTGAGATATGCTTGTTGGTTACACCTTTGTTCCCCGGTTAAAACCTTCCCTCTCTCCGTATGAAATACGTTGAGATACGCTTGTTGGTTACACCTTTGTTTCCCCGGTTAAAACCTTCCCTCTCTCCGTATGAAATACGTTGAGATACGCCTGTTGGTTACACCATTGTTCCCCGGTTAAAACTTTCCCTCTCTCCGTATGAAATACGTTGAGATACGTCTGTTGGTTACACCATTTGTTTTTCTCCTCGGTTATAACCTCTATCCCAGGTTGCGTTGTGGACGCGCTGGGCGGTTGTTGTTTGGACCTCCTCTCACGATTTCAGCGTGGTTTCAGTGTCCCGTTTCTCTTCTCACGATTTCAGCGTGGTTAGAGTGTTTCTTTCCTTTCGCGATTTCAGCGTGTTCGGAATTTATCTCACATTGCATTTTAGCCACTACATTACAATGCATTGCATGAAAGTCCAATTTTCAAACCGGCTTCGCGTAGCGTATAAGTCCAAATTTTCGAACAGGCTTCGCGTAGCGTGTAAGTCCAATTATCAAAATCTTCCTGCATATCATTTTGCATCTTGCGCACCTCACCTGCACTTGTTAGTGCATTACATCGCGCTATCCTGCGCACCTTACCTGTATCACATTGCGATGCATTCACTCGCCGACACTGCGTGTGTCGAACTTTCGGAATCACAGGAATCACATTGAATATATGTTGTTAGCATATTGTTCTTGTTGAATTTCTCTATTTTGCAAGCACGATATTGTATGTACGGTTCATTTGAGGCTGGTGCGACCAGACGAATCGCGCAGGTATTGTATCTTCTCCGTGTGAGACGCGACGAGAATTGAATAATTCTCCGCATTCCTAACTGCAAGAGATGTAGTTGTTGCTTTGCATTCTTGCTTAAAACCGTTGCATCTATTCATCAATACCTGCTTCATTACAGCTTGCTGCATTTGCATGATCACCTGGCTCTATGCATATCATTTGCATTTTGCCCCTGCCTACGGGCACACATACCTATTCATCTTGTATGTTTGTCTAAGTCTTCGGCCTTGTCAAAAATGGGTCGTCTCTGGGCTTTAACATTCACTCCCGTCATTGTTATGACTTCCGAGTTCTGTCAAAGAGGGGCAACTGTAGACACCCCATTTTTGACCGACCTTAAGACTCAGACGTCACCGATTGAGCGCTCGGTGATGTTGCATGCTGTGCTCGTTCAGAAGTCTCAGAGTCGCGGCCGTGCGCCCTGCCTCCGGACTATCGAACTCTCTTCTGTGCCCTGTCTTGGTTTGCGAACCAGGCTCGATTTTTCTTTGTTTTCTTTCCTGAGGGGAAGGAGTGGTCCCGTAGACTATCTCTCAGTGGCCGTGGGCTACTTTTCGTGGCCGTAGGCCATTTTTCCCATTTCGGAGCCCGGTTCCCGGTTTTCGGAGCCGTTAGGCCGTGTGCCTCGGTTCGGGACCGCCCAACCATCTCCGATTTCTCCGGTTTTTGGCATGCATCTCATTTACTCCCATTTAAGGGACACTGGGGGCGCAGAAACCCACTTCGCAGCCGAACACCACTTCCGGTGCCCGGCAGCCCATTTTCGAGATCCCGAACCACGCGGTTTTGGCCCCGAGCATTCATTTTGCATCGATGTCTGTTCATTTTTGGCAGACACCTCTGTTTAGTCCTTCCGAGGGACACTGGGGTCTCTGAGACCCACTTCGCAGCCGAACACCACTTCCGGTGCCCAGCAGCCCATTTTCGGGATCCCGAACCACGCGGTTTTGGCCCCGAGCATTCGTTTTGCATCGATGTCTGTTCATTTTTGGCAGACACCTCTGTTTGGTCCTTCCGAGGGACACTGGGGTCTCTGAAAGCCACTTCGCAGCCGAACACCACTTCCGGTGCCCGGCAGCCCATTTTCGGGATCCCGAACCACGCGGTTTTGGTCCCGAGAATTCATTTTACATCAGTTTTCTCTGATTTTTGGCAGGAACCTCTGTTTTGTCCTTCCGAGGGACACTGAGGTCGCAGATGCCCGCTTCGCTGCCGAACACCACTCCCGGCACCTGCAGCCCATTTTCGGGATCCCGGATTGCCCGGTTTTGACCCCGAGCGTTCATTTCTCATTAGTTTTTGTTCAAACTTGGCAGGTACCTCTGTTTCAATACCAGGAAGATCACTGGGGGGTGGGAGGCCAGCAATTATCCCAGAAACTCAGTTTCTCTCTTCCGGCGCCCGTTTTGCTCACTTCCGGGCCAATATTGAACACCCTAGGGGTATTTTCTTCAGACCAAAGCTACATATCTGTGATCAGGACATCTGGGAGGACCCTACCAACTACTGGTCGGCCAGAAACTGTGGGTTTCATTTTTGGGCATCTCCTTCAAGCTCTATGTTGTGGCTCCTGCTTCAGTGTTGCCAATTTCCAACCTTGGAACCTTGTTCCACACATCTGGGAGGACCCTTTGGTATGGTGGTCGGCCAGAAATTATGCATTTCATTTTTGAGCCTCTCCTTCAAGCTCTATGTTGTGGCTCCTGCTTCAGAGTTGCCAGATTCCGACCCTGGGGTCTTATTCTACACACTTGGGAGGACACCTTGGCTTAGTGGTCGGCCAGAAAATCTTTGGTTCATTTTTGGGGGTGGCCGGCCGGCCATGGTGGGTGGCTGGCCGACCAGGTGGGGTGGCTGGCCGGCCACCTTGCAGAAAATCACCTGGTCGACCAGCTTCCTGCCCTCCAGCTCATTCCAACTGTCTAGCTACTTTCTTGAAATATCTCCCCTATCCGGGGGATATTTTGGGAGGGAAAGCTTGGGTGCTTTTCCCTCCCCTTTTACACCTTGTTTTGCCTATTTAAAGGGACCATCATCTCCTTCCTCAAGGTTACAAAAATTGTCTTCAAGAACACCTAGGCAAAAACCCTAATCTCCATAGCCAAAACCTTCAAAAAAGCTTCAAGTGTTGCTTGATTCCTTCACCAACACCTAGCCTCACCATTCCAACCTTGATTCCAGCAGCTAGGAAGTGAATTTCAGAGGTTGAGAAGCTACAAATCAAAGCCAAGAAGCAAAGAAAGACAAGTCTTCAAGGGTAAGTATTCAAAACCAACTTTTAGGGCTTTTTCTTGATTCATTTTTATACTCTAATTGGTTGAGAATTGGGGCTCCGACCCCTACTTCTTTTGTGCTCATATTGAGCCCCTCTACAACATTGTAGAAGGGCTCAACTTCATTTGGTGTTTCTATATACTAGTTCCTTCAATATTCACCAAGTTTGTCACATTTTTGCATGCTAAAATTAACCTATTTGTGTTGATTTTTAGGGATCCGACCCATACTGCTTTCTTGCTTATTTTGAGCCCCTCTACAACATTGTAGAGGATCTCAACTTCATTTGGCCATTGTATCTACCACCTCCTTCAAATTTCACCAAGTGTGCCCATTTTTGCATGCAATTTTTGACCTATTTGTGTTTGTTTTTGGGACTTCGACCCCTACTGGTTTTAGTCTTTTTTTGACCCCCTTTACATGTTTCATGAAGAAGGTTTGGTCATTTGATGTATAGATTGCATGTCTTATGTTATACCCTTTTGTGGCTCCATTTTGCCTTCCATTTCTAGCATGTTTGTCTTATGATTTGGAGGCTGTCATAAACTGCATATATGCTTATTTTTGGGCCCTCTTTCATGTTGTAGAAGAAAGTTTGTCCATTTGGTGTTTGTATGTACCACCTCCCATTGTAATGCTCTTTTGGCCATTAATCTTGTTTGATTTTGTTGCCATATGTATGTCTCCTTTTTGGCCATGTTTGTTACTGAAATATACTGTATTTGGGACTGCCTTGCTACTGTCCTTGCTTCCATGATCATTTTTTGCATGTATAGCATGGCTATAGGCCATTTCGGGTGTATGTTATCGCATTTCGGGACCATTTCTCGCTTTGGGTGTGCTTTGGTTGTGTTTCGGGGCTGTTTTCCCCCTCTTGTAGCTGCTGAAATTCCATCGTTGCATTTTCGTATGCCATTTGTATCATTTTTGCATTGCCTCGGTTTGCGTGCCCGTGTGCACGCATTCCGAGGCACTTCGTTTTTATCCGACGGCCTCCTATGTGAGTGAGTTGAGGCTCTCCCATGTTGGTGTAAGCCCATCGTTGCATTTTCGTATGCCATTTGTATCATTTTTGCATTGCCTCGGTTTGCGTGCCCATGTGCACGCATTTCGAGACACTTTGTTTTTATCCGACGGCCTCCTATGTGAGTGAGCTGAGGCCCTCCCATGTTGGTGTAAGCCCATCGTTGCATTTTCGTATGCCATTTGTATCATTTTTGCATTGCTTCGGTTTGCGTGCCCGTGTGCACGCATTTCGAGGCACTTCATTTTTATCCGACGGCCTCCTATGTGAGTGAGCTGAGGCTCTCCCATGTTGGTGTAAGTCCATCGTGGCATTCCGTATGCCGTTTCATTGCATTTTATCATCGCCTCGGTTTGCGTGCCCGTGGGCACGCATTTCGAGGCACTTCGGTTTTATCCGATTTGCACTTCATATCATCGCCTCGATTTGCGTGCCCGTGGGCACGCATTTCGAGGCACTTCGGTTTTATCCGATTTGCATTTCATATCATCGCCTCGATTTGCGCGCCCGTGTGCACGCATTTCGAGGCACTTCGGTTTTATCCGATTTGCACTTCATATCATCGCCTCGGTTGGCGTGCCCGTGTGCACGCATTTCGAGGCACTTCGGTTTTATCCGATTTGCATTTCATATCATCGCCTCGGTTTGCGTGCCCGTGTGCACGCATTTCGAGGCACTTCGGTTTTATCCGATTTGCATTTCATATCATTGCCTCGGTTTGCGTGCCCGTGTGCACGCATTTCGAGGCACTTCGGTTTTATCCGATTTGCATTTCATATCATTGCCTTGGTTTGCGTGCCCGTGTGCACGCATTTCGAGGCACTTCGGTTTTATCCGATTTGCACTTCATATCTTCGCCTCGGTTTGCGTGCCCGTGTGCACGCATTTCGAGGCCCTTCAGTTTTATCCGGTTTGCATTGCGTATGCCTCTGCCTCGGTATGCGTGCACGCGTGCACGCATTTCGAGGCACTCTGTTTTATCCGATTTATATTTTATCATTGCCTCGGTTTGCGTGCCAGTGGGCACGCATTTCGAGGCACCTCATTCTTATCATCCCGGCGTCCTATGTGAGTGTGGCTGAGGCCCCCTTCATGTTGGTATAAGCCCATCGTTACATTTCGCATGTCATTCCGGCATCCCATGTGAGTGTGGCTGAGGCCCTCTCATGTTGGTGTAAGCCCATCATTGCATTTCGTACCTTTATGTCATCGCCTCGGTTTGCGTGCCAGTGGGCACGCATTTCGAGGCATCTCATTTTCATAGCATTGCGCATGCTAGGATTGTATGTTAGTTGCATTTCATACATATCATGCATATTGCACGGGAAACGAGGCACGTTTCGTACTCCGAGTGACGGAGTGTGTCTCAATTCCCAAGTCACCGACACTCCGGATTACCCATGATGGAGTTAGGTTTTCATTGTATCATTTATCTGCATTCATCTGATATTGAGTTGTGCAATTCGGTTCCTCGGCCATCATGCATCGATATGCGTGATTGGTGGCACGAGGATCGAGGCATGCATATATTTGTGAAATACACTGCTGTGCCCTTTTCTTGCTCTCTGTTGCAGCAAAATCCAGAGTTAGCGACTTTTCGGAATTCGGCGCGCATTTCGAGAAACACTGCGAACAGAGGCTAATCGGGGCATCCCAGTGGATTTCCGCGCCAGGCAGCCCAACATACATCATCTATCAGAAGCAAGGCAGCCCCTGGCTTGCATGCCAGTTTACTGCTTTCTTAGTTAATTGTTAATTAATTAGAAATTTGTTTATTTATTCGGACTGTTTTATTCGGACTGTATTATTTATTCGGACCCTCTGCGCGAGGGCAATACTGTAATAAGTGTGGGTGTGTGAGTGTGATGTATGTCTTCCAACCCCACGTCTTTCTCCCTTTTATTTACCCGCTTTGGATGGTTAGATATAGGGCATATTTCAATTAGCATACAATATGATAGCATGTTTTCATTCATTCATCTGTTTTTGCACGCACCGGGCTCGGCGCATCATACAAACTGCATCTGTATTTCAATTCCAAGTTGAGTACTTGATAGCTGTTGCATCTCATATGCCATATTTAGAATAGCCGAGCCTGCTATAATTACATCTTTGCATGTGTTGCATTAGGCATTACTGTATACTTAGGATCACGCATGATTTCTAATCATTTTCCTGTTTTGGCTTGGAGTACTAGGTAAGTTTTATGCTTTAGCATCCTTGCATGAGTGTGAGTGTTGCCATGACAGCATGCTTACCATGAGGCTATATGCTTATGTGATATAACTGCCTTGAATGCCTGTGGGTGGAGGTTGAGTTATCTGAATTGGGACAATTCATTGACTGTTTGTTAAGCCCACTAGATTGTGGCAAAATCTACATTTTAAGCCTACCTGCGGGTAGCAAACCATCTTTCAAACAAACAAACATGAAATGTTTTGCTCCAATTCAGACGGCCCAGTCTATACTTGTTTGCTGCGAGCATCACATAGTAATCCTAGGCTAATAATCGGAATAAGAGCATACAAAGTTTTCAAAAACAGATATCATGGTTAGTAGAGGCCGGTCTTTGATCGGGCGAGAGGGGGTGCTCACGATGTGACCTTCCCTAATCGTACCCAAGTTCCCGAGCCAACTTTGGTGATGATGGACACGTGGCCTTTTGGCACCGAGTCAGGGTTTCCTAAATTTCCCATTTTAAAAATATTTAGGTGGCGACTCTGTTATCTGGCAAAGCAGTCCATGTTTGGCACTTCTTTCAAAAAATCTGTTTTTCTTCAAAACGATTTGCCGGATTTGGACTCTTTGGTTCAGATTTAGAACCACAACAAAATCGAGTCTGAACTGTAGCGAGGTCCCTCGCGGGCGTTGTTACAAGTACCATTTTCATAGCAGAATAGAGCAGAGGCTGAGGCTAAAACAAATTATTTTTCTGGCTGCAAAATAGAATAGTTCTAGCAGCAAAACAAGGTTGTTTTCAAGTGGATATTCCCATTCATGCATACACGCTTCTTTACTTCCCGTGGCCCATGAAATTAGTGCTTTAATAGTAGTGTGTTGTAATTAATGCTTCAATTAGTGCTTTAAGTTAATCTAGCTTATTTATTCATTTGGATTTGTAATAAACAGTTAATTCGGACACTTGGACATTCGGACCCTCCCGCGCAAGGGCAAATATGTAATAATGTGTGTATGTCTTCCAACCTCTATTTCTTTCTCCTTTTTATTTACTTGCTTATAATGGTAGCATCATGTTTTACATTTTCATGTCATTGCTATGACATATATCTATTTTTACACACATAAGGATTTAGCTCATCATACTAATCAATGTCAACTCTAAATTCCATACTCAAATACGTGTTTCGCATGCCTTCAATTGACTCACATGCCATGTTAGTAACTGAGCCTATTAATTGCATGTCGTATGTGTTGCATTAGCCGTGTTGCATTTCTTAGGATCATGCATTTTTTTAACTATCACGCCTCAAATATTTGGGGTAAGCATTTTTCGCTTTAACATATTGCATGTGTGCGATTGTTGCCATATCAAGCATGTTTACTATGAGGCTAAGTGCTTATTTGATATACCCATTTGAATGCCTATGGATGAAGGCTTTTTCACTTAAATTGGGATGATTTGATTAATGTACATATGAGATCACCTTTCTAAGTGGCACGTATTCAAACGCTTTTCAAAACAAACATTAAATCAAAGCATTCCAAATTTTGCAAATTAGTCTACACTTGTTTGACTTCACGTAGTAATGATAGCGTAATAATCAGAACACGAGCCTATACTGTACATAAGAATCACATCATGATTAGTAGAGGCCAATCTTTGATCGGGTGAGTAGGGTGCTCAATTCATGACCTTCCCCTCTCATTTCTAAGTTCCCGAGCTAAGACACTTTGGTGATGACAGACTAATGGCCTTTGGCACAAGTCACGGGTTTCCTAAATTTTTCCAAAATATTTAGGTGGGAACTCTGAAATCTGGCAATGCAGTCCATTTTTGGCATCTTTGATAATAAATGGATTTTCTAAAATGATTTGCCGAATTTAGACTCATTTGTGTTCATCTGTTTCACATTACACTCGTGAAACCAAATTCAAAACCACAGGAGTCCGAGCTGTAGAGCTATCGTATTTGAGGGGACTAAACCCCTCCGACGAGCCTGAAAAGCGAGCTACAGGGACAACTTCTGAAGTCTAGTCAAACCCATTGGTCGCCGGATATTAGAAAACAGATGTAGGTATTCCATTGGGTCTTCAGCACCATCAAAGCAGTCAATATGTGGCATTTTGAACTACTCTAGCAAAGTAACGGAATATTCAATATACCCATCGTCTATATTTGGAATGGAGTTAACCTCCTGTGTCCTTTTGAGCATTTTTTCAAGTTTGTTGACTTTGAGCATGGTCGAGTCAACCTCGAATTCAAAAGGTGCCTCAACCTTGTATACTGGAGCTCTAGATGTCTGTACTAAAATTGGATCTACCTAGACAGGAAAAGCCGGAACACCCTCGGCTGGTGGATCTTGAGCTGTAGCAACATTGGCAATGGTACCGCGTATGTGAGTAACCACGGTAGGTATATGTGAAGTAGAAGCAGCAGCCAGCTATTGTTGTTATTGTTGCAACCTATTCGTGACCACGGCTTGACGGGCCATGTCATGCTGGAATGAATTAACTGACTACTGAAAACGAATTTGTAAGTCCTCCAACTCAGATGAGGGATATTGTGCCATTGTGAAAGTAGATGACTGTGCTTGGGGTGAACTGAGTATAAGTGAGCTGAGGGGTGATTACTGAAATAACTGAACTGGTGAACTTTGTCTGACCCTTCTTCGTCTTGCAACTGGTAACAGTGAGGCAAACACTGTATGTCCCCAAACAAGATCTCTGATCTTACAACGTCTTCCGACACAGGTCCAGAGTACTTAGGGGATATAAGAACTTTCTGAAGTTATGGTTTTAGATTATCTACCATAAGAAATAAAGAAAAGTAACAAAATCAGCACCTCAGCACAAAATGATGTGACCACAACTATAGGACAGTATTCCCTACTGAATTCTACCCCACAAACTGATATAAACTGCACCTCTGATACGAAGCATTCCTGTACAGTTTCATGGTAAAGCACGTACCAGGTAAAGAGAGCCAAACACCCCTATGAGAGGGTAGGGTTACCCTATTCTAGCTTTGGCATGAGCTAGGGTTTCACTACTTTAAGCAAGTAGTTTCACAAAATCCTGCATACGGGTGAGCATTGTTCTATATTTGGAACAGTCACTAGAGCTTTACTATATGCACTAGGCCAATTGGTCAAAAGGGTATCTCAGCAAGGTTACCTAATATACCTCTCATACCTAACACCAAAAAATGAAAGGAGGATCAAGCGGTACAGCGGTAACCTAGATCCAAGGGTTGTGTTCCCAATGTGACATTGCCTACGTCCGACCAACCTTTTGGCAAGCCTCCGACAAATCATCCAGGATATCAGATGGTAAACACAGTGACTTAAGAGCACCAATGCAAATGTAATGCAATGAACATATATCTGTAAATAAAAATGTCACATCATGAAGTCCAATTCAAGTTCTTTAACTCCCTAGCAGAGTCACCAGAAACTATAGCTGGTCTTTCATGCTCCTCGGAGCGGTTTAGTCTCCTTGGATACAATAGCCCTACAGTTCGCACTCCTGTGGTTCTGAATCTGGTTTCACAAGTGCAATGTGAAACAAAAAAACACAAATGAGAGTCCAAGTTCGACAAATCTTAGAAAATCCATTTATCATCAGACATGCCACAAATGAATTGCATTGCTAGATTTGAAAGTTGCCACCTAAATATTTTTAAAAAATTTAGGAAACCCGTGACTTGTACCAAAGGCCACTTGTCCGTCATAACCAAAGTGTCTTGGCTTGAGAACTTAGGTATAAGAGGGGAAGGTTATGAATTGAGCACCTCACTCACCCGATCAAAGATCGGCCTCTACTAATCATGATGTAATTTTTATGTACAATATGTGCTCGTGTTCTGATTATTATGCTTACTTACTATGTGAGGCACACAATTATAGACTACGTCACCCATTTTGGAATGCTTTGATTTCATGTTTGTTTGAAAAGAGGTTTGAATATGTGCTACTTGAAAAAGTGAGTTAACATGTACACTAATCAAAGTCATTCCAATTTAAGCGAAATAGCCTTCATTTATAGGAATTTAAAGAAATATTTCAAATAAGCACATAGCCTCAGGGTGGTATGCTTTACATGGCAACACAAACACATATGCAATATGCTGAAGCAAAAATGCTCAACTACTACTCCGAGGTGAGCCAAAGAAAATAAAATAATTAGAAAAATGCATGTTCCTAAATATACAAATGACTAATGCAGTACATACAAAATACGACTACTAGGTTCAATTTATTTAACATGTCATATGGATCAATTCAAAGCATGTGCAACTCACGTATTCAAGTAAATAGGAATTGACAATGATATTAGAATGATGAACAAAACCAAAATGCATGCAAAAATGGATACAACGCATGGTAATGATATGAAACAAAAAAACAAAAAAACAAAAATATGATGCTACCACAATAAGCATATAAATGAAAGGGAGAAAGAAATGGGGGTTGGAAAACATACAAAATATCACAAGTTTGCCCTCGCATAAGGGGGTCCGAATGAATGTCCTAATTAAACTAATTATTACAACATAATTGAATAAACTAGATTATTACAAGTTCAAATGAAAGCCAAGCAACTAAGTAATTAATTAAAAATTATTACAAAGTATGAATATTTAATCTAATGGACTCGAACGAGAATCGAGGAATCGTATGTGCACGACCTAGAACATCTTTTGGAAACCTCTCTATTTGCAGTCAGAAAATTATTTTGTTTTGGCCTCAGATTCTACTCTATTCTGCTATAAAAATGCCACTGCCTGTATAAAATAAGTGGTCGGCCGACTTAAGATAGCGGTCGGCCATACAGAATGATGACCAGCCGACCACTGCTTCTGGGAAATACCCTGTTGCAATAGAGCTGAAACAGAGCAAAAACATAGTGTTTCCAGGAGATGTTTATCCTCTCTGCCCTTCCCTATCATGAAAATGATCAAGAGATGAGCAAATTTGATTCTCAAATCATCAATCATTGCAAATTTGTTGCATGATGACTTTAGAGAAGATGGACAAGCACTCAATAAAGGAAATAAAACGTAGACAATACCTCCCCCTATCATGGAGTTGCCTCATGAATCACCAAACATCACAACAATAGCATGTGATGTTTCAAGACGCAATAGGTTCTGTATAACGTCTGACCGAACCTAATCAAATTTTATTATCCTTTTACCTCTCTTACTCCAATTTTATTAACACTTTTTGACTTTAACTTTCCATTTTCTTATCTTTTCTTCATTTTTGTCCAAAGGTGATGATTACATCCACTAAATCCAAAAGCAATAAAGAATAGCAAGCATGACTTAACTTGAGAAATGAGCTCTTCAAGCCCTTTTCTACAGAGGAAATTATAAAGAAAAAATCAAACTCATTTACAAGCGATAATGAATTCGGAGTCAAACCCAAAATGAGCGATAATGGCTAGTCAAACTCGAAAAGAGCGATAATGACTAGTCAAACTCGAAAAGAGCGATAATGACTAGTCAAACCTAAAATGAGCGATAATGACTGCAAATCTAAATTTGATAATAAGTTATAATGAACCTTTCCTTTATGATTTCCAAGGGTCTAATTGAAAAATTAGTCCCTTAGAAGTAAATGCACCAGTGATAAAGTGAGGTATCAAACAAGAGCTTGTGCTTAACATAAGGGAGATGTAATGCCCTAGTAATGAACCTCTGAAGAGATTAAACCATTTAGCATGAGAAGTCTCTTTCTTATGCCTTAAGCAACAATCCTTTGTTTGATACAACTCTTAATCAAAGAAACAAAGAAATGAGGGAGATTGCAAAGTGCTATTGAAAAGTGGGTGATTACAATGGTGTGAACATATATGAAAGCTATATAAAAAAAACAAGAAAAGACAATCAATTCAAATGCATTGGAAGCCAAAGCCTATACACCAATCCACGAGGTCTTACAACAACACATCTACAATATTCAAAGCATAATTTAACACACTAAAAAGCTCTGAAATAGTACAAAAATAGTTCTGAAAATAAGGTTTTTGAGGTGAAAAAAGTGACCAAAAATGAGATGAAGCCAAAGGGTTTCAACCAACCAACAAGCCTAAGGAAGAGTGGCTAATCCCTCCTCTTTTTTGTGACTTAAAATCACATATTTCAGGCCTCAAAACACTCTGAAAACAGTATGGAAAAGCAAAGAAAAGATGGTACAAAAGCTCAAATATTACCCCTTTTCAAGAGAGGATACTTCGTAGTTCACAAACCACAAGTTGAGCACTCTCAAGAGGCTGAAATTATCTTCAAGAACCTTAGCAAAATCCTCAAGTGTTAGCGTAGAAAGTGTATGTATATTGCAAGAGGGTAGAGAAGATTGTTGCTTTAACTTTTGGCTCTTAGAGAATTTTTCTAACCCCAAACCCTTAGGGGAGACCTTGTATTTATAGAAAAAGAGGTTCTCACGTCGAAAATATTAAGAAAGAGACAGTTGGTGCAAGGCATGAACAATGGGATAGCTGGCTGTCTCAAAATATCTGATGTCACTGAACATGGCCGGTCGGCTATGAGGAGGTATGGCCGGCCCAATGAAAATGGCCTGCTGCCCATTTGTTGGCCAGCAATTCTCTGAGTGGTCAGGCTAGAAAAAATAAGGTTTTGGTTCAAAAAGGGAATAAGGTTTCGGTTTTAAAGCTTGAAACCGAGGCCTTTTACTGAAGAAAATCGAACGATTATACAGCGTAACGATTTATCATCGAGTGTTCAAAGTGAGGAGCCCAAGTCTTAAGCGCAGTCAAAATGGAGTGTCTACACATATACTCACACAACACACTACATTCCTTAAGGTCAATACCATGAAACTAACTTTAAAGTTGTAACATGACTCCACACCACACCAATGTTATGATGTCCCACGAGATCAACCTAAATTCAATACATTCTATAACACAAACTTGCTTAGTGACAAATATTTATATCATCCCAAATGACTGTTAACAGAATATTCTACTTCTTACCCTCGAAGTACACCAAACCAATCGCAATTATACACATGTAAAGATTAACACTAGAATGACCTTAAAATTTTCAAATCGTTAATAAATATATTAACCTCAAATTACAGTAAAACTTTTTCGACAAAATTCAATATGCATCCCTTGCCAAAATAATACTATGCCTTTATTACAAAATTCTAACCAAAATAATATTTTCAGTACTTCAATTCAATCATTACTAAAGCTTCTCCGCCCCTAAAAAACAATTTAACTCGTGTCACACCCCAAAGTAAATAACAATAATCCAACTCATAACATTACTGACGAATGATCAACACCATCGTATCTTTCATTCAATTCATAACTTTGGTCAATATAAAAGATGACATATGCAATATACATTCATAAATCCTAGATTCTGAATCTAGAGCATATGGCATGGATACATGAATTAAAGTAAAAGTAAAAGTAAAAGTAAAACCAAATAATTAAATGCCCTAATGGTTACAACTTTCCAAGTCGATGCTTGGTACAACAAAATGAGTTTAACTCAATACAAGTAAAGCCCAGGACTTAAACAAAAACAATTATATCAATAAGCAAAAATGAAGCCCTTGGCTATAAGTCCTCCCAAGTTACGTCCTTGGTGGAGGCATATCATTAGAACCTGAAAGTTGTTTTCCATATAGGGTGAGCCAAAAGCCCAGTAGAGATGCTCTAACACAATATATGAATCTTAGCAAAATTATAAGTTGAATGCATATGCATGCCGTTTGTCAAACATTCCTCATTTTCCATCTCAAAACAATGCAATGATAGATTATAAATCAATTCATGAAAAATAATCCTTTTATAATAAAAAACAGGATAGTGGATACAAAATACTGGGAATCTCTAGCTACGTGTCTACTAATAGGCTATACAAGCAATACCAAATCCATTTTACCAGTACTAACCTGAAGGATCAGTACCTAACCGCTTGGGTTTCTGGACTTTCACCAAGGACACACAGGCCAACATCATAACCACAGCCACACCCCCTAACTAGATTCACTAAGATATTCACCCTTTTTTTTCTCAAACCAATGCATTTACAATGTTCAATATGAAATGAATGCTCAATGCACAATTTATGAGAAATTAATTTCAATTTAACCTAATCCTCATACAATGTCTACAGCAATCACAACTATCCTTGACTGATAGTCCAAAATAGATTTTTCTATACAACAAATAGTTTCCAAAAAGATATAATTTCATCCTTTTACAATGGGAGTCCAACTCCACAATCATCATCATCATCATCATCATAAACATTGTTCCAATCTTATAAACCCAACACCATTTTCCATTTCCTTTCACAAATCCAATGTCCAAGATTTAAGAACAAAACTCCCCTTTTCTTACAAAATAAATTTTAAGAAAAGATACTCCCTCCGTCCCAAAATATTAGTCCCTCATTCCATTTTTCATTGTCCCAAAATATTAGTCCCTCTTCAAAAATCAAGTACAAAAATAATATAAATTTCCTATTTTGCCCTTCTTTTAAATTAATAAAGAATATATAAAGCACAATTATGTAGACTGCTCGGAGAACTCCCGAGAAAATCTCGTTTTGTTCTTTAGCTACTACAGTTCGGACTCAATGTCACGGTTCTGAATCTAATCTCGCAAAGTGTGATGCAAGACTGATAAATCACCAAAGAGTCCAAATCCGGAAAATCATTTTGGAAAACTAAATTTTAAGAAAGAAGTGTCAAACATGGACTGTTTTGCCAGATACAGAGTCGCCACCTAAATATTTTACTTTGGGGGAATTTAGGAAACCCTGACTCGTGCCTAAGGCCACGTGTCCGTCATCACCAAAGTTGCCTTGGCTCGGGAACTTGGGTACGAGAGGGGAAGGTCATGCAATGAGCACCCCTGCTCGTCCGATCAAAGATCGGCCTGTACTAAGCACGATATCTTGTTTTTGAAAACATGTGCGTTCTTATTCCGGTTAATTAGCTCGAATTACTATGTGATGCGCACAACACACAAGTATAGACTAGATCGCCTAATTTGGAACAAAGCATCGCATATCCGTTTGTTTGTAAATGGTTTGAAGTTTGCTACTTGCAAGTAGGCTAAAACACGGATTTCAATGAATCGTTCCAATTCAAGTAATCCAACCTTCACCCACAGGCATTCAGGCAGTTATATCACATAAGCAATTAGCCTCATGGCAAGCATGCTGTCATGTTAACACTCACACACATACAAGATGCTAAAGCATAAACACTTACAGTGTACTCCGAGCCAAAACAAAAACTAGTTAGTAATCAAATGCATGATCCTAGCTCATGTTAAGATGACTAATGCAACACATGCAAAATGCAACTAGAAATAGGCTCGACTATTCTAAAATGGCATGTGAGATGCAATACTTGATACATGTATTCAAATTGGAATTGAAATACAATACAGTTAGTATGATGCGCCGAGCCTGGTGCATGCAATACTAATGAATGAATGCAAACATGCGAGCATAAGTATGCTAATCGAAATATGTCCTAGAACTAACCATCGTAAGTGGTTAAGTAAAAGGGAGAAAGAAATGGGGGTTGGAAGACGTGCATCACACACACGCACGCACGCTTATTACACCAATTGGCCCTCTCAACGGAGGGTCCGAAAGAATAATACAAATCAAATAATTAACTAACTAACAAGCTAATTAATTATTACACAATCAAATGAATAACTAGCTACAACTAATTATTACAACACTTAAATAATTAACAAATTAATTAAGCTACGAAAAATAGTAAAGAGGCCTCGAGAAGAGGGACAAATGCATGCTTGGTCGACTTCGCTCGGAAATCCGTTGCCATGCCTCATGTTGCCTCTGTTTGTACTGCTCTGTACCTCTGGAAAGTGTGAAAATTCCCAACACACTTCTGATTCACCCCATGGGCACTGTGGGAGGCCATCCGCCAAAAATCATGGTCATCGGCCAAGAAATAGGGGTCATCGACCACATATGAAGCCATCGGCCAAACACGTGTAGCCGATCGGCACTGAAGATAGCCGATCGGCCATCTTTTCCTGTAAAATGCTCTTTTGCTGTAGCAGAGGACAAATAGAGCATGGCAATACATTTACAAGACAATGTTTGTAGCTACACCCCTTATCATGTTTGAGACTCAAAGGTGTGTAGCTCTCGACCCTCGGACCACCAATCACGCATTTCAATGCATGATGGCCAAAGGAGCTAAGTGTGCAATTCAATATCAAATGAAATGCACAAAACACATAAGGGACCTTAACCTCTATCGTGTGTGATCAAGAGGCAAGGCAATGCACAAACAATGCCATGCAACCTAAGCATGCAAGCATGCATGCAAACGACTCAAGCACACAACAACATGCAACAATATCATGCAATGCAACTAATATGCAGTAGGCATACAACCTAAACATGTAAAGATGCATGGTATAGGTATGTGACAACAATACCAACAACAAGCATGTGACAACATGTAATCTTAACAAGTATGCAAGATGGATGAGCATGTAACAACATGTCAATTAGCAAGGATGTGACAACATGCAATATGACAAGCATGCAACAAGCATGTAAGCATGATGTAAAGTAGCGACTTTGAACAACATGGTAAATGGACTTAAACTAAAGATGGACAAACCTCAGCCATGCCCAAAATCAGTGGCCAAAGTTAAGGATTGGAAACATAAAAATGCAAAACAAGCATGCACATGTAAATGGTCCAACACCTAGGCATAGGAGGGCAACTTTCAAGAGCACTTAAAAGGGGACAAATATGGACATGTGACAAACATTGTAAGCTCTGAAATCATACATGGAAAGGTGCCAAACCAACCAAACAAAGCAAGCAAAGCATGCAAGAAAGCCCAAAGCTTAAGGCTAGCCAAGGGACTCAAACCATGGCCACAAGAATCAAGCCCCAAAGGGCCAAGGGCATCCAAAATAATCCCAAGGCAGGTCAAGACAAGACCAAAAACATGCTCGAAACTAGCCAACACAAGCTAGAATACAACTCCAAAAGGCATGAGGCATGCAAGGCTACAAAGGGGTGTTGCACTACACCTATTACAACCAAACATGGCATGACTTAAACCGATAAAATCAGAGTTATGGCATATCAAAATAAGCCCAAAAACCCACTTAGATGGCATCGCAAAGACCAAAGCATGGAGGCATACACAATGGTCCATTCATGAGGCATAAGACATCAACTCTTTAAAGTATTAAAGGAGTGGTAATTGCAAGTATATGAGCATGAGGCATGGACTGAAATAACATTTCAAATAATGCCAAATCATGATAATAGTCCAAGTAATGCATGCTAGAGACTTGGACACTCAAAGCTAACAAGCTAGAATGCCTTATGGCTATACAAAGCAAGTCATGCATGACTAAAACAACACAAATCAGAGCTAGAGCATAATAAAACATAGACAAAAGCTTCTTGAAGTTAAGCCAAAAACATGCTAGAATGACATGTTAAGGCATGATGCATGTCAAGGCAAATGAGAGGATTGCACGACAAGTACATGAAGCATGTAAGAGCCAACTAAACCCACCCAAAATAGAGTCATGGCATGCTAAAACAACACCAAAAGCCCACTGAAATGGGGTCAACATAAGCTAGAAAGACGTGCTCAAACATGAAGCATATAAGACTAGTTTGTGTGACTTACACTACAAGTGTATTAGGCATGCATGGAGTGACAAAACCAAGCAAAAAAAGTGTTGTATCATGGCAAAACAAAGCCTAATACATACTGAAATGAAGCTAAAACAAGCTAAGCAAACATGCTACCAATATAAGCCATTTATACTAGCATACAAGATAACAAGAAGGGGGAATGACCCTCTCCTATTTAAGACCTCAAAACTACCTTCCCACCACTGAAAATCCTTTGGATTTCAATGGTAGAAAGGCCATGTAAAGCCAAGAGCAAGGGCCAAAAGGGATGGCCTAAAACAAGGCCTAACAAGGCCTAAGAGGGGGGGTAGATCACCTCCAACCTCAAAATGACCTTAAACAAAGATCTAAAGCATAAAAAATCAGAACTTATTTTAGTTTAGAGTCAAGCTTAAAACAATAAGCAAAAGGGTCTAAAAGCTTAAGCAAGAATGGAGGTTTAAAAGCAAGGAACTCACCCTTGAAGATCACCTTCAAGAACACAACTCCAGCAACTTTTCCAAGCTTAAACCAGTTCAAGAACTCTGAAATCAAACTTAAGGGACCTCAGCTCCAAGAGGATGGTGTCCTACTAGGGGTTTGTGTACAATAGTAAGACAAAATGACACGTTTGAAGCACAAAATGAAGAATCAAGGCAAGATAGATACAAAACTATATCTAACACTCAAACCCTAATTTTTTGAACCTCTGAGAAGGGAGGAGGAGGTCCTTTCTTATAGAAGTTTAATTCCTAAGCTTGTTGAGCAAGCTAAGCAATTGAAACAAATCCCTCCATACACGTGTATGGAGGATGTGAATTATGTATGCCAGCTATGACAGCTGGCATAAAATATCTGCATAAAGCAGATGAACATGGCTCGGCCAGAAAACAAGGCCGATCGACCAACACAAGGGCCGATCGTCTAAAAAGAGTGCCAATTGACCAACACTTTTGGCCGATGGCAAGAAAATAAGGCCGATGGCTTCATGCCTTGGCCGATGGGTTGAGGGGATGGCCAACAAGCCACCCTCTTCCCTCAGAAGCAAAAACACAAGTGCTTGGTCCACAACCAAGCACAAAATAGACAAGTTGAGAGATCTTGAGGCAAGGCGCGCGACCGAGTCCTTTGAGAACTCAAAATGAACACAAGCATGGATAATCATCAAGTGTTCAAACAATGACGTCCAAGTCTTGAGGACGGTCAAAAATGGGGTGTCTACAAATTATGACATTGATATTCCCAAAAAATGTACTATCAAAAGGCTAATTTTGGAAAATTAACTTTTTAAAAATCCAATAATTGTATTACCAAAAAAAGTTAGATTTCCCAAAAGGGACAATTATTTTGGGACAGAGGTAGTATTAACCATTTTAATATGTTTCAACCATAAACACATCCCTACAACCATTCTCAAGAACCCATTTGGAAAACCCATCTTTTGATTTCAAAATCAAACCCTAGGTTTTCCTAAAAATCCCTAAATCACTAGCCTATTTCAAAGAGATAAGCTAAAAAAAAGAAATCCATACCTCAAAGTAGAAGACAAGAGAAAACACAAGATTGAACTTGGTTGAGCCGAAAATAATAACTCCTTCGATTAGAATGAAGCCATCGATGTGCTCTATCTTTTTCTCCAAAGGACTAGGGTAAAGAAATCAAAGAATTGAGAGTATTTAGAGCTAGAAGGTAAGAACTTAGAGAGAGTGTGTGTGTGGATTTAGGATTTTGAAATGTTTAGAGAGAGAATAATATGAAAAAGTGACTCAAAATGGCCTTTTCTCGGACTAATATACGCACAGACTGCTCGAGCGACCAAAACACCACTTGAGCGAACTGGCACAATAAATAATCAAGTGACCAAAACCACCGCTCAAGCGCACAATGGCCCCCTCCCAGAAGTTCAGACCTACAAAAGACCGCTTGAGCTCGAGCGCAAGAAGTACCGCTCAAGCGAAGATTTCACACTTCCAGTAGTTTTGCAAACTGTAAAAGACTGTTCGAGTGCAAGAAAGACCGCCTGAGGGAACAAGCAAAAATCTAGGCAATAACTCATTGAAAAACTAACTTCCCAACCAAAACTCCCAATAGCCAAACTCAACAAGCAACCAGATGGAAATGAGATGAACAACAATTAAGTAGATTCTCGGATTCAAAATCAAGAAATGGGTTAGGTCTAAACCAGAATCGTTATAACTCAAGAAGTCATTCACCATAACTTACTAAAATGAAAATAAAATCTAATTCTCACAGCTACTCATGTCACAAAACAATGACACCAACTACCACATCAAACCCACCACAAGAGCCACACAACTCAAGATGAAAGATTATTCCAAAAAATACTCATAGTTGTAGTTACTTTGAAATCTCTCCCGAAGTCTCTAGTCAGGTTATTCCTACTCAAACTCTAAAGATACAACCACAAGCTATGATATCACTCATTCATACCAAAAAAAATTTCTCTATCAACAACGATCAGTCCAAAACAAATTTTCATGACTAACTGAATAACATAAGTACTTCATACCAATTTATTCCCCGATGAAGGTCTCAAAAATAACTTCTTCTAAAATAATATCACCACAAGATACGATGGAAAAAAATTAAATAAGAAATCATCCTCTATTAAGTAAAACTAAATACCCCTTAATTGGAATCACCACTAATCATTCAAGGTCAATTGCACTCTAATTTAACCCGATAATAATAATACTGCATTAACTTACCAACAAGTCATATTCTCACCACACCAATAACGAAACAAAGGATTAATACAAGGAATTCATAACTGTTGCACCAAGAATACAATCTTATAGCAAAAGGAAAAGGGATAAAAACTAATCTCCATTTCAATTCCATAAAATATATTGTCATTACACACACCAAACTTAACTCAAAATACTCATGTATACCTCCAGCCTTCACAATTTGTAACTTATAGTTAAAGGTAATTATTAAAGTTGACATTTACTCTTGATGGATCAAACATAAATTTGCTTAAAAATGCTCAAATTACTATCACATCAACTATCCCAAAGCACCTAGTCATAATCTTTATCGAATCATAACATTCTCACAAGTTCATCCAAAAACATTTTCTCTAAGGACAATAATTTGTTAACACAATTCCTTACCGTCTTTGTAAACATCCATCTACTACACTCAAGTACATTAACAAACAACTCTGAAATGATTGACCCTACTAGTCCCAAAGGCATTCAAAACTAGCCTACATATTCTTTCCTTCAATACTCATAACTCAAATTCGTAGGTCACTATTTCCAGCACTAGAAATGTAATCAGACTGTGCAAGTTAAATTGAATTCAATCTTGTAGCTCGACTTTTGCGCTCCTCCTTTTCGGAAGTCGAAATAAGCCCTACAGTTCGGACTCCCACGGTTCTGAATCTAATCTCACAAGTGCAATGTGAAATTGATAAACACCAAAGAGTCCAAATTCGGCAAATCTTTTGGAAAATTGATTTTGAATCAAAAATGCCAAAATTGGACTGCTTTGCCAAATACAAAGTCGCCACCTAAATATTTTTAGGAAATTTAGGAAACCCATGACTCGTACCAAAGGTCACGTGTCCTTCATCACCAAGATTGTCTCGGCTCGAGAACTTAGGTACGAGAGGGGAAGATCATGAATGAATTTGAGCACCCCCGCTCGCCCAATCAAAGATCGGCCTCGACTAATCATGATATGAATCTTATGTACATTATATGCTCTTGTTCCGGTTTATTAGGCTAGCATTACCATGTGATATGCACACACACAAGTATAGACTGACTTCACAAGAATTGGAACATTCGGCTCATGTTTGTTTTGAAAATTGTTTCGAAATATGTACCACTTGAAAAAGTGATCGCATATGAACATTACTCAAATTATTCCAATTCAAGCAAATAGCCTTCATCCACAAGCATTCAAGTAGTTATAGAATTTAAGCAATTAGCCTCATGGCAAGCATGCTACACATAGAAACAATCACACACGTGCGCTATGCTAAAGCGATTAAAGGCTCACCTAGTACTCCAATCCAAAAGAGAAATGAGTTAGAAAAATGCATGATTCCTAACTATGCAACATGACTAATGCAATGCATGTGATATGTAATTAATAGGCTTGGCCACTAATATGGCATATGAATCAATAGCATGCGGTCTAAGCATGTATTCAAAGAAGTATTTAAACTAACAATGTAAGTTAGAATGATGAACCAAGCCTCAGTGCATGCAATACAAGTGGATGCAAACATGAAGTACGCTAAACAAAATGTGATATCCCTAAAAACCATTATAAGCTAGTAAATAAAAGGGAGAAAGACATGGGGTTGGAAGATATACACGTTATTACAAGATTGCACTCTCACGAAGGAGAGTTCAAATAAATAAACTAGCTAATTAATTAACTGTAGACACCCTATTTTTGACCTTCCTCAAGACTTGGACATCATCATTTGAACACTTGATGATCATCCATGCTCGTGTTCGTTTTGAGTTCCCGAAGGTCTCGGCTGCTCGCCTTGCCTTAGGATCTCTCAACTTGTTTGTTTTATGCTTGGTTGTGGACCAATTACTTGTGGTTTTGGTCCTGAGGGAAGAGGGTGGCTTGTTGACCATCCCTACAACCCATCGGCTAAGGCCTTGTGCCATCGGCCTTGTTTTCTTGCTATCGGCCATAAGTGTTGGCCGATCGGCACTCTTTTTGGTCGATCGGCCATATTTCTTGGCCAAGACCTTTCCACCTGCTTTTGCAGATATTTTTGTGCCAGCTGTGACAACTGGTGAACACAATTCCCATCCTCCATACACGTGTATGGAGGGATTGAATCAAGACTCAAGCTTGTTCAACAAGCTTGAGAATTGATTTTCTATAAGAAGGGAGACCCCTCTCCCTTTCCAGGTGCTGAAAAAGTTGATATACAAAACATATATCACTCTCTCTATATATTTTACCTTTCTCTCCACATTTGCTCTTGTTTGTGCTTAAAAGTGTAAATTCTTCACACTTTTACACTAAAGCACCTACTAGAACACCATCCTTTTGTTGCTGAGGCTTCTTGAAGTTGGTTTTGGTGTTTTTGGACTAGTTTTGGTCAAAAAATAGTGCTGGAGTTGTGTTCTTGAAGGTGTTCTTCAAGGGTGAGTCAACTAGCTTTTAAACCTTCATTTTGGCTTAAGCTTTTGGACCTATTTGCGCACTGATTTAAGCTTAAATTTCTAATGTAAAAAGTTCAAATTTTTCATGCTTGTAATGTTTGTTTAAGGTCACTTTTGTGTTGGGGGTTGTCTATCCCCTCTTAGGCCTTGTTTGGTCTTGTTCTTGTGCCTTCCTTTGAAGCTATTGGGACCACCTTGTTTTGGCCTTCTCACCATAGAAATCCAGAGGATTTTTAGTGGTGGAAATGGTGTTTTGAGGTCCCAAATAGGAGAGGGTCATCCCCTCTCCTTATGTCTCATATGCTTGTATTGATGGCTCATAAAAGTAACATGTTTGTTAAGCTTGTTTTGGCTCCATCTTAGGATCTATTAGACCTTATTTCAGCATAATATACCTCTATCTAAGGTTGGTTTGATAGCCTGTTGCATGCACCATGCACTTGTAGTGCAATCCTCTCTATTGCCTTAACATGCATCTTGTGTTTGGACCATCATTCTTGCATATTTTGGCTAAACTCCAAGAAGCTTTTAGCCTTGTTTTACCATGATTAAGGTTTGATTTGTGTTGTTTTGTTCATGCATGCCATGCTTTGTATAGCCATAGTGCATTCTAGCTTGTTAGCTTTGAGTTTCCAAGTCACTAGCATGCGTTGCTTGGGCTACTTTCATGATTTGGCATCATTTATTGTATAATTTCAGAGCATGTTCCATTACCATGCCCTCAAATTTGTCATTCTTTCAATGCTTTGAAGAGTTGGTGTTTTATGCCTTAAGAGTGGGTCATGCTTCTATGCTTAGGCCTTTGGGCTATCATTTCAGTGTATTTTTGGTCTCGTTTTACCATGATGTAACTCTGATTTTTGTTGTCAAAGTCATGCCATGTTTGGTTTTGATAGCTGTAGTGTAATACCCCTTATTAGCCTTGCATGCTTCATGCTTTTGGTCTTTTGTTCTAGCTTGTGTTGGCTAGGTCCAAACATGTTTTTGGTCTTATCTTGACCTACCTTGGGACTATTTTGGTTGCCCTCGGCCCTTTGGGGCTTGCTTTGCGTGGCCATGATGTAAGTCCCTTTGCTAGTTTCAAGCTTTGAGCTATCTTGCATGCTATGCTTGACTTGTTTAAGTGGTTTGGCACCATTCCATACATGATTTTAGGGCCTACAGTGTTGTCACACATCCATGCTTTTCATTCATTGCTCTTACTTGAGAGTTGTTATCTCCATGCCTTGTTTGTGAACCAAAGTGTATGCATGTTTGTATGTGCTTTCGTACTTCATTTCCATAGCATTTTGGCCACTAATTTGGGCATCATTGAGGTCTGTCCATTTTAGTTTAAGTCCATCTTGCATATTGTTGCATGCTTGTCGCATTGCATGTTGTCGCATGCTTGTCGCATTGCATGATTCTTGCATGTTGTTTACATGTTTAGGTTGCATTACATGGTGCTTGCATGCTCATGTTGCATTACATTGTTTGCATGTCATTAGCTTTGTTAAGTTATGCTTGCATTGCATTACATTTCGCATGCTCATGTTGCATTGCATTGCATTTCCATGTTGTGTGCATTGCATTGTGTTTGGTTTGGGTGTTAAGCCAAACACGAGGAACGAGGGACGTTTCATACTTGAAGTGATGAAACGTGCCTCAATTCTCGGTCGCCAACACTCTTGATCATGCATGATAGAGATCAAGGAACTTGCGTGATTTTGTGCATTTCATCCACATTGAATTGTGCAACTCGGCCTCTTTGGCCATCGTGCATCGAAATGCGTGATTGATGGCTCGAGAGTCGAGCACTACACTCCTTTGAGCCTTAGACATGATAAGGGGTGTAGTTGCACAACATTTTCTTGCAAATACATTGCCATGCCTCTGTTTGTGCTCTGTTGTAGCAAAAGGAGCAGTTTGCAGGAAGAGATGGCAGATCGGCTATATAGTGTGCCGATCGGCTAACAATATTTGGCCGACAGTCTCCAAATTGGCCGATGGCCACCCCTCTTGGCCGATGACCTCTCAGAGTGTCCATGAGGTAGGTCAGAAGCATCACAGAAGTTGGCATAATTTTCAAAGGTGCAAAACAGTGCAAACAGAGGCAACATGAGGCATGGTAACGGATTTCCGAAGTCGATCGAGCATGCATATGCCCCTCTTCTCGAGGCCGTTTTAACTGCTTTGCATAGTTAGTTAATTTGTAATTAATTAGTTAATGTGTTGGCTAATTTAATTCATTGTTGTAAATTCTTAATTAGCTTAGTATAGCTAATTTCCAATTTGATCTTGTAATAATTAGTCTAATTAGATTATTAGATTAGTTAGAATAGCTTAGCGTAGCTAGCTTGTATTATTCATTCGGACCCTCCGTCGAGAGGACCAACTTTTGTAATAAGTGTGCGTGAGTGTGTGAATGTCTTCCAACCCCACGTCTTTCTCTCTTTTACTTAACTGCTTACGATGGTTAGTTCTAGGTCATATTTTGATTAGCATCCTTATGCTATGCATGTTTGCATCATTCATCTGTTTTGCATGCACCGGGCTCGGCGCATCATACTAACTGCATTGTATTTCAATTCCGATTTGAATACATGTTATCAAGTTGCATTTCACATGATATCTTAGAATAACCAAGCCTATTTCTAGTTGCATTTTGCATGTGTTGCATTAGCCATCAGAAACTAGGATCATGCATGATTTCTAGCTAGTTGTTGTTTTGGCTCGGAGTACTAGGTAAGCTTTTACACTTTAGCATTTTGCATGTGTGTTAGTGTTAACATGACAGCATGCTCGCCATAAGGCTATTTGCTTAAGTGTTTAATTGCATGAATGCCTGTGGATAGAGGTTGGATTACTTGAATTGGAACAATTCATCGAAATGTGAATTTTAAGCCCACTTGAGGGTGGCAAATCCACGTCTTAGCCTACTTGCGAGTAGCACCTTCAAACCATTTTCAAATAAACAAACATGAGATGTTTTGTTCCAACTTAGGTAATCTAGTCTATACTTATATGCTGTCTGCATCACATAGTAATTCTAGCTAATAAACCGGAATAAGAACACATGTGTTTTCAAAAACAAAATATCATGCTTAGTAAAGGCCGATCCTTTGATCGGGCGAGCAGGGGTGCTCATTGCATGACCTTCCCCTCTCGTACCCAAATTCTCGAGCCGAGGCAACTTTGGTGATGACAGACATGTGGCCTTAGGCACGAGTCAGGGTTTCCTAAATTTCCCAAAACAAAAACATTTAGGTGGCGACTCTGTATCTGGCAAAGCAATCCATGTTTGGCACTTCTTTATAAAAATCAGTTTTCCAAAACAATTTGTCGGATTTGGACTCTTTGGTGATTTATCGATCTTGCACTGCATTTTGCAAGATTAGATTCAGAATCGTGACATTGAGCCCGAACTGTAGTAGCTAATGAATAAAACAGATTTCGCGCCATCGCGCGCGGAGCCGAGACATTCAGGCACGTCTACACTAACTAATTCAAGCTAAGCTAATTAAGCTAACTATTACAAACCGAAATGAATAATTAGCTAAACTACTTAACTAATTGTTACAACAAATTAATTAGCTAATTAAAATAATTACAACACTTTACACAATTAGTGCTAAAAATGAGTGAGAAAAGCATAAATAAATGCTATCAACTCAAATAAGATGGTGTCTAAGGCCTAAAACACCGAACTCATGAGGACAATTACACTATAAGCATGTAAACCAAAGCTAAAATGCAACCAATAGCCTAAAACAGTGCCAAAACAGGTCTAAAACATGCTAGAATTGAGCTAAAAATAGTTAGATTAACATGCTAAAACATGGCACTAACTAGGCTAGTAAGTAAGACACAAGGAGGGGAGATTAACCCCTCCAAATTTGGGCTTCAAAACATGATTTTGGCTACTAAAATAACTCCTAAAATCAATATTTTAAAGCTCAAAAATAAATGATAAAAGGGTGGAAAACACAAGGGAAAAGGCCTTCAAAACAAGGTGCAAATAAGGGTGAACCACCCCTCAACCTGTAAGGACCTTAGCACCCAAGTTTCAATCCAAAAATATATAAGTTTTAAAGCCCAAAAACACTTGGAAAACAACAAGAAAACGAGTAGAGAAAGCAAGCTAATAGGCAAAGCCTTATACCTTTTGAAGAGGAAATCAATTCCAAGCAACCAAACCAAGCAAACAACACCCTCAAGAGCTCCAACAAGGCTCTAGGATACCTCAACTCAAGTATGGAGAGATTTGGTTAAGGGTGTATAGGAAAAGGTTAAGGATTTGTAGGCAAAAATGTAAGAATTTGCTAGGGAGAGAGGAAAAATTTTGTTCTAAAATGTTTCCAACCTTAAAACATGAGAGGGAGGCCTCCTATATATAGAAAACATGAATTCCCCTCAACAGCATCCAGCCCTACACATGGGTGAAGATGCATGCATCTATGCAAATAGCTAGCACAACTGTCACAAAATATCTACAAAAGAAATTGGTAGCCGGCCGGCCATCACTGGTGGCCGGCAGGCCACCAAGGGTTGCAAGCTTGAAGAACCAAGGCTTGCAAGCTTGAAGAACCAAGGCTTGGTCCAAGAATGAAGCAACAAGGGTGTAGGGTTTGAAAGGCTCAATGTTGTGGCATTCCGCTGAGGACTTCGAGCACTTGACGAGCAAATAAACTCATCATCGGGTGTGCATGCAATGACGTCCAAGTCGTAAGGGCCGTTAAAAATGGGGTGTCTACAGTTGCCTCTCTTTAACAGAACTCGGAGTCATAAAATGACATGAGTGAATGTCACAGCCCGAAGACGACCCATTTTGATAAGGCCGTAAGACTTGGACAAACAAACAAGACATAAACAAATGGTTGTGCCAGCAGGCTGCGTACGTATCTTTACAAGGAATCAAACCAGCGTAGTTCTGGGGCAAGATGCAAAATGATATGCACAATGCAACTTTGAAAGTTGGACTCACACGCTACGTGAAACCGGTTATTTTGAAAACTCATGATCATGCAAGATAATGCAATAAGCGATAACAAGATGGGATAAGCAAGATAACGAGATGACAACAACTTCAAGCTTAAAACCAACACAGGTTCCATGCAAAAGGAAGATAAAACACACTCTAACCATGCCAAAGCAAGAGACGAGGAAAGATAACACCGCTCAGGGTTGCGTTTCACGCATCCTAAGAAACTGAGAAAACCACTTAAGGTCGTGTTTCACACATCCCGAGAAACTGAAAAACAAAAATCGCTCGGGATCACGTTTTACGCGTCCCGAGAAACAGAAAGACTGCTCAGGCTCACGCTTTGCACATCCCAAGAAACAAGAGAACCCGTTCGGGCTTGCATTTCGTGCGTTCTGAGATGAAAGAAAACTGCTCGAGTTCGCGCTTCACGCGTCCCGAGATACAACATGCCCAGGGCTGCACGTCACACGTCCTGAGGTACAAGGGAACCCACTCGGGCTCACGCTTCGCGCATCCAAAAATGAAAGAAAACTGCTCGGGCTCGCACTTCACGTGTCTCGAGATACAACACACCTAGGGCCGCACGTCACATGTCCTGAGATACCAAAAAACTGCTCGGGCTTGCACTTCACACGTCTCGAGACGAAACCTGCCCAGGGCGACGCGTCACGCATTCTGAGATACAAGAAAACCATTCGGGCTCACGCTTCACACGTCCCGAGATGAAACCCACCCAGGGTCGTGTGTCTCACATCCTGAGATACATGAAACACTACTTGAGCTTGCATTTCACACGTCCCGAGATGAAACCTGCCCAGGGCCACGTGTTACGTATCCTGAGATACAAGAAAAACTGCTCAGGCTCGTGCTTCGTACGTCCTGAGATAAAACAGAGGGTTGTGCGATAGATGCACGAAGGTAAACAAGTGCGATAGATGCACAAAATGAACGAGTGTGATAGATGCACAAAGTGAACAAGTGCGATAGATACACAAAGTACATGCATGTGATAGATGCACAAAGTATATTCCATGTCAGATAGACAACCAATATAACATGTTAATTGAAAGCATGTTCTATGCAAGAAACAAAAGCATATTTTATGCAAAATAAGAGCAAGAGCTTTTTCTATGCGCGAATCATAACTGATGCAAGACGCGCATGCAGCATACATATATGTGAAATGCATATTCTATGCAACAATATATGTGAAATGTAAATTCTATGCACCAAGAGAGAACAAAAAGAGAATGAAAGCATAAAACGAATAAAAGCGACATTCGATGGCGCCTTTGATTTACTTCTCGGAGGAATTTCAATATGTTTAAAAAAAGGATACACCTCATCCATGTTGACAAGTGATGAACATCGTATGCCAAAACACAGTTTTGAGCTTCCTTAGAGACAATCTGAGCCCAACTATGAATCTTCGTTGCACTTCTTGGGAAACAAAGACACAAAACAGTATCAAGACTCAGAGGAGGGCCACCAGCCACCTGCCGGCCACAGGAGGAGGCTACTGGCCACCTGTCGGCCATGAAAAGCCCTTGCCAGCCACCACCGTGGCTTGCTAGCCATCTGTTGGCCACCGATGACAATTTGGGGGTTTTTTTGGTCTGTTTGCCTCGAGTCTTTAAATACAAGCCAAGACACTTCATTTCCTCACTTCTCCAAGGCCAAAATTCTTCCCTTTCTCTCTTTAGACACTTTCCCTCTCTAGATCCGAGCTTTTTACACGTTTTCCAACGCCCCATGCAAACTTTATTCGCTAAACCCTCTTGATTCTCTTCACTTTGAAGGGATTGGATTTTGGTTTCAACACTTTTTTTCTCATTTTCACCCTTCTAGGTTTGTTCCCCTCGAGTTTCTCTCAGGTTTCGTGAACTTTCCTGGCCTTTGACTTTTTCTCCCATTTTCTTTCTCCTAGGGTTGAATTTTTCCAAGTTTACTCTCTTTTCTCCATTTTTCTTCACTTCTCACCTACTTTTCACCTATTTTCTAGATGGCAGATGACATACCACGTGACTGGGCTCCTCCAAAGCTTCCCCCCGTACTTCCACCTGTTGCCGAGGTAGAGGAGCTGGTTGTTGCCGAGGCTAGCGAGGCGGCTCAGGGCATCGAGGCTGACCTTGAGGCAGAGTTTGAGCCTAAGATGGAGCTAGAGCTGCTACCATTGAGGGTACGCCCTTTTGATCCACTGAGGTATCATCTTCGCACACATATCTTGCCAGCCGGTGGCATTAGGCGCTTTAGTGACTTCATTCTTAGTGTACCGGAGTACCTCCTGTTGTGGGAGCCGGGTTGCCACCTTTCATCCATCACCATTGAGGTATGAACTCCGTTTTCATGCATTCCTACCTATCTTCAAACTGCATTTCTTGCACTGCCTTTTATTTTACTGTACTTTTATTACTGCCTTATCTGATTCATCTGTTCTTTGCCACAGGGGGAGTCTCGTGTCTTCAGGGGGTACGGGGCTACGACTGCGCAAGATTGGTACGACGAGCTCCCTGCCAGGGTTCATGACATTGCGAATGAGACCGGCTTTGGCTTCTTCTGCTCCGGTCTGACACAAGTCATCGCTAGCTGTCATCTTCTGGGAACACTTGTGGAGAGGTGGTGGGACACAATCAACTCCTTCCACTTCTCTACTACTGGGGAGATGACAATGACTCCCTACAACTTTGCCATGTTCACCGGCTTAGGCGTAGGGGGTGATCCGATCCGATTCGACACCGACATGAGAGAGTGGGAGGCCGCCTGGATCGAGCTACTGGGAGCATGTCCACCCTTGTACCGGACAGCTATGGTCAGATATAGCTGGTTTGCTGAGCAGTTTTGATGGAGCGAGCTTGAGACAATAGATGAGATGGGGCAGCATGCCAGAGGTTTTCTAGTGTTTGTCCTCGGTACCACTTCGTTTGTAAACAGATGGAACACTGTGGGCTTATATCTGCTGAGTGCCCTAGTAACCCTTCCCAAGGTGTGCTTCTATAACTGGGGCAGAGCTGGCCTCGCTACCCTATACGAATATATGAGCTCTACTTCCCGCTTGAGGGGAGAGTTGCTTGGAGGCTGCAAGCGAGCCTGGGAGGTATGCATTTCAATTCCCTCTTTGCACTTTACATTTTCTGTTTCACATTTTCTCCTTTATTTATCTATTCAACACCTGTGCTTTCTGCTTTGTACTTTCTGTATCTGTTCATGCTATATGCTTTCTGCTTTGCATTTCCTGCATCTGTTCATGTTGTATGCTTTTTGCTTTGTATTTTCTGCATCTATTCATGTTGTATTGATCACGTACTACAGCACTTGCCTTGCAGCTGTGGGTTTATACTTATTTTCCAATACTCACCCTAGAGCCCATGGAGGACCTCCCATTGGTAGTTCCTTACTCGAGGTTGTATGATGATAGGTGTCAGCGTAGGACTCGTGAGACCTTCACCTTCTTCCGTCATTATTTCGACACAGTAGCTACCAATGTGTCACGATCCAAACCCGCCTCTATGGGTTTAGCATCGTAATCGGCCAGTAATCATTGGATTACCGAAGGCCTCTTAACAGAATATCATATAGTTAGGGGCTACGGAAACAAATATACAAAATATACGTGGTCCAATGAGCTGTGATGACATACATGGGATAAATAGACAAATAATTTAAAACTTTGAAAGACTTGCGAGCGAAGTCAAAAGATATAGTATTTACACATCACTCCATGAACATATAAACAGAAAACTTGCCCGCATTTAAAAGGAGCAAAGTCTAGTACATCACAAAAATAGCCACTAAACTTGTTTCCATCTGAAACCTCCTCGGGAGGCACAAAGGTTGGCCGACAAAAACTGAAACATAGGCCATCAACTTTGGGCCTGGTCACGTGCCTGCTCACCTACACACATAATATAAATAGTGAGCTGGAGCCCAGTGAATACTAACGAAGTAAAGGGTTTTAGTGAATGATGTCCATATAGATTCAGAAATCATAATTCAGATTCATAACAGTTTCATAATCATATTCTTGTTCAGATCATATACATATATCAGAGTTCATGCTTAATCATACGTGATACATCCATTAGCGCTAACAGAATAGATACAGAACAGATGCAGAAGATATGGTGGTTATGAATAACCAGTTCCATAAAGAAACCTCCGGATCCGGGTAACAGAGAATATACATGCTGAGCTCCGTGATGGAGCCTCCGGTACGGGTAACAGATGACAGACATAATAAGTTCCATAATGGAACCTCCGATACCGGGTAACAGCTAATAGATATTACATGATGCTAAGGATGCCACAAATACATTGTCAGAAATTGGACAATCATTCATTGTACAAAACATAGCATTTCAGAAAATAGATCTTATTTTATCATACAGAAAGTAAATAAAGTTGAACATAGCTTTACTAAGTTGTTACTTACAGTTAACAGACGGCTCCAAGTAGACAAGTAGAGTAGGTAATTCACTTAACTCGTGGCGCGTGACCTATAGAATATGATAGATACATCTATTGAAACACACATTCGAATTGTACATGACTTATTTCACTTGCTCTTAGTGTGTTTCTACCCTTATTCTTATTATGGTGTCTTAACCATGGCCTAGGAATGCCTAGAATGGAATGAGGATGCAAAAATTGCATTAGAAACATTTTCCAAAACTTGCTAAAAACAGGGTCCACGCTCGAGCGTGGCTTTCCTCGCTCAAGCAGACATGCAAAAAGTGAGGGATTGCTTGAGTGTGACGTCCTTAGCTCGAACGGACTGTAAACTCTAAAAAAAGTACTAGTTGCTTAGTTTTCACGCTCAACAGACGCTCGATCTCCGCTCGAGCATGAGATTCAGGCCCTCGCTCGAGCGTGACTTCTGTCGCTCAAGCGTGCTACAAAACATATAAACTTCTGGATACATGCATTTCACGCTCGAGCGGGTATCATGTCGCTCAAGCAGAAGTGCTTGCATTCAGAGTGCATCGCTCAAGCGTGAACTCCTACGCTCGAGCGTAGATTCAAATTCTGGAGTTTCCAGATTTGATCTCCAAGCTTCAAACTCAAACTAAACACTTCAAAACTCATCCTCTTGGGCCAAAATTCTGAAAAACTTTTAGATATTCACAAAACATCATGATTTAAAGATCCTTCATGAAATCAAGGCCCAAAAGTATGCCAATTGTTTGCAAACTCAACTTAAACTTCATGAACTCTCCAAAAACATGACATGCATGAAATGATTAAGCTTCAAGTTTCCAAATCATGATCAAATGAGATGAGAGGATGTAAAACATTATGAATTCTTACAACTAAGCTCAATTTGTGACATGCATGAGAGAATTCTTAGTAAACATGCTCCAAATGTAATAAAATGTATATGCATGTATGAATTGATCTTCCTTCCTACTTCTTAAGCTTGGTTCTTGCATCTCCTAGCTCAATTCACTTAAATTCATGGGTGAATTAACTCACTTCAAGACTAAAGCCTTGATTTCTTACCTAAGGTCTTCAATTCTTTGAGCTCTTGGTAAATCCTAACTCAATTCTCCAATTCCCATTTAATTTCCTAGCAATTCTTCCCTTTTTGCCTCTTGAGATCAACTCTCACTCTCTAATTCTCTCTTCCTCTCACGTTTTTGAGCTCAAGGAGTAGGGAATGAGGGTGTAAAGTAAAATAAGGGAGTCTAAGTGGCTTTATATAGGCTTAACTAAAGTTGCTTAATTAAGATTGACTTAGGTTAATCACATTGACATTAATTATTCTAATTGAATCGTTCTAAATCAAATTTCAACTAAACCTACCATAAAATTCTATAAATTCCACATAACACATAAATCAAATCAATTTCAGAACCAGATGCCGATAAGGCCTTCAATTCATAAAATATAGTAGAATCTCAAACAGATATTCCTACAATAAACAGATAGAAACATAAATAATGCAATACATATGGAAGAAATCCAAAATTTGATCTTAGTGACTTATTAGGCACATGAAATCATGAATTAACGTTAATCATAGGTTGGGCTTGTTACACAATGAGGTAACGCAAAACACAGTCATTTTTGCTTTATGACTATTCTGATTCACACTTTAGTAACTATCAGCAACTAAGAATTTGCACACTCTCTATTTGCAGATCATATGGCAGCCTTGGGCTATGATGCCAACTGGGATATAGGACCAGTATGCTTGGCCCACTTCTCGCTTCTGCATTCTACTTGAGCGCCCAGTCTGCCAGGCTTGGTTCCTAAATGAGTGGTTTGTTCAATAGACCGTGGGCTTATCGAACCCAATCATTCCGATGCTACTGCTAAAATCTATGAGATCAGCAAACAGCGTATCCGTTGATACAGTCACTCAGTTCATGGTGGGCTTGGATGCTGATTGTTTCAAGGCAAAGGGTGACTACGCAACCTTCATTCAGACACACCTCATGCCACCTCTGATAGGTGCTCGTTGAGGTAGGGGGGAGGGCTCCTGCAGCGAGAGAAGTGCGTAGGGAGACCAGGGCCCTTGCAAGAGGGGCTCCACTTACGGGGCAGGGCACCAGCTGGCCAGAGCTTCCTACTGCACTGACATGCTGGCGGTATACTAGAGTGGTTTACCAGATCTCGATTAAGCTTGCAGCAGTTGGGCATGAGCTTGTCAGAGTTCGGGGTTCTTCTCAGGTATGGACTACGCTTTACCATTTGCATTCCTCATTTCATTTCAAATATGTTCTTTCCAGAAATTGATCATCCAAATGCATTTGTAGGCATCCATAGAGTACACAGGGAGTGCTCTCGAGCTAATAACCTCATTGATGGGCATGGTACAGAGGAAGGAGACGTTGCTCAGTCTCCATGGCATCCCAGTAATTTCTTCAGTTTGCGCTTCTTGTTCTCAAATTTCTACTGATACACTGGCATTTAAAATTGTAGTCTTTTCCAAACTGCATCTGACACACTATATCTGATACACTACATTCATATACTATACTCATACACTGTATCTCATTTCTGCATACACTCATTCTGCATATTATGCTTGCACCTGATACACTCACTGAAACTAATATGTTGACACCTGTCCTTTCAAATCCCACGTATTCCGATGGCTCTGGCAGCGACAGCAGCACTAGCATCGGCAGTACCCCCTCCAGCAACAGGGAGAAGAGAGAGAGAGAGAGGGATAGAAGAACCCGAGGCCAGAGCAGTCCTTCAGAGCCCATCTTGAGCGATGATGATGCTGAGACCAGTGACTCCGGGGAGGCGGCGAGGCGACGTTCTGAGTCATCCTAGAGTGGAGACGATGATACTAGCTAGGGTTCCGAGAGCGGAGGTGATGATGCCGAGGCGGGTTTTGGGGCAGAGAACGGAGACGATGCCAGCTCTTGTTCTGGCTCAGAGACTGATTCAAATAGCGGCGCTGATGGAGATAGTGCCCCAAAGTCCTCTTCTCCGAGGAAGAGGACGAAGAGGGCCTCTCGGGCCTGAGGCGACTGACGCTGATTTTTTATTTGAATTTTTTTTTTTTTTGCTTAGTTTCTTTTTGTTTGGTAGCATTAGCAGATGTATAGCTTCAGATAGGTTTTATTTTGCTTTAAAAACTTGTACTCCTCTTTTGTAAAAACCATGATCGGAATAAAACCTCGCAGTTTTTATAAAACAGTGTTGTTATTTTTTGCATCATGAGCACCATATTTGCATGAAATGGACATGAGATTGAATTGGCCAAAAGTGCTTGATTAAAACAATATTCTTAATCTGGTAATGAACCGACCAACAAACGAAATACAAAATACAACATACAACTCGATAAACAAAGAAAAAACAACTCAAGTACAAAAAAAAAAAAAAAAAAAAAACTTGCTAAAATCGAAAGACTCAAAACAAGACTTTAAAATGCACAAAGATCAAGACAACACATGTTTCCAGTACTACACAGCACACAGGTGGGCAGCAAGCCTGAAAAGAAAGTTGTCAGCCAGAGATAAAGCCTGTCGACCATATGTCGGCCACAAAAGGTGGCCTATCGGCCACCAAAGTAGCCTGCCGGTCACCTGTCAGCCATCAAATGTGGGAATCACCAGATTGTTGACAACTGGCTTCCATTCAAAGCCTTATCTTCTACAAAAGGTCCAGCTTTGTGAATTCTTCTCTAGAACTTCATTTCAGCTGCAATTTCTTCACAAATGGAGCCATGTTTCGCCGAAAATCTCTTTGATTGGATTGCAACTTTAGACGGCTCGGAAAAAGGTTAATTTCTGGAGTTTTGGCATAAATGTACTTTTTCCGCTTAGCCGTGCTCCACTTTGTATTTCGTTCCTTCATGCTGCGGTAGGATGCTGGGACCCGATTACACATGTCTTTAGCTTCGGGGACAATAGATATGCCCGACAATTGAAGAATTTCAGGCATTAATAGAATCCCGACGCGATGAGGAAATCATACCTCAACCCCGTTTTGGCCACGTCCAAGCTTTGGGATAAAAGTGTGGGCTCACTCTACATGAGGCTCGATCTTTGGTTCACAACGGAGAGCTGGATATTCCCAGCCTGATTCATCGTTTTTCTGACGTCGGTGATCGAGGTGACCTTTTTGGTGAAGTTTTCAGCAACAAGCCCTTTACTTATGTATGCTTGCTCATTTCCTTCTTGCCCTAAGTTTCGGCGGGTCCAACATTCTATTGGTCGAAGTGGCCCAAGGTTTGAAAGAAGGCAAGAGTTGCATTCACTTGGTGCTGGCCAAGACTTTGATGGCTTAGATGCCTTTCATCGGTGAGTGACTACCAAATTCGCAGGGAGCCCACTACTTCTTCAGGTTTTGTTTCCCACCCTTGCTTATATGTGTTTCTCACATCGCTTGGCACTCATACTCTATTTTTCTCTCAAAGCCCTTTTCTCACTTTTCTCTCAACATACACCTCTCTATTCTTTAATCTCTCTTTTCTTTCATCCCACCCTAGGTGTTTCTTATGGATAAACTAAAGATAGTGGATTCTTGCCCTAAGTACTCAACTTGAGGTTATTTATTCTGCCATCGACTAGTGGATTTCCTGAACGATGGGTGGTGGTGCCACTGGATGTATAACAAGTCTACTACTAACATAGCTTGGAGTTGTCCCTGGCTTAACCTGACTGAGATGAGCTATAGCATAGCTCGGCAGCCTGGTATTCAGTTGATCGGCCTTATACACTCTGTGTTCTACTTCCCCTTCCGGTTCAGACGTCAATTTGGGCATGATCAGACCCGCCTAGAGGAAGGGATACAGTACCCGGTTTCATTCCGCATCCGAGGTTCACATTTGTCTAGGTACCTTACTACTTGGAGGACAAGAGAGCTTCTAGCCCCTGCCCCTGGTTTTAGTTACGCCATTTCTGGCGAATGTTTGGCTTGGCTCGAGGATGAGGCACAAACCGGGCCCACTTTGGCTTCAGAAGCTTCTACAAGCACGAGCAGGGGACGTAGGAGCACCTAACTCATCTATACCCCTAGTTTATTGCTTTGACCTTTCTTTTCAAGTTTTTTCAATTTAATAAAAATAGTTTTGATTTGTATCAGAGAGTTAGAGAACATTCATGTTGAAATCAATGAAATTAAAGTTGTGAGTACTGAGAATTTTCTTTTTGGTCCAAAAATAGTCTAAGTTGTAAAAGGTAAAATTTGAACAAAATCAACTTTCATGAAAACTTTCCAAAACCATTTTCAAAAAAGATTACCAGTTAACACACATGGAATCAATCCTCGAGATGTACAACCCCAAATCCAAAGATCATAAATTGCCCTGTGATTGAACACCACTGTCAGCATTGTAACTAGCTCTTCTCTCAGAGTAAAGATCACAACCAAACCCTCAAGTGAAGAATAGGCAAAGATGACCTGATCAGACACATGGATAGGATAGTTGAGTTGGAGGTGTTTATGGCCAAACTTTAGGATGAAGTTGCCTACATATCCCAAAGATGGGAATCAAGCCTTATGTAGTTCGGTTCAAGTTCACTCAAGTTTTTACTCTCTCCTTTTGCGCTCTAACTTTTGCCAAGGCTGCCCTTTAGGGTTTTCAACCTTGTGAGCTCAGTTTTTCTTTATTTCTAATTTTTCATGCTCTAACTTTTGCCTAGGTCACCCTTCCGGGTTTTCGGCCTAGTGAGCCTCTCAAGGATAATATTTATTCAACTTGTCCATGTTGATTGGTTGGAAAAATTCGAGGCCATCTAAGTCCATGAGAATAACAGCTCCACCCGACCAAATAGTTTTTATGATGTAAGGACTAGTCCAGTTAGGTTTGACCTTGCCTCTAGGGTCATGAATGGGAGCTCAGTTGTCTTTCAGCACCATATCCCCCTCTTTGAGAATCCAGAACTTAACTTTCTTTTTAAAAACCCTAGCAATTCTGCATTGATAGCCCTGAACATGATATAATTCTTTCAGCCTTCTCCCGTCGAACATCATCAGCTCTTTGAATCTGCTCTGTTGCCAATTCGCCTCTGCTATCTGACACTCAGCCATAACTCGTAGCGACGGGACTTCTATTTCAATTGGCAGAACAGCCTCCATCCCATAGACCAGAGAATAAGGAGTTGCCCCTGTAGACATCCGAATTGAAGTTCTATAACCCAGAGTGTGAATGACAATTTATCTGGCCAGTCCCTGTAGGTCTCAACCATCTTCTGCAAAATATTCTTGATGTTCTTGTTGGCGGCCTCAACAACTCTGTTGGTTTCCGGCCGGTATGTAGATGACTTATGAAAAGCCACATTGTATTTCTCCAACAAGTCTATCACCTCCTTTTTGAAGTAGGAGCCATTATCTGATATGATCTTATTTAGGACTCCATATCGGCGAATGATATTGTTTCTGATGAACTTAGCCACATGCAGTGCTTTCAACACTGCATAGGACTGAGCTTCCACCCACTTTATGATGTAATCAATTACCACCAGGATGTATTCATGCCCATTCAACCCTTTTGGTGTGATTGCACTGATAACATCGATTCTCCAGACTAAGAAAGGCTATGGCGAAGTCATGTTGTACAGTTTTGACGGTGGAATATTCATGCGATTAGCATGAATTTGGCATTTGTGGCATCGCCGAACAAAACCAATACAATCCTCCTCTATAGTGGATCAGTAGTAACCTTATTTGAGAATCTTCCAGGCTAACATCACTCCGTTCATGTTCACTACACACTCTTCCCCATAGATGGCCTCCATTAGGCGCTTTGATTCCTCTTCTTCAACATATAACTTGTGCATTCCCAGATGACCTCTTTTGTATAGTTTACCTCCGCAGATGATAAATTGGATGGCTATTCGCCATATTCCCCTTTTGTCCTTGGCATTTGCCCCTTGTGGATAAATCTCATTTTCCAAGAAGTTCCAAATATCATAGTACCAAGGGTTTTTGTCTTACGCTTCATTTATTGCAGCGATAGTTTCATAGGCCAGTGTATATCTATACTCAATGATAATCGGACGCATCCGGACTCCAAGTGGGATGTCTATCATAGAAGATAAAGTTGATAAAGTATCAGCAAACCTGTTCTTCTCTCTCAATAGATGCGTGAAAGTCAGCTTTTCAAACCTAGTAATCAAAACATCCAGGGTCTGGTGATAAACCTTCATCTTTTCTTTTTTGACTTTCCAGTCTCCATTTGCTTGAGAAACAACTAGGTTCGAGTCCCCGATGACGTCCAACATTTTTGCCCCTAGTTCTAGGGCAGCTTCCAAACCAACAATACACGCCTCATACTTTGCTTCGTTATTGGACACCTTGAACTGGAGTTTGAAGGCTAAATGTATATGGGAATTGTCGGGTGCTATCAACAACACACATATCCCATAACCATACTAATTGGACGCTCCGTCAAAGTACATTGTCGAAGTCTCCTCCTCAACTTGCAAAACAGCTTCATCTGGGAACAGGTATTCCACCACTTCATCCCCTTCTAGTGGGTGATCTGCTAGGAACTCTGCTACAGCTCTCCCCTTGACTGACTTGCGGGTAACATACTTGAGATCAAATTTGGAGAGAAGAAGTAACCAACAAGCTAGCCTACCCGTAAGTGCTGGTTTCTCAAAGAGATATTTGATGGGATCTAATCTCGAAACCAGAATTACGGAGTGAGCTAACAAGTAGAGTCTTAACTTCCTAGTAGCCCATACCAAGGCTAGGCAAGCTCTCTCCAACGGAGTGTAGTGGGTCTTATAATTCAACATTTTCTTGCTCAAATAGAAGATGGCTTTCTCTACCCTATTCTCAGATTCCTGAGCAAGCATGCATCCCATTGTGGCGTCTGTGACTGATAGATATAGAATCAAAGGCTTCCCCGGCTCTGGTTGTGACAACGCAAGCGGATTCTGGAGGTACTGCTTAATTTGCTTAAAAGCGAATTGACATCGATCATTCCATCAGAATTTCTTTCCTTTCTTCAGGAGACCAAATAGTGGTTCACAAGTCAAGGTTAATTTGGAAATAAACCGTCTTATGAATTGCACTTTATCCAGAAAGCCTCGCACCTCCTTTTCAGTCCATGGTGGTGGCATTTCTAGGATGGCCTTGATTTTGGAAGGATCTACTTTGATGCCCCTCTATGTGATCAAAAAGCCCATCATTTTCCCTGTTGTCAAGCCGAAAGTACATTTCTGCGGATTCAACCTCAGTCTATATTCTTTGATCCGTTGAAAGAATTTCTTCAAGGCAGTGTAATGGCCCTCTCCTTCTTTGGACTTGACAATCATGCCGTCCATGTACACCTCGACCTCTTTATGGATCATATCATGTAGAATGGTGGTTGCAGCCCTTTGATAGGTAGTCCCAACATTCTTCAACCCAAACGGTATAACTCGATAGCAGTAGGTACCCCACGGCGTAGTAAATGCAATTTTCTCTCTGTCCTCAGGCGCCATCAGAATATGGTTATACCTGAAAAACCTGTCCATGAAGGATAGCAATGCATGACCTACAATGAAGTCCACTAATTCATCGATGTGCAGCAAAGGGAAGTCGTCATTCGGACTGGCTCTATTCAAATCTCTGAAGTCCACACACACCCGGATTCTACCATCCTTTTTCGGCACTGGGACAATATTGGCCAACCAAGTTGGATATTCAAATACTAACAAGAAACCTGCCTCAATTTACTTGGTGACCTCCTCCTTGATTTTCAGCGCCCAATCCGGGTGGATTCTACGCAACTTCTACTTGACGGGTTGGGCCTCGCGGTCAAGAGGGATCTGATGTTGTACTATCTCAGGATCGATTCTAGGCATGTCTTCATAGGACCACGCGAAAACATCTTTGAAATCTTTTAATAAAGCAACTAAGCGCTTGCACTCCTCCGAAGACAACGTGGACCTAATCTGGACCAAACACGGGTCATTCTTAGTACCCACGTTAATAGCAATGATTTCATCAGTGTAGGGTTTTGCAAACCTCTCCTCCTTTCGATTAATCAAGTTTTTCAAAACAAAAGAAATTCTTTCCTCTTCGTTTTCATTAAAATTCTAAAAATCTTGGTCAATGTAATAAATAAGCGGCACAAAGAAATACTCAGAATCAGCAGCAGCATTCTCATTCATAAGGTCCAGCTCTTTAGTTACAACTGACTCAAAAGCAAAAGAAGAAGAGGACCTAGACAAGACCTTGGCATCTGAGTTATCACCCCCAAGAATACTAGACTCAAACTCGGAAGAATCAGAATTTGATTCCGACTCCACAGACTCTGTGGAATCAGATTCTGGCTCATCACCTGACTCAAAACTAGATAGGTAGCCCTCCTCCAGTTGCCAGACAAAAGATGGTGCTTCAGATGCATCCAAAATGCTACTAGATGGGTTCACACCCGGTTGATCCCTATCATGGAAATGGTAAGGTTATCCCCCAAGCTCTCTGAGTCAGCCAGAGGATCTATAAGGAGACATGCTAGTGCTGCCCCTACTCCAAGCTCGCTATTGTCCAAGTCACTTTCCATGCTCTACTCAACTTCAGTACTTGGCTCAGCCTTTTCTTCGGCATCACTATCTTGCAGCTGCAAGTCAAAGAAGATTTCAAAGTCGGGGTCACACTGCTTCGCAGAATTCATCCAGGGCTCAGGAAAGTCGTAAAAGGGGAAGTCTTCTCCCTGCCGAACAAAATGACCATTTAGCGTTCCCTAGATTGGCCTGTGAATGAGCTCATAGTGTTTTCCAACCTACTTGGCTCTGGCTCTGCCTGCCATCTTTTCTCCTTTCCTGATCCAATCCTCTTTGGGGGGTACACATCCCAGACCAAAGGCATGCGGATTGTGCGGCACATCGGCCAATACTGTGACGCCTTTCCGGCCACTTCTCCTAAGTCCCATTCCTGGCACATGTTGTGTTTTGTTCATTACATAGATTGATTGGGCACTGACATACATGCCCTCATCAGCAGCTAAGATTGGTTGCACTACTTGAGCCTCAGCCAACGTAAACCCTAAAAGGAATACATCCTCCTCGCCTTGAACAATTTCCAACACTAGTGTAGTTACCTCTACTGGAGGATAGATGGATGAATTCCCAAAAACAATCGCCACCCCTTTCCCGTGAGGGTACTTTAACATTTGGTGAAGGGTAGAGGAGGCTGCTTTCACCAGATACAACCAGGGTCTCCCTAGCAGTAAATTGAAGGTGGCCAGGACATCCAGGACATGGAACTCGACATCTTACTGAGTTGGGCCCACCTGGACTCTGATTTGTGCTATGCCCATAACCTCTCTGCTTGTATTATCATATGCCCGAATCACTTGGGCTGTGGGCACAAAGTCTACCAGTCTAAGGTCGATTACATAAGCTGTACGGGAAGGTCAGACATTGATAGCTGAACCAGTGTCTATCAACACCACCGATACCCATTTTTCCTTGCACTCAACAGATATGTATAGGGGTTTGTTGTGAGCTGAGCCTTTCGGCGGCAGTTCTTTATCAAAAAAGGTGAGGGTTGGCCTAACACCACCTGGGAAGACTAGTCGCACAAGCTATTCAGGGGTAATGTCAATGGACAATTTAGCTTTGTCCATTGTTGATAATATAGCCTGCCGATGTATCCGGAAGGCCATAAACAGACCCCAGATTGAGATGTTGGCTTGAATCTTCTTTAGTTACTTCAAAACTGCTTCTTTTTCCAGCTACTTCTCTTTTTGTTTCTCAATCTCTCTATCTTTCCTAGAGGCCTCAGCTTGATCTAAGTGTGGTGGCTTGAAATACTGCCCACTTCTTGTTATGTGATCGACCTCTTCGGCGTACCATGTATTGTCTTGGAGGCACTCGCCCCAGTCCTCATTAGTGTGAGCTAGATGTAGATCTTCATCCTCCCACCATACACCTTCGGCAACAAACAAACAGTTGTCCACCTCCGTTCTGATCACTCTCACATCACAAGTATCCCCCGCAGGATGTCGGGCCATTACAGCTTCCTGGTTCTCTTCAACCCTTTTTTGTGCAAACTATGTCAGTGCAACTTCCTGTTCTATGTCCATAATACTTACAGTGCCCAGTTCTTGAGCTGAATTGTTCATGCCGGCGTTCTCCGGCAGTTTCCCCATTTCATCGACCATTCCGACCACTGCAGCAATTCCTGCTTTCTTTTCCTCTAGCTTTGTTTCAGTTTCATCCTCCATGTCTGATTCATCACTCAACCACCCAAAGTTGTCTGTTGATCCATTCAAATCGAACCAGTCAATCTGCACATCCCCTTGATCTTGTTCGTCAAAGAACTACAAGTTATCTAAGTCCTCCTCTAGCTCTGCTAGATCATCTAACCCTTGACTCGGGCCATCCTCCTTAACCACATTAACCTTTACTACAATTGGCAAAACCAATTCCAGCTTGACTTGATCAATCGGTACAATGTAGCAGCTCGGGTCGTACACCCCCTCAAATAAGTCCTCAGAGCACTCAGGCAACGGACTCGCACTCTCCTCTAAGGCCAACCTCCCGTTGTACTGCAATTGTCACCACCACAGGTTTAGCTTGAAGTGTGGACGTGTCCGTCATGCACAAATCTGTGCTTTCAAGAATGAACACCGTCAGTTTGGGTAGGTGGGAAGAGGTAATATATATGGTAAGGTTATAGAGGATGTATGGATTAGGTTTAGATTGTGAGATGGAGGAACTTGATTGTGGATCAGGAGAAGGTTGGTGGTCACATTTGCTTTTTGGGGTGTGCAATCACCTTATTGTTAATGAGGTCTTGAATCGCATGACGCAGCCTTAAGCATTGGTTAGTGTCGTGACCGTGCTGCTAGTGAAATGCACAGTACTTGGCTGGGTTATGCTTAGGTGGGAGAGGATCAGGTAGTAGGCGTGGCTTTAATGGTTTGAGGTGCCTTTTTTTGATCAACACCTTTATGGCTTGAGATAAAGGCATATAGAGTTGGGTAAAGGTCCTCTGGGATCGGGCAAGGTTGTTTGAAGTTTGTGTAGTTATGTTGGCAAAGAGATTGGCAGTCTTGGTTGCGGTGGTGACAACACTCACATCCAACGGTTGCACAGCTATGCTACCACTGGTGATTGCATTGGAACTGTGCACAAAAGGCCTCTTAGCCTGCTCTTTCTCATCATTAAAGCTTTGGCGCTTCACTTTGTCACGAATTCTGAGAAGCCCTCCTTTGGCTCCTGGCACGTTGCCTTGAGATCATGAGTTGTGACCTCGATTTGTGTTTTGTATGAGTACTGTGCAACGAAGACCTCAGCCATTTTCTCCCAACTCTACTTCACAGAATCCTCAAACTTTGCATACCATATGGCGGCTATATCAGACATAGTACGGCCAAAAAGCGAGAGCTTCTGCAACCTGGTTAGCCCCATCGGCCTCAAGATGTCTGAAAATAGCCGAAGATGAACCATGGGGTCTCCAGAGCCATTAAACCAATCGATGTGTGGCATTTTGAACCGATCTGGCAATGTCACTGTAGAGTCAGTATATCTGCCTTCTATATTGGGGATAAAGTTAACACTTTGTGCCCTTTTGAAAAGCTTCTCCAGTTTGTTAACCTTAAGCACAGTCGAGTCAACCTTAAACTCAAATGGAGCCTCGGCTTGATACACAGGTGCTTTGGAGATTTATGATGGGATCAGCTCTGCCGAATTGCCCTGATTCTCAACATGGGCAGTGGCTACGAATGATGGGATACCCATAGAAGGTGCATGAGATGCAGAAGTTGCTGCCGGCTGTGGTTGTTGTTGTTGTAGCCTATTTATTACCTCAGCCTGGCGTGCTATGACCTCGGCCTGTCGAACAACATTTTGTTGCATGGTTTCGGCTATTTGCTAAAGATGATGGATTAGGTCCTCCATGCTGACTGGGGGATATTGTGCCATCGGAATGGGTGAATGAACTCATACTAGACTAGATGTCGAAAATTAAGCCTGACTAGATACAATTGAAATGAGGGGTGATTGCCGTAGAATTTGAACCGGTGAACTTTGTCTTACTTTCCTCCGTCTGGTAACCGGTGGGAATGAAATAAACTCGGGTTGTCCCCTGACAAGATCTCCAGCTCCGTAAAGCCTTCTGACACGGGTCTAGAGCGCTTGGGGGATATCTGAACTGTCCAAAGCTATGGTGTAATACTACCTAGCAAAAAGAATTAAAGCAAAAAGAAAGAAGTAATCAGAAACTGTGCAGCAGCTCAGATATTAACAATGCACAGATGTAATCAAAGCTATAGAACTGCACTCAATACTGAATTCTGCCCCCAAAATTGATACCCAACTTGCAACTGATATACACGTTCCTATACAGTTTTACTGTAAAGCACATACCAATTAAGTGAGAACCAAAACACTCCTATGAGGGGAAAGGGTTACCCTATCATAGTTTCGTTAGGAACTAGTGTGCAATCCTGCATTAGGGTAAGCATCTTGTCCTAGTTTGGAACAGTCTCTATAGCTTTCGATATGCAACTAGGCCAAATGGTCAAAAGGGTACCTCAGCAAGACTACCTAATATACCTCTCACACCTAACACCGAGAAGTAAAAAGAAGATCAAACGGTACAGCGGTAGTCCAGATCCATGGTTTTTGTTCCCATCGTGGCAGAGCCTGCAACTGGTCAGCCTTTTGGCAAGCTTTTAGGCAAGCCTCTGACAAACTGTCCAGGAATAGCAGATGGCAAACACAGTGACTTAAACGCACCAATGCAAATGTATTGCAAAGAAACATATAAGTGTAAATAAAATTTCATATCATGAGGTTCGAGTCAAGTTCTCTAAATTTCCCAGCAAAGTCGCCAGAAACTATAGCTCGACTTTTTCACGCCCCCTTTTCAGAAGTCAAAATAAGCCCTACAGTTCGGACTCCCACAGTTCTGAATCTAATCTCACAAGTACAATGTGAAATTGATAAACACCAAAGAGTCCAAATCTGGCAAATCTTTTGGAAAATCGATTTTGAATCAAAAATGTCAAAATTGGATTGCTTTGCCAGATACAGAGTCGCCACCTCAAGAGCATCCAGCCCTATATGTAGGTGAAGATGCATGCATCTGTGCAAACAGCTGGCACAGCTATCACAAAATATCTGTAAAAGAAACTGGTAGCCGGCCGGCCATCACTGGTGGCTAGCAGACCACATCAATGGCTGGCAACGAAGAGTGATAACTCACAGCCAAAAAAGGTGGCGGCAGGCCACCAAGGGTTGCAGGCTTGAAAAACAAATGCTTGGTCCAAAAATGAGGCAACAAGGGTGTAGGGCTTGAAAGGCTCAAAGTTGTGGCGTTCCGCTGAGGACTTCGAGCACTTGACGAGTAAATAAACTCATCATTGCGTGTGCATGCAATAATGTCCAAGTCGTAAGGGCCGTAAAAAATGGGGTGTTTACAAATCTCATCCCAAAATTCTTTATCTATTTTTTTCACTTAGGATTTGTTACAACATCTGGAACTAGGCAAACTCTCTAGAAAATGCATCTCTTACTACACTCTATAGTTCCTATCATGTTAAAACCACACCCATTTTTAAATACATACCAAAATAATTGATGTAAGACCCAACACAATCCTCACAAATAGTCTAACGAACTAACCGAGCAATTGAACCACAATTAACTTCATCCATCCCAACGTAATTTAGAACTAGTTTTACTTATTCTTACATCATCACTCTAAAACATTTTACTTTAAGTCACCCCATTTATCATTAAAGCCTCAACCAACTGTACTACTACAACTAGTTTAATCTCTAACCCACTCTACCTCCAAAATCCTTCACCTAGCTCACTTATACAATTTGATATAATACTTTAGAAATAGCTACTCCTCATTTTGACAAACCATTTACTCTGCATCATAGTATCCTTCCTTTGATGGTCACATCTACACCCATAATTCTACAAAATCACTTAGCCTACGATACAACACCAATTTCTAAAACATCTTGACCCATTTGTCCAGCCTTATTAGTCTATTCCACCCATTTTCCTAGGAAAAGATATCCTCAAGGTAAAGACAAAATTAGCTCACAGTTTAATACTCCACACAAGTGTCCACACGTCACACATGAGTTAAAAACATAAACCTATACATGTATCTACATCATATAAGGAAAACCACATAAGCACATAGTCACATAGAAAACATACAAGTTACTATCCTAAGATACCAACTAGTCCCACAGTGCTCAAGGACCTCCAAGTGGAAAAAACATTGATCATGTGCCTTTCTAAAAGGATTTCAATGACTACAATAGGCTCAAGCTATATCCCAGAAGCTTAACCCCCTAACCACAGTCACATAAACACATAAAGCATACAAGGCAAACTAACGCCCCTTCCTAGCATGATAAACCCATTGTGGCAAAAGCCACATCTCATAAGCTCAGGGTGTTCAAACTCAGTTAGCTCTGACACCAATTTGTAACGCCACTAAATTTATAAACCTTTATATAGTCAATTTGATTAAATATTCACTGGTTATTACCAAATAAATCCATTGTTGTAAAAAAATACTTTAAGAAAAATATTATCTTTCGTTCAGTAAATCTTGTTCTCATTGAATTATACTAAATTATTATATCTTGCGCTCATAATACCAATTATAGTTCACAAATTAGAGAAATCAAAAGTAAAGATGCCCTAATGGCGTACAAGTTTCAAGAGCAACTCCTTAATTACACAAAAAGGATGGATATTTAGTCCTAAAACATATAAAATCCAATGCGCCTACATCCTCCATTCAAAAATCTTCCCTACCATGTCACTTGGATGGAGTCACACCATCAATTTCTGAAATGTTGTTAGTTTCAGGTTAGCTAATGCCCAATAAGAAATACTATTAACAAGACATAAATAATCAAAATGCATATAATTATGCCATGCACTTGTTAAGATAAAATTCATATTTTCTCTTTTAAAATAAAAAATGTTCAATGCATGATTTTCATTCAAAGTCTCATCTACAACCATGGGCTAGTAAATACACTATGACATCCTAAGAAAGAGCCGCAAAACCATACATACATATATAGATTTATGTACAGAAAATATTCCCACATTTTCCAACTCTAAAAATGGTGAGACAATGAGCACCCAAAACCTTTTCCTTCCACATTTGCCGACTCTTGAAACGGCGGAATAGTGGACACCCAAAATCATATTTTTTCACATTTGTCAACTCTAAAAACAGCGAGTTTGTGGACACCGAAAAACCTTTCCCATATTCGTCTGGCGATAAGCTCAAGACAGGTAATTGGGCACCTTAACTCCAAGCACGAGTACCAAATACAACACACAACTCAATTTCCAAAACCTGACTCAACTATCTAGACTCATACGTTATTTACCCCCTTTGACATTTTCCAAACATCCACAAGATTGTAAAATCATATGAGAAAAATTGTAATGCACTTCATGCATGAGTTTTCAAATTCAATGCATTTAAAGTTTATTCAATTCATAAATAAGATTTAACAATAACAACAACAAGAGATTACTCCAACTACTCAATTCCACAATTCCCTCATTCATCTATTTCAATAAATGTATCCAATAAGGTTCACAAAATCTCATGTCTCAGCACCATTAACACAATCAATCACCCAATTTCAAGATTTAGTAGTCAATTGAGCCAAACCCCATTAGTTAATCAAGTTTGAAAACTAGGGTTTTTGAGAAAATTGGAGCTTTTCCCTCTTTTACATTTAAAGGGTCAATTTTTATCATCAACAACAATAATTAACAAAACATTCATAGTCTTCCTCAAAAAATTTGGGTATAAGCCCTTTTTATATATCAAACTCTCTTTATATCACAAAATCATCTCATACATTATTATAACTAAGAAAGTACCACACACACACACACACACACACACATATATATATATATATATCAAATCATAAATATATCAAGTTAAAGGTATCCATATCTCAAGAATAGAGACAAGAAAATGAATATCCACAGAGAACTTCAAAGGTGAGGCGATTCAATCGGTAGACATGTTGGTCTTCACTTCCTCTTCACTTATCTTGCAAAACCGAGGATGGATCTTTGATAAAAGTAGAAGAAATCAAGGTTAAAAGGCTAGGGTTTCAGATATGGAGGAGAGGGAGAGAAAAGAGAGAGGAAAAGTGACAAGATTTGGAAAAATGGGGATTTTAAAGTGCTAACTTCGGACAGACCACTCGAGCGAGCAAAGCTTAAGCTCTCAGAATCCTAAACAAACCGCTCAAGTGATCAAAAGTTTGCTGAGCAGACTTGCATCCAACACAGGTTCTCAAATTTCAAAGGGGTGCAGCTCCCTCGTCCAGACTCTGTTTTAGGTTGTTCTTGTGTCTAAATTGAAGTCTCAGAAATAAGCTTTCCAGTGGTTCTAAACTCACATCTAGATTTAAAGTGTAAATGGAGGAAAAGGTAAAACAGGGAAGACCGTTTATGGAACAATTATCCGAACCAATGCTTTTGGTTCGATCATACTATACCATGATGATACCATCTCCCAATCAACACTCTAATGTCAATCAAAGAGACTCTAGTTATAGTAATAAGAGAGTCCAAAGCAATCCTATTAGTCTAAGAAGTTCAAATGTTATACATTGATTGTTTGGCGTTTATGGTCTTGTTGTTTTTCATTTTTATTTTTTTATTTTTTCTTAATCTATATGTTGTTTATTTTAATATAACTGCTTTATATCTTTCTCCAAAAAATATGTTGTGGCAAACTGAATTATATATATATATAAGTTGAATTCAATTTGTGTTGATTTTTTATTATATAGGCATGCCTCCTAGGAAGCATATTTCCGGATTTGGAAAAAAAAAAGAAAAAAGAAAAGGAAAAAAGAAAAAAAAAGAAGCAAGATGTGGAAAATTTTGTTCAATCTCAATTAAGAACGCTCGATAAATTTTTGGGTAACAAGAAACAAATAGAGAGTTCATGTTTAGTTGAGGAAGATTTTGTGATTGAAGAACCTAATCAATGTATAAATGAAAATGATAATAAAGATTTGGTGATTGAAGAAACAAATGAATTTATAAATGAGAATGAAGATTTGGTAAATGAAGAACCCAACGAAAGCGAAGGTTTCAATGTTAAATGTAGATTGTTCTGACCCAAATAATTAGGATGAGATTGATAAGAATTTTGGAGATTTGTTAGTTGAAAGTGATCCTATAAGAAGTAATGTTGCAATTTTCTTAACGATGACAAGGACAAACATTTCTCCTTTACATATTACATTCGAGATTTATCAAATGGAGAGAAATATGATAGGAAATGAGTACTATATTTAGATGCTTCAAATAAACTATTTTGTTTTTGTTATAAGTTGTTTAAGCAAGACAAGAACAAGAACAAGTTTCAGTTGACTCAGTTTGTTTGGTTTCAGGATTTAGGATTCACTTTTCAAAAAAATTAAAGCTTTTGTTTTTCGCCTTTTTTTGTTTTCATTGAATTTCTTTAATATTCTAACCATTTTTTTTTATTTTTAGATACGCCTAATATAAATACACTTAAAAAGTATAAAACTTTACTAAATACCAGATATACAAAAAAAAAAAAAAAAAATGAGAATTTAGCACATTTTTCGTATTCTTGTGTATTTATTGATTTTTTAAAATATTTTTTACAAATATTTTACTTTTTCGATATATCTAAATAAAGTGCATGTAAAAAAAAATTTGTTTATAATTTTAAAAATATTCACTAAAAACAAGAAAACATGAAAAATTAAAAACTCAATTTCTAGAAAATTGAATCCAGAAAATTAAAACCAAACACAAATAGATTTCAAGGCTGGAAGAATCTAGGTCACAAGCTTAGAAGTCAAAAAAACTAACAAGAAGCTCACTACTTGTAATGAGCAAATGAATTGAATTGGAAATTAGATTGCAAAAGAATAAAACAATCAATAAAAGTGTTCAATTGTTTAATAAAGAGAGAAATATTAGAAACAAGTGTTACTAAGGATAATTGTTATTGTAAAAAACTCTTGCTAAAAATAATTCAGCTTTTAAGCATTTAGATAATGAAATGAGAAGATTTATCAAGAAATAAATTAATTTTTGTAAGCTTAGTTGAAAGATTGTGGAATTGTGGCTTTTAGAATAAAGTTTGAATTTACTAAAGTAGAAAATCTCAATTTCATAACTGAAGTTTGCGCATTATGAGATCAATCCGTATCCATCTCAATGATCTGTACGGTTCATTTCATTTGACAATCTAATAAACAACATGCATGCAATAAATTGGGTTGACCAAACATAAATACCCACATGATCAAATCACATATATTACAATAAATAGACAGTCTATTATTAAAAATATATATCTTATATAGATAAAAATGATATGATGGTATAACAATCAACGTTGGATCAATGTGATATTTTGCATGAATAATGTTCTCATCAAATGAGACGAACATTTTAGATCATCAAACTGAGTTCAAGTTTGTCCTATAACGAGTTATCTTTACCATAAGGTTGAGATCTTCAATTTTTAGTAAATCTGAATTCTTTAGATTAACTATTAGATGATGATTGAATAAATAACGTGTTCAATAGTATGTGGATGGGTTATTTACATGAAGACCCCCTAAACTATTGAGAAGTATCACTTTTAACCCCTAAATTATGAAAGCATACAAATAGACCACATAAACTATTTAAAAGTATCACTTTGCCTCCTAAACTATAAAAAGCATACAAATGGACTCCTTCAATTATAAAAATGTAATAATTGGATCCCTTAATGCAATGGGTTAAAGTGAAATATACCAATAATTTAGGGGATATATTTATATGCTTTTATAGTTTAGCAAGTCAAAGTAATACTTTTCAATGATTTAGAGATCTCCATATAAATAACCTTATATGGATTTGAATTATTGGTCCCTAAAAAGGAATAATTGGTCAAGAGTCAAAACTCAAAGGTAGTCATATTGTTTGTGTTAAATTATAAATTTATTTACAATATAATTTTCCTTTTTTTTAGAGTGGGTAAAACCCGAAAATAGATTATAAAGCTTCCAAAAGAATTAAAAAAATAAAGTTTGTGGAACCTCTTCCATCAAAATAGACATCCCTGTCAATTTGGCAACCATTTGAGCTAACCCATGAGCTACTTGATTGCCAATCCGAGGGGTATGAGAGATACCAAAATGCCAAAAAAGTCAACTCTTCTCAAACGCTTCTTGTAATAAGTGACCATAAGGTGAAAGCGAGTAATCCTCCTCTTGAATAGCTTTAATTATAGCTGCCCGGGTCTAGACCTGACCCTCGCTATTCTTTTCTATTGAGTGCACACTTGTTTGGGGTTGTATTATGCTTTATTGAAGTCCTTTTGTTACAGGAAACCTTGGCTTTGAGCTTTGAATTCTAGAAGCAGTCTATCCTGTAGGTGTGGTCACAACCGTGAGGGGTAGCAACCAGTCCGTGACTAAAAACCACCTTTAGGCGCTTACGTTAAAAGAAGTTGCATAGCCCGTAATGGGCCATGAAGGAGGTTTGTGACCTGCATAGTTTTGCTCCTGCGGTGTGCATGTCACGCCCACAAGGTGGGGTTCGAGCCTATGATGGTGCTGCGATCAAAATCACCTTCCGGTACTTTCTGCAGAAAGTGGCCGTACCGACGAGGGTACTCCTCTGGCACTCCTCTGCATCTTCAGGCAACAACAATAATTCATGGCGTCCCTCCAATAGCCATCCACCCAGGTATCCTACTGCCCAAAACAGCGGACAACCCACAACTCCAGGAACTCGTCCATCTCGGCCATATATGGGTCATTTCCAAATCTGCAGAATTCAAGGTCATGCAGCCAAATGGTGCCCTTCCTATCAGCTAGTCCCAGTTACCACATTCAACAGTACCCGCCCTGCTTCGAACGATCACTCTACTACTCCATGGCAACCGCGGGCTCATTATGCTACCAATAATCCCAGTCCTACATCCTGGCTCTTGGACAGTGGTGCCTCTCACCATTTTACAGCTGATCTCAACAACCTCTCCATGCATGCTCTATACAATGGCTCAGATGACATTATGATCGGCGATGGCTCGGGTCTCTCCATCACCCATACCGGTTCTTCCTCTCTTAAAACATCTCTACACACTTTTCAATTGAATAATGTCCTCTGTGTTCCTGCCCTGAAAAAAAATTTCATTTCAATCTCTCAATTTTGCACCTCAAATAATGTTTCAATTGAATTCTTACCAGCTACTTTTCTTGTCAAGGACATTCACACGAGGTCAACACTTCTGCAAGGCCAAACTAAAGACGGCGTTTATGAGTGGCCATATCTCCACCACTGCTTGCTTTTTCCACCATCAAAACAACTGCATGTGAGTGGCATCATCGATTAGGACACCCAGCTTTTCCCATTCTGAAACAGATTGTGTCTAACAATAAACTCGATCTCTCATCTTCCTTATCCTTTGATTTTTCATGTAATGCTTGTTTATGTAATAAAAGCCACAAATTATCCTTCTCTCAATCCACAATTGTCTCTTTACAACCCTAGGAAACAATTTTTTCTGATGTTTGGACTTCCCCAATTCTATCACCTGATGGGTTTAAATATTATGTCATTTTTGTGGATCATTTCACCAGATATATTTGGTTCTATCCTCTTAAACAAAAATCTGACGTGAAAGATGTTTTTATTAGATTTAAAGCAATTGTGGAAAAACACTTTGACAGAACCATCAAAACAATTTACTCTAACAATGGTAGTGAATATATTGCGCTTGCCCAGTTTCTTTCGACAAATGGCATTTCCCATCTCACTTCCCCACCTCACACACCTGAACACAATGGTTTTTTCTGAACGAAGACATCTTCACATTGTTGAAATTGGATTAGCACTACTAACTCATGCATCTCTTCCTCTAAGATATTGGCCTTATGCTTTCGCCACCGCCGTTTATTTAATCAATCGCATGCCCACACCCACCCTAAACCTCCTCTCTCCATATGAAATTTTTTTTGCAACAGCTCCTAATTACTCTAAACTCAAAATCTTTGGCTGTTTATGCTATCCCTGGCTTCGACCATATGCACTCAACAAACTCGACTCTCGTTCCAAACCATGTGTATTCCTTGGATACTCTTTGTGGGGAAGTGGTTTTGGAAATACTCTTCAGATCCTGGGAGACGCTCCTGATCCTCAACTTAGTCGCCCGCAAAGACAAACACTCCGGTCGGGGGTGCCGGGGTTAGCACTCCGACGGGCAAGTCAGTTCTTATACTCAAGAAAGCTTGTTTTACTAAGTTTAGTGAAGTGATTCTTACATACCTTTCTAAATCTGAAGCTCTTGTATTTATACTCATTCTCTGGACCTCGGGTCCAGAGCCCACTTTCTACTCATTACCCCTTTTGCTTATTCCAACATACGTCTCCCCATCTACCCGGCAATCTCTACATATTCGGTATCTTAGTTGATTAGTACAGAGCCGAACAGTCTCTGACCTCTGGAGTACATCTCTGCCGACTCTTCTATTTATTCGGCTCTCACAATTGCCCCCCAAGCATTCTCCCAACGTTTGTTGGCTGGGGTGCTTGGTCCAGAATTTTGAATATCCAACCAAAATTTTGGTGATCGGGCCCACAAAGCATACGTCTAAGTACACCCCCTTTTGGTTGTCGTACCGACTTCCCGCCTCTTCGTATACATCTATTCATTGCGTTTTTAAAGATTGGCATCCCTTCAGATTCGCATTCCATGATACTAGTCGTTGGGTTGCCCTTTGGATCGTTCTTGCAATTTTGTCTCCTTCAATATCTTCATCCTCCGTAAGTTTTCCACTTCTTTGCTTTGAGAACTATTCCCATTTTATTCTTTGGCATATCTGTGCCAACAGTGGAGTATAGCGAAGCATTTGAAAGACCTCCTCTCATCAGATCGAATTGCTGGTTTTAGACACCATTTCTCTATTCCTGGTGACGTCCGTCTGTCACTTTTGGCAGACGGCACCCTTGACATGGAGAGGGAGGACGAAACCACAATCGTCTTTCCTCTCTTGTCAATCGCAGAGGGTGGAGTCCGCTTCCCTCTACACCCATTCTTGAGAGCTGTGCTTCGCCATTGGGATTTAATCCCTTCTCAACCTAACGTGAGTTTCTTTAGAATTATAATGGGAATCGTAGCGTTGAATCGTCGCCTTGGAATTAACCTTGGCATTCCGGCTATCCGGCACTGCTATGCCTTGGCTAAGTCCTCCGGTCGGCAAGGGCGTTATTTCCTCAGAGCTAAGGATACCGACCATCAACTAATCACTATGCTTTCCAGCTCTGGGAAATGAGTTGATGATGTTATGGTCGTTGTCCAGGGCAACTAGGAATTTAGCGAAGGGGAGGATTGTGTTGACCCTATTCCTAGACGGAGGGGCGAGCCAGGTCGCCAAGTATCTCCTAGTTTTTGTCGTGTTCATTTTTATTGTAAAACCTACTCCGTTGAAATCTCACAGCTTCGTCTCGTACAGGGAGGGGTTTGAAAAAGGTACTATCTTTAACCCACGACGCCGTTCTTTCAGATATTAGGGTTGCACTCAGGTATTTCGGCCGTCGAAGTCTTCAGAAACAGGGGAGGGCATCTCACATTCTGCTTTGTTACGAGCCGACATACACAACCTTCTCGGCGGCGGAAAACATACCGATTCCGAAGGGTGAAGTTTCACTTACTGCTCTTATTCTGTCTAACTTCAAAAACTTGAGGCAGGTAGGCTTTGAAGGGTCCAATTCGGAGCGAAATGAGGTAGCTGATACCGCCGACTCAGATCAATCCGAGACCGAGTCTGAGGAGGTATTAGATTCCGCCGATCCTCCATTTACATCGGGACCAGGGGATCTTCCTTCTGCTGACGTTTTTCAACGCTTAGAGGATCTTCCCGTCATAGATGCCGCGGATATGGCCGGATTGAGTCTGACGAAGCTTGCTAAAAAGGCGAACGCGGAGAGGTTAGCCGCACGGCGAAGAGCGGAGGCCTTTCGTCCGAAATGCCGTCGGCCACCGAATCTCGACTCCCCTTCCCTGTTGCCGAATCAGCGTCCTTAGGGGTTGTAGAGAAAACGGAAAAAGGTCAGAATGCCGAATCTCCGTTGGTCGGGGAAGTCGGCCAAAAATTTGAGGAAAAGGCAGGGAAACGTTCTGCTGACCTCAAGGCCGGTTCAGACGAACAAGGTGGTAAGTGTCCTCGATTGGAGGGATCTAATGAGGTTGTTCCTTTTGTCATTCGTCCAATGGTAAAGGGCATGCCGGTTCCCTGTAACGCTTCGGCGCTTAAAGATCCAGAAGTCGCATTCGGTGTGGCTACGTCTGTGTCGTTGCCGTCTGATATGGAGGCTTTCCGGGCGGAACCAGATCTGAATGCGACAGCACTAATCACGCAATCGGCACTTCTGGTACGTATTCTGACTTTTCTTCACTTTATCCAAGTACTGTTGAGGTTATGTTTTTGGGTTCTTCTTTTGCAGACCGTCGGAAGGATAGCCGACATGGGACGTCGGCATCTCGACGCCGTTAGACAGATTGACCGCTTACGAGAACAGATAGAGAGCCAAAGGAAGAGGGCCAAAGACGCAGTTTTGAGAGCGAACAAGGAAGCTTCTCGGGCCGAGGCCGAAGTAAAAAAGGCCCGCATTGCAGATCAATCCCGAGCGGACGCCAAGAAGAAGGCAGACGCGAGCGAAGCGGCGCTGAGATTGTCCCAGCAGGCGGTTGCCAGCCTGCAGGCTGAGTTGGCTGACATGAAAGCGGCTACTTCCAAAGTTTTCGAAGCCGGGAAAGATGCTGGGCTCGCCGAATATGTGGACCAGGTCCCGCGGTTCGAAAATAGGGGGTTCAAGCATGGCTGGCATAAAGCCCTTGCTGCAGCTGGAGTTTCACTGACTATGCCAGTGCCGTATGAGCAGGTGTACGTCGAGCCGTTGGAGACTGATTCCGAAGGCTGAGCTGGGCAATGGACTGTTAGGATTTCACAAATGTATTAGGATTTTACTGATGTATTGTTACAATCGTTTTGTCAGACATTTTTGTGCGGGCTTATAGCTTATTTATTTTGCATATATAAAATGTCATGAGTTGTGCTCAATTTTGCTAATGAAGAATGATATTACTTAATTTTTGTGCTGGGACGATCGGACTAAGGAACCTGCCCTTGCCTTAGCCAGGGCGCGGGCGAAGAACCGAATGAGCCGATCGAGGGCTGGCTGAGGCATAAATTACTCGGTGTTATCATTTAAAAATATAGCCGACTAGAAAAATGAATCTGCCCTTGCCCCAGCGATAGCACTTGCAATATAGCCGACTAGATAAATGAATCTGCCCTTGCCTTAGCCAGGGCGCGAGCCAGAGGAACCAAATGAGCCGATGGCTCTGAATCGTGGGCTGGCTGAGGCATAAATTACTCGACGTTATCATTTGAAAATATGGCCGACTAGAAAAATGAATATGCCCTTGCCCCAGCGATCTTAGGCTAACCGGCGATAGCACTTGCAATATAGCCGACTAGATAAATGAATCTGCCCTTGCCTTAGCCAGGGCGCGAGCCAGAGGAACCGAATGAGCCGATGGCTCTGAATCGTGGGCTGGTTGAGGGGCACACGACGTTTGGCGCTCAGTCTTTCTGACGTTTTCTTGGGGGAGCTGCATGTACCCCAAAATAAATGGGCGAGTTCATGCCAACAACATGACTTATATCTATTCAGGCTCGATCCAAACCTGGCAGGGGTCAACATTGGCTGGGTTTAGCGGTCAAAATGAATTGCAGAACCGAACCTATTCACACGAGAAGAAGAGCATCCTTGGATCAGGAAAAAGAGAGGCCCCCTAGTCGTCGAAGCAGGTCACCCCGAAAGGACGGACAACAGGGAGGTTCCCTGCGCCCACGACCGCAAGTTGAGCCTGACGCGGTGCCACGACCGTTAAGTTTTGTGGTTCTCGTGAAGAATAGACCAATGACGGAGGCGGATTCTACAATTAGAGACCCAGATGTGGCAGTCGAGTTCGCTCGGCAGATTTTTTCACCGAAGGTCCAACAGTCGATGGTCGGACGTAGAGATTTCGAAGTATTTCGGGATGGCATTCATGGGGCTGTCAAGGGACTGTATAGCGCTTATGAAGTCGGGATGCGTCTACGCGAAGCCCGACGTGAGAGTGAGAAAAACAACGAAAGGAATCGTAGTCTGGAGGCTCGCGCGAAAAAGGCTGAGAGTGAGCTTCGGGAGCTGAAGGGTGTTCGAGCGGCCGAGTCAGTGGTGGACAGTCAAGCGAAGAGAATCGGGGAAAGGGCGAACCGAGAGGCCTCGGGTTATGAGAGAGGATATCGGGACGGCTTGAAGGCCAGGATCAAGAAGACCAAAACAGACCTAGCTGAGGAAGTCTGCCAATGCGAAAATCGTGGTTTCAAGCATGGCTGGATTAAGGCCCTTCAAACCGTGGAAGCTCTTGGGTCTGTGGGCATAAATTCGGCTTCGCCCCTATATCATCGGCATTACCTTCTGTATCCCGAGTTCGAAATCGAGAAAAGCGACGACGAAGGCGCCGACTTAGCGGGCCATAATGTTAAATAAATAGAATTTCTTTGTCAAATGCTTGAAATGTTTGGCGGCTTTTTAATAAATAGAATTTCTTTATTAGCAACTTTTGAAATGTTTTGCGCGTAATTAAACGCCTTATCTCAATTTATTGTCAACTTTTGTGTTGCGTAATGTAAATGTTCGAACATGCATCGATCGGCTTCAATTAAGAACCATGCAGTTGGTTAGTTAAATCGTGACTCCCCACGAAGGATGCTCCGAATCCGGAGACTTGTATGGCCAATCGTGATATCTACGGAGGGCGCTCCGAATCCGAAGACTTATTCGGCCCTCAGATGTCATGCACCCAAAGGGGCTCCGAATTCGGAGACTTGTTTGGCCAATCGTGGTATCCACGAAGAGCGCTCCGATTCCGGAGACTTATTCGGCCCTCAGATGTCATGCACCCAAAGGGGCTCCGAATTCGGAGACTTGTTTGGCCAATCATGGTATCCACGAAGGGCGCTCCGAATCCAGAGACTTGTTTGGCTAATCGTGGTATCCACGAAGGGCGCTCCGAATCCGGAGACTTATTCAGCCCTCAGATGTCATGCACCCAAAGGGGCTCCGAATTCGGAGACTTGTTTGGCCAATCGTGGTATCCACGAAGGGCGCTCCGAATTCGGAGACTTGTTTGGCCGATCGTGGTATCCACGAAGGGCGCTCCGAATCCGGAGACTTGTTTGGCCGATCGTGGTATCCACGAAGGGCGCTCCGAATCCGGAGACTTGTTTGGCCAATCATGGTATCCACGAAGGGCGCTCCGAATCCGAAGACTTGTTGGGCCAATCGTGGTATCCACGAAGGGCGCTCCGAATCCGGAGACTTATTCGGCCATCAAGAAGCGTATGAGCTGAGGAATAAAAACGAGAAACTTTTGCATTACAGCAGAGTATGTACAGGTACCAAGCCCACAGCTCGGGTCATTGGCAAAATTTTCGTAGATGTGTTGAATTCCAAGGCCGTGGCAGGCTTCTTCCTGACATGTTCGAGAGCCGATATGCTCTCGTTCCTACAATGGAGTCTACTTGATAGGGGCCGTCCCAATTTGGACCCAGCTTTCCGTCAGCCGGTCTCCGGTCGGCTGGAAGTACTTTTTTCAGGACCAGCTCTCCTGGGGCGTAACGACGCAACTGAACTCGTTGATTGTACGACTTAGTGAGCTGCTGCTGATACCGTGCCATGGAGGCCAGGGCGCGGTCTCTTCGTTCCTCGATTAGATCTAGATCCAGGGCGAGCATCATGTCATTTCGGCCCGTATCAAAGGCTTGCGATTTCAAAGTCGGGAGGCCGATTTCCAGGGGTAAGATTGCTTGGGTTCTGAAGCATAGAGCGAACGGCGTTTCTCTGGTGGACCTCCTCGGCGTTGTGCGATGCGCCCACAATACACTCGGCAATTCTTCGACCCATTTGCCTTTAGTTTTTTCTAGCCTCTTTTTGATGCCGTCCAAGATGGTTTTGTTAGAGGGTTCAGCTTGACCGTTACTCTAGGGGTACGCGGGCGTAGAGAAGTAAGGCATGATACCGTATTTGCTGCACAGCTCTCGGTACATGCCACAATCGAACTGGGTGCCATTGTCTGAGATGAGAGCTCTTGGGATGCCGAATCTCGTAATGATGTTTCTCCATACAAATCGCTTTATGTCGGCATCTCGTATATGTGTTAGAGCCTCCGCTTCGACCCATTTTGTAAAGTAATCTGTTGCTACAATTAAGAATCGCTTGTTTCCTGGGGCCCTCGACAATGGTCCTACGATATCAAGCCCCCATTGAGCAAACGGCCAGGGACTGGTGATAGAGTTCAACCCTTCGGTGGGCAAATGGCTTAGTGGGGAAAACTTTTGGCATTGTTTGCATCTTTTAACATAGTTTTCTGCGTCGGCTCTCATTGTCGGCCAATAATACCCCTGTGTTATAGCTCGATGGGCCAGGGAGCGTCCACCAGAGTGGGCACCACAACTGCCCTCATGTATCTCAATTAGAAGCTCTTCCACTTTATCTGGGTGTATGCATTCCAAATAGGGACCGGAGAGGGACTTTTTATAAACCCCTCCTTGTGGATCCAGATAGTATCGCAGGGCCTTATTGCGTAGCTTGTGTGCTTCTTTTTTGTCCTCTGGGAGTTGTTCAGAAGAGAGGAATCCAGGAATGGAGTCCATCCAGCTTGATGCGGGTTCTATAACGTTGACGTGGGTTTCCTCCGAAGGGCCAATACTCGGCTCCGGGATGAAACTTATTTCAATGGTCCGTTTGAGCTCAGAATTGATCGCGGAGGCTAGGCATGCCAGGGCATCTGCGTGTGTGTTCTGATCACATGTTATTTGGTTCAATTCGTGATGGTCAAACTTCATTAGCAAAGAGTTGGCCGTTTTCATATAGGCCGCCATACGGTCTTTTTTTGCAGCGTACTCCCCCTTTAGCTGGTTGATGACCAATTTTGAGTCACAAAACACTAGCAAACACCGAGCGCCGAGAATATGTGCATTCCGTAGACCGGCCAAGAGGGCTTCATACTCGGCCTCGTTATTTGATGCTTCGAAGCCAAGCTTGACGGCCTGCTCTATTACTGTGCTGTCGGGAGACATGATTACTACGCCGGCGCCGCAGCCCCGTTGGTTACAGGATCCATCACAGTATAGCTGCCAGATATCCCCGACATAAATTCTCCAGTTCGGTTTTGATCGAACTTCAGCCTTTGGAAGAACGTCGGCAGGTTTAAGGTCGGAAAGCCCGCCTGTGAATTCGGCAACAAAGTCGGCCAGCACCTGTCCCTTGATCGCGGTTTTGGGTAAAAATTGAATGTCATACTGGCCGAGTTCAAGAGCCCATTTCGAAACACGTCCTGATGCTTCTGCACTCCGCAGTACTAATCGGAGGAGATAATCTGTTATCACTCCAATGCTATGCCCCTGGAAGTAATGCATCAGTTTTCTTGGTGCCATGACCAAGGCTAGGATGAGTTTTTCCAGCGGAAGATAACGTGTCTCGGCATCGACCATTGCCTTGCTCACATAATACACTGGTCGTTGCTGCCCTTCCTCTTCTTTTAATAGTACGGCACTGACGGCCCTATCGGAGACTGCCAGATACAGAATGAGGGGGTCACCGACAGTTGGTGTTGTCAAGAGAGGTACTGACCGGAGGTACGTCTTGAGCCCTGTGAAAGCTGCTTCGTACTCGGCAGATCATTCAAAAGCTTTGCCTTGACGTAGCATCTGGAAGAATTGTCTGCAGCGGTCTGTTGACCGACTGATGAATCTATTGAGTGCAGCTGCCATCCCCATCAACTTTTGGACTTCTTTCACTGATCGGGGGGAACCGAGTTCCAAGATTGCTGTGACTTGCCTCGGGTTGGCTTCGATTCCACGGTGGTTGACGATATAACCCAGGAATTTGTCGGAGCCGATTCCAAACGCGCATTTGGAGGCGTTCAGTTTCATTCCATATTTGCGCAAGATGCCGAATGTCTTCTCTAGATCGGCTATGTGATCCTGTTCTTCTTTGGACTTGACCACCATATCGTCGATGTAGACTTCCATAGTGTGGCCGAGTTGTTCTTTGAACATGGCGGTGACCAGTCTTTAGTAAGTTGCCCCGGCATTCTTCAGCCCAAAAGGCATAACTTTGTAGCAGTAGGTTCCTCTTGAGGTGAGGAATGCAGTTTTGTCCTGGTCATCCGGATGCATGGCGATCTGATGATAGCCTCTGTAAGCATTGAGGAAACTCATGCGTTGGTGGCGCGCCGTTGCATCGACGAGTTGGTCGATTCTAGGTAAGGGAAAACAGTCCTTGGGGCAAGCTTTGTTCAGATCCGTGAAGTCAACGCACACTCGCCAAGTTCCATTTTTCTTCTTCACCACCATTGTGTTGGAGAGCCACGTGGGGTAGGTGACCTCTCTAATTGCCCCAACATCAAGCAGTCTGTCGACTTCTTCTATGACGGCGACGGTGTGCTCTGCGGCAGACCGACGGCCTTTCTGAATGATGGGCTTGCATGCGAGGTCGACGTTCAGGTGGTACTGTGAAACTGATGGGTCTATACCCGGCATCTCGTACGGAGTCCACGCAAAGACGTCGAGGTTGGCGAGTAGAAAGGAGATCAGCTTCTGTCTATCGGCTTGGTTTAAAGAGGTGCCGATCATGAAGAACTTCTCTGGGCTTCCATCGATGTCAACTCGGTCTAAACCTTCCGTGGCCTTTTCGCTTGGTTGCCACCCGACGTCATCCAGGATTTCCCGATTGGGTACCTCAATGGAGTTTACCTACAATTCTTTTGGCATTTTGGCGGCCAGGAGGTAACATGCTTGTGCCGATTTTTGGAAACCGCGGATCTGCTCAATACCGTGTTCTGTTGGGAAACGTAACAATTGATGGTAGGTGCTCGGGACGGCCTGTAAGGTATGCAACCACGATCGCCCCATGATGATATTGTATGGCGATGGCAGCCGGACGACCAAGAATTCTACATCCACTGTTCTGGAACCCGTTCGAACGGGTAGGTTGATCTTTCCCAGTGGATATTCGGGGTTGGCATTGAAGCCGAATAGTGGATAAGGGGCCGGAGTCAGGTCCGATCCGGTAAACCCGAGTTTGATGAAGGTTTTTTAATACATGACCTCCGAAGTGATGCCTTGGTCTATAAGAACGCGTTCGACGGTGAACCGGTTTACGCGTAGTGCAACAACTAATGGATCGATGTGAGGGAGTGTTACCCTGATCAAGTCAGAGTCGTCGAAGGTGATGCTTGGCGATTCTCGGGGTCGCTTTGTTGGCGTGAGTTGCTGCTGAGGGCCTGGGAGGGACTGGATTGCATGTACAGCCGGCGCTTTCGGCAGGCTGTATATCATATGGATGTTATCATGCGGAACACTTCGCCGGAGATGTTCGTCTTTTGTCAACTCCTCAAAGTAATAGGTTGAAGCACAGCCAGCGTCGGCGTTTTGCTGTCGGGCCCTAGACCGTAGATCGCCTGCCCTTGGGGGTCGCTCAGAAACCTGGCGCACTGTTTGTTTGAACTTTACTATTTCCAAGGCCAGATCGCGACGAAGGCGCTCGTTCTCAGCGATGGTGTTGTCTAAACTATGTTTGGTCTTTTTGGTTCGTTCCATGATGGCTACCATCGTCTCCTGCGTTGAAGTCGTTTGTGAATCAACATTCAAGGCACGTCTTGCAGCGATGATTTCCTTCTCGAGCATATTTGCCGGAGTGAGGTCGACTCTCTGTGTGATCGCGTCGGTGGCTATCGGAGGATCCTGCGTCACGCCTTCCATGGATGTACTCGAGTATTCCCACAGACGGCGCCAGTTATGGGGAAGTGGTTTTGGAAATACTCTTCAGATCCTGGGAGACACTCCTGATCCTCAGCTTAGTCGCCTGTAAAGACAAACACTCCGGTCGGGGGTGCCGTGGGTTAGCACTCCGACAGGCAAGTCAGTTCTTATACTCAAGAAAGCTTGTTTTACTAAGTTTAGTGAAGTGATTCTTACATACCTTTCTAAATCTGAAGCTCTTGTATTTATACCCATTCTCTGGACCTCGGGTCCAGAGCCCACTTTCTACTCATTACCCCTTTTGCTTATTCCAACATACGTCTCCCCATCTACCCGGCAATCTCTACATATTCAGTATCTTAGTTGATTAGTACAGAGCCGAACAGTCTCTAACCTCTGGGGTACATCCCTGCCGACTCTTCTATTTATTCGGCTCCCACACTCTTTAAGTCAAAGTGCCTACTACTGCCTTGATCCATCCATCTCCAAACTATATGTCTCTCGGCATGTCAGATTTGTTGAGTCTGTGTTTCCTTTCACTAGTCTCTCTGCTCCCTCATCTCGTCCTTCGTCCGATTCTATTGCCACTTGGATCCCTCCACCACTTCGAATTCCCTCCTTGTCTTTGGTACCACCACTCACTCCATTATCTGCAGTGGACGCTCGGCCGCCTTCCCCTAGTGAAGCTTCACAATCACCGGCCCTGTCAAACACATCTATTCTACCTTCACTCCCTGACCCATCAACCACCCACAATTCCCCACCACCGCCACCACCACTAGACCCACCTGCGCCTCAACCCATCCACACCATGACTACTCGAGCCAAAAACAATATTCGCAAACCCATCACCAAATTGAATCTTCACACCCAATTAACCAATGGTGCTAACCTTGAACCACCCACCTTGACCTAAGCTCTCAAACATCATCAATGGCGTCGAGCCATGTCTGAAGAGTATGATGCTTTATTCACGAATGGCGCCTGGGAACTGGTTCCTCCGGATACCAGTCACAATCTAATTGGATGTAAATGGATTTTTAGAACTAAACACAAATTTGATGGTTCTGTTGACAGGTTCAAGGCCCGCTTGGTTGCGAAGGGCTTCCACCAATGCCCTGGCATTGACTACCACGACACATTTAGTCTCGTTGTCAAACCTACAACTATTCGCATTGTTCTCAGTCTGGCTGTCAGTCGTGGTTGGTCCTTAAGGCAGCGTGATGTCAACAATGCCTTTCTTCAAGGTCACCTATCCGAGACTGTCTACATGTCCCAGCCACCTGGCTTTGTTGATAAAGACAACCCTTCATATGTCTGCAAACTCCGAAAAGCAATCTATGGCTTAAAACAAGCCCCCCGGGCATGGTACCATGAGCTCCGCACCTTTCTCCTACAATTTGGTCTTCAGAATTCATATGCTGATACCTCTCTCTTTGTCTTTCATGCTGATGGCCACACGATGTATCTTCTTGTTTATGTTGATGATTTAATTGTCACAGGCGACAATACTACCAAAGTCAATCAATTCATTGATATTCTTGCTCAGCAGTTTTCCCTCAAAGATCTTGAGCTACTGACTTACTTTTTGGGTGTTGAAGTTGTCCCAAACAACCATGGCTTGTTACTCTCACATAGGCGTTATATTCAGGATCTCCTAACTCAAACCAAGATGCAAGACGCCAAACCTGTGTTCTCACTCCCATGCCAACCAGTCCTTCTCTCATGTTAACCTCGGGCTCTTCTCTATTTGATCCAACTAAGTATCGCCAGGTCGTCGGGAGCCTCCAATATTTGCTAATAACCCGACCAGATATCGCCTTCACTATGAACAAACTGTCTCAATATATGCACTACCCAACCACTGAGCATTGGTCCTTTGTCAAACGCCTCCTGCGTTATCTGGTTGGCACCATTGATGATGGCTTACAAATCTACAATGACTTCCCTCCCAGTTTGCATGCTTTCTCCGACTTTTCTCTTAGCCTACAAGCCTTCTCTGATGTTGATTGGGCTGGGGACAAGGACACCTTTTGCTCCACAGGTGCTTATGTTGTTTATCTTGGTAAAAATCCAATCTCCTGGAGCTCTAAAAAGCAACGCACTGTTGCTAGATCCTCCATTGAGGCAGAGTATCGCTCAGTTGCCAATACAGCTGTTGAACTTAACTTCATTTGTTCTCTCTTGACTGATCTAGGCATTTCGCTGCCCTGCTGCCTTGTCATTTACTGCGATAATGTTGGGGCAACTCAGCTGTGTTCCAATCCGCTTTTTCATTCCCGCATTAAGCATGTTGCACTCGATTTTCATTTTATCCGGGATCAGGTTCAAACTGGTGCTCTCCGTGTCACTCATGTCTCTTCTGAAGATCGACTTGCTGATGCGCTTACCAAGCCTCTTCCCCGCCACCGTTTTCTTCAACTCAAGTACAAGATTGGATTACTCTCCCGCGCTCCATCTTGCGGGGGCGTAATAGCACAAAATCAGTAGTTCTTAACTGCTTTGCTTAACTTACTCTTTCTTAGCAGATTGTATTATTCAAATGTATTTAGCTGTCTTCCATAGATATAGTTTCAGTTTGTAACAACTTCCTAGGTTGTAAGATTTCTTGTTATTTCCTTGTGTATTTGTACAACTGATCAATCAATAATTAAAGCAAGAGGTTTTGATAATCTATCATAAAGGACATCTATGAATGAAATACAGTTTTAGAAATGTTTCTCGTACTGAATGGTTGAGATTAATTAAGCTTCCGCATGTTTAACAAGAGATATTATGAGTAGTTCAATATCCATATTTTTTGGGGGGCATTACATTAATTGTAGTGAGTGAATCCCCTTCCAAATGAACATCACAAAGGCTCAATTCTGAAGAAAAAGTCACAACCCCCAAAGCTGGAAAACCTTCAGCACACTCCAGACCTCCCCAGCACTGTATCTACTTCGATAATGGCCCTGTTTGTTACTGCTTATTTTCAGCTTTCAGCTTAATTTAAGCTGTTTTGATATGTTTGGTTTAGCTTATGCTTATAGCTTATAGCTTTGTGGAAGTCAGAAATCAACTTATTCTTTAAGTGGGGCAGGAGATGCTTTAAGAATAAGCTGGAAATCAGCTTAAGCTGAAAGCTATAAGCTATAAGCTGTTTGGGCATAAGGTATAAGCAGTTTCCCACAGCTCTACCAAACAGGGCCAATGTCGCAATCACAACATGATTGTGGTAATGAATTATCACTCTAACCCCGATCGCCTTCAGTTGTCTAAACACCACACCGTCAAAAATTCACCTTCAAACTCCCATTCGGCAGAACTGTCCAGTGAACGTTGGGTCATGCATTTGGCAATCCAGCAACCCGACTAATCGCTTGATTAAAGACATCCATAAGATCACACTCCCTTAATATCCATTAGCGCCTGTGAAACCCCATTGAGTACAGCTTGGTTACAGGCAAACCATAATCCCCAGCATAATGCGAAGAACAAACTCAAACCATCAGATCATCCATAACATAATTTTTTTTCCCTAGCTTTCAAGTTGTGGCCCTTATAAAATAATAAAAAAATAATTATTATTATTATTATTAATGAAATAGTAAGTACTAATAATTTTTTTTCCCTAGCATCCATAACATTCGTTGAATATAATTAATAAGATTTTAGTTGCATAGACTACAATCTCAAGAAATCATTACAAAGGCTTAAAAAAAAAAAAGTTTAATTTTGTTGCTTCATTGATTAGCAAAATTCAGTTTACACAATTTAAAAAATAAAAAATAAAAAAGCCTTTATATTCTTCATTATCAAGATGAAATGTAATGAAATTTGAAATAACAAACAAGATCAATAAATGAAATTAGAAAATCACAAGTCTAAAACAAAAATTATTAATGTAAAACATAAATATATTTTATTTATGGTAAATAAAAATCTTTGAAGGATCAAGTTTATTATAATTCATTTTTTACTTTTGTTAGGACAAGATAAGATTTGCGTAAAGAGGAAATATTATTTTACCCCTCAAATTTTTGCATATTTTTTAATTTTATTTCCAAACTTCGATTAATATCAATTTTATATTCAAACTTCTTAAATTTTGATCAATTTGGCCTCTGCCATCATATGCTATCTACAAGTGGACGGAATGTGCTGACGGGATACTAAAGTTTATTTGGAATTCATTTTACCCCTCAAATTATACTTAAAAATCAATTTATCCGTCAAAGATTGTTGAAACAATCTCCTATGTAAATAAATGAATTGGAAATAAAATCAAACAAAATAAATAAATAACATACCGGATTTAATACGGTGCTTACAGTTGAGTGGCGTCTATCTCCCAGGATACAATGATCTTCACAAATTTGTAGAAGCACTTCAAATAAATTTGTTCGGCGAATCAAACCTGTGATCTACACTCTCTTTAATTTATTCTAAATCTAAAATGAAGAATAATATACTAAAGATTACAAACTGGACAGTAAGAAAATTTTCAAACTGATTTCTTCTCGGATGGGAATTTTTTATCTTCCAAGACTACTGGATTTATGGAGTATTTATAGACAAAATTAATAGAGCCGAATAGGTATAAACAATGGATCAACAGGTGCCACTTGATTTGAAATCATTTAAACAATGCAAAAAAGAATCCGTTGGAGACAAAACACTTTCTTTTTCAAATTGTTTACTGTTTGGTGGACCAAGTCAAACCGGTTGGACCAATATTTATTTCAACTATTTCAAATATATATATATATATATTAAACAATTTGAATAGTTTAATAAATAAAGGAAGATGTACAAACTTTAGAAAATCACTTAAGAACCTAAAATTTGAATTTATAATTAAATTAAATTCTCACAATTACAAACTTTAGGAAACCACTTAGAAACCCAAAATTTGAATTTAGAATTAAATTAAATTCTCACAATAATTTTTATTGAAAAAATTCAAAAGAATTTTATCTAAAAAATTAATGTTAGACCTGAAAACGACGTCAACTTTTCATTCACTCAAAAATAGTTTTTGACGTTCCGACTTCACCGTATGACTTGCCACGCGACAAGGAACACTTCACCTCTTCGAATCCACCCCAAAAGACGTTTGGGGCCCACTCAAAAGTGGGCTAAAAAATATGCCTATATAAAACTATTTTTCTAACAATCCCCCACATGAATGGAATTTGACGGAGAGAAAATGCAACAATATGATCTAATTACAGAGAGTACAGAAATTGGTAATATTCTACAAAGGATAGGTAGCTTTTGGCTTTGAACATTCCCTTGTGAGACACTATCGGATTTACTAGCTAAACAGTGAACATGATGTCTTGAACTGTTCAACCGTTTGTGTAAACCAAGACAATAGAACTCACACAGTATATTCCCAGACACAGTTTAGTTCTCACTATTGTGTTCATTTTGGCCCTGAACAACCTGATCTTCATGAGTGCTTTAAAGACTTGTAGCCCTTCACAAATCTTATAGAACCGAACCAGTTCACACTCACATAGGTGATTCTTATGAAAAGTATCCTGCCATACTCCACTAGGTTTACCTAGATATAAGAATCATTAAAATTTTACTTAACCTAAAACGTTGCAGACATCACTATTTTATCCTAGAAATGGGTAGGAGTTAGACTCTCTAGTGATCCTTCTGAGTCAATTACAACTCGGTTGTCCCTTTGAACCTAGATCTTGGGATCTCCAGTCAACTAGGTTGGGTTGTTGTTGTGGTAACTCTTATTTAATAGGCTTAAGTCCCATTCCCCTCGATGAATTCTCAACTAACTCTCTTGCTAACCCTTTGGTTAGTGGATCCGCTATGTTGTCTTTAGACTTAACATATTCTATGGAAATAATTCCATTAGAGAGTAGTTGTCTTACGGTGTTATGTCGACGACGAATGTGTCATGACTTACCGTTATACATATGACTCTGTGCTCTACAAATTGCTGATTGACTATCACAATGTATGCATATAGCAGGCACCGGTTTTGGCCAAATTGGAATATCTTCAAGGAAGTAGCGAAGCCATTCTGCCTCTTCCCCTACTTTGTCTAAGGCTATGAATTCTGATTCCATAGTAGACCTAGCAATGCAAGTCCGTTTGGAAGATTTCCAAGATACAGTCGCCCCACCAAGAGTAAAGACATACCCACTGGTGGACTTCGAGTTTCTAGTATCCGATATCCAATTTGCATCACAGTATCCTTCAAGTACTGCTGGAAATCTAGTATAATGAAGCCCAATGTTACGAGTAAATCGGAGATATCTTAAAACCCTTATAATTTCTTTCCAGTGTTCTACTCCCGGATTACTTGTATATCTACTTAATTTACTTACTGCATAAGCTATATCTGGGCGAGTGCAGTTCATCAAGTACATTAAGCTTCCAATAATTTGGGCATACTCTAATTGAGAAATACTTTCCTGTAAATTCTTAGAAAGATACAAATTAACATCTACAGGAGTTTTAGCTAGATGATCATCATCTTTGCTGAATTTGTCAAGTATTTTCTCAATGTAATGAGATTGTGACAAAGCATATCTTTCTGATGTTTTGGTAATTTTTATACCAAGTATTACATCAGCAATGCCCATGTCCTTCATATCAAAATGTTTATTCAACATTTTCTTGGTAGTTTTCATCATGTCATTATTACTACCAATGATGAGCATATCATCTTCATAAAGACATACAATGACATAACCTTTATCTGTGTTTTTAATATAAACACATTTGTCACACTCATTAATTTTAAATCCATTTGACATCATTGCCTTGTCAAATTTCTCATGCCATTACTTTGGCGCTTGTTTTAAACCATATAATGATTTAACCAATTTACACACTTTCTTTTCTTTCCCTGGAACAGAAAACCCTTCTGGTTGTTCCATGTAAATTTCTTCATTTAACTCACCATTTAAGAAAGCGGTTTTAACATCCATTTGATGAATTTCTAAATTGTATAGAGATGCAATGGCAATTAGCATTCTAATGGATGTTATTCTAGTAACCGGTGAGTATGTGTCAAAGTAATCTAGACCTTCTTTTTGTCTAAAACCTTTGACTACAAGTCTTGCCTTGTATTTGTCTATTGATCCATCTGCTTTCAATTTTCTTTTGAAAATCCACTTGTACCCAAGAAATTTACAACCTGGTGGCAAGTCCACTAATTCCCAAGTGTGATTTTGCAAAATGGATTCAACTTCACTGTTGACAGCTTCTTTCCATAAATGAGCTTCAGGACTGGACATAGCATATTTAAAAGTTAAAGGCTCATTTTCTAACAAATATGTTAGAAAATCTGGACCAAAAAATTTTGAGGTTCTAACACGTTTACTACGCCTAAGTTCATCTTCCTCATTTTGATTTAACTCTTGTTCTTGATCATGTTCTTGATCCTGACTAGTAATAGCATCAAAAGATCTTTTATTAGTACTAGTCTCTTGTCCAGTCTTCTTTGGAAATACATGTTCAAAGAAAGATGCATTCCGAGACTCAATAATAGTATTTACATGCATTTCGGAATGTTCTGATTTATGAATCAAAAACCGATATGCACTACTATTCTTGGCATAACCAATGAAAATGCAATCAATGGTCTTAGGACCTATCTTAGTCTTTTTAGGACTAGGAATAGCTACTTTAGCCAAACACCCCCACACTTTTAAGTATTTGTAGGATGTTTACTCTTCCATGCCACAATTCATAAGGTGTTTGATTTATTTTCTTTCGGGGTACTTTATTTAAAATATAATTAGCAGAAAGTATTGCTTCCCCCCACAAGTTCTGAGGTAATCCAGAACTGATCAACATGGCATTCATCATTTCTTTTAAAGTCCTATTTTTCCTTTCAGCAATTCCATTTTGCTGAGGTGAGTAAGGAGCGGTGGTTTGATGAATTATTCCATGTTCTTTACAAAATTCACCAAAAGGTGATTCATATTCACCACCTCTATCACTTCTAAGTTTCTTGATTTTCTTACCAAGTTGATTTTCAACTTCATTCTTATATTGAATAAAAGTTTCTAAAGCTTCATCCTTGGTTCGAATTAAATAAATATAACTATATCTAGTATGGTCATCTATAAAAGTGATTACATACTTTTTCCCACCTCTGGTTTGAATTGATTTAAAATCACAAATGTCACTATGAATTAATTCAAGTGGTTCCGTACTTCTTTCAATTGAATGAAAAGGAGTTTTAGATAATTTTGCCTCAACACAAATTTTACATTTATGATTTGAATCAATGTCAATTTTAGGTAAACATTTCATATTAATTAATCTACGCAAAGATCCAAAATTAACATGTCTTAGTCTATCATGCCATAAATTTGAAGACTCAAGCAAATAAAAAGAAGATGTAGTATTATTAATAACTGAGGGTACAACGGTCATTACATTCATCTTGAAAAGGCCATCAGACATGTAACATTTTCCTACATACATCCCGTTTTTGATAAGTACAAACTTATCACTCTCAAATACTAGCCTAAACCCATTCTTACTCAACAAAGATCCGGAAACAAGATTCTTGCGAATGTCCGGTACATGCAGTACATTGTTGAGAGTGAGTTCCTTTCCAGATGTCATCTTGAGTATAATCTTTCCTTGTCTTTCAACTTTGGAAGTTGAGGAGTTGTCCATAAACAGTTGTTCACCATTGTCCATTGTAGAATAAGATGTGAACATCTTTTTGTCGGCACAAATATGGCGAGTAGCACCAATGTCCACCCACCATTCTTTAGGATTTCCGACAAGATTTGCCTCGGAAACAACTGCAGAAAGATTAATGTCATCTACACCATTGGAAATCTTGTCCACTTCAGTCATATGGGCTTGAGCAGGCTTCTTGCTTGTTCTTCTTTTGCTTTTGCCTTTACTACGGCAATCTTTGGCCCGATGTCCCTCTTTGTCACAGATGTAACATTTGCCATTAAACTTGAACTTTTTATTATCCCCCACTTTAGAGCCTTGTGATGAACTTTCTCCAGAAGACTTTCGTTTCTTGGTTTTTGAAGCATGTTCCACCACATTTTCCTTAGACTGCATAGGAAGCTTACCAGCCCGCTTTTCAGAATTGCGGTTGTCCTCCTCAATTCTCAAACGCACAATTAATTCGTCCATAGAAATTTCTTTAAGCTTGTGTTTGAGGGAGTTCTTGAATTCCTTCCAGCCTTTTGGTAATTTTTCAATTAAGGCTGCAACTTGAAAGGATTCACTAAGAGACATACCTTCTGCGTGAATGTCATGCAGAATGAGTTGGAAGTCTTGAGCTTGGCTGATTATAGTTTTTGAATCAACCATTACAAAATCCAAGAATCTGCCAACCACAAATTTCTTTGAGCCGGCATCTTCCGTTTTGTACTTTTTCTCCAAGGATTTCCAAAGTTCCTTTGCTGTCTTGATTGGACTGTAGACATTGTATAATATGTTGTCAAGTCCGTTCAAGATGTAGTTCCGGCAAAGGAAATCGGCATGTTTCCAAGCATCAACCGCAGCAACCACTTGCCGGTTGGTTTCATCCTCTTTCAGGATAGGAACATCTTCACGGAGGAAACGAGCCAGGTTCAGAGTTGTAAGATAGAACAACATTTTCTGTTGCCATCTTTTAAAGTCAGTTCCTGAGAACTTCTTTAGCTTTTCACCGTGATTTACCGGTACTGTCATCACAGGAGAGGAGGTTGGTGCAATTGCTGCCACCACAACAGTACTTGTTTGGGCATTAGTTTCAGTAGCCATCAATTCTAATTTATAAAACAAAATTATAATTAGAATTTACACTACACGGAAAATTAAACCAAATTCACAGAATTAAATTCTGTAAAAATAAAAGAAACGGGAATGTAACTTTTATTTTCCAATTAATTTGGAAATAAAATAAAATTGAATTCAACCAAATTAATTCCACACGGGAAATTAAATTCTGTGAAATAAAAGAAATAAGAAAATAACTTTTATTTTTCAATTAATTTGGAAATAAAATAAAATTTTATTTAACCAAATTAATTTCACATAAGAAATTAAATTCTGTAAAATAAAAGAAATAAAAATATAACTTTTATTTTTCAATTAATTTGGAAATAAACTAAAAATTTATTTAACCAAATTAATTTCACACAAAAATTCAAATCTCTTGTTACACTCCAATAATTAAAATACTGAAAACAGAATTTTAATTAATGAAAACTCAGATAATAATTTCTAAAACCCAAAATTAATTTCTGAAATAATTTCACAAAAATATATTATGAATTGTTAATGACACTAGTATCGTACTACTAGTTGTTGTCAAAGAAAAGAGACAGTATATTACTACCATCTATCAAATAGCATATAATCACTATTTATTTTTCCAACCAGAATATTATTTTGTAAATCCACAGAAAATAATTTTCTTTCGAAATTATTTACGAAGAATGAAAAAGGGAAACAAACGAAAAATTCTGTAAACAGAATAATTCGAAACTGTCTTAAGATTGTTCCAACAAAGATTAAAAACAAAACAAAACAAAACAAATTAAATTGCAAATAATATATACTTTACAAAAAAAAAAAATTAAAAAATATAAAAATCTTTATTTAGAATTATCTTGAGATTATGAAGTATGGATAATTCAACAAACATGTCGTACCCGTACCAGGTACTTATCGACATATGATATTTCTACATATGTATCAAGTACACAAAATACGTACTCTAATTTTTCCTTCTTATTTTTTGGCGTACCCAGACATATCTAGTATATACCCAAGCTATGATGTACCTTAGTCAAAACATTTTTTTTTCTATTACAAAAATAAAATTCCTGTTACTAGATTTCTTTTTCATTTTTAGTATGATTTTAAAATTAAATTATGTTTTGTAAGTTGTTTAATATAATGATATTTAATTTTGATTTATCTTATACATGTACTTTTGGTATTAAATGTCAATTGTATATTGGATTTAACAAATTAAACCACTTAATCAATTTTTGTATTATTCCAAATAAAAAACAAATATTTTTTTACAAATGTATTAAGCCGTACCCATGTCTTTTTTTTTTTTTTTTCTTTTTTTTATAGATTTTACCATGTCGATATACTCATATTGTACTAATACTAGTACTCATACCGGTACATGTGCTTTATAAGTCGCAAATTATCTCAAGTCAATCTTGGAGAAACTTATTGAGCCGAAAATTTCTTGGCTACTCTATATGTGTGTACGAACGCAATTGTAACTAGTTTATTACCTAAATTAATTTCAATAGAATTGATTAACTAATAATAATTTCAAAATTGAGTGGGAAAAAAATTTCAAAATTCGATAAGCACCCAGTACTGGTACGACATATTTTTTGAAATATCCATACTTCACAGTCTCAAGATAATTCTAAATGAGGATTTTTATATTTTTTATTATTTTTTTTGCAAATTATGTTATTTAAAATTTATTTTTTTCATTATTGAGATAAAAAAATCATTTATTAAATATTTAAATTTAATTTTTTTATATTTGGGAGGCGAATTGATTTTTAAAGTATAGTTTGGGGGGTAAAATGGAATTCTAAATGAATTTTGGTACCACGTCAGCATATTTCATTCAATTGTAGACATAATGTGATGACAAAGGCTAAATTGATCAAAATTTCAAAAATTTGAGAGTAAAATTGATATTAATCGAAATCTCAAGGTCAAATTAAAAAACGCATGAAAGTTTGGATGGCAAAATAATATTTTCTTGCGTAAATGACAAGTTGAAAGTGGGCCTTCCTTTCTTTCTCTAATTGCTTAGATGTTTTGTTTCTTTTTTCATTTGGACCTTTAGTTTGGGCTTTAGTTTAGGCTTTGGTGAGTTCTTTTTAGATCTTATATTAAGAGTTGGAAATTTTGGGGCCCAAAGTGATTAATTTGTGGGCTTAGTCCAAGTCTGACCATAAGTTAAATTAAAGGGATTGTTTGGAATGTCGTAAATAAATAAGTACACTTTTTGACTTTTTAAACTAAAAAGTTGAGGAAAAAAATATGGTTGTTTAGATTAATTTTTTGAATTTTTATAAAAAAATGTGTATTAAAAAATTATATAAATTAGTGTGTAAGGGAAAATTAGGATTGAGAGTTGTGCAGCCGTACTTTTTGACTTTTGGTAAATAGTGATAACTTTTTTAATTTTTTGAGTAATTTTTTGATTTTTTGACTTTTTGACTTCATGCCAAACTTGGCCTCAATTTCCTTATAATTTGTTTAGTCTTTTGAGATTTCTTATGCCAGGGGAAGTCCCATTGGTGTGTGAATTACATAATTAGCCCAAGATATACAAGCGTGTGTGCTATGTTGAGGCACAAAATAGGAATTTGGCCATTCCATGAAATTACACATTTGGCTCAAGCACACTAACGTTATGTTTGGTTGGAAGATTTAAGAAAGAATTTAGAAATAAAAAGAGAAAAGAGAGGTGAAATATGAATAAAATATATATATATATATATTTCACATAGTTTCACATACTTTTTCTCTTTCCTTTTCAAAATTCCTCTCCAATTCCCTCGACCAAACATAGCATAAAGGTTTCTGTGCTCTCATTTGGCATGTTTTAGGAATCCCACAGATCAAGCATTCCCAAAACAGAAAGAATCCCAAATCAGAAAAATACACCACGATAGATTTGAATATCCACACAATGCGATTCTTCTAGAAAATGGAAACCCGAAATTGCCGTTGGTATCCATAGTGTACACAACCCCTACATTGTGCTTCCATAGTTACATTGTCATATTTGATTTTGGGTTGCAAGACTACGAGCACTGGCGATTGGGGGGATCGGAGCTGCTGCATTCTGACAAAACCGTGGTACAATGGGACGAAAAAGTAGATACTGTTAATTTTGCTGGGTGTGAATTTTTGGGATGAATGTGCTTAGAGTTTGTGCTTTTGTTGGTTTTTTTTTTTTTTTTTTTGGCAAAATACATGTGTTCGATTTACCTACTCCATTCAATTTGAAGCCTCAATTTGGATTTGTGCACATCCAACCAGTGTGGTCCATGAGTGGGTTCGTGATTTATGTGATTTTTATGTTTGTTTTGTGAATTCCTATCGTATGAGGTTGCAATGTGTAATTTGTTGACGATGTGGGGTTGGGATACTGAGCAATGAAATTGGGGTGGCCATGGCGGTGTCGGTTCACATACTGTGTTACAATGTGGGAAATCCAATGTGGTTTTTGTGTGCTTTTTTTGTGTTTTTTTTTTTAAATTTTTTCATACGGGGGTACTATGTGTAATTTGTTGTTGATGTGTCTGGGTAATAATGTTGGGATGGCCATGGTAGTGTGGGTTTCTAGACAGTGCAACAAATATACTTGTGAATGTGAATTCGTTGTGCATTTTACGTATTGTGAATCTTATGTGAAATCTACAAGATATGGGCATCCAAAATTTTTTGTTGTTATGTTTTTACATCCACCGGACAAATGTGGATTAACTTTAAAAAACTTCGCGTGGGTAGATTTTACATCATTTTTTCACTTTTTGTTAGGCTTTGATCACTTTTGCATGGTTGGGTTTCATAATCCGATTACTAACTTAATTTTTAGTTCTCTAATAAGTGCATTTGTTGGTGATGACAACGATTGTTGAAACGGACATGGTGGGTTAATTAATGAGAAATGTTAGGGATCATGAAAAAATTTTCATGAAAATGATCATGAAAGATTTATGACTCTTAGATTACCTTGATTAGTGTGTGGTACTTTATTTTAAATGTAATCCAAAGGTCACAAATCTTTCATAATTATTTTCATGAAAAACTTTTCATGATACCTAACATTGCTGTTACTTAATTGATCTACGGTTGCCTGTGTAATAATAGTAGATTGGTTGTTAAATTTTTGTGCATAATTTGGTTGCTGCTGGTAATTGTGTGTTTGTGAATACTTTGTGTCGATACTCGTGTAAAGTTCAAGTTGCCAATATGAGGTTGATGGTTCTGGAATCAGTTATTATAATGCAACTACAATACACGCTTTTTTTGCCAGTAATTGCCATTAATGCTTGGATCATTGAAGTCACATTGGTCGGGCTACTGCCTTAAATGTATATACATTGACATCGATTTACCACCAAAACGGAATCTCGCTCCCAAATCAACTCCCTGATTCTCTCTGTTGAAAAACTCCACTCACCTACTACCACCTACCACTACCACCACCACCTACTCCACCTACTACACACTCACCTACTCTACTCGGAATCATTGTAAACATATTGAATCAATTAATAATACATCAATACATACATAATTGATTCTCTCTCTCTTTTCCTATACATTAAATTTTTTACATGGTATCAGAGCGGGTTTAACACCTAATATTTTCGCTTCACCGGCGGGCAACAATCTCGCCTTTGGCCGCCCGCCGGACCTCAACCTATTCCGCTGTCATCTCTATCAGCAGCACAGGCACAACGATATGCTTGTCCACCTTTCCCAAAGTTCAAACTTTGACCACCAAATGCCCTTTGATATATTTTGCCATCTTCAGTTCGGGAAAATGGTAACTCATAGTTCTCAAGCTCTATAACTGCTTTGGGTGCCTCTCTACACATGTATTGAATAGCATCCTGGTCACCTAGCCAGTCGCTGCCCTTTACTGTGTCATACATGTGCCACCTCCAGTCATCTTCACTCATATTCCCTAATGCAGCATTTATACCACCCTGTGCCGCAACGGTGTGTGATCGAGTAGGGAATAGCATGGTAACGCAAGCAGTATTGAATCCATGCTCAGAAAGTCCTATGGCTGCTCTGAGTCCGACACCTCCAGCGTCTACAACAACCGCATCATAGGTATGATCAACCACAGTATATGAGGATCGTCCTCCAGTCTGTGATTCAGTGGAGAAAGATCGTTCAATGTAGGGTTTCAGGGATTCGCCGGAGATCGATCGCCGAAGACCACGAGAAACGCACCGCCACATCTCTCTCTCTCTCTCTCTCTCTCTCTCTCTCTCTCTCTCTCTCTCTCTCTCTCTCATGGGTTTTTCTTCGTGAAATCAATCGGCGTTGGAGAGGTGCCGTCGCAGTCGCAGTCGCCGGTGGCGCAACGGCCGCGGAAGGTGGCGCTGCAAGATAGCCGAGGGAGAGACAGTTGTATGTGTTGTCTGTGTATATGTGTGTTAAAGCTTCAAACAAAAGCTCTGTGTCCTCCTTTTCTCCCCAAGCAGAGAGAGAGAGAGAGAGAGAGAGAGAGAGATGTGGCGGTGCATTTCTCGTGGTCCTCGGCGATCGATCTCCGGCGAATCCCTGAAACCCTACATTGAACGATCCTTCTCCACTGAATCACAGACTGGAGGACGATCCTCATATACTGTGGTTGATCATACCTATGATGCGGTTGTTGTAGGCGCTGGAGGTGCCGGACTCAGAGCAGCCATAGGACTTTCTGAGCATGGATTCAATACTGCTTGCATTACCAAGCTATTCCCTACACGATCACACACCGTTGCGGCATAGGGTGGTATAAATGCTGCATTAGGGAATATGAGCGAAGATGACTGGAGGTGGCACATGTATGACACAGTAAAGGGCAGCGACTGGCTAGGTGACCAGGATGCTATTCAATACATGTGTAGAGAGGCACCCAAAGCAGTTATAGAGCTTGAGAACTATGGGTTACCATTTTCCCGAACTGAAGATGGCAAAATATATCAAAGGGCATTTGGTGGTCAAAGTTTGAACTTTGGGAAAGGTGGACAAGCATATCGTTGTGCCTGTGCTGCTGATAGAGATGACAGCGGAATAGGTTGAGGTCCGGCGGGCGGCCAAAGGCGAGATTGCCGAAAGGCGTGCCCGACAGAACTCTTCGAGCGGCGAGCCATCAAAAGGCGCACCGAACACATACAACTCTCTCTCCCTCGGCTATCTTGCAGCGCCACCTTCCGCGGCCGCTGCGCCACCGGCGATTGCGACGGCACCTCTCCAACGCCGATTGATTCCACGGAGAAACTCTCATGGGTTTTTCTTCGTTCCTCTGACCCAAGAGAAGAAGGGTTAGACCCTTGCTATAACCAGAAGCTGAAGAAGAGAAAAACCCTTCTCCTTCCACTGCCAATAACATCAGTTTTGCTCATCTGGGCATCATACAATTTCTGTAATATGTACAGTTTCCCTACACCTCCAAACTACAAAAGCCACCAACACCGTACCTTCCAGAGAGAGACTTTCACAGATCTGAGAACGAAGAAGACAAATCTCCGGCGACTCACACAATGCCGGCCCTCGCCGGTCCACTCATTTCGTCTCGGCCTCTAGGTCTCTCCGATTCGTCTCTCTATCCTCTCTCTCTACATCACTAGTCACTTCACGACAATCTGTCGCTGGCTAACATCATGAGTCCTCAATTTGCGTTTCTTTTTCTTATTAAAATCCCATCCTTTTCTTTATTTATTTATTTATTTATTTATTTATTTTTCTTATCTTCCACCACCCACACCTTCTAACACCAACCTCACTGTCCAAAACCCACTCTTTCTTTTCTTTAAACATTGCCAACCAGTCCACTCTCTCCCCTTTATCACATGGGCTTGTCCCCTCTCTCTCCTCCAGTTGATTTCATAATCCCTTATTTTTATTTATTTTCTCCAAATCACTTTTAATCCCTTTTACATACTCACTCTCCAATAATATATCTTTTGCAGGGGCATTAACCCCAATTTTATTTTGAAACAATCACATTGATGTGTGTGTGTGTGTGTTTTTTTTTTTTTTTTTTTTTTTTTTTTTTTTCATATAATCCATCTACAAATATTTTTTTATCTATTTTCTTTATCCATTGTTTTCTTTTATTTTATTTTTATTCTTAAACAAAACACCACCAATAACATTTCACAAACTTGTCATTTCTTCATGTCAAGGATCAACCCCGATCACCATTTTACACCAAAAAAAAAAAAAACGACGGATCTGTTTTTTCTTCTTTCTTCTCTGTGCCGGCCACGCACCAATTTCACTTACTCGGCTCTTCCGTCGCCGAGCTCTTCCGTTTTTTGTCGTTCTTTTTATCGTCTACCTTCGAAGGCCCGTCTCCAGTACTTCCGCCAAGAACTACCACAGTGTTTCCGCCGAGAGAGTCGGCTCCGTGCCGGCCATCAAAGGTGAGGTACGTAGGTGCCCCAAATCTAGCCATGGAGGTGGTTTGCCTTTTCAGCTCCTTGTTTTCAGCCTTCAAGGCACAAATCTCTGCCCGTGCATCTCTGTACATGCACTGGAGTAGGAAGAGTTGGGCGTTGACCTGGTATACCTCACACGCCTTGTTTTGCAGCCGGTGAGACAGGTTAGTGACCGCCGCCACTGTCTCCATGCAGGACCTCAACGTGTAGTGGTTGGCCTCGATATCATTTTGAGTAGCCATCACTTGCTCAACTGATAGTGTGGGAAGACTAGGTTGAGTAAGAGCAGGGGTACTTGGCCCAGAGGAGCTCGATAGACCATTAAGATCCGAAAAAAGAGAGAGAGGGCGGGAAGAAGAGGCTATTTTCTGGGCAATAGAGTGTTACAGAGTATCTCTCTCAGAAAATGAAGAGTTTTTCAGAGGTTTTCAGTAGTTTTTTTTGTCTCAACCTCAGCCTCAGCCTCCGTCTTGGTTAAATAGCCAAGGCAGCCACGTGCATCGTGCGCCGCTCGGTGCCAGACGACAAAATGGGCGTGCAAGCCAAGGCAGTCACGCGCATCGCCATAATGTCGGGCACACCTTTTTATGGATTGAGCACGCCTTTCGATGGCACGCCTTTTGAGGGTGCGACTTTTGAGGGTCCGACAAGACTCTGTAAACTGTTCCGACATTGATTCCGGTTAGCTCCTTCATGGGTCCGATAAGACTCCGTCAACTGTTTCGACATTGATTTCGGTTAGTTTCTACAAGGGTCCAGCAAGACTCCGTAAACTGTCACAACAACTGTCACAACATTGTCTGCTACATCGGTCCGACATGACCCCGTAAACTGTCTTCTACAACGGTCCGACATGACCCCATAAACTGTCTTCTACACAAGGTCCGACATGACCCCATAAACTGTCTTCTACAACGGTCCGACATAACCCCGTAAAGTGTCTTCTACATCGGTCTGCCATAACTATACAGTCTTCTACAACGGTCTGACACAATCATATAGTGTCTCCTATCCATTTTTATTTTATTTGTCAGATTATTTTCTTGTTTTGTTACTCTCTCCAAAATCAAGTTGGTTAGTTCCTATCCCCCTTGAGTTTGAGGGGGGCTGTTGAAAAACTCCACTCACCTACTACCACCTACCACTACCACCTACTCCACCTACTACACACCTACCATACACTCACCTACTCTACTCTTCTATATATAGGAATCATTGTAAACATATTGAATCAATTAATAATACATCAATACATACATAATTGATTCTCTCTCTCTTTCCCTATACATTAAATTTTCTACACTCTCAATGGAATCCCATTAAATAATATCTAACTTTCCTTGTTTAACAATACAATGAATTCAAATCTATATAAAATAATGTCACAAACGTAAAATCACACTCAAGGAAATATATTAAATCCACCTCACTAAAAATAATAGGACTAATCGTTCATAAGAAATTTAAAAAGATTAAACGGATCACAATTCTTTCAAAGGAGATTTATGGGTAAATTTTTTAATAATTAATACATTACAAATGTAACAATTTTTCACCATTTTAAGAGAATGATCATTCTATAGGGAAGCCTAAATAATCACTATTTCATTCTATTCTCTCTTATTCTAATAAAAAAAATAAATAAAACATAACAGTTTAATTTGAACAACAGACAATTCAATTCACTCAAAAATAAAAAATAAAATAAAATAAAATAAAAAACACTTACCAAAATAAATAAATGAAAAACGAAAGGCAAGTGGTAACCAGTATATGAAAGATTTGGGATTTCTGTTTGGAAGTGCGGTATGTTGACTTAGCTTCACTTCATACAATTAAAAAAGTTCTCTATATGGTAAATTATATCAATAGTTCTTATAGTTTATATCATATATTAATTTAGTTTATATTATTTTAATTTATTTAATTTTATCTCTTAATTTAATAAGTTGTATCATATTAGTCTAATAAATAACGACGGTTAAGTTTGGTGGACGAAAAGTTGTCACGTGTGCAAACGATGTATCAATTTGATCCATGTAATTTACACGATGTGTCTATTTAATCTCTGTTTTTTTAATTTGCTCGATTTTGATAAGGATCAAATTGACACATCGTGTAAACTGTAGGGACCAAATTGATACATCATTTGATTTTTCGTCTATCAAACCTAACAATCGTTATTTATTAGACTAATATGACAGAATCCGTTAAATTAAAGGATAAAATCAAACAAATTAAAATAATAAAAACTAAATTAATATTTCATGTAAACTATGGAAGCCATTTGCAAAATTTACTAAAATTATATCTATCTAGTGTATAATACGGCAGTTGGCCCATTTTTAACGGTGTTTTTACTATTTACCAATTTCTCATATTTTGTCCCCTTTTTCCGAAAATGTCCTTTTACTTTTTCGGCTTCCAACACATTTGAGTAAGGATCTTTTGGGTAATTAACATACCCAAGCCCTCAATGGTAGTTTCACATGAAATTACATCCTTGCCCTTTAATTTTGTGTAGGTTAGAATCAAGTTTTTACTTATTTATCAGTTTTTAGGTGTTCTTGTATAGTTTCTCCGCTCTATGTTGTCTGGATAGACTCTTCTACCGCCTAGATGATATTAGGCCATCAGTACATTCCATTTCCCATGGAGTTTGTTTGAGAAGGGAGTTGGCTTTTTGAATTTTGACTTTTTTTAGTTTGAAGTTAAAAAATTTTATTTGAAATAGGTTTTTTGATTTTTTTAATTTTTTTGAGAGAAAAAATAAAATAATTATAAATTAGATGTAATATTTTGTCTTATTAAATTAAAAAATCTATTTTATCTTTTTGTAATTAAAATAGTTCGAAATCCAACCCAACCTTTCTTCCCAAACAAGTACGCCAACAGATTTACCAACAAAATTATCAAATCTCTTAGAATCTCTAACATTTTTCTTTTCCGTAGGCAAAGAAAGCTTTTTCTTTGCCACATGGCTAATTTTTATTTAAAAATTCATTGAAAAAAATTATACAAGCTTAAAGTTATTATTTTACATTAAAGAACAAATATATATATATATAATATGAGCCATATCCATTATACATATAAATTTTGTATGATTTTTTTTTTAAAATATATATTATTACTCTTTGTATTATCAATACCAATAATGTTTGATAAGTGCATAAAATTAAAATAAGAAAATATATGCAAAAATTATATTGTGAGGCTGAAATTCATTTTAGTATAATATGTCATTACTCTCTGTATTATCAATAATATTAAGTGCACAAAAAGTGCAAAAAAGAAAAAAAAAAAAAAAATTTACGTGCCCTAAAGGCACTTGACACATTGGCATGCTGAAAAATATGATACATCACACTAAAATTTTGTTGGTACAATTTCTATGTAAAATGGGTGAAATTTTAAAAGAATTTCATACTGTCTAAATAATAAAATAAAAATACAACACATTGGAATTTAAGTCAAAATTTAAACGCCCCAATATATTTATCAAATTGTAATAATTAAATATTTATTCTTATTTCTGTTTCACAATAGATGTTGGAGTTAAATAAATATATAGGTAGAAAACGTTAATATGATGATAACAAAATATGTCTCTTTCTCCTTGAACTTTCGAAAAGATTATAAGCCCACAATACAACATCTTTCCAAAATACAAATAATAACACTAGTGCTTCAAAGAGTTAGAGGGTGAGATACAATTAAGATGCCCTTAGCTTACTACTTTTCAAGACGTAGGTCTTGATTTAACCAAAATCGAATCACGTTTCCAAACACACAAGCTCAATAGCTATAATAGTTATGCATCCAAAACGAGCTTTCGTACTTTATTACAAGTCTCCACCTTCTTGTCAACGGGGTGGAATTACATCTTCTTGACCTGAAATGTTATTTATCACAGGAACGAGCATGATTGTCTAGTAGAAATACATTTAACAAGTATATAAACATTTGATATGAGTATGATCATGCCAATGCAATATCATGTTCAAAATCCTCTTCTTTGTTTCTTGACAAAAGAATGATGCACCAATGTGTTATTGTTCCAATAATAAACCAATGCCAATTACGGGTAGTAAGCAAGAACTAGAATCCTAAAGTAAGAGTTAGTTACATATTTTTTTTATTTTTTTATTTTCAAAATAATCCAACAGTTCCCAACTCAATACAGAAAAGAAGTTAGGCACCTAAAACAATCATTTTCCCACATTTACCGGCATCAAGTACAGAAGGGCAATTAGACACCGCAAAAATACTTTTCCCACATTTGTTTGACATCAAGCCCGAGACAAGGCAATTGAGCACCTTGATTTCCTATGCGTGTACCAATACAATATGTAACACATTTTCAAAATTGACTCTCTACCTAGATTACTATGCCATTTACCCTCTTTCAAATATTCCAACACCTCAAATAATAAAAGGAATTGCACTCTTATTGCCTTCAATAGCTTCCATAGTTGTCCATGCTAACAACAAAACTTCCAAAATTCATATCATCTTAAGATTTAAAATATATATATATCCATTAAACTTCAACTCAACATCTAATAATATCAATTTATTCTCCAATCCCTCATTTAAAACCAAGATCACAAACTAGGGTTTAGCAAAATTTGGGGGTTTCCCTCATTTCCTTCATAAATCAAGAATACTCAAGCAAGTAACTATTTTTACACAAAAACATTCAAATTATTTCAAATATTTGAGTGAAATCCCCTTTCCAAACATCAGCACCACGTAAATTAAAGCCATTCATTTTATGCATTATTATAGCTAAGAAATTACCACATATTTATATCAAAATATAGATATATAAGGTTAAAGGTATTCTTATCTCAAGGAAGAGAGAGAAGGTTTGAAGACTTAAACTTCGAAGACAACGAAACCACGATCCGATCGGCTCCAAAGGTGGTCCATGACGTGCTCTACCTTTTTCCCTCAAGAACTAAGGGTAGATTTCACCTTTAGATAGAAGAAACCCAAGCTTGAAGCTCCAAAAATGGAGGTACGAAAGAAAGAGAGAGAAAGTGCGACGGTCAGAGAGAAAAAAAAAAAGTGAGAGAGGGTCTATTTATAGTGGAAGGGTATAATGGGTTATTGGGCGTAAGAATACATAAAATATTAAATAAAAAATCCCAAAAAGTGGGGCCTAAACATGGCTGAATGTTCTTGGGCTGCTGTCAAGTGTCAACACCTTGAAGAAAGGTGTCGCCATGGGTTTTTCCACGGAGAAACTCTCATGGGTTTTTCTTCGTGGAATCAATCGGCGTTGGAGAGGTGCCGTTGCAGTCACCGGTGGCGCAGCGGCCGTAGAAGGTGGTGCTGCAAGATAGCCGAGGGAGAGAGAGTTGTATGTGTTGTCTGTGTATATGTGTGTTAAAGCTTCAAACAAAAGCTCTGTGTCCTCCTTTTCTCCCCAAGCCGAGAAAGAGAAAGAGAGAGAGAGAGATGTGGTGGTGCGTTTCTCGTGGTCTTCGGCGATCGATCTCCGGCGAATCCCTGAAACCCTACATTGAACGATCCTTCTCCACTGAATCACAGACTGGAGGACGATCCTCATATACTGTGGTTGATCATCCCTATGATGCGGTTGTTGTAGGCGCTGGAGGTGCCGGACTCAGAGCAGCCATAGGACTTTCTGAGCATGGATTCAATACTGCTTGCATTACCAAGCTATTCCCTACTCGATCACACACCGTTACGGCACAGGGTGGTATAAATGCTGCATTAGGGAATATGAGCGAAGATGACTGGAGATGGCACATGTATGACATAGTAAAGGGCAGCGACTGGCTAGGTGACCAGGATGCTATTCAATACATGTGTAGAGAGGCACCCAAAGCAGTTATAGAGCTTGAGAACTATGGGTTACCATTTTCCCGAACTGAAGATGGCAAAATATATCAAAGGGCATTTGGTGGTCAAAGTTTGAACTTTGGGAAAGGTGGACAAGCATATCGTTATGCCTGTGCTGCTGATAGAGATGACAGCGGAATAGGTTGAGGTCCGGCGGGCGGCCAAAGGCGAGATTGCCGAAAGGCGTGCCCGACAGAACTCTTCGAGCGGCAAGCCATCAAAAGGCGCGCCGGACACATACGACTCTCTCTCCCTCGGCTATCTTGCAGCGCTATCTTTCACGGCCGCTGCGCCACCGGCGACTGCGACGGCACCTCTCCAACGCCGATTGATTCCACGGAGAAACTCTCATGGGTTTTTCTTCGTTCCTCTGACCCAAGAGAAGAAGGGTCAGACCCTTGCTATAGCCAGAAGCTGAAGAAGAGAAAAACCCTCCTCCTTTCACTGCCAATAACATCAGTTTTGCTCATCTGGGTATCATACAATTTCTGTAATCTGTACAGTTTCCCTACACCTCCAAACTACAAAAGCCACCAACACCGTACCTTCCAGAGAGAGACTTTCACAAATCTGAGAACGAAGAAGACAAATCTCTGGCGACTCACACAACGGCGGCCCTCGCCGGTCCACTCCTTTCGTCTCGGCCTCTAGGTCTCTCCGATTCGTCTCTCTATCCTCTCTCTCTTTACATCACTAGTCACTTCACGACAATCTGTCACTGGCTAACATCATGAGTCCTCAATTTGCGTTTCTTTTTCTTATTAAAATCCCATCCTTTTCTTTATTTATTTATTTATTTATTTTTCTTATCTTCCACCACCCACACCTTCCAACACCAACCTCACTGTCCAAAACCCACTATTTCTTTTCTTTAAACATTGCTAACCCGTCCACTCTCTCCCCTTTATCACATGGGCTTGTACCCTCTCTCTCCTTCGGTTGATTTCATAATCCCTTATTTTTATTTATTTTCTCCAAATCACTTTTAATCCCTTTTACATACCCACTCTCCAATAATATATCTTTTGCAGGGGCATTAACCCCAATTTTATTTTGAAACAATCACACTAATGTGTTTTTTTTTTTTTTTTTTTTTTTTTTTCATATAGTCCATCTACAAATATTTTTTTATCTATTTTCTTTATCCATTGTTTTCTTTTATTTTATTTTTATTCTTAAACAAAACACCACCAACAACATTTCACAAACTTGTTATTTCTTCATGTCAGGGATCAACCCCGATCACCATTTTACACCAAAAAAAAAAAAAAAAAAAAACGACGGATCTGTTTTTTCTTCTTTCTTCTCCGTGCCGGCCACGCACCAACTTCACTTACTCGGCTCTTCCGGCACCGAGCTTTTCCGTTTTTTGTCGTTCTTTTTATCGTCTACCTTCGAAGGCCCGTCTCCAGTACTTCCGCCAAGAACTACCACAGTGTTTCCGCCGAGAGAGTTGGCTCCCCGCCGGCCATCAAAGGTGAGGTACGTAGGTGCCCCAAATCTAGCCATGGGGGTGGTTTGCCTTTTCTGCTCCTTGTTTTCAGCCTTCAAGGCACAAATCTCTGCCTGTACATCTCTGTACATGCACTGGAGTAGGGAGAGTTGGGCGTTGACCTGGTATACCTCACACGCCTTGTTTGGCAGTCAGTGAGACAGGTTAGTGACCGCCGCCACTGTCTCCATGCAGGACCTCAACGTGTAGTGGTTGGCCTCGATATCATTTTGAGTAGCCATCACTTGCTCAACTGATAGTGTGGGAAGACTAGGTTGAGTAAAAGCAGGGGTACTTGGCCCAGAGGAGCTCGATGGACCATTAAAATCTGGAAAAAGAGAGAGAGGGCGGGAAGAAGAGGCCATTTTCTGGACAATAGAGTGTTACAGAGTATCTCTCTCAGAAAATGAAGAGTTTTTCAGAGGTTTTCACAAGTTTTTTGTCTCAACCTCAGCCTCAGCCTCAGCCTCCATCTTGGTTAAATAGCCAAGGCAGTCACGCGCATCGCGCGCCGCTCGGTGCCAGACGACAAAATGGGCGCGCAAGCCAAGGCAGTCACGCGCATCGCCATAATGTCGAGCACACCTTTTTATGGATTGAGCACGCCTTTCGATGGCACGCCTTTCGATGGATTGGGCACGCCTTTTGAGGGTGCGACTTTTGAGGGTCCGACAAGACTCTGTAAACTGTCCCGACATTGATTCCGGTTAGCTCCTTCATGGGTCCGACTCTGTAAACTGTCCCGACATTGATTCCGGTTAGCTCCTTCACGGGTCCGACAAGACTCCGTCAACTGTTCCGACATTGATTCCGGTTAGTTTCTACAGGGGTCCAGCAAGACTCCGTAAACTGTCACAACAACTGTCACAACATTGTCTGCTACATCGATCCGACATGACCCCGTAAACTGTCTTCTACAACGGTCCGACATGACCCCATAAACTGTCTTCTACACAAGGTCCGACATGACCCCATAAACTGTATTCTACAGCGGTCCGACATGACCCCGTAAAGTGTCTTCTACATCGGTCTGCCATAACTATACAGTCTTCTACAACGGTCTGACACGACCATACAGTGTCTCCTATCTATTTTTATTTTATTTGTCAGATTATTTTCCTGTTTTGTTACTCTCTCCAAACTCAAGTTGGTTAGTTCCTATCCCCCTTGAGTTTGAGGGGGGCTGTTGAAAAACTCCACTCACTTACTACCACCTACCACTACCACCTACTCCATCTACTATACACCTACTACACACTCACCTACTCTACTATTCTATATATAGGAATCATGGTAAACATATTGAATCAATTAATAGTACATCAATACATACATAATTGATTCTCTCTCTCTTTCCCTATACATTAAATTTTCTACACTCTCAATGGAATCCCATTAAATAATATCTAACTTTCCTTGTTTAACAATACAATGAATTCAAATCTATATAAAATAATGTCACAAACGTAAAATCACACTCAAGGAAATATATTAAATCCACCTCACTAAAAATAATAGGACTAATCGTTCATAAGAAATTTAAAGAGATTTATGGATAAATTTTTTAATAATTAATACATTACAAATGTAACAATTTTTCACCATTTTAAGAGAATGATCATTCTATAGGGAAGCCTAAATAATCACTATTTCATTCTATTCTCTCTTATTCTAATAAAAATAAATAAATAAAACATAACAGTTTAATTTGAACAACAGACAATTCAATTCACTCAAAAATAAAAAATAAAATAAAATAAAATAAAAAACACTTACCAAAATAAATAAATGAAAAACGAAAGGCAAGTGGTAATAAGAAAAATGACTTGGACCCCCAGCTGGGGGTGCTGGGGGTCGCCGTGGAAAAAAAATAGTTTTTTTTTTTTTTTTCGGTCAATCCCAAGCCGACACGTGGCACTGGGGGTCGGTGGGGGTCGTCCGTACTGGGGGTCTGTAGTATTGTTGGTGGTAATAACTAGTATATGAAAGATTTGGGATTTCTGTTTGGAAGTGCGGTATGTTGACTTAGCTTCACTTCATACAATTAAAAATGTTCTCTATACGGTAAATTATATCAATAGTTCTTATAGTTTATACCATATGTTAATTTAGTTTATATTATTTTAATTTATTTAATTTTATCACTTAATTTAACAGATTGTATCATATTAGTTTAATAAATAACGACGGTTAAGTTTGGTGGACGAAAAGTTGTCACGTGTGCAAACGATGTATTAATTTGATCCATGTAATTTACACGATGTGTCTATTTAATCTCTGTTTTTTTAATTTGCTCGATTTTGATAAGGATCAAATTGACACATCGTGTAAATTGTAGGGACTAAATTGATACATCATTTGATTTTCCGTCTATCAAACCTAACAATCGTTATTTATTAGACTAATATGACAGAATCCGTTAAATTAAGGGATAAAATCAAACAAATTAAAATAATAAAAACTAAATTAATATTTCATGTAAACTATGGAAGCCATTTGCAAAATTTACTAAAAATATATCTATCTACTGTATAATACGGCAGTTGGCCCATTTTTAACGGTGTTTTTACTATTTACCAATTTCTCATATTTTGTCCCCTTTTTCCGAAAATGTCCTTTTACTTTTTCGGCTTCCAACACATTTGAGTAAGGATCTTTTGGGTAATTAACATACCCAAGCCCTCAATGGTAGTTTCACATAAAATTACATCCTTGCCCTTTAATTTTGTGTAGGTTAGAATCAAGTTTTTACTTATTTATCAGTTTTTAGGTGTTCTTGTATAGTTTCTCCGCTCTATGTTGTCCGGATAGACTCTTCTACTGGCTAGATGATATTAGGCCATCATTACATTCCATTTGGAGTTTGTTTGAGAAGGGCGTTGGTTTTTAATTTTGACTTTTTCAGCTTGATGTTAAAAAATTAGATAAATTATAAACACTTCCCAGGTTTGGTAAAGATACAAATTTTTCTTTGAGGTTTAAGAAATTACATCTCGTCTCCTGAGATTTATATTTTCATAATAAATTGTTCCCTGAGGTTTTTATTTTCATATAGATTCCTCCCTAATTTCTCCTAATTTGTTATGAAAATTTGACTCTCAAGAGACAATTTGTAATTTCTCAAATCTCAGGGAGAAATCTGTATTTTCACTAAATCTCGAGAGGGTGTTTGTAATTTGCCCTAAAAAATTTCATTTGAAATAGGTTTTTTTTGACTTTTTTTATTTTTGTGAGAGAAAAAATAAAATAATTATAGGTTAGATGTAATGTTTTATCTTATTGAACTAAAAAATCTATTTGATTTTTCTGTAACTAAACTAGCTCCAAATCTAACCTAACCTGTCTTCCCAAACATGTGCACCAACAGATTTACCAACAAAATTATCAAATCTCTTAGAATCTCTAACACTTTTCTTTTCCATTGGAGGCAAAGAAAGCTTTTCCTTTGCCACATGGCTAATTTTTATTGAAAAATTCATTGAAAAAAATTATACAAGCTTAACGTTATTATTTTACATTAAAGAACAAATATATATATATATATATAATATGAGCCATATCCATTATACATATAAATTTTGCATGATTTTTTTAAAAATATATATATATATATATATTATTACTCTTTGTATTATCAATACCAATAATGTTTGATAAGTGCATAAAATTAAAATAAGAAAATATATGCAAAAATTATATTGTGAGGCTGAAATTCATTTTAGTGTAATATGTCATTACTCTCTGTATTATCAATAATATTAAGTGCACAAAAGTGCAAAAAAAAAAAAAATAAATAAAATTTTACGTGCCCTAAAGGCACTTGACACATTGGCATGCTGAAAAATATGATACATCACACTAAAATTTTGTTGGTACAATTTCTATGTAAAATGGGTGAAATTTTAAAAGAATTTCATACTCTCTAAATAATAAAATACAAATACAACACATTGGAATTTAAGTCAAAATTTAAACGCCCCAATATATTTATCAAATTGTAATAATTAAATATTTATTCTTATTTCTGTTTCACAATAGATGTTGGAGTTAAATAAATATATAAGTAGAAAACGTTAATATGATGATACATTTAACAAGAATGAGCAAGATTGTCTAGTAGAAATACATTTAACAAGTATATAAACATTTGATATGAGTATGATCATGCCAATGCAATATCATGTTCAAAATCGACTTCTTTGTTTCTTGACAAAAGAATGATGCACCAATGTGTTATTGTTCCAATAATAAACCAATGCCAATTACGGGGTAGTAAGCAAGAACTAGAATCCTAAAGTAAGAATTAGTTACATATATATATATATATTTCATATTTCAAAATAATCCCACATTTCCCGACTCAATACAGAAAAGAAGTTGGGCACCTAAAACAATCATTTTCCCACATTTACCGGCATCAAGTACAGAAGTGCAATTAGACACCGCAAAAACACTTTTCCCACATTTGTTTGACATCAAGCCCGAGACAAGGCAATTGAGCACCTTGATTCCCTATGCGTGTACCAATACAATATGTAACACATTTTCAAAATTGACTCTCTACCCAGATTACTATGCCATTTACCCTCTTTCCAATATTCCAACACCTTAAATAATAAAAGGAATTGCACTCTTATTGCCCTCAATAGCTTCCATAGTTGTCCATGCTAACAACAAAACTTCCAAAATTCATATCATCTTAAGATTTAAAATATATATATATCCATTAAACTTCAACTCAACATCTAATAATATCAATTTATTCTCCAATCCCTCATTTAAAACCAAGATCACAAACTAGGGTTTAGCAAAATTTGGTGGTTTCCCTCATTTGCTTCATAAATCAAGAATACTCAAGCAAGTAACTATTTTTACAAAAAAACATCCAAATTATTTCAAATATTTGAGTGAAATCCCCTTTTCAAACATCAGCACCTCTGTAACGCCCTCAAAATAATAAACCCATAATACATAATATTAACATGCAGAATTATAAGAAAATAAAGTATCTCATCCCATTCATCAGAGTACCATGAAATAAAAACATCATAATAAATGCCCTATGGGCTTACATCTTGCCAATCCAACACTTGGACACAATTCCATGAGTTCTAACTCAAAACAAATAAAGCCCTAGGCTTGAATGTTTACATAATTCAAATAAAACGACTAAAACGAATAAAACAAGTCTTCAAGTCCAAATCCTCACAAGCTAAGTCTTTGGAGGTAGTGAACCACCTGAACCTGAAAATAAAGTTCCCATATAGGGTGAGCCACAGCCCAGTAGAGAAACACTAAACCAAGCATAAGAATTAACTAAAGCAGTAGTACCCGATACATGGTTAACACAAGATAATCAATTTACAATTTTGACACGAACGCCTACGTTGTCTATGACACATAGTCTATGACATCTTTTACTTTCCATTTACACGGACATGGCTCAGAACCTGGCCAAACAACTCATCAAGGATAACAAATCAGGTTAAACCTTTCTTATAACATAATAAACACACATGCTGGTGTTATATCAATCTCAATCAACTTCACTTCCATACTTCCCAACTGATACACATGGTGGTGATGTATCATATCAACAACAAATAGAAATATTTCTATTATCAATAAGCACACACATAAATCATGCTACTGGAGTCCATCCCCTATCTCCTCCCAACAAGTCCGGTTTAGAGGTCCATCCCCTATCTTCCCCTAAACCGTGGAGTTCATCCCCTATCTCCTCCAAAACCAAATGCATATGCAACATAATCAATGCTTGACATACACAACACATGATCAATACACGAATATTCTGTATTAATTCGACAGTCAAATAAATGACTCAATTTCAGTTATACCTAAGCCGCATGCAAGGTCTACAACAATCAATGGCTATCCTCCACCGATAGCCCAAAACAATTATTTCTAAACAAGAAATAAATATAACAACACAATAAAATTTCATTCTTCTCATAGGTAAGTATTTAAACTACCCAATTACATAGTTAAATCACTAAGTTCCCCAATCTCATGAATTAAACCCAATATCACAATTTTCCCTTAAATTAATTATATAAATTAATCTATGACAAACCCTAAGGTTTCTCCCAAAATTCCCAAACTACCCCCACATACCAAAATACCACCACTTAGGATTAAAACGTATAAATGGAGTAGGAAATCCCTATCTCGAAGAAATAGCTCAAAAGAAGAAGATGAAGATGATGCCCAAAACTCCAAAGTGCTTCAAACCAACAATTTCTCAGATTAAAATGTAGCCCTCACTCTTCTCTACCTTTTTAATGAAGGAACAAGGGTAGATACCCACTCTAAATACATCAATCCTAAGAGAGAAGATGAGTTGGGAGAGAGAGAACTCGTAACCTAGGGTTTGGAATCTGAAAAGAGGATAAAAAACTACTTTAAAACGCCAAAAACACGATTTTATACCCAGCCGCCCCGCTCGAGCGGCCAAACCCCCGCTCGAGCGGCGGATGCACACTCCCAGCACTTTCGCATACAGGCTCCCCGCTCGAGCGTCCAACTCCCCGCTCGAGCGGCACACACAGACTCCCGCTCGAGCGTCCAACCCTGCACAAGAAATACTGGATGGGTGTTTTTCCCGCTCGAGCGCCAAAACCCCCGCTCGAGCGGACAAGCAACAACAAATCCCCGCTCGAGCGTCAAACTTCCCGCTCGAGTGGACAAGCCAAAATCTGGGCAACTAGTTTTGGTTCCTAAGCTCAACCATCCTGTTCCAAACCCGCCCAACACATCCTATAACTCCAAATAAGAAAATATAGGACGACAACAACCATTTCACAAAGATAGAATCTACAGAACCTAAGTCCGGTTACAAACATCGAATGGGAAAAGACCGGGGTCGCTATAACCTCGTTAATTAAAGCCATTCATTTCATGCATTATTATAGCTAAGAAATTACCACATATTTATATCAAAATATAGATATATAAGGTTAAAGGTATTCTTATCTCAAGGAAGAGAGAGAAGGTTTGAAGACCCAAACTTCGAAGACAACGAAACCACGATCCGATCGGCTCCAAATGTGGTCCATGACGTGCTCTACCTTTTTCCCTCAAGGACTAAGGGTAGATTTCACCTTTAGATAGAAGAAACCCAAGCTTGAAGCTCCAAAAATGGAGGTACAAAAGAAAGAGAGAGAAAGTGTGACGGTGAGAGAGAAAAAAAAAGAGTAAGAGAGGGTCTATTTATAATGGAAGGGTAAAATGGGTTATTTGGTGTAAGAATACATAAAATATTAAATAAAAAATCCCAAAAAGTGGGGCCTAAACATGGCTAAATTTTCATGGGCTGCTGTCAAGTGTCAACACCTTGAAGAGAGGTGTCGACACTTGCGTACAATGGCCAAAGGGCTGAGCTTAACAAAAGCAGAGTGTCAACACTAGAGAGTCCATATGTTGACACTATAAAGTAGTAGGCTCAAGAGAAATAAGAGAGGTGTAGGTGTCGACCCCAGTATGCTTTGGTGTCGACACTTGCAAGCAGTGCTCACCAATCTCGATACAGGCCCGATGGTGTCGACACTAGAAGGAGAGGGTGTCGATACCCGAATGAGGGATGAGAAGTAGGTTTCGACACCCAGGAACCCAATGGCGACACCCAAAACATGTTTCCAAGGCTCTAAAGCTTATTTTTGATGGATCTGAAAGTAATTAAACATCCTAATCAATGTATAGATCGAATTTCTCACTCAACCAACATCAACATACACCAACCAAGGAATTTCAATAATAAAATTAATGGCATTAAATCCCAAGGGCTTATAAATCACAAGTGTTATAACCTCCCCCACTTAAGAAATTGCATCTATGAAATTGAATTGTATTAAAACAACAACAACATAACAACCATACTATAATGTAAATAACCACTAAAAGGGGTACCTCAACCAAAATTTGACCAAGAGTATCACCACTCATTACTCAAAATTACAATAACACCCAAAATATAGCAAGGTAAAGAAAAGAAAATACAATGGGTGAGAAATTAAGTATCACCAAATAAATTCTGATATTTGTCGTGGACTTCAACCTCACGCTTCCAAGTTGCTTTCTCCACACCATGATGTCTCCATAACACCTTGACCAAAGGAATAGTCTTGCCTCTCAAGACTTGTTCTTGGGTATCTACAATTTTCCCAAGTCTCTCCTCATAAGATGCGTCCTCGTTTACCTCAATGTCCTTCAAATCCAGGATGTATGAAAGGTCGGGCTCATACTTGCAAAGTATAGAAATATGGAATACATCATGTATCCCCAAAAGTGATAGTGGCAAGGCTAGGCGATATGCTACCTCTCTTACCCACTCAATGATGTTAAAGGGACCAATGAGTCTAGAAGATGACTTTCCAAATCTCATCAAACCCTTTCTAGGTGAAATCTTCAAAAAGGCATGATCTCTAATCTCAAAAGACAAAGGTTTTCTCCTTCGGTCAACATAGCTCTTTTGACAACTTTGAGTCATAATCAACCTCCGTTGGATAAGAACCACTTTCTCAGTGGTCTCACTTTGGCCCAAGCATAGCTCAGTCCAACACACAAGTGATCTACATGGACACCCATACAAGGCTTCGAAAGGTGCCATATTAATGCTAGCTTGAAAGCTATTATTGTAGACAAACTCCACTAAAGGCAAAATGTCGCTCCTAAGACCCTTTAAACTCCAAAATACGAGACCTCAACAAATCCTCTAAAATGGTGCGCTTGGATTATCCATCAGTTCGAGGGTAATAAGCGATACTAAAGGTTAAGTGAGTACCTAAGGTACTCTAAAGACTCTTCCGCAATCAAGCGGTGAAACGAGGATCTTTATTGGAAACAATACTAATTGGAACTCAATTGAGTCGAATAATCTCCCTAATGCAGAGCTTGGCAAGATCATCCACTAAATGTCCTACATGCATGGCAAGAAAATGCACCAACTTAGTCAGTCGATCCATAACTACCCAAACTAAATCATTACCCCTTTGAGTTCTAGGAAGACCCATAACAAAATACATCGTGACATGTTACCATTTCCACTTAGCTATAGGTAAGAGTTGCAACAAATCGACTACTCTCTGATGCTTAGCCTTGATTTGTTGGCAAGTTACGCACTTAGACACGAACAATGCCGCGTCTCTATTCATACCTCTCCACCATAATTGGTATAGACACCCCAATTTTGACAAACCCTAAGACTTCGGGTGCTTGTAAGCTTCTTGATGATGAAATGGTAATTTCTTATTCCTTAACGATGCTTAAGGTTGGCAAGAGTTGCTGTGTAACCCTGTTTTGGCCAAAAATCATATATTCATGAAAATGACCATTTTGCCCCTGAACTTGTTTTTCTCAAAAATTAACTTTTTAATCTTCATTAACGAGGTAGAGGTCTGTTTGAGTTTGAATTGATAGATATTTTCATAACATAGACTTATTTCATACAAAAACATCATTTGGAAATCAAATGGACCTACTTAGATTAATGGAGGGTCCAAAAGCTCAAAATCCCAAAACCACGTACTTGTGCATACATGCATTAAGGGCACGTGTGCTTGTAGCTGGGGGGTTAGCCATACACCTAGCCATACATGATTTGCGCAGCTGTGCATAGGTTGCATGGCCACACAAGCTGCACAAGTATCTTGTCCGACCGCATAACCTATCGACAGTGCTAAATGAGTTTTAGCTCCAAATTGTTCGAGAGGCGCAAGGAGCAAGAGATGGGCAACCCTAGGGCAACCCAAAGCATATCAAAACCTTCTTCCTCAGCCTATATATACCCCCTCTTCTTCCCTCTTTGGAGGAGGTCAACTTTTAGCTAAGTGTTGAGTGTTTTAAGATAGAAGCATCCTTCCTCTTTACCCAAAACCCTTAGTTCCAAAATTCCTAACCCTAGCAATAGCTCTTAACAAACCTAAAGTGCATTCTAAGGTCTAAAACAAATAACTAAAGTGAAACCGAAGCCTGAGGGAAGCTTCAAGCAAGGATTCTGAAGCGTTTCTTGCATTTTCTTGCTCTCTTCTTGTGTTTTCTGCAAAGCAATGAGTAAGTTTTCTATTGTTAGTTTATTTCAGTAGTTTAAGTCTCTTGTTTCAGTACTTAATCATGTTAGGGTGTTAGTCTAGCATGTTCGTCATGTAGTTTCTTAGTTTTACATGTTTTTTGCTGTGTTTTGTTTGAGTTATGTAAATAGAATGTTTAGGTTATTGTAGTTTTCATATGTCCATGCTTGAGGCCCAGTTTAACATTATGCATATTAGTTTAGCATTGTTTATTTGTTATTTGCCATATTTGCATTAAATCACATTAGTACCCTTAAACCTGGCCTAGGTTGCATATTTGTATGTTTAGTAACATGTTTATGATCATCATATTTTGTGTTATTCATGTCATGCATAGTAAGATACTCGGCGGCAGAATCCAGTGAGTTTTCTCTTCTTTTCTTGGCATGTGCTTGTCTTCGGTGGATTATTTTTAATAATCCAAGTCTATAATTTTCTTTTATGCCAAATTGTGCATTGTGGATGTTTTCATCAATATGGCTTAGTTTAGATCTTGTTTATGGCCATTGGGAGTTATGAATTTTTTTTTTTTTGAAGGAAGTGTAATTGTTTTGTGAAAGTATATGGCAATATTCAATGGATCTGAATTGGGTGGAATTTATTTATTCTATCTTTTAGTTTTAGGTTTAGTAATGGTTTTTATAATGAAGTTTGTGAAACCTTTAATCACTAAAATCACAAAATAAAGAGTTAGTAGAAGCCAATCTTCTGATTGGACAAAAATGGGGTGCTTTTATTCAATGACCTTCCTTTTGTAGCTTAGTTCACGAACCTCGATTATTTGGTTATGACGGATCAGATCTTATACGTAGTTTTCATCATTAAGGGCTTCTTAAATCCCCTTAAAATTAAGTGGCAACTCTTGAATGCAAGTTGATACAACATTGGGTGGAAATGTGCCTTATACCCAAAAGGCACGACGTCCACAATTGGCGACTAAGATCATGTAACATTTTTTTGCCTCCTAGATAGACTGCAAGGTGTGAGTACCTCATCTCTATAAGACTCTAGCACGAACAAATGGTCTAAGTATCAGATGCTCAAGTCAAAATGGATACTCAACCCCTTTTCTTCTTTTCCTTTGGCAATTCTCTCCCGAATGGTCTATACTTCAAAATCTCTTTGTTGTGCTTTTATGACCTAGCTAGTAAGTGTAACCTGTACAATAACTATGAATAAAGTAGCATGTTCCTCAGTCTCGCTAAAGTGAAAATCAAACCCACCAATGTCACCCAACATCTCCTACTATCGAATGGCAAGATTAGCCATAGTGTTAACAGATTTCCTACTCAATGCCACTACATTGGCCTTCCCCAGGTAGTAGTGTGATTCAAAATCATAGTCTTCCATAAAATCCATTCACCTTCTCTAACTCAAGTTCAAGTCCTTCTGAGAAAACAAGTACTTAAGACTCTTGTGATCCGAGAATACATCAAATCTCTCACTATACAAATGATGCCTCCAAAGTTTCAAGGCAAAACTGATAGTGACTAACTCTAGATCGTGAGTTGGATAATTCCTCTCGTGAGTTTTTAATTGGTGTGAACCATATGTTGTTACTGTAACACTTACTTCTTGAACCCAAGAGATTGCTTGTGACAGTCTTATTATCGTACTTGGAGCCTCCTTGGTTCATTTTAGGATATAGATTGAGGTGGTGTCATGATGATAAAGTATGATTGAACTATAAACTTTGATTCGAATAATTGTCCTACAAACAATCATCACACTTTTGCCCTTCTTTTTTTTTTCACACTTTGAATTTGGATGTGAGGCCAGAACCATTAGAAATCTTGTTTTGGGGGCTTTGATTTGGACACATGAACGACCTAAAACGGACCGGACAAGGGAGTTATACCTGTTTGAATTTCAAGTATCTGTGCAGAAAGTAAGTCCGCTCAAGCACAAGAAGTTGCGCTCGAGCGATCTACACGAATTTCAAAGATTCTGGAAGCTTTTTTTCTACGCTCGAGCTTAGCTTTCTTTGCTCAAGCGACCTGGCCGATATTAGGCATCATAAAATGACTTTTTGGCCCAAAAACTTTATTCTTTCTTCCTCTCTTCTTTTCCAATCCTCTATACTCGAAACCCTAACACTCCAAACTCTTGATTTCTCATTTTTTTACCCAAGATTGTTTATGATGAGTAATTGCCTCAATTTCAGAAAAAAGAGAAAAATCCCAATTTTACTCAAACCCTAGTTTTCCAAATTCTTTTATAAAAAGGGATTTTGCTAAGTTGTTTTCAAAAACATGAAATTGAGTGTAATTACTTTGTTTTGAGGTTGAGATTGTAAAACTTTAAGCTTCTCTCTACATATTCCTTTGAAAGATGAAGGTTTGGTGTCAAATCCTTTATTATGGGCGTGTGAAGTTGCGAAATTGTTGTAAATGGAAATTATTGTAGGAAAAATGAATAAATTATAAAATCATGTATAAACTCATGCATCATATGTATTATTAATTTCTTTTGGTATTACCTTGGTGCCAACGGTTGAAAGTTAAAAGGGGGTAAATAGTCTATCAGTTTGGGTAGTGAGTTGAGTTGGTTTTTGAGTTGTGTAATGTAATTGGTACCTGCACAGGGAGTCAAGGTGCCCAATTGCCCTGTCTGCGCATATCATCGAATAAATGTGGAAAAATATTTTTGGGTGTCCATGAGCCCGCTGTTTCAAGAGCTGGCAAATGTGAAAAAATGGTTTTTGGGTGTTCATGAGCCCGCTGTTTCAGAAATCGCCAAATGTAGAAAAACATGATTTTTGAAAAATGGTTTTTGGTGTTCGCGTCCCCACTGTTTTTGGAGCCGACAAATACGGAAAGGAAAAATGTTTTTGGGTGCCCATCGCCCGCCATTTTTGGAGCCGGCAAATGTGAGACTATTTTCAATATACAAAAACTATATCTATATATGTATGCTTTGATTTTTGGCTCATACTTGAGATGTCATAGTATATTTACCACCCATGGATAATGTGGAAAGATTGGGCAAAATTTCATGAAGTGCATGTTTCACTCGCATATTATAGACACCCCATTTTTTACTATCCTCAAGACTTGAACATGATCGCTTGTGCACTCGATGATTATGATTGCATGTGCTCATTTTAGTACCCGAAGACCTTGGCAGAATGCCCTGCTTTTGAGCCTTTAAACCTTGTCTATTATGTGCTTTGTTTTGGACCAAAACCTTAGCGCTTCAAACCTCAAGACCCTGGGACCTGCAGGCCTCCTCTGGTGGGCTGCCGGCCACCAATTATGCCCTGCCAGCCACCCTTGTGCCTTGACGGCCAATGGTGTAGCCTGCCGGCTATTAGTGTCTTTTTTCATATATTTTGTTAGCAGCTGTTCCAATTGTTGGCACAATAGGCTTCATCTCCATACAGGTGTATGGATGGATATATCTCAGCCAAATGCATGTTTTTCTATATATAGGGGGTCTCCTCCCCCATTTTTGAGGGTTAAAAATTTTGGAGCAAAAATCTCTTTCTCTCTCTCTCTCTCTCTCTCTCTCTCTCGTGCAAATTTGTGCATATTAGTCTACATACACCACACTTTTGCCTACATCTCCTTAACCAAAGTTTATCATCTTTGAGTTGAGGTTCCTTGAGGCCTTCTTGGAGCCCTAGAAGGTGGTTTTGGCTTGAATTATTGCCTAAAGTTGATCTTTGTTCAAAAGGTATAATACTTGCCTTTTTACCTTACTTTGCATACTTGTTTTTCTATCTTTTTCCCACTGTTTTTGGGCTGTTTTAGGCTATAAAAAACTCTATTTTGGTGGGCTAAAATTTGTGGTCTTAGGCCATTTAAGGTTAAGGGGTGGTTCACCCTTCTTTATTCCTTATTTGTAAGGCCTTTCCACATTTGTTTCCCACTTTCAAACCATCTTTTTTGGGCTTTTGAACACTGAATTTCAGAGTAATTTCAGTGGTAAAAATCATGTCTTGAATTCCAAATTTGAAGGGGTTAGCCTCCCCACCTTATGTCTTGTTTTCTAGCCTAGTTAGCTCTATGCATTAGCTTAATTTTCTAGCCTTTTGTAGCTTCATTCTAGCATGTTTTAGGCTCCATTTTGGACTGTTTTAACTTTGTTTTTTGCTGGTTGTTGCATTTGAGTCTTGTTTTGCATGCTTCTAGTGTAAGTGTCCTCACAAGCTTGGTGTTTTAGGCCGTTAGACACCACTTGTTTGAGTTGATTGCATTGTTTTAATGCTTTTCTCACTTAATTTCAGCAAGCATAATCTCTATAACTTCCTTCATTTCTTCACTCTTTGTTTTCTTTGAGGGTTGTTTAAACCTTAGGGCTGTTTAAGCTTGAGGTTGAGGTCCATGCCTAATGGTTTAATCCTCTTTTGAGGGTTCATTATCGACGGCATGACACTTCTCTCTTGCCTTAAACTACTCCTTGTTTGACACTTCCTTCTCTTTTAGAGGATTTACTCACCAAGGGACTTAATTGGTTAAAAAATTGTTGGTAATCTAAAATAGGTAAATAAATATGGAAACTAAAATTGTGCAAGGATTTGGTTGTGTTTTGATGTGTTCAATCGGACTTTAATTGAACACAAGGAAAATTAGGACATTTCATACTCAAAGTGATGAAATGTGCCAATTTTTCGTAGGTCACCATTGCCCTTGAACATGCATGATAGGGTGATGGTTTTTGGTCTTGTTTGTACATTTATTAAACTTGTACATCTTGGTTCCTTAGCCATCATGCAATGAAATTGCTTGATTGATGGTTTGAGGACCAAGTGTATCACTCTTTTGAGATGTTTTGATGATAAGGAGAAATACACAGTACAAACAACCTGTGAGAATACCCTATCTTTGCTCTGTTTGCTCTCTGTTATAGCAAGGAATAGTGCATCATCAGTGGCCGGCTAGCCACTATTTCTAGTCGATAGACCATTAGTGTTGGATGACAACCCCTTAATGGTGGCCGGTCAGCCACTACTTCTGGCCTGCCGGCCACTAGTGAATTTTCAACAGTGTGCTTCTGAAGCAGAGCAGAGTTGATCTGGAGAAGGAAATCAGTGCAAGGGTTGTGCAACAGAGGCTTCTGAGAGTAGACAGTGGATGTTCTTTAGGTGGAAACCGAGCATGCATGGGCCTCCCTCGCTTCCTGGGAATAGTTAATTAGTTTAATTAGCATTTAGCCATTTGTTTGTTGTACTTAATTAGTTGTAGCTAATTAGTTTGTTTTGTACTTATTTAATTAGTTTAGATTGATTAATTAAATTAGTTTGTGTTGTAAATATTTAATTAGCTTAGTCTAATTAAATTCTTAATTAATTAGCTTATAATAGTTAGTTAATTTAATTAATTCAAGTTTTGTAATAATTAGTTAAGTAATTTAGCTTAGCTAGTTTATTCATTCGGACCCTCCTGCGCGAGAGCTTCAGTATTGTAATAATGTGTATGTCTTCCAACCTCACGTCTTTCTCCCTTTTATTTATCCACTTTTGGTGGTTAGATTAGGGGCATCATGTTTCAATTAGCATATCACATGTTTGCATTTATTCATATGTCTTGCATACATTGAGGCTCGATTCATCATTCTACTTGCATTATCGTTTATTACCTCGTTAAATACCTGTTTAAACCGCATGTTACCAAATTGTTGCAAATAACATGTTAAGTAGTCGAGCCTATTTTAGTTGCATTATTGCATGCGTTGCATTAGCCATCTTGCATAGTTAGGAATCATGCATATTTTTTTCTAACTCTTTTGTATTATCTTAGCTTGGAGTACTAGGTGAGTTTTTAGCGCTTTAGCATACTTGCATGAGTGTGAGTAATTGCCATGACTAGCATGCTAGCCATAAAGCTAAGTGTTTACTTGTCAAAATGTTTGAGTGCCTGTAGATAAAGGCTTGTTGCTTGAATTGGAATGATTCAATGAATGTACATTTAAGCCCACTTTGTCACATGGTAAATTCATAAAATTTAAGCCCACTTTGTTAAGTGACAAATTCAAACCCTTTTCGAAAAACAAACATGAAATCGAATCGTTCCAATTCGGGCAAACTAGTCTGTATCTTGTATGCGCATCACATAGTAAATGCTAGCCTAATAAATCAGAAAAAAAGAGCATATAATGTTGATAAAAGTCATATCATGATTAGTAGAGGCCGATCTTTGATCGAGTGAGCGGGGGTGCTCAATGCATGACATTCCCCTCTCGTACCTAAGTTCCCGAGCCGATGCAACTTTGGTGATGACTGATGCGTGGCCTTTGGCATGAGTCATGGGTTTCCTAAATTTTTCCAAAATAAAATATTTAGGTGGCGACTCTGTATCTGGCAAAGCAGTCCATTTTTTACAATTTGATTCAAAATCGATTTATTTGTCGGATTTGGACTCTTTGGTGATTATCTATTTCGCATTGCACTTGTGGAATCAGATTCAGAACTACGGGAGTCCAAACTGTAAGGCTTATCTTCAAACTTTCGAAAGGGGGCACGAAAAAGTCGAGCTACACATACATAGACACCTATTTACATCTTCTTTTATATATCTCAAATGTTTGCATTGCATGATCATACGTCTTTCAATTAATCATATAACTTGTTAAATTCATTATCTATTGAGCTTTTGCTCACCCCAAAGCTAACCAATTTCAGGAATGAGGACTAAGCATCTCCAATGTGATTTCTTGAGAAGAAGAAAACCCTTTTGGTGCGTGAAAAATTTTGTTGGAATCTTTTTGTGTTCTAGACTACGGCTGTATTGTAATTGGATGTCAATTTTATGCCAGTGTAACAAGGAACACATTTTTAAAGGAAGTCGACTTGCGACTTGTCTTGTTGTATATTTTCTTACTTTTGAGCTATTTTGTTTTGTTTATGGATGTAATGGTATTGTAAACCTTAGGGAATAGTTTAAAAGGGAATGAAATGTAATGAATGTTATTTCAATATTATTGTCTCTATCTATATGATGTGTAATGTACGGTGGGAATGTTCAAGTGAACAGGTTTTAGGAGGTCTTTTCCCAGGGCGTTACAGTTACCTTGACCCCCTGCATCAAAACACAACCCAGATCTTCTCTAGATGCATCAAAATATACGGTATATCCCAAGCCTGTAACACCCCGAATAAATAACATAACTCATATCATAATCATTACATGCAATTGATCAACAACATTTTATATACTGTTTCATTATATCTTTGATCATTACAAAAGGTGACATATACAATATATATTCACAAATCCTAGATCCTCAATCTATAGCATATGGCATGAATACAAGAGTAAAAAGGTAAGTAGAACCAAGTAATGAAATGCCCTAATGGCTAAAACTTTCCAATACAATGCTTGGGTACAACAAAATGAGTTTAAATTCAATACAAGTAAAGCCTGAGGCTTAAACAAAAATAATTACATCACCGAACAAAAATGAAGTCTTTAGCTCCAAGTCCTCCTAAGCTACGTCCTTGGTAGAGGCATATCATCTGCACTTGAAAGTTGTTTTCTACATAGGATGAGCCACAACCCATTAGAGATACTCTAACACAACATATGAATCTTAGCAAAGTTATAAGGTGAATGCATATGCATGCCACTTGTCAAACAATTCCTCATTTTCCATCTCAAAACAACACAATGCCAGATTATAAATCAATTCATGAAAATAATCATTTTATACAGAAAACAGGACAGTGGATACAAAGCACTGGGAATCTCTAGGTACGTGTCTGCCAGTAAGCTATACAAGCACTACCGAAGCCATTTTATTGATACTAACTGGAATGATCGGCACCTGACCGCGCGAGCTTCTGGACTTTCACCAAGGACACACAGGCTAACATAATAAAACCATAACCACACCTCCTAACCAGATTCACCACGGTATTCACCAATTTTTCTCAAAAACCAATACATTTACTATGTTCAACATGAAATGATACTTAATGCACAATATATGAGAAATTAATTTCAATTCAACCTAATCCTTATGCAATGTCCACAACAATCAAGACTATCATCCACCGATAACCCAAAATAGTTATTTATATTCAAAAGATAATTTCTAATCAAAAAATATAATTTCATCAATTATGATGGGAGTGATAGTACATATCCAACTCCTCCATCATTATCAACATAATCATTGTTCCAATTTCACAATACCTAACATCATTTTCATTTCCTTTCAAAATTCCAAATATTCAAAATCTAGGGCAAAACCCCTTTAGTTTTACAAAATGAATTTCAAGAAGAAATATCTACCATTTAACATATCTCACCCATAAATACATCCCCACAACCATTTTTAAGAATCCAGTTAGAAAACTCCTCTTTTGATTTTAAATCCACACCCTAGGTTTTTTTACAAAATTTCCTAAATCAATATCCTTTTCAAAGAACAAATAACTAAACTAAAAATCATATAAAAGAGTCAAGGAATCCCTACCTCAAAGTAAAAGACACAAAAAAACGATGGGTAGAACTTGACGGAGTCGAAAACACAAACTTCACCGATTAAAACAAAGCCCTCAACGTGCTCAATCTTTTACTCCAAAGGACTAGGGTGAGAAAACCAGCGGATTGAGAGTATTTGGGGTTAGAAATGAGAATTAGAAAGAGAGAGTGTGTGCAGATCTAGAGTTTTGAAATGTTTAGAGAGAGAAAGAGATGAAAAAGTGACTAAGAACAGCTTCCTCTCGAACTGATATATGCACAGACTGGTCAAGCGCAAGAATGGTTGTTCAAGTAACAGACACAATAAGTGGCACCGCTCGAGCAACCAAAACCACCGCTCGACCGCACAATGACCCCCTCTCAGTAGTTTAGACCTGAAAAAGATCGCTTGAGCTCAGAAAAGACCTCTCGAGCAAAGATATCAAACTCTCAATAGTTTTGTAGACTGTAAAAGATTGCTCAAGTGTAGGAATGGCTGCTCGAGCAAACAAGCCAAATTTTTGGGCAACAACTCTTTGAAAAACTAACCTCCTAACCTGTTTCAAGCACAACCAAAACTCCCATAAATAAACTCAACATGCAACAAGATGGAAATGAGATGGACAACAGCTAATTACATGGGTTCTCATATCCAAAAACAACAAATAGGTAGGTCTAAACTAGAATGGTTATAATCTCCCCCCCCGGCCTCTTAAGGAATTTCATCCCCAAAATTTAAAATCAGCAACATTCATAGAAATAAAATCAACCATATGCCATCCAGACTTGTAACAAGGATACACCGAGTGTTTCAACATTAATAATTACCATTCAAATCTCTAAAACATATACAATGTTCAATATATATATTACAACATATGTAAAAGTTTCAACACAAGTCTTAAATATCAACAAAAAAGTTTGGATACTTCTCACAGACTTCTGCCTCACACTTCTAAGTCACTTTCTCAACCCCATTAACCAATGGAATAGTCTTGCCTTGCAAAACTTGGTCCCGAGAGTCTACAACTCGCACTGGTCTCTCCGCATACGAGGCGTCCTCATCTACCTCTAACTCAGTCCAATCTAACACATGTGAAGGATCCGGCTTGTACTTCCGGAGCATACAAATGTGGAACATGTCATGAACCCCAGACAGTTGGGGTGGCAAGGCTACGTCTCTCTTCATCATCCTCCACAAAAACTGGCAGCTCAAGTCGTCGTATATCTTTATGCCTCCCGAGTGTACCGCAAGGCGTGAATGGTAAAACTCTCAGAGTACCTCCTCTCTATAAGATTTTGGTACGAAAAGACGGTCCAAATACCTCACACTAGAGTCAGAATACACGTTGAAGCCATTTTTTACCTTTCCATTGGATATCTTCCCTCAGATAGTCTCTACCTCAAGATCACCCCTTTGTGCTTCTATAACTCAGCTCATAATCGTAGGTTGCGCAACTATAGTAAACAAAACGGTCGACTTAACGGACTCACTAAGATGTAAGTTGAACTTGCCAATAACACCCAACATATCCCATTCCCGAATGGCAATACTAGCTACGCTGCTTGCTGTCTTCCTACTCAAAGCGTCGACCACTACATTGGCTTTTCCCGGGTGATAGTGCAACTCAAAATCATAATCTTCCATAAACTCCATCCATCTCTTATGTCTCAAATTTAAATCTTTCTGTGAAAATAGATACTTCAAACTCTTGTGATCGGAGAACACCTTGAACCTCTCACCATATAAGTAATGCCTCTAGATTTTAAAGGAAAAAATCACTGCTGCAAGCTCTAAGTCGTGAGTAGGATAATTTCTGTCATGAGTTTTCAATTGTCGTGAACTGTAGGCTACCACATTCCCTTCTTGCATCAACACACCACCTAACCCTTCTCGAGACGCATCACAATAAATTGAATAGCCCAAACCTTTCTTCGGAATAATCAACACTGGAGTAGTGGTGAGTCTAACCTTAAGCTCTTGGAATGACTTTTCACAAGTCTTACTCCACACAAATTTCACCCTCTTCCTTATCAATCTAGTCAATGGTAAGGCCAATCTAGAGAAGTCTTTCACAAAACGTCGGCAATACCCGACTAAGCCCAAGAAACTCTGGATCTCAAAGGCATTCTTAGGTTATTCCCAATCTTGCACTGTATCTATCTTAGAAGAGTCTATAGCCACTCCTTCCCTGGATACCATATGGCGTAGGAACTTAACTTCTTTTAACCAAAACTCGCACATTCCGAACTTAACATAAAGACTGTGTGCTTTAAGCAACTCAAATACGACCTGCAAGTGTTTCAACACTATGAGTTGGGTTATTATTTTGGGCGTTAAAATAGTGAGTTTTGATGGGTGGATTGGAGTTTTGTAGTGAAGAAGAAGATGAAGAAATAACAATTGAAACATGGGGCAAAAAATGAAAAGACATAAATATACAAAATAAGTATAAGTGATTAGGGCATATACCATGAAAAAATATATTTTTTATTTTAGGGTTTAATGTTTATTGTCCTTATTAGTAAATTCACATTAGGTATAATAGGTACCAAAATTTCAAAATTTTAGTAAGGCATACTAAGTTACTATTTGGGTGGAAATAGAATCACCCAGAGGAGTTTGATAATTGTGGTGTTTATTTATTAGGCGCTCGGCCAATAAATCCAAATTTAAATTTTGTTTGGCCAAAGGTCCAGGCACTAAAATACTTTGCTTATAAGAACATGCTTAATTGAAATGACCAAAATACCCATGTATATATATGGTATACACGGTACAAATAACACAATGTCTCTCTTTTTCTTTCATTTTAGGGAAAATTAGATATATCCCCTTCAAGGTTTAGCAAAATTACAGATACCCCATGAGGTTTGAGAAATTATAGATATCCCCCTGAAGGTTATATTTGCATAACAAATTAGGGGACAAATTGTTATAAAAATATAAACCTCAGGGGGGTAATTTGTTATGAAAATATAAATCTCAGGGGGGTATCTGTAATTTAGCTAAATCTCGAGGGAGGTATATGTAATTTGCCTTTTATTTTAAATACCGGTGTATATATATGGTATACACGGTACAAATAACACAAAGTCTCTCTTTTTCTTTCATTTTAAATTCTCTCTCTCTCTCTCTCTCTCTCTCTCTCTCTCCCCTTATCCCTTTCTCTTTTCTCCTTTTCTCTCGAACTCACCGTCATCGAACTAGAGCTCTGCCACCTCGCGCTGCTTGAGACGTCAGCCACCTCTGCAATGGCGCACTTTCCCTTCGTAACTTCGTCGCCACTATCGGTGCCATTCCTTCCAGTCGCGGTTGAAGTAGCAGCGCTGTCGTGTATCTCAAATCTCAGTGTTAGATCTCCGATGATCTCAAATCTCATATCGATCAAGATCTCCGAACACACCTCATACTCTCTCTCTCTACTTTATTTCCATTCTCTTTTTGTTTTAATAAGACGTACTGAGTTCCTATTTTGGTGGAAATAGAACCACCCAAATGAGATTGATACTTGCGGTGTTTATTTATTAGGCTTAGCCCATAAATCCAAATTTAGATTTTGTTTGGCTAAAGGTCCAGGTACTGAAATACTTTGCCCATAAGAACATGATTAAGTGAAATGACCAAAATATCTATGTATATATATATGGTATATATAGTACAAATAACACAAAGCCTGCATCTTTCTCTTACTTCAAATTCTCTCTCTCTTTCTCTCTCTCTGTGTAATGCCCCGAAAATAATAACCATAATTCATCCCACAATATTAATTTAGTAACAACATATGTTGAAATAATTATCTTTCATTCATATGATCCTAATGTACAAAAAGTAACACATGCAGTTATACATTCATAAGCCCTAACCTTGAATCTATAGCATGTGCCACAGGTAAGCAATACAAAATAAAAATTAAACCAATAAAGTAATGCTCTATTGGCTACAACTTTCCAAGACGATACTTGGTTATAACAAAAGTGAGTTTGAAAACTCAATACAAGTAAAGCCTTATGCTTGTACAAAACAATTACAACAATAACAAAAAAGAAGCACTTGGCTACAAGTCTTCCCAAGCTATGGCTTTGGCAAAGGCATATCATCAGCACCTGAAAATGATTTTCCACATAGAGTGAGCCAAAGCCTAGTAGAGATATTCTAACACAATGTATGAATCTTAACAAAGTTACAAGGTGAATGCATGTGCAATGCTCATGCCAAAACATTTTGAATCGCTTTCCAAAACCATGCAATGTCAGTTTTATATCACAACTTATGAAAACATTTCCTTTACAACAGAAAACAAGGCAGTGGATACAACATTAGGAATCTCTAGGTATGTGTCTGCAAGTAGGCTATACAAGTATTACCAATTTTCATTTTTACCGGTACTAACCAGAAGGCTCAACACCTAACTGCGCAGGTTTTTGGACTTTCACTAAGGAAACACAAGCCAACAATAATACCACAACCACACCCCTTACCCAAATTCACCAAGGTATTCACTGTTTTTTTCAAAACAATATACATTTTCAATATGTTAAGTATGCACAATGCTTAATATAAATGGATGAGAAATTAGTTTTAATTCTACTAATTCTCATGCAATTTCTACAACAATCATAGTTATCCTCCACCGATAGCCCAAAACAGATATCTCTAAACAGATAGATAATTTCCAATAAAGATAAACTTTTCAAAATTTCAAGATGGGAGTGATAATGTATATCTAACTCCACCATCATCATTATTATCATCCTAATTCGATAAAACTCAACATCATGTCCATTTCCTCTTTATAAAATCAAGTATTCACATTTTAGGGCAAAATCCACTTTTCATTATAAATCAATTCCAAGGATAAAATCCATTATTTCATCACAACTCAACCACATTTACAAACCCATAATCATTTCCAAGAACCTATTTTGAAAACCCCTCTTTTGATATCAAAACCAAAACCCTAAGTTTTATCGAAAATGTCCAAATCACAATCTTGTTTAGAAAAGCAAATAACCAAATTAAAATCTATGCAAAAGTGTGGAGAAATCCCTATCTAAAGTTAGAAGACGAGCAAGAGCAAGGTTGAAACTTCAATGGAGTCGAAAATGGACTTTGCTCTGATCAAATAAAAGCTCTAGGTGAGCTTTAAATTTTTATTGAAGGGACTAGAGTGTAGAGATCAATGGATGATAGTGTATTTAAGGGTTGAAGATGAGTTTTAGAGAGAGTGTGTCTAGATTTAGGGTTTTGAAATGTTTAGAGAGAGAAGGATGAAAATGTGATCCAAAAAGTGACTTTTCGGAACTGATATACGCGCAGACTGCTCGAGCAACCAAAACACCAATCGAGCGGCTAGACACAACAAGTGAGGCTGCTCGAGTGAAGAACACCACATCCCAAAAGTTTTGCAAACAAAGGCTAATCGCTAGAGCATAAGAAAAATTGTTCGAGCCAAGACCACTTAAGCGCAAGAAACATTGCTTGAGCCAAGAAAACACCCTTCCAGTACTTTTACAGGCTTGCAAATATACTGGAAGTCCTCAAAGACCGCTTGAGCAACCAAAGGACCGCTCGAGCAACCAAAGGACCGCTCGAGCAAACTGACCAAAATTTGGGCAACAGTTTATTGAAAAACAAACTCTTGACATGTTCCAAATGCAACAATGACATCCAAATAACCAACCTCAATCAAGAATAAGATGAATAAGGATGAGAACAACCGAATAAGACAAGGAATCCCGATCCAAAACAATAAACAGTTTGAGTCTAAATCAAAATCGTTATACTCTCTCTCTTTCTTTCTCTCTCTCTCTCTCTCTCTCACACACACACACACACACACACACTAGAGCTCTATCGTCGTCAAACCATAGCTCTGTCACCCGCGTCACTTGAGACGTCAGCCGCTTTTGCAACAACGCATTTTCCTTCCGTAACTCCGTCGCCACTATCGATGCTATCCCTTCCAGTCGCGGCTAAAGTAGCGCGCCGTCATATATCTTAGATCTCAAATCTTTCATTAGTGTCAGATCTCCAATGATCGCAAATCTCAAATCGATCAAGATCTCCGAACACACCCCGTACTCTCTCTACTTTATTTCCATTCTCTCTTTGTTTTAACAATGCCAAATCTAGGGTTTTGACAAAGATATTAATGATAGGGTCGTCGTTGCTGCCAGATCTGGTGACGAAGATCGTGATTTCGATTTGAGTGGTGGTCAGAATTGTGTTCTCATTAGTCTAGTGGCTATTGGTCTCTCCCGTCAAGATCTCTGTTGATCGAAACAATTCAGCTTCAGCAAACAACAAGAATGGCTACAACAACTACTTGATTGAAGGTAATAGATAATGGCAATGGTGAATCAACAAAACTTGCTAATATTATCTGTTTTTGGATCATCAAGGAAGAATGGTAGCGGTGGTGGGTTTTCTCTGGTCATAACTAGGTTAATTGGCCATAGAAGTCCCCAATCTAAGTTTTTTTTTTTTTTTAACAAGTAAGAAGATTTGTTGTTTCTCTTTCTCTCTCTCTCTTCCTCCCTCCCCCCTCCTCCTCTCTTTCTATTTTATTTTATTTATTTATTTTGTAGTTGTTGTTGTTGATTGTTGATTTTTGATTGTTGTTGTTGTTGTTGATGATGATAAATATTATTAATGATTAAACAAAAATGTAATAGAATTGAACAAATTTGTAATGGCTTAGATCTGAACAGATTTGTGGTTGAACAAATCAGTAATAGCATTGAAGAGATAGTTTGGTCTGAATAGACAACTTTGTATTTCAAAAAAAAAAAAAAAGTTCAGTTGAATATATAATTTTGTATTTGAACAGATAGTTTGGATTTACAAATAATCTTTACACTCTCATCTCTCTAATTTGCACAGATAAAAAAAATTAACAGATATATAAAAAATAAAAAATAAAAAGAGTAGAGAAATTTGAATAGATAGATTTAATTTGGACACAAAATTTAGCTAGATAAAAATTAAAACAAGAACTTAAACAGATAGAATTTCACACCGATCATATTTCAATAGATAATAAAAATTGGACAAATATTTGAACAAATAAGGGAAAAAATTAAACAAATGGTCAAAATAATTCAACAGATAGGTAAGGGGTAAAATTAGAAATAAAATATCCTTCAAAACAATAAAATAACTTCTTACCAAATTATTTCACAAATGATAGACCTCTCACCAATAAAAAATATCTATTAGAGCTAATGTCTTCTGCCTTCCTTAGATTGGATTTATCTATAATTTTCTCTTTTTTTATTCTCCAATAATTGTTTGTAATTATTTTTTTCTTCTCAAATTTGGGCTTGGCGACTATGTTGGCTTTTTCATTATTATTCAGCTAATAGAATTTGGGCTTTTTCAATTATTCGGTTTGGTAGGAACATCTGAGTGAAACGCTTTGGCACGGAAGGGGGTCAGGTTGGCTCCTAGGTTAATGTAACATTCCAAAATAAGAACAACAAATCACCCCATGATTTTCAATAGAAAAACAACAATATATATATATAATCAACCTTTCATCAATATTGTGTTGCCATGCAAAAGATGACATATTCATATATACATTCATAAATCCTAAATTCTGAATCTATACAATATGACATCTGTAAATGAATTGGAACAAAAAGAAGTACAAATAAGTTTATGCCCTAATGGCTACATCTTTTCAAGTCAATGCTTGGGTACAACAAAAGTGAGTTAAACTCAATATATAGAAAGCCCAAGGCTTGCACAAAAATAAATTACACAAAAGAAACAAAAGGAAGCTCTCGACTCCAAGTTCTCTCAAGTTATGTCTTTAGTGGAGGCATATCATTAGCACCTGAAAGTTGTTTTCTACGTACTAAAGTCCAATAAAGATACTCAAACACAACGTATGAAGCTTAACAAAATCATATGGTGAATGGAATGCATGCTATTTGCCAAAACCTTATGCTTTATCTTTTTAAAACAATGCAATGTCTCGGTTATATGTATATCAATTCAATAAATAATCCTTTTCAAATTAGAAAACAGGACAGTGGATACAAAATACTAAAAATCTCTAGGTACAAGTCTACTAGTAAGCTATACAAGCACTACCAAAGCCATTTTACTGGTACTAATTGGAAGGATCGGCACCTAACCATGCGGGTTTCTAGATTTTCACCAAGGACACACAGACCAACATAATAAACCACATCCAGAACCGTAACCAGATTTACCAAGGTATACATCCATTTTTCTTAAAACCATATATATTTTCGATGTTTAAGTATGAAACAATGCTCAATGCAAGATGTATGAGTAATTAGTTTTAACTAACCTAATCCTCATGCAATTGTTACAACAATCAAAGTTATCCTTCACCAATAGCCCAAACAGATATCTCTATTCAACAGATAAATTTCCAACAATAGGTATAATCTCATAAATTTCAAAATGAAAGCAATAATTACAACGGTTTCGGCTTAGACCCAACCGTTTTCATACTATTAGATCCCAGATTTCGTACCTTTAACTATTGTTCATGTCCTTTATCATCTTGTTGATAGTTAAATTGAGTTGTTGGTTGTGTTTGAAACATGTTGGAAATTAGTTTTTCAAAAGAGCTAATGGGGATCATTGTGCGCTCGAGCGATGTTACTTATTATGTCTGAACTTCGAGAAGTGGTTTGGTCGCTCGAGTGGTCTGTGTGTATATCAGTTTGGTAAAAGGAAATTTTTGTTACTTTTTCGGTCTCTCTCTCTCTCTCTCTCTAAAACACTTCAAACCCTAATTTCTTCACCCCCTCTCTTTAGTTCTTGCCTTAAAACCGTAAATAATCCCTAATCCATTGATTTCTTCACTATAGTTCCTTGGAGAAAAATGTAGAGCTCGTCAAAATCTTTGTTTTAATTAAAGAGGATTTCGTTTTCGGCCTTGTCCAACTTCCACTCTTACTCTCTTCCTCTACTACTCTTAAGGTAGGGATTCCTTCAACATTTGGTATAATTTTTAGCTTAGTTATTTGCTCTTTGAAAAAGTTTAGTGATTTGGGGATTTTGGGTTAAACCTAGGGTTTGATTTTGAAATGTAAAAAACTTTTGAAAAAGGTTGTGTGAGTGTATACAATGTTGGGTTGTGTTGAAATATTAGAATTTCCTTACTTAAAAAGTGATTTTGAAAGTAAATGAGAGTTTGTTTGAAAATCATTGATGTTTGATTTATGAAAGAAAAGGAAAGGATGTTGGGTTTGAAAAGATAAGTGGAATGTATCTGATAATGATAAAAGTGGAGTTGGATATGTATTATCGCTCTCATTTTGAAAATTATGAGATTGTATCTATTGTTAGAAAATTATCTGTTGAGTAAAAATATTTGTTTTGGGCTATCGGTGAAGGATAATTTTGATTGTTGTAGAAATTGCATGAGGATTAGGTCAATTGAAACTAATTACTCATAGATCTTGCATTGAGCATTGTTTCATAGTTAAACATTAAAAATGTATTGTTTTGAGAAAAATGGATGTATATATTGGTGAATCTGGTTAGAGGGTATAGTTGTGGTTATTATGTTGGTCTATGTGTCATTGGTGAAAGTCCAAAAAACCTGCACGGTTAGGTGTCGGTCCTTCCAATGAGTACCGGTAAAATGGCTTTGGTAGTGTTTGTATAACCTACTAGCAGACACGTACCTAGAGATTCCAAGTGTTTTGTATCCATTGCCCTATTTTCTGATATAAAAGTATATTTTTCTTAAATTGAGATATAATATTGGCATTGAATTATTTTGAGATGGAAAAGTATAATGTTTGGTAAATGGTATGTATATGCATTCACTTTATGACTTCGTTAAGTTTCAGACATTGTGTTTGAGTATCTCTACTGGGTTTTAGCTCACTCTTCGTGAAAAACAACTTTCAGGTGCTGATGATATGTCTCCACTAAGGACATAGCTTGGGAGGACTTGAAGCCAATAGCTTCTTTTGTTTCTTTGTGTAATTATTTTTGTACAAGCCTTGGGCTTTATTTGTATTGAGTTAACCTCACTTTTGTTGTAGCCAGGCATTGACTTGGAAATATGTAGCCATTAGGACATGAATTTACTTGTATCTCCTTTTATTTCGATTTCATTTACACATGTCATATGCTATAGATTCAGAATATAGGATTTATAAATGTATATACGCATATATCATCTTTTATACGGTAAAGGAATATAAATGAAAGGTTAACATTTCTCAAGCTTGTGTTTTCTATTCAATATCATAAGATGGGTCATTGTTATTATTTTGGGGCGTTACATATATCCAATTCCACTTTTACCATCAACAGATATATTCATCTTATCTTTTCAAATACAACATCTTTTCCTTTTCTTTCATAAATCAAACATCAATGATTTTCTAATAAAACATCCTTTATTTTTAAAATCACATTTAAGGAAGAAATTTCCAACATCTCAACAACATTTCCACTCCCACAACCTTTCTCAAAAACCTATTTGAAAACCCCTATTTCACGTTTCAAAAACCAAACCCTAAATCAAAACCCCCATCTTCCAAATCACAATACTTGACAAAGAGCACATAATTAAATTAAGAATCATACTAGAAGGTTGAAGAAATCCCTACCTCAAATTTAGAAGAAGAAAAGAGCAAGCCCTAGCTTGAGACGGAGTCAAAATGGAAGTTCTTAAGGATTAAAATGTTCCCTTAACAAGCTTTACCTTTTTCTCCAAAGCACAAGAGCAGTGAGATTAAAGGATTTGGGTGTATTTGAGATATTTAGGCAAGAACTAGAGAGAGAGAGAGAGAGAGAGAGAGAGAGAGAGAAAATTAGGTTTAGAAATGCTTTAGAGAGAGAGAGAGAGAGGAATGAAAAAGTGAATAAAAATCGCTTTCTCTCGATCTGATATATACACAGACCGCTTGAGTGACCAAACCACTACTCGAGCATCAGACACAAGAAACCAAAGAGCTCGAGCGCACAATGACCTCCTTCCAGAAGTTCAGACCTACAAGAGATCGCTCAAGCGAAGAAAAAATCGCTCAAGTGAAGATCACCCTACTTCTAGCAATTTTACAGACTTGCAAAAATACTAGGAGATCTCAAAGACCGCTCGAGCGACCAAAGCACCGCTCAAGCAAACAAGAAATGAAATGGACATCAACTCTTTTGAAAAACTAATTCCCAACCTGTTTCAAACATAACCAACAACTCTAAATAACCAAACTCAACTAATAACAAGATGATAAGGGTATAAACAACAATTAAAGGTACGGAATTCCAGATCTAAGAGCATGAAAAGGGTTAGGTCTAAATCGGAACCGTTATCGTGAAGTTGGGGGTAAATCGTATGCCTTGTGTCGAGTGATGAAGAACTGAAGAACTATCAAAAGCAATCACAAATGAAGAGGTTGAAAGCTCGATCTTTCTCAATAACACATGATACGAAGTGGATGTGGACTAGTAAAGGAAGTTAGAAATCCTAATATAAAAACAAAAAACAAAAACAAAAAAACAAAAAGCAAAAAGTCAAGACTAAATTAAAAAAAATAAAGAAATTTTGTGCCCAAGCCTGCCCACCCGCCCATCCATCCATTCTGGCATCAAGCTTAAAAGTTTTAGAAAAAAAAAAAAATTAAAAATTCCTATAATTTGACCTAGGTAACAAAATAAGTCTTAAGTTTTTAATTTTATCAATTTAAATCTTAATCCCTTTATCAATTTTTAATTTAAATCATTCGCCTATTTTTGTTAAGTAAAATAAATAGAAAAAGAATATTTTAGCCATTAAACTCAACATATTTGTATATTAAATGTGTACAATATCCTTTTCATTGAGTTTAATGACTAAAATATCATATTTTATGTAGGTTTTGTATAACAAAAAGATGCAGATGATTTGATTAAAAACAAATCAAAACATTAAAATTTAAATTGAAAAAATTAAAAATTGAAGATATATTTTGTTATAAGCGTTACCCTAAGGGTTTTTTGTGATTTCCTCAAAGTTTTTTGTCAAGCTCTTTCTTAAAAATTAAAGATAAATTTCTTAAAAATTAAAGATAAATTACAGCTAATCTTATATGATGAACTTAATTATCTATAAATCTTGTACATTAATGCACGACTAAGTCTTAAAATTCTTATTTTGTCCCCATTATTATTTATGATATGCATATATAATAATGTAAAATCTTTTCTGTATGTATAATTATATACAACAATATTTGTAATAATACATAGAATAATGTGATTATAGCTTTTCTCAAGCTCAAGCTTGATTAATATTTAATGATCAAGCTCAAACTCATTTGATTGTCTATTCAAACCAAACTCAAGCCTGAATTCGAGTTTAGTTAATAAAATAATCGAATTTAAACAGTGAACTACTGAACTCAACTCAATTACTTTTTGGCTCTAGAAAAGCTGGCGTAGCATTTGCATAAGTCTTAAGGCCATTAATCACCTAATTGTATTAGCTTAAACAATTCAATTCCGCTGCATTTTCTAATTATGACCATTCAATTCTACTTCCAATGATGTGGCTACGACCTATATGAAACGATTTCACATTCTTCTCTCTATTATCTTTAGCCCCTTGTAATTTCATATAATTGAGAGGACAAAATTAGGAAATGAATCATTTTTCTAAACTATAGGGGCATTTAATTCCCTTATTGATTCATAACCATTGGGCTTACTAAACTCTTGTTCCTATTTCTATTAGTACACATCATACATGTTAAAGTAACTTTTCAGTTAGATTGCACAATCTTTCTTTCTTCCTTCTTTTTCATTTATTTTATTTTTTTAATTGCAATATGAAATTTAACTTCATAGGAGAGAAAACTCACACATAGGGATTGTGGAGGGTAGAAAAGTCACCTTATAAAGTATACCATACCTACAAACTTCTGAGAGACCTTTTCCAGTTAAGGAAGAATAAAATTGTGCATCTCCATATAAAGCAGACAATATTTTGGTGTGTGCTTCGGCAGTGAGGTAGTCTGCATAAATGACGTCATCTGTAGAATACTTAGCTCCACCACATGAATCCGCATGCTTGGCAGGCTAACATGCAAGGTAGAAATCAGTTCTACATCGGTTTTCCATACTTTATAAGGTGTGTCATACTTACAAACCTATAAGATGTCTCTTTTCCAATCGAGGAAGAACAAAACACAAAGTCATGCGTACCTGTGATATAAAGTGGATAATATCTTAACGTGTGCTCTAGCAGTGGGTCCTAGTGGGCCAAATATCAAGTGTATTTGTAATATTATCATACATTGTACGTGATTAATTGACCCATTTTTATTTATTTATTTATTTATTTTTTCTGAGAAACTAAATTTTAACTTTCTCTAGAATGCGAAGAGTAGGAAATAAAACTTGGACTGTGGGCTTGTACTCTCGATCAATTGTAGTGCTATATCAACATTTGGCCATTCACATTAGAGGCAGATTATATTGATACGATGGCACAAGAAATTCCTATCTTAAAAAGTGCTTTTGTGCTTAGAGTCTGAAAAAACAAACTCATGTTGGGTTGAATCATAAGAGAGTATTTTTAGGCGAGATAGAGACGTAGGTCTAACATCAACCTTGTCCATGCGTAGATATTATGCAAGGAGGCACTACAAAATTCCTAATCAACAGACAACAATAGCCACTACAAGATATGATTATTGGTGATTTGTACAAAGAATTGAAACACAGTAAAATCTTTTAAAAAAAGAGTTGAAAGGCCATATGATCTGCTTTTGTTCTTTTTTACTTCTTGTCTCCCCTTTTGATAGGAAGATTGAAGGTAAAAGTTGCTAATGAAGCGGGGGATTAGTAGATAGGAAGTTCACTTATTGGTTGTGACACATTAAGCACTTTAATAATTGTTTATAGTTTTTGTATTCATCGTGCCTTTCAAAGAAGTATAGATTCAAATAAAAAACACATGGATATATACCACGTTTGTTTGGTAAAATTTATTGTAATCTAAAATTTACTTATTAAAAAGTAGAAGGTAAAGCATTCATTCTTTTAGATTTATGACAAAGAGGAGGATTTCCTCCTATCCAAAATATGGATTGGATGGAGTTGTTTGAGACCGTGTGGTTTATTACGGGTTCTGTTGATCTGAATTGTTAATTTTATTAGACATTTCGTATATTTTATTCATAAAAAAATTAGATCAATTCAATAATTATAACTTGTTCAATTTATCGTGTTTTTCACTAAAAGAATGGATGACAATTGTGTTTTTAAAAAATGAACCATACTTTTTTTTATGACAAAAATAATAAATTGAACAAACTGCTATTATTGAATCGCTCTAATTTTTTTTGCAGATAAAATACACAAAGTGTCAGACAAAATAAACAATTCAAATCATCAAAACGGGACTCGTGATAGACCCCACAGTCCCAAACAACCCTCTAGTCCAAGTGGACTAGAAGGAATCCTTCTCCTTCTGATAATTAGTTTTTTTATTATTTTTTTTACTTTTTTCAACTTATTTAGGTTATTTCACTACTAAAAAAGAGAGGTTTAGACACGAAACTTTTTGCGATGGTTTGAAAATTGTCGCAAAAATCAAGTTTTTGTGACAGTAAAAAAATATTGTCATGAAACTATTTTTTTTGCGACGCCCATTGACTGTCGCAAAAAAGGGAAGGAAAAAATACCATTATTTGAGACAGAAAATCCAAAACCGTGGCCCAAAGTAATGTTATACGTGACGATACATTTTCCGTTGTAATTTTTTTTCGTCTTGCGATTTTTCTTTTTCTTTTGTGACGCCCTTTGTTTGCTGTTTTTCTTTTTCTTTTGTAACGCCTTTGTTTGTCCGTCGCAAAAAATTTTATTTTCGCTCATTTGCGACTGTCCTTCAAATCGTCACCCAAACTTCATCCCTAATTTCAGACTTTTCCTCTTCGGATAAAAATAAAATAAAGTGTTTGTTTGATTTGTATCTCAAGATACAGTTTTTGAGAAAAATTTTCAAAATTTTGTTTAGTTCAAAATTTTTGAAATTTTTTTTCTAAAATCAATTTTTCTCTCTTACACATCAATCACTTTTTCTCTCTCCTCTCTCCTCCTCAATTACTTTTTCTTTCTCACACATCTACTCAATCACAATTAAGGCCTTGTTTGGGAAGACTAAATAAGTGCACTTTTTGTCTTTTTTGACTAAAAAAGTGAGGTTGAAAATATGGATGTTTGGGTTAACTTTTTGACTTTTTATGGAAAAATGTGTAATAAAAAATTGTAAAAATTAGTTTTTAGAGGAAAATTTGAATTGGGAGTTGTGCAGCCGTAATTGTTGACTTTTGGTGAATAGTGTTAACTTTTTAACTTTTTGAGTAACTTTTTGACTTTTTGGATTATTTGGGATATCCCAAACTTAGCCTAAATATCAAATTATTTCAAATTTCAAAACTCTAAAATTATTTTCAAAATATATAACTAAACAAATTAAAAAAATTTCTAAACTCTATCCCCAATTTTTTTTATTTTTTATTTTAAATTTATATAATTCTTCTGCCATTCAGACTTTGACTTTTCCTCTTCCCATAAAAATAAAAATAAAAACTTTCGTCCTTCCGCTTGCCCTAATTTCACTCTCTCTCTCTCTCTCTCTCTCTCTCTCTCTCTCTCTCCGGCAGTCCTCAGTCTCTCTCTCTCTCTCGCAGCGGCAACAGCACCGGCGTCCAGGTCTGTTCTCGTCTCCTCTTCTTTCGCCTCACTCTCGCTCGCGCAGACCCTCACAGATTCTCTATAGCAGCGGCGGCGACAACTTCCCACCGGTTCTCCCTCCGGCGTCCAGGTATAGTTCTCTTCTGCTCTTCTCGCCTTTCCTCTCCTCTTTTTCTCTTCTTTCTCCTTCATTCATCTTTGAGCTATTGACATTAACAGGTTGTTTAGTTGATTGAATAATTTTGATTAAGAATAAAATAGTATAAAAATTGAAATAGGTTTGATCTAAACTATTTTTCTAGTTAAATCCAATGAAGAGGGTTTGAATGTAGCCAGATTTTGAGGTATATACATAAGCAGAGAGAGAGAGAGAGAGAGAGAGAGAGGGAGAGTTGGGGGTGCTGCGAAGAGGGCAAAAAACCAACTTGGTGTTCTTTAAGAGCCTCATTAATTTTGTTTCAAATTTTTACAATTAATTTTGCAAAATGTCAAGAGAGGCTTGCAATTTGGTGTTCTTGCTCCGTTTTTTTTTTTTTTTTTTGTGTGTGTGTGTGCGCATTTTGGTGTCCTTTCTCTGTTTTCATTTCTGTGATTGATTGGTCCGTGTAAGTTTTCATTTCTCTACAAGCCCATGTCTTATTGGTTTTATCTTTTGATTCAAAAAAGTATTTATTTGTATATTTCTGATAATCTGATTGTATAGGTGCATATGTAATAGCTTATATATATATATATATATAATTTGGAAAGGATGTAATGTATAACTTAAGATTTCATTTTGACTTCAATATTAATTTTTGAATCAAACTGTCATTCATCTTCATGTAAATTGAATCAGACTGCACATTGGATTTGTAGAGAGATAGAGAGAGCCAATTTGGAGAGAAATTTTGATTTCATACGAAGAGAATGGAATAGATATCAGTAAAAGAGAATGAGAGAAAGAAAGTGAGGTCACTTGATTTGTAAAGAGAACGAAGATCGGGAGAGAGAGAGAGAGGATAGGTTTTCTGCTCTTCACTCCTATAATCTGCAGAGAGAATGGAAGATAGAGAGATGAGTTATGTAGATAGATGATCTAGATATGAATATCAACAACCCTTTTGGTGTTCTAATTTGCAGACATTGGACGGGCTTCTTAAATTACCAGAGAACAAAGAATGTGCTGAGTTGTCATAAAAACATGGCTTTGCGGAAAAACTCCTCCTCCTCCCTCCCCCTCCGCCTCCTCCTGGAGCTGCAGTTGTTATGGCTGACAAAAACATCGGCGCTTTCTTATGCGAAGCCTGGTTGTCCAGAACAATGTGGAAATGTTACAATTCCATACCCTTTTGGAATAGGTCCCAATTGTTACTTAGATGAATGGTTCTCCATAGAGTGCAAGAACTCAATCCGCAGCTACTTAATAAAGCTCGATCTTGAGGTGCTGGAAATTTCATTGCATGGAAGCTACCTTCGAGTCAACAATCCAGTAACATCTCCCAACTGCCCCATCAACAACAACAGCAGCAACAACCACAAACCCAGCAATGCAAGCTCAACTTTAAGCATTGACTTGACATCTAGCCCTTTTCGCTTCTCAGAAATGAGTAACATATTTATGGCCACGGGTATAAATTGCAACCAGGGGGCCTATTTATATGATCTGTTCAACAATGGGATTACCCGCTGCTCGCCTACTTGTGATTCTGCTAATAATAGTACTTGCACGGTGGAAATCTTAATTTTGGGTGGGTACCAGGCGGATTTGCCAACGTCCGTGAGGTATCTGGAAGGCTACAAAGTGTCTTTAGGTCCAGGAAACCAAACATCATGTATGTATGCGTTCGTGGTAGATGAGAATAATAATTCCACCGACTACTCCTCTGCTGTGCAAACTCATGTCCCTGCTGTTCTCAATTGGGTTGTACACAATAGCACACAGCTTGGATTGGATTCCAGCAACAGCTATAAAAATAGCTACTCCTGTCTTCAGGGGTCACAGGGGTCGTTCGCTCATTATTCCTCATTGGGCGGGTGTGATATCGTTCAAAGCCTCCATTGCGTTTGCAATTCTCCCTTCGCTGGAAATCCTTATTTTTCCAATGGATGTGTAGGTAGGTACGTCTTAGGCTCTCTCAACAACCCATCCAAGTAACCAACCAACCAACTAATTGGGATATTTCTATTCCTTTATTTATTTGTTTAGGTGGTAATTAATCAAATCAAATCAAATGGTTAATTTTTTTTTTTTTTTTTGGGGACAAAGTTTATGTTTGAAGTCATTCAAAAGTGATAGTGGTGGTGGTGCTGCTGCTGGTTGTTGGGGAAGGGACGGATGAGTGATCAAAATTTGTTTTAAACATGACCCATATCATATTTAGAATTAATTTCAACTACACAATATAATTTTTTGTGCGTATTGAGTATATTTGATTAGAAATATTATAGTTTAGGATTAGAATAATGTTATATGTACTAATTAGTGTACCAACTAATATACTAATAGATTATGTGGCATAATTTTAGATTAGTAATAATGGGTGAGATTAGTAATAATGTCATAACACTAATTGGTACACTAGTTAGTACACTAATTGGTGTATGTAACACCACTGATAGGATTAAGATGGTTAATCTATAAACTCACAACCTCATGTTTGATTGTAAATTTTATTAATCGGATTACATGCATGGCGGATGAACAATCCAGTGAAATTGGCGAATTTTTAATATTGAGAGAGATTGAGGATCATAATTTCAAGTATGAAAAAAAAAAAAAAACAAAAAAACAAAAGACAAAATGAATATATAATAAATGGTTATCTCACTAATTTAATTAAATAACTAATCTTATACTAATGCTTGAGATCATTAATCCATTCACTATTAATCTAGTTAATCAAATAGGGCTATTATTGGAGTGATTATTGTCCAGTAATTCGTAAAGTTTGTATTTTTGGTTGATAACTGCTTTGAATTTCTAATTTTGCAATTGTATGCAGATACGCTCATTAATGAATCTGATAAGTCAAATGCGGGTATTATCATTGGTAAGTTCATGTTTTTTTCCAAGGGTTTAAAAACATAGAAATGGAGGGATTGTTTGGTGTAATTTATGAAACTGTTTATAAATTATTTTATTTTATTTTTAAATTTTATGATGGAGTATTTGGTATAGTTTCTATATATAATCTACGAAGTAAAAATAATTTAATTAAATTTAAAAGAAAAAAATTGATTACAAAGAAACAAGAACATAAATATTTAGAGATGGATTCCCTCTAGTCCATAATATGGATTGTAGGATGTTGTTTAGGTTCATGAGGCTCGTCACAAGTTTCGGTTCAATAATCCGAACCATTTAGTGTATTGTGCACTTCGTGTATTTTATCCACCAAAAAAAAAAATAAAAATTAAGCGAATCTGATAATCATATCCTATTCAATTTATCATATTTGTTACCAAAAAAATAGATTACAATTGTGTTTTTGAAAATAGACCATTTATTTTTATTTTTTTGTGTAACAAATGTAATAAACTGAATAGGTTATAATTCTCGGATCGATCTAATTTTTTTTATATGGATGATATACATGAATTACCCAACAAAATAAATATTTCGGATCATTAGAACAAGACCCGTGGTGACCCCCACGGGCCCGAACAGCACTTCCAATAAAAACTCTAAATTCAAATAGTTATTTTTGATTAGTCTACACTCTTTTACTCATTTCTTTCTCTACGTTTTGAATTTTGATGTGAGGCTATAACTATAACCATTAAAAAGTTTAGTTCCGGGGCTTCAGTTAGACACAAAATTGATCTAATTTTGACTCCAGAAGGAGACACATGCTTTTTGATTATCAATTTTCAACTTTCAAAAAATTTGAACCAATAAGCCCATTATCCTCTAGTCCTATTATAGTATTTCTTCTGGATAACTCAGTATCCAACCTGATGGACCAACTAATTTGGGCATCAATCCTACTGTTCACTAACGGAGAGCTCAATTAAAATAAGAATAAAGCCCTGTATGGATCTACCCAATAATTCTATTACAGTTTTACTTTGTCTTTTCCTTTATGCTTTTAAGTCATTACTGATTTAAAAACTTCATTAAAATTTATGTTAAAAAAAAAAAGTATTCTTATCAATATTTATCATTAATTTTTAATAATTTTTTAAAATTAGAAATATTGATTGGAGTACTGATTTAAAAACTTGATTAAAATTTATGTTAAAAAAATTACTTTTATTAATATTTATTATTCATTTTTAATAACTTCTTTAATTTAAAATTTTTAAATGACAAACAAATAATTAATTATAATAAATTAATGTTATTGTTTCAACAAAATAAATATTATATACAATTGCTTTTGACAACCATAATCTTGATAGAGTTTAAAATCAGCTCTCTTTTTTTTCTCTCTCAAATTTTGTGTCCAAATAATTCAGCTTAAGTTATGTTTATGAAAAAAAATGTCCAGTTTTATTGTTATGTTTTTTTTTTTGTTTTTTTTTATTAAGGATAGATTTTTAGTAAATTTGTTAGTACTCAGAAATATAAAGTGTATGGAGTTGATGCATTTTGAGTATGTCCACACAACATCAACTTTAGTATATATACCATCCATTTCATTTTATGAATTGCACGACTTTATAAAATTAAAAAATAATTAAAATTTTTGCTAGACCTAATATTCAAATATTACTTTTTTAATTTTGGTTCTAGATATATTGATTATGGAGTTGAATTCTCTACAGGTGTTTGTGCTGGATCAGCAGGATTATTGTTTTTACTTATTGCTTCTTGGTGGCTGTACAAAGTAATGAAGAAAAGAAATGACAAGAAACGCAAGGAAAATTTCTTCAAGCGAAATGGTGGTTTCTTGCTACAACACAGGTTATCTTCAAGTGATGGCAGTGAAAAAATCAAATTGTTTAATTCGAAGGAGTTGGAAAAAGCCACCGATCATTACCATGAAGATCGTATTCTCGGCCAAGGAGGTCAAGGTATAATTTTGTTATCCTTTCATTATCTATAGCTTACAACTAATTTCTTATCTTGTATTGGTTTCTTACCAAACATCATGAGACCTTTTATACATGGATCCTTCTTTGGGTTGGATAAGGGTCAAGAATATGAGGGCACTATGAATTTTTTACACCAAAAGTCAGCACAACACTCGTATAATATATTTACATATACATACAGACACTTGTATTGGACTTGTATATAGCGTGGTGAGCGCGAATGAGCCAATATTTGTCATAATATTTTTATTGAAAAATCAAATACAATCTTTCATAATTAATTTAACCATAATTAAGTAGTTATGCTATTTCATAAATCCAGGATTTGATTTGCAGCAAAATTTATGATCTTTGTTTTCTCTAATTTCAATAAGATTTCTTTATTGTTTATTTTTCTAAATTTTTTTATTCAACCACTTACTTTCAATTTTTTTTTTTCCCCAACAGGTACTGTTTACAAAGGCATGTTGTCAGATGGAAGAATCATAGCTGTTAAAAAGTCTAAGGTTGTCGATGAGGGACAAGTCGAGCAATTCATCAATGAAGTCGTCATTCTTTCACAAATTGTCCATAGGAATATAGTCAAGCTCTTAGGCTGTTGTTTAGAGACAGACGTTCCTATGCTAATATATGAGTTCATTCAAAATGGAACACTCTCTCAACATATTCATGATCCAAACGAAGAGTTCCCACTTTCATGGGAGATGCGCTTTCGGATTGCCACAGAAGTTGCCGATGCTCTTTCCTACTTGCATTGTGCAGCTTCCATACCCATCTATCATCGAGACATGAAGTTAACCAACATACTCCTAGATAATAAATACAAAGCAAAAGTTTCTGACTTTGGAATTTCAACATCAATTGATGTTGATAATACTCATTTGACCACACGAGTACAGGGGACATTTGGGTACTTAGATCCAGAGTACTTTCAATCCAGCCAATTTACTGATAAAAGTGATGTTTATAGTTTCGGAGTTGTTATTGTTGAGCTTTTAACTGGACAAAAACCAATCTCTTCTACTAGATCCCAAGAAAGCAGGAGTTTAGTCACATATTTTATGGAATCAATGGAGGAAAATTGTCTACTTGAGATTCTTGATCCACGGATTCTCAAGGACGCTCGAAGAGAAGAGATGATTGCTGTTGCTCACCTTGCAAAAAGATGCCTAAACTTGAATGGGAAGAAGAGGCCTACAATGAAAGATGTAGCAGTTGAGTTGGAAGGAATTAGAATGTCACAAGGAAGTTCAACCATTCACCAACACTACACTATGAAGAAGTTGAATACAATACAACTGACTTGACTAAGGCTTTGGATGATGCTTCAATCTCAACAGGGACATTTTTAGATAGTGGGAGTGGCACAGTTTTATCGGTTGATGTCCAACCACTATTGCATACCATGTAGTGAAGTATAAACTATACATACAAAGCTTGTCCATGCTAGGTATTTATCATAAAGCTTTGTTATTCAAATATTAATTATGTACTAGTATTAGTGTTACAAACATATGTACTAATTACTTATGCTTTGGATTGGCAATAATAGTAGTTTTCTATACCATATCTTCTATTGATAAAATCATTCACCAAGAACAAACTAGATTCATTTGTTTGATCGAATACCCAAAAACTACTCTGATCTTGATCAAATCCACAACATTAATCCAACTATATTGACCTCTATTGAAGATGATATCATTCACGTGTAGTCCATAAAGTCTCACATAGTTGCAAAGAAAAGTTATGTCCATATTTGTTTCTCCAAATTGGAGTAACCCCACCTAAACCACCACTCTCAAAATCTCAATCCAACCTTTTTGAGAGAAGTTACATAAAAGGAGAGGATGCTTGGTTGATTCCTCATGTGCGACATAAATCGCAGAAAGACTTGACAGAAAAAAAATAAATAAACACCATCTTTGCCTCTCTTCCAAATTAAGTTGTCCTTAGAATTGAGTCTCAATTGGACTGCTTCCAATAAGTTGAGTAATATTCCTCATGATTCTCTTTTTTTTCATTCAAATAAAGACCTAAATCTGAAATCCCAAACTATGTTGTCGTTCTCATCAACAAAATAGACCTCAACCATACTATATAATCTTTTTGCAAAGAAAGTTTAAAAAGTCCAGAAAATGTGTGTTTAAAGAAACAATTATTAGACCATTTATCCTTCTAAAACCTTATTTGCAATCCGTTTTGCAGTTTTAAGTTGAAGTTTTTGTTTTAACATTGTTCCAACTCTATCAATCATATGACTCTGGCCAACCTCCACAATTGCTTTCCATATACCAGAAGCAACACCTTACGTCATTAGCAATGGGATCGATCATTCATTCCCATTACCATTATATTTGTGAACAATAAGCTTCTTCCATAAAGAGTCCTTTTTTCTCTCCCAAATCTCCACCACCATTTTGACAAAAGGGATGAATTCTTTAGTCTTACAGGAATAACACCCAACTTGCCAAACTCCTTTCTTGTGTTCACTTTTTCCAAATTCACCAAATTAATCTCATCAGAACCAGCCCAAAGAAATCATCTCTGAAAAATTTAAAAATTCACAGGATATTGATTTGTGATTATGTTTCAATTTTTAAACAAAATAATAATCCCAATCAAACAATCAAAGATGTCACGACCCAACCCTAGGGGCTTAGGGTTGGAATCACAACTTACTAACTTATTCTATTCGTAGCAAATTAAACTGCGCAAGCGGAAATAAAAATAATTAAACAGGAAATTACTCAGTTTTACTATTTTAATAAAAGAAAATATATTTATAGAGCTTTTATTATTTTGTTATTCAGTGACCGGCCCCGAGCAAAAACAAAAGGGAGCAAAAATATATAATAAAAAAAAAGAAGAAAAGAAAGACAAAATAGTGTTTCAACATCAATCCTCGTGCGGGTTCCATTACGTGAGGTTATGAGTTTCCTCTACATCTCGTCACCTGAAATGGTAACAGCTATAAGTACACAGCAGAGTGAGAAATATTATGACAAGAGTATAGGGAATACAAAATAACCATGGATAGTTAGTTAAGCCAAAATATTTACATAACTCAATTTGGTAAATAAATCATTTAAGTGGCAAAAATTGAAATACATAAATTATGTAAATAAATAACCATAACCACAGTATAGAACAGAACAGAGGTCACAGAAGTGACAGTCAGAACAGAGGTCAATGGATCCATGACAAACAGAGGACCACAAAGTGGCCAAACAGAGACCAATGGTTATTGAAGTCCCCCAAGGCGTGAGACTCCCGTGGTGGTACCTACAAAACATAATTGTTTATAAGGTCATAGTCAAATATTCTTTAAAATTTTAGCAACCATATCCATGGGTTTCATTTTAACAAATAGAGTTCAAAAATTAATCCACATAATTGACATATTTATAAAACATAACTTGTATTAATATAATTAATAAAATACAACTTGTATAAAATAAATTATGACGTGTCAAAACATACGTAAAATATATTATGGTAACTCAAGGTATAATATAACTCACCTTAAAATTAATACCTCACTATTTCTTTCTACTATCAAAACCCTTCTTGCCTTCCAATATTTTCGTCCCTTTCCTTTGTTGGTTTTCCTTCATTAGTTCACAAACACTCTTCCTCCTTTTATACTACTTGCTGTGTATAGGTTGGGTGACACGTAACCTCTCTATGGCGTTCCATCATTGTGTTAATAGATTTGAATTTTGGGTTGGTTTGGCATGTACTAAAAAAGTGCACTTTTTGACTTATTGGTGGGTTTGGATTGGGTTTGGGTTGGGTTTGATGTGATGTGTTAGAGAGGTGATGTGATTTAAATAGGATGATGTGACTTAAATAAGATAGTGACTTTTTGACTTTTTTAGATGATGCCAAACCAAGCCTTAATTATAGATTTGAATCAGAGATTTGAATCTCTAGGATAAGTATAGATGCCTCTCAAATAAATACACTTGGGCCAGTACTATTAAGGGCATTGTTTGGGCCAACATTATTAAGAAATTGCTGGGCAAACAATAGATTACTAATTTTCTTTTCTTTCTTTTTATTTATTTATTTATTTGTTTTGGTGCTTAATTTTTCAGTGTTCCTAATGTAAATTAAATTACAATTTATCACCTATCATCATAAAATTAATTATTTTATTTTACTTTACATATTATTATTATTATTCTTATTAATAATTGTCGTATTAATTAAATATTTAGGATGTCACAAAAGACAAATCAACACAACGATTTAACGTGAAAAAATGACAATTGGAGCACCTCCAATTGTAATAAGAAAAAAAAAAAAAAAACCACAGGTCAAAGCTACAAAACAATCCATTAAGAAGATAAAAATGAATTACACAATTATACCCTTAAGTACCTAGCAAATCCATGTCAGAATTGAACCGACTCCTATGTATCTCTTCAACCACCGTCTTCACCTCGGAATTGTCTTTCCCAACGTTGAATCCACAACGCCAATGTCGAATCCACGACGATGAACTACTCCAAAATCCACCAGAGCTTCAGGCCCAAGTTTCCCGAAAGGTCTTTTTGTGAAAATAGATACTTCAAGCTCTTGTGATCTGTGAAAATCTCAATTTGTTCCCCATATAGGTAATGTCACCATCGCTTTAGAGCAAAAACTACGGCCGCCAATTCCAAGTCATGTGTTGGGTTGTTTGATTCATGTGGCTTCAACTGCCTGGATCCATACGCGTCTACCTTTCCATTTTGCATGAGCACACAGCCTAACCCTTCCTTAGACGCATCGCAATACACAATGTACCCCACTTCTCATTCTAAGATGATCAAAATTGGCGCAGTAGTAAATCTTTTCTTTATCTCTTGGAAGGATTTTTCACAAGCTTCGTCCCATTCATATTTTATTCCCTTTTGTGTCAAACAAGTCATTGGTCTAGCTAGTTTGGAGAAATCTTGAATGAACCTTCGATAGTAACCAGCCAATCCCAAGAAACTGCAAATTTCTAACACAATTTTCGATTGTCTCCAATCTAAGACTGCTTCTACCTTTGTTAGATCCACTGCAATCCTATTTTCAGACACTACATGTCCTAAGAATTTCACTTCTTTTAACCAGAACTCACATTTACTTGTCTTGGCATATAGATGGTTCTCTCTAAGAACTTGAAGAACAATCCTTAAATGTTGCTCATGCTTTTCCTCGGACCTTAAATATACTAAAATATCATCAATGAGAACCACTACAAACTGGTCAAGATATGGTGTGAAGATCTTGTTCATTAGGCTCATAAATATTGTCGGCCCATTGCTTAGTCCGAAGGGCATTACTACAAACTCATAGTGACCATATCTGGTTCAAAAGGCAATCTTTGGTATATCCTCATCCTTGACTCATAGTTGATGGTAACTCGACCTAAGATTAATCTTTGAATAATACTTTAAGCCTCTAAGTTGATAAAAAATATCATCAATCCTTGGGAGTGGGTACTGGTTTTTTATCGTGACTCAGTTAAGTTGACAATAATCGATGCATAGTCTTAGCGACCTATCCTTCTTTTCGGAAAACAGAACGGGCACTCTCCACGGTGAAGTACTTGGCCTAACAAATCCTTTTTTGAGCAACTCCTGTAGTTGTGTCTTTAATTCTCGTAGTCATGTCAGGCTTGATTTATAACCTCCTTTTTGGATCTATTGTTACGGTTGTTGCCGTTAGAATTGTGGTTATGGCCTTGAGTAGGGCTTCAGGGCCATATTACTTTCTGGCTCCTCTGATGTCCTACAGATGTCCGACCCCCTTTCCGCTTGTTCCAAATTTTCCTAGCAACGGCTACTTTCCTTTTAGATTCTAATGCTGTCTCCAATACCTTGACATATGAGTGGAGCCGTTGCGGTAGAACTCTCCCCCTGATTGTAAGATCCAGCCCCCATTTGAACATCCTTGCTTTCTTTTCATCATTAGCTACATACCTAGTTGCATCATTCTTCAAATTTTGCAGCATATTGGGTTACAGTCATATTCCCCTGCTCCAGGCTTTGGAATTCCCTGACTCGCTCTCTGCAAACTGTACTTGGAAACTATTTATTTAGAAACAATTCCTTAAACTGGTTCCATGACACGTTGGTAATGTCACGGGTGTTCTTGATTAGTTCCCACCAATGAACAACCTCTTCATCTAGCTCAAATATTTCCAAGGCTATTCTATTGGCATCTTTAGTTATCCCCATAGTGTCCAGGATTTTCTGTATCCGCCGAAGCCAATTTTCAACCACTCTCAGGTCTGGTACTCCTGTGAACTTTGGGGGCCTTTTTTTTTTCCTGAATTCTGAAAAGAGTCGAGTCCTCTTGTTTTGCCAATTGTTCCTCAGTTATCTTAGTTCTTCCAGAATTTGATGCCCAAGATTATTAAGGATATTGGCTCCCGCAAGTACGAGCCCATGCTGATTTCTGGGATGGTTCCAAGCACTGTTGCTAGTCTGTAAGTCGTCATTAGCTCACGTATCTACCATTTTATTCATGGTACGAGATAAGTTGGTTTCTAGATTTCTAACTAGAGGTAATCTTTCTACTAGACTTGAAATTAAGGTTTAGTTTTCTTAGGGTGTGGAGAAATATTAAAGCAAGTAACAATCAATAGATATAGATCAAATCGTCACTTCATATATTTATAATAGACATCAGTACAAAAGGCTTCTAGATCAGAGTTTCATTCAAAAGGCACTACACACAGTATAGTCACAAAGTTACTACATATATCTTAAGGATCCTTACTATAAGTGGATCTTACAAAAGCCTAGCTTACTACCCTTAGATTAACTCTCATTCCCAGACCAGTCGAAATCTTCTTTAGGATCCTCATCTGCCAAGTTGGTTGCCTGGCCAGGAGAGCGGGGTGTATGTATCGGTGAGGGGGAAACGTGCTCAGATGACACTTCAATTGGAAATGCTAGGTTTATTCTTGGCTACATCGGTTGTTGTTCCACATCCACTGGCTGACTATTGCCCTGCCCAGGGTAGTGAGATTCACTACTCTCAGCTTGCAGTGGATGTCGGTGTGGTGCTTTGTCTGCCAAGACTCGCCGTATTAGGGTGTCCATCTTTCGATCATCCTGCTCCTTACAGATTGCGCTCTTTGTTACCCGACTCAGGTACTGCAGGTGGCGCCGAACCAAGAATCTCTTTTGCTCCTTCGTATAGTAAGAGTAGTTCGTTTCCACTTTTCGTATCTCCCTAATGATCATCTCTTCAGTGGCAAATTCACATCATCGACAGCTAAAGTAGGTATTGACGGACAGGGCCCTCCTACCTTTCATACGAAAGGCTCCCCATGTGTTGAGGCGAATGTCAATTGTTTGACGACTTTTCGATGACATCCTATGGTGGAGGGAAAGTTTTTAATTGTTAGTCTCTTTTAAATAAAAATAATGGCGTGATAGTAAAATAGACTAGTGTACAGGGGTAAGGGATTCTAGAGTTGCATATCAGGTTGCGCAGGCTAAGGATTGAACATAGGCTCTGATACCAAGTTGTGACACCCCAAAATCTACACTAAGGGTTGTAGTCAAGGGAAAGCCACTAATGAGTCCTACGGCCAATGACCAAGTAAGATCTCAGATCGCTGGAGTAGTCAAATTAGCCTACCTTTTAAGCCCAGCTTTCTTAGGTAACGTACTATCATTTTGACAGATCTTAAAAGGCATTGGCGCAAGGTCTCATAAGCAACGTAGGGAACCATACTGGTTTAAAAAAAAAAAAACAAGCATATAATAAGAATAAAATAGTTATAAATATCCTTAGTTATAGAGGTTAGTTCCATTAATATTACATCCCAAAAATAAAATTTCAGTTGGACTATACAAAAAAATTCTAACTTCTCTAAGACAACCAAAAGCCTTCGAAGGTTTCCGGCTCGTTATTTTCTGCTACAAAATCCTCTTCGGTAGTTGGCATAAAACGCTATGAGCTTTGAACGCCTAGTAAATGCACACACACCCCGTCTCTTTTTCCTAATCTAATACACAATAGCAATTACAACAATAGGGAAAGGAACATGACATTCAAGTAAACAACAAAGGTTACAAGGTTAGTTGTTAGTAGTCTAGAAATCTCTCAAAGAGATTTCATCCTCCTAACCACAAGAATTAAACGCGGATTATTTGGTATGCCCCATCTTTTGCTGCTTTGCAGACCGCACCCCGGATGCCTACCAATGGTTACATACCGCGTAGTTCCAACTGAGGACCTCAAAAGAGATGGTATAATAGGGCCTTGCCCATTCCCTCCTCACACCAAACCATCTAAGGTCCGAATACAACCACTTCGTTCAAGGGTTCCAAAACAACCACTTGCACAAGACTTTAACTTTCAAAGGGGAACACGTCCCGCTAACCAATTCAATTTGAACATAACTTTATCTCATAACAATACTTATGTGATTAAAAATCCATTAGCCACCCCTATTAAGTTTTCTGTTTAAATTAATGTTTTAAGTAAGTTAGTACAAGCACGAAACAAAAGAATAAATTTGCATAAATGTGAGCATCATCGAACGACTAAAATAATAGGTATATAACCATGAAATATGTAATATCATACCAAGACATGATCATATATTAATAAGCATATTCATGAACACGAGCAAAAACACCAATGCAAAACAAAATTTCCAAGATTCAGTATCACTTAAAGATTAAAATCAAAAGGACTATTTTAGATTTTTCCCCAACTTGGCCTTCCTATGGTTCATAGAGAATTTTATCTTGTTTTGATAACATCTTTCAAAAATGGAATAGGCTTTCTAGATTTTGAGTTATTTAAGAAACATTCCAACTCTGTCTAGCTTCATTGACTGTTATGAAAATTGGGTTTTCTTACAAAGCGCTCACTCTTTTTCAATGAAACCAATTTTCCTTGAAAGTTAACTCTTTAAGTAAGGTTTTGACATAAAACTGAGGTCTAGAAGATGTTTCTACATTTTTCTTAATTTTTTGAAAGTTGGCTGTAAAATAGGTTTTCTATGCACAATACTCAAAATAAGAAAGTTGGTGAGAAAAGATGCCAACTAAGGGAAAATTTTCACTTATTTTATGATAAAAACATACTAAATAATGTATCAATAACTCATATTTTTAGAGTGATGGTATGGCTTTGGAAATAACATGAGATATGGGAAGAAAAATGTAGTTTTGCATCTATTAAGAGGAAAAATGAATAGAAGAAGGATCAAAGCCCAATTCATCCACTTTAAACACATGAACACCATTAAAACACATCTGAAAATATGATTTTAAATCTCTAATAACATGTATTTGAAAAAGGAAATAGAAGGAGCGATGGTGATGTGGCTTACTTGAGACTTGGTTGGTTTGTTAACAAAGACTTTTCCTTTCTCTCCTTTCCTCCACCAAGCTCACTCTCTTGCCCTCTCTTTCTCTAAGCCAAATAGGGTGTTTGTGTGTGTGTTCTTGTGTGAAAAATGCTAAGGGAGAGGTTTTCATTTATACTAAAATTGGTGCAAAAGGTCTAAAGTACCCATTGATTGGAAATGCATTGGATATATACTTTGGATTTAGTTTGAATTCAATGGAATGTTCAATGATTAAAGGCCTTAATTGAGTACCTAAGCATGATCTTGTTAGGGTTTTGTCTTAATCAAACTATTCTAGTTACATGTACAATTCATATATACATCTATATATATAAAGTTTGCACCTAGGTCAAAGATCTTCCTTAATTCATGCAAGTTTGTTTCAAAATGTACACCAATTGCATCTATATATGCATGGTCGGCTACATGATGATGATTTGACGGGATTATTTTTTTTTTTTCTAGTATACAATTGTTGGAAATTTCAAAATATAGTGTATAAAATAGGTTTAAAGGTACAAGTATATATATATATATAATAGTACCAATTTTGGGTCAATTAGTAATTTAATAAAAATGAGAGGGCTTTGCATTTATTTTATGAATTGGAACATTTATTTAAGTGTAGAATTAAACTAAATCAGGGTTAGAGAATTTAATTCGATCTAATTTTCTTATTTCGAATAAAAAGGCTATCAACCGATAAACTTGATGCAAACCGGAAAAATCTAGGGTTTTCAAGTGGTAATTCCATATTTAGGGACTGAATTAATTACTATTAGGATAATAGAAATGATTTCTAAGTTACCGATATCGATTAGGGTTTGCGAGTTTTTAGTTGGCACGGGTATTTTGATCCTAGGGTTAAAATTGCAATTAATTTTAAAATTGAAGGACTTTTAAGAAAATAAAATTTTCATAGGCCTCGTAAGACACCTCTACATTCGTAGAAAATTATAAGAAGGCTTGCGACCTTTGCATAATTCATACAGAGTCTTGTCCACTTTCTTCCAAGGTATTTTATTTAAAATGTAATTTGCGAAGAAAATTGCTGCCCCCTACAAGTTCTATGGCAATCCTAAACTTATCAACATTGCATTCATCATTTCCTTTAATGTCCTATTTTTTTGCTCAGCAACACCATTTGACTGAGGGGAATAAGGCGCTATAGTTTGGTGAATAATTCTAGATTGAGCATAAATCTCAATAAACAGTTATTCATATTCTCCACCATAATCACTTCTTAAAATCTTGATCTTTCGACTTAGTTGATTCTCAACTTTATTCTTAAAAAGAATAAATTTATCAATTACCTCATCTTTGCTTTTAGGCAAATACACATAATAATATATAGTGTAATCATTAACAAAAGTGATGAAATACTTGTTGCCACCACATGATTGTATGACTTTCAAGTCACACACATCACTATGGACTAAATCTAAAGGCTCGGTACTTCTTTCAGCAGAATGAAACGAAGTCCTTGTTAATTTTGCTTTTACATAAGTTTTACACATGTAATTTGGATTATTATTAGAGATGGTATGTGATCTAACTTGATTAATCTACGCAAAGAGTCAAAATTGACATGACCTAATCTACAGTGCCACAATTCAAGGGACCCAAGCATATAAACAGTAGAAAAAAGTTTTCTCATTCATTTTTGGGATAATAGTCATTACATTATGCTTAAATATACTGCCCAACATATACCCCTTTCCCATATAGACTTTGCTTTTGGTCAACACAACCTTATCAAACTCAAAAACCATGCGGAAGCCATGCTTACTTAGAATAGACCTCGAGATAAGGTTCTTATGAATGTCCGACACAAACAAGACATCGTTCAGAGCCAGCTTTTTTCCTGAATCATCTTCAGGACCACTTTGCCTTTCTCTTCAAAAGTTAAGGTCACAGAGTTCCCCATGAACAACTTCTTACCATTTGAATCCGGTTTGAAAGTTGTGAACATCTTCTTCTCAGCACAGATGTAGCGAGTGGCCCCAATGTTTACCCACCATGCCTTCAGTTTGGAGCCCACGATGTTCACTTTTGAGACAATAGCAGACAGATTCATGTTGTCCACATCTTGTAACAGATACTCTATTTCAGCCATATGAGCTCGGCTTTTATTCTGTGAAGAGTTCTTCTTGTAAGGCTTCTTGTTCTTGCAGCAATCAACTGCCTTATGCCCATTGTTTTCAAAGTTGAAGCACTTTCAATTGAACCTATAAGTAGGTTTCTGCGGTTTGTAGACTGGCCTCTTAGAGACACCACCTGTAGCCCCCTTTTGCTAGTTGGTCGCTTCTTCTTGGCCATGCTTAACCATGTTTGCTTTCACAGTGGAGATACTTCTCCCTTTCTTCATGTTGTCTTTCTCAATACGGAGCCTAACAATAAGCTCTTGGACTGTCATCTCCTTTCATTTGTGCTTCAAATAGCTCTTGAAATCTTTTCAATCGTTAAACAGCTTCTAAAATAAAGCAGCTGCCAGGCATGATTCACTCAGCAACATTCCTTTTACATGAATCTCGTGCAAAATTACTTGGAACTCTTGGACTTGGCTAATGACGGTTTTAGAGTCCACCATTTTGAAGTCCAGAAATCAGCCAACGACAAATTTCTTTGCTCTAGCATCCTCGGTTTTGTACTTATTGTCCAAAGTATCCCACAGCTCCTTTGTAAACTTCTTGGCATAAAACACATTGAACAATGTATCTGCCAAGCCATTTAGAACATAGCTTCAGCAAAGGAAGTCCGACTGCTTCCAAGCATCTAGAGCCATGAGCTTCTGCATGTCTTGCTTATTCTCTTCCATGGCTAGTGGATCCTCACTCAAAAACCTTGCAAGGCTAAGAGTAGTTAGGTAGAACAACAACTTTTGCTGCCACCTCTTGAAATTCACTCCAGTGAACTTTTCTAAGCTCTTATGATGGTTAAGCGGTCCTCTTGGAACAGCAAGAGTAGATATAGGATTGACCATAGAGGTCTGTAGATCGCCCGAAACTCTCTCCGCGCGCGAGGGCCGTGAATTGGGTTCTAACTACTACAGTTTGGACTACTGTCACGGTTCTGAATCTAATCTCACAAAGTGCACTGTAAGACTGATAAATCACCAAAGAGTCCAAATCCGGCAAATCGTTTTGGAAAATCGATTTTAATCAAGAAGTGCCAAGCATGGACTACTTTGCTAGATTTCAGAGTCGCCACCTAAATAATTTGTTATAGGAAATTTAGGAAACCCTGACTCCCGCCTAAGGCCACGTGTCCGTTATCACCAAAGTTGCCTCAACTCGGGAACTTGGGTACGAAGGGGGAAGGTCATGAAATGAGCACCCCCCACTCGCCCGATCAAAGGATCGGCCTCTACTAATCATGATATGTTGTTTTGAAAACACGTGTTCTTGTTCTGATTTATTAGCTAACCTTACTATGTAATGCACACATCATACATGTATAGACTAAATCGCTCGATTTGGAACAAAACATCTCATGTTTGTTTTTTTGAAAATGGTTTGAAGATGCTACTCACAAGTAAGCTACAACGTGGATTTGCCATCAAACAAGGTGGGCTTAAAACATGATGATTTGCCACTTCAAGTGGGCTTAAAACTCACATTTTGATTAATTGTTCCAATTCAAGTAATGAAACCTTCATCCACAAGCATTCATACAGTTAAGCACTTAAGCAGATAGCCTCATGGCAAGCATGCTGACATAGCAATCACTTACACACATGCAAGGGTGCTAAAGTGTAAACACTCACCGAGTACTCTAAGCCAAAAGAAAAGCTAGTTAGTAATCGATGCATGATCCTAACTATGTCAACAATGCCTAATGCAACACATGCAAAATGCAGCTAAATAGGCTCGGCTATCCTAAGATGGCATATGAGTGCAACACTCGATAACATGCTTTGAAACACGTATTCAAGTAAGTATTGAAATACAATATGGTTTGAATGATGCGCCGAGCCCGGTGCATGCAATACGAATGAATGATGCACGCATGCAAAGCATAAGTATGCTAATTGAAACATGCCCTAAAACTAACCATTGAAAACGGGTAAATAAAAGGAAGAAAGACGTGGGGTTGGAAGACATTCACACACACACGCACACTTATTACAACATTTGCCCTCCCTAACGGAGGGTCCGAATAAATAGGCTAAGCTACGCTAAGCTAAGCTACTTATTATAAAACAAAACTAATTAACTATTCTAGCTAACTAATTAGTTATTACAACACAAATCGATTAGCTAAGTACATTAACTAATTAAGTAAAAAACCGACGAATTAGTTAGTTAATCAAAATAGTTAAAAGGAGCCTCGGGTCGAGGAATGCATGCATGCTCAGTTGCTTCTTCCCGAAATGTCGTCGCCTTGCCACCGGTTGCTTCTGTTTGCATTCGCTTTGATTCTGAACACCAAACCAATTCCCAGACTGCTTCTGCTCCAGAACCAGAACAATTTTGAACCATCTTCAAGCTGGTGGACTGTTGGCCACCAGGGGAGGCTGTAGGCCACTTGTCGGCCACTTAAGGAGGCTGTAGGCCACTTCCTATGGCTGATCGACCAGTTGCTTCTGCTCACTTCCATTTTGCTGCAAACAGAGTTTAACAAGGGCAAAGCAAGGTATTTGCAGGGTATGTGTGTACAACCACCCTCCTTATCATTTCTCAAGCTCAAAGGAGTGCGGTACTCGACTCTCGGGCCACCAACTGAGCATCACAATGCACGATGGCTGAGAAGTCAAGTTTGTACAAGTTAATGAATGCATAAGTAACACACAAGACTCGAGAGACCTCCACCTTATCATGCACAATCAAGGGGGACGGCGACCAAGAAATGAGGCATGTTTCATCACTTCAAGTATGAAACGTCACTCGTTTCTCGTGTTTGGATTAATGTCCGATCCAAACACATGCAAACAACATGCTAATCTATTAATGCTAGAGTGGCATGCACGAGGCTCTATCATATAAACAATGCATGCATGGCATGTTTAGAAGCTAAGGCATCAAAGCTAGTGAAGAGTATTACACATGAGACATGCACTACAATGCTCAACTGGTCAAACCACACATGGACAGACCTATATCATGCCAAAAACAGTGGCAAAATCATGCTGGAAATAAAGCACCAAGAGCTACAACAACATGCTTATGCATTGGCTCGCAAGCTAGGCATTAAACACAACTCTCAAACACAATGAATGAGTGATAAACAAGAGAGTATGGCAGAGATGTAGGCACTGAAATTGCATACCAAAAGATGTTATATCGTGCAAACAACATAAGTGTGGCATGCTTGGAGGACTCAAGCATAAAAGTTAGTGAAGTACACAATGCTAGGACTATGCAATGCTATGCACAAACAACCAAACCAGCCCTAAACAGACCTCATGCATGCCAAGACAGTGGCAAGAACATGCTCAAACTAAGGCTCAAAAGAGTAGAAAATCATGCTCCTTTGGTAGCTCACAAATAAGACACAAAGGCACAACTCTTAAAAGCTCTCAAGGAGTGAAAGAAGTGAGAACATGACACGTGTATATGCTCTGAAATTACATGCTAAATGATGCCAAAACATGCCACCGTCACAAATATAGCATGCTAAGGTGCTCAAAACTCAAGATTAGCTAAGGCACTTGCACCATAGCGATATCAAACAAGCCCCAAAGGACCAAGATCACTCAAAATAGTCCTAGGGCATGTCAAAACAATGCTAGAAACATGATGGAGTGTAGCCAAAACAAGCTAGAATGGTAAGCCAAAACACTAAGCATGCAAGGCTAATGAGTGGGATTACACTACAAGTACCAAAACCAAGCAAGAGGTGACTCCATCAACCAAAATTAGAGTTGTAACATGGAAAAATAAGGTAAAAAAAACATGCTGAGATGGTAGCCCAAAAGCTTAGGCAAGCATGCATACAAATTAGCCCATGATCAAGATATATGGCACAACTCTCCAAAAGCATTGAAAGAGTAAAACATGTGAGAGTATGTCTACACTACATGCACTTAAATCATGTGAGAGATGAGGCCAAAGCATGCAAACAACTCAAGTAAAGCATGCTAGAGACTTTGAAACTCAAAGCTAGTGAGCAAAATTGCACTATGGCTATACAAAGCAAGGCATGCATGACCAAAATCACTTAAAATAGAGCTTAAGCATGGAAAAACATGAGTAAACGCTTGTTGGAGCAGAGCCAAAACATGCTAAAATGATGGGCCAAAACATCAAGTGAGCTAGGCTAGAATGCAAGATTGCACTACAAGTGTGTGAAGCATGCAAGAGGCAATCAAACCAACCCAAAACAGAGTTATATCATGTTAAAATAAGGCCTAAAACATGCTTAGATAGAGCCTCAAGAAGGTAGAAAAACATGCCAAAGTGTTAAGCCAACAACACATGCAAACAAAGCACAAAAGGGGGGGGACCACCCCCATCCATTTTAGGTCTCAAAACACACTTTCCACCACTGAAATTCCTTTGGAATTCAGTGGTGAAAAGGCCAAATAAAGATGATCTCAAAGGCCTTAAAGGATAGCTCAAAACAAAGCAAAATAAGGCACAAAAGGGGGTAGACAACCCCTAACTCAAACAAGGCCTCAAACAAACACCTTAAACACTTAGAAACAAGAGTATTTGCAGTTGAGAAAAAGGCCTAAAAGAGCATGCAAGGATGGCCAAATACTTAAGCAAAACAAAGCTAAAAGAGGTAATTACTCACCCTTGAAGAACCACAGCAAAACAGCAAACTCTAAGGCAAAAACCAGCTTAAAACCACTCAAATAAAGCTTCCAAGTACCTCAGCAACAAGAGGAAGGTGTTTGAGTAGGTGTTTGTGTGCAAAAGTATGAAGAAACAACACTTTAAGGCACAAATATGTATATAGAGAGATATAGAGAGAGAGTAAACTTTTTGCTCTTCAAAATTTTCTGAACCTTGGAAATGAAGAGAGAGCCTCCCTTTTATAGAATTCCAAGCTTCAAGCTTCTTGAACAAGCTAGAAGCTTGGTGCAATCCCTCCATACACATGTATGGAGGATGCCTTATGTGCCTAACAGCTGGCAATAAAAATATCTGCCAAAGCAAGAAAATGGCCGTCGGCCATTTCCATTGGCCTACCGGCCACTTAAAGTGGCCTACAGGGAGAAAAAGTGGCCTACAACCACAAAAAGTGGCCGACAACCTCTGCCCCCCCCCCCACTTCCAGGCAAGGGGGAACAAGGTATGGCACAAAAACAAACCAAAAGGAAGAGATCCAAGAGGCCCCGGGACAAGGCGCTCAGCCGAAAGCTCCCGAAACTAGCCTACGGGCCACTACAAGTGGCCTACAAGAGAAATAAGTAGCCTACAGCTACAAAAAGTGGCCTACAGGCCTCTCTCTCCCTCTAGGCAAGGGCACCAAGGCATGGCCCCAAAAACAAACCAAGAAGAAAAGAGTTAAGAGGTCCCAAGACAGGGCACTCAATTGAAACCCTCGGAAACTCGAAACGAGCACAAACATAAGCAATCATCACGTGCACAAACGATGACGTCTGAGTCTTAAGGTCAGTCAAATATGGGGTGTCTACAGTTGCCCCTCTTTGACAAAACTCGGAAGTCATGAAATGACAGGAGTGAATGTCAAAGCCCAAAGATGACCCATTTTTTACAAGGCCGAAGACTTAGACAAACATGCAAGATAACAAGATAGATGCGCCTGCAGGTAGGGGCAAAATGCAAATGACATGCATAATGCAGAACATAACTTATGATTATACGAAGAGGGCTTGTAATAAAACATCTTGATGTGAATGTCATGCAAGGAAATGTTACAACAAACTCGTACATAAGCAAGTAAGTAAACACGCCAAGTGCGGGAATTACAGACCGAACTACATTTCATGCATAAAAGATGTAAGAAAATTATGCAATCTTCACTGTGGCTCACGCAGGAAAGACCCAAAGCGACTATCGGGAACACCCAAAGTCTCAAATGAAACACCTCCTAGCATATCAAACGCGAAAGGAGATGGACTGTGCAAGAAAGCACAATCATCCAAACGCGTGTCAGACATGATAGGAAAAGGGCATCCAAACGCGTGTCAAACGTAAGAGGAGAAAGGTATCCAAATGCGTGTCAAATGCGAAAGGAGAAAGACGTCCTAACACGCGTCAAACGCGAGAGAAGAAAAGTATGTCCAAACACATGTCAAACGCGAAAGGAGAAAGGCATCCTAACGCGTGTCAAACGCAAGAGGAGAAAAGTACGTCCAAACACATATCAAACGCAAAAGGAGAAAGATGTCCTAACGCGTGTCAAACGCGAGAGGAGAAAGGTACGTCCAAAAGCATGTCAAACGCGAGAGGAGAAAGGTATGTCCAAACGCATGTCAAACGCGAAAGAAGAAAAGCGTCCTAATGCGTGTCAAACTCAAAATGAGAAAGGTACGTCCAAACGCATATCAAACAAGAGAGGAGAAAGGTACGTCCAAACGCGTGTCAAACACAAAAGGAGAAAGGTACGTCCAAACGCATGTCAAACGCAAGAGGAGAAGGGTACGTCCAAACACATGTCAAATGCGAGAGGAGAAGGGTACGTCCAAACGCATGTCAAATGCGAGAGGAGAAGGGTGCACAACAATGCAAGGGAGACGTGCATAACAATACAGGTGAAACGGTGCATAACAATGCAAGTGGGACGTGCAAAACAATGCAAGTGAAAAGTGCATAACAATGTAGGTAGAACAGTGCATAACAATGTAAGTAGAACAGTGCATAACAATGCGAGCGAAACGTGCATACACATTCCATGCACAACAACAATGAACTTCTGATGTAATATCAATAGCATGTTTGAAGTAAAATATCGAATAAGGAAATACACGCCTTAACAAGACCAATTCAAACGCAACCTCCGATTACCTCTCGGAGGAGTGACAACATACTTAAAAAAAATACACCTCGCTCTTGAAGATTGACAATGAGTTGTGCATCAAAGACGTGAATCGAAGCTCCCGCGGGGACATTTTGAGCCGAAAAGTGAACTTTTCTTGCACTTTCTCGAGGGCCAAGGACTCCAAATAGTGTAAAAACACACAGGGAGAACCATGAACACCTGTAGGCCACCCCCAGGACCTGTCGTCCACTTTTCAAGGTTGTAGGCCACTACAAAACCTGGCCGGTCGGCCAGTTTACAAGATTTCGAGGCAGTTTTGTCTTTTAACACTCGGTTCTATAAGACCACAACTCCAAAACACATTTGCTCACACCCCCAAGGCCGAAATTCACTCATCTTCCTTCCTAGACCCTTTTCTCTCTTAGATCTGGGCTTTGTACGCGTTTTCCAACGCCCCACACAAAGTTGATTCACTAAAATCTTATGATTTCCTTCATTTTGAACCGAACAGAATTTGTTTTCGGGGCTTCTTTCTCCATTTTCACCAATTGAGGTATGTGTCCCTTGAACTTGTCTTGAGTTTGGCACCCTCTCCTGGGTTTTGACTTTCTTTGACTTTTTCTCTTCCCGAGAGTTGACTTTTGGCGATTTTTGCTCATTTTGCTCATTTTTGCCTACTTTTCAACTTCCTTTCAGATGGCGGACCATATTCCACACGATGGGGGTTCTCTAAGAGTAGAGGACGAGCCTGACATCATGCCATTGCCGTCGAGGATTCGGCCTTTCGACCCGGAGAGGTACCGCCCTCAGGAGCACGTACTACCACTGGGCACTGTTCGTTTGTTTACAGACTTTGCACGACGTGCACCCGTGGACCTGCTACTACGGGAGCCAGAGTCCCACCTGTCCCATGATGCACACAGGGTATGCTCTACACTTTTATATTTTCTGCAATGTACTTTACATTTCTAACATAATTTGTACTTTTGCACTGTATTTCATCTGCTCATACTGAACACACTTCGCGCACTGTAGTCTGCTCGTACTGAACATAACTCACACACAATATTCTGTTCATTCTGCACACAACTCACACATAGCATTCTATTCATTCTGAAATTGAATACAGCTCACACACAATCTTCTACTCATTCTGCACACAGCTTAAACATAACACTCTGCTCATTCTGCACACAGCCTTCTGCTCATTCTGAATATAGATGGTCTTTCACTTCACTCGAGGGTATGGATCGACCTCTGCGAGAGAGTGGTACTTAGACCTTTCAGATGGCGTCCATCATATTGTTGACGAGGCAGGCTTCGGCCTATTCTATACAGGGCTCTCGCATCTGACGGTGAGCAAGACCACTTTGGGTGCATTGGTGGAGAGGTGGTGGGATACCACCAACTCCTTCCTCTTTTCTGCCACTGGGGACATGACGATGACCCTATATGATTTCTCTATGTTGACAAGTCTCGATGTGGGAGGTCGGCCGATTCCGTATGATCCAGACATGGGGGAGTGGGAGGTAGCCTGGATCTACCTGTTGGGAGCGCCCCCACCCATCTTCCGATCCAACACATTCAGGTACACATGGTTCTTGGACCACTTCAGAGGGACCAATCCCGTGACTATCGAGGACATAGAGCAATATACCCGCGGATTCTTGATATATCTCCTCGGCACCACACTGTTCGCTGACAGGTCGAACACGGTCGAGCTATATCTTTTGAGCGCTCTGGTAAACCTGTCCCAGGTCCGGGATTATGATTGGGGCGATGCTGGCCTTGCCATCCTCTATTGCTATATGAGTTTGGTCTTCTGCTGGAGCGGGGTGAGAGTAGGCAACTATTGGAGAGCTTGGGAGGTATGCCTTACTTTTCAACTTTACATTTCCTGCTATACCTTATGCTTTGCATTTTCTTGCTTACTACATCTTTTGTATTTGCTACATTCTGCATTGCACACACGTTCTGCTTTCCGCATCATCTGTGTATTCTGTATTCTCACTACCATTATCTCACTTTTCCACAGTTATGGATGTATGCCTATTTCCTAGTGCTAGCCCCTGAGCTCAAGGTCGAGGCACCTCTCGAGATTCCTTATTCACGCCGATATGACGGGAGATGCCTGCCGAGGCCCCGGGAGACCTTACCATACCTCTGGCATTACTTTGACACGGTGCGAACGACCGAGGTAATCTAGAACTCTTAGTTCTTTATGCTTTCAGCTTCAATTCATTTTGCACATCTAATGAGGACTAATCAAATCATGCACTTACTATTTGCAGATCACTTGGCAGCCTTGGATAGCGATGCCAGGGTTCTCCCAGTTCCAGTTTGCTGGGGCATGGGCGGCCTCCCGGTTCCGGATTCTGTTTGTGGGACTGGTTGGTAAAGCCTGGTTTCTCGGAGAGCACTTCATAGGCTAGACATTGGGCGATCCCCATCAGGTAATCCCTTCATCGCCTCTATCAGACATGTGCACCACAGAGAGTCTCTCCCCCCGGGAGGTTAGCGACCTCATGCAGGGTGCTGACGCAGTTCTTTTTCTCGATGAGGGGGAGTACAAGTGTTTGTGTCCCTATGAGGAGAGCTGTTGACATTCCCTCGTTGAGCAATACCTGAGCTACAGACGTCTCCTCGACGAGCAGGGCCAGTGCATCGAGATGTAGGGTTAGGGGGATGCTTCCCACTAGGCAGTGTGCTGGATGGCCAGATCCTCTGACAGAGCTGACAGGTTGGCGGTATGAGACACCTTATTAGATTCCACTTGAGCCCCCATTGCCAGATCATCGATATGTCAGGGCTTCTGACTCAGCACCGGTATGCATTACAGCTTTCATTTATCACTTAGATATTTAGACATTCATTCACTCATGGCTTCATCTTGCATTTGCAGCCCTCCGTAGGATATGTCGAGGGGTTGTTCGAGGCGATGGCCTCTCTTGAGGGTATGGTCTTGCGGAGGGAGACGATGCTGCACTCCCACGGCATTCCGGTACTTTTCAGTTTCCTTGCATTTATCATACTTCTGACGACATACCGAAACCGAACACTTCATTACATTGATTCACTGTATGCATAGGTCATATCTGACATGACATACTGCATGCACACATTATATCTGATTCTTGCATATACTCTGCACAACATACTTGCATCTGAGACATATACTGCAGCTGATGTATTCAAATTGTCTTTTCAGGTCACACCCTTACAGACAAGACCCTTTGAGCCTTCTCGAGCAGCAAATAGAGGGACTCCAACGTGCGACTGAGGGAAACGTCGGGCGCTTGTTAGATGTGATGACGAGTCCAGTGAGGAGGAGGAGCCAGCGAATCCTCAGTCAGAGACATTTGAGGGTGGAGGCGACGACACTGGCTCAGGTTCTGAGGGTGGTGATGATGCAGAGGAGGATTCCGAGGATGGTGGCTTTGGTTCAGATAGCAGTGCCGACGGCGATAGTGTAGAGTCTGCTGAGCCGAGGAAGAGGACGGAGAGGGCCTCTTGATCTTGAGCTAGATAGCACCAATTCAGATGCCTTGCTTTTTGCTTTATTTCTCTTTTTGCTAGTAGTATTGGCACATTGTACAGCCTTAGGCAGTTTTATTTTCTTTAAAACTTGTACCTTTTGTAAAGAGAAACCATGATGGAATGAAAGCAGCTTTTGTTCAAAAAGTGTTGCATTTTACATTCTAAGCATCGCATCGCACTATCTTGCATAAAAATGAGATTGATGAAAATTGAACATTCGTGCATTGCCATGTCAGGTAGTGAACCAACACAACAAACAAAACAACACCACTTAAAGAACAATTCGATAAACAAATCACAACAACTTGATAAGCAAAGAGCAACAACTCGATAAACAAATCGCAACAACTCGATAATCAAAAAATGACAACTCAATTAAACAAAACTAAACAACTCGATAAATGAAACAATTTCAACAAAATGAGTAAAACTGAACAACATAACACATCTAAGACAGAACAAGACCCAAATTTCCAACCCTTCAACCACTTTAGGAGGGCCAGAGGCTACTTGCTGGAGAGGAGGGGTGGCTATCGACCACCTACAGTGGCTACAGGCCACTTAATGCATGTGTTGGCCACTTAAAGGGGCCGGTCGGCCACTTAAACTGGTCAGTGGGCCAGTGAGGCTGGGAACCTCTAGATTTTGGCCACCTGTCCACCACTCAACCCTTATCCTCTATAAAGGTTCCAACTTCGTGGTTCTCTCATTGTAACTCAGTTTTTGCTCCAAATGGAAGCATTTCTTGTCCAAAACCTCAAAAATTGGATACAAACTTGGATGGCTTGGAAAAGTTGAATTTCTGGGGTTGCGGAATAAATGCACTATTCACACTGAGTCACACCCCACCGCGTTTTCCGTTCCTTCATGTCGCGGCTAGGTGTTGGAATCCGGTAACTCATGTTTTTAGCTTTGGCAGACAAGAGATGTGTCCTACTTTCGAAGATTTCCAGGCTTTGATGGAATCCGAGGGTGATGAAGAAATCTTGCCCCAATCCCGTTTCAGCCACATCCAAGCCTTAGGACGGATGTGTGGGCTCACTTTGCATGACGCTCAGTCTTTGATTCATGACGGAGAATTGGACATCCCTAGCTTGATTCATCGGTTTTCTGACGCTGGTAACCGCGACGATCATCACTGGCAGGGTTTTCGGCGACACGCTCTTTGCTTGTGCATGTTGTCTTATTTCTTGCTTGCCCTAGGCTTCGGAGGATCTAGCGTTCGTTTAATTGAGGTTGCCCAAGGGTTAAAAGAGGGCAAGAGCTGCATTGCCATGACACTAGCTAAGACGTTGATGGGTTTGGATACTTTCCGTCGCCGGGAGACAACTAAGTTCGCGAGGAGTCCACTATTGGTGCAGATAATGTTTCCCTCCCTTATCTCACATATATTTCTCACATCACTCGGCGCTCAGGGTCTGTTTTTCTCTCAAAACCCTTTTCTCACTTTTCTCTCCACGTACACCTCTCTATTCTTTAATCTCTCATTTTTCATCCCTCCCCAGATATGGTTGATGGACAAGTTGAGAGTGGTGGACTCATGCCACGCATATTTAGCTCGTGGCTATTTCTTCTAGAAACGACTAGTGGATGCCCCAGATGAGGGATGGTGGTGTAAATGGATGTGCAGTCTGTCCGCTGTCAACATTGCTTGGCGCTGCCCCTAGCTCAATCTACCAGCGATGAGTTATAGCATGTCTCGCCAATCGGGCATTCAGCTGATTGGCCTGACACACCCTACATATTTAGCTCGCGGCTATTTCTTCTGGCAACGACTAGTTGATGCCCTAGATGAGGGATGGTGGTGCGAATGAATGTGCAGTCTGTCCGCTATCAACATTGCTTGGCGCTGCCCTTGGCTCAATCTGCCGGCGATGAGTTATAGCATGTCTCGCCACCCGGGCATTCAGCTGATTGCCCTGACACACTGTGTCTTTTACTTCCCATTTCGACTCCGGCGCCAATTTGGGCATGATCAGACTTGCCCTGTAAAGGGATAGAGTACTCTACTGCATTTCCAATCCGAGGCGCACAGCTAGCTCAGTATACCACATCATGGAGGACGAGAGAGCTTCTGGCCTCCGCTCCCACTTTCAATTGCATCCTTTCTGATGAGTGCATAGCTTGGCTTGATAAAGAGGCGCATGTTGGGCTTACTTTGGCATTAGAGGCTTCCACAAGCTCTGGGAGGGGGCGCAAGAACACCTGACTATGGCCCGAGTTTATTTGCTTTAATCAGTACTTTCAAGTTTTCTTATGAATGTAATAAAAAGAAACTTCAATTTGTATTCAAGAGTAGGAGAACTCTGTACTGAAATCAATGTAATTGAAGGTTGTGGGTACTAAAAATTTTCCGTTTGGTCAAAAAATGGTCTAAGTCGTAAAAAGATTAATTTGAGCAAAATCAACTTTTATTAAAACTTTTCAAAGCCATTTTCGATATGGATCACAACTGGACACGCCTGCAATCTATCGTCGAGATGCACAACCCCGAATCCCAACAACTGGAATGTTGCCCCTAGTCTGAATAGCACTGTACTGGAGATCACAACCGAGCTCTTGAATGCATAAAAGACAAAGATGACCAACATGATCACATGGGCAAAGTTGATTTGGAAGTGTTTATGGCTAGACTTCAGAATGAAGTTGCCTACTTATCCCAAAGATGGGAATCAAGCCTTACATAGTTCAGTTCAGGTTCTCTTGTGTATTAACACTCTCCTTTTGCGCTCTAACTTTTGCCAAGGCCGCCCTTTCTAGGTTTTCAACCTTGCGAGCTCAGTTTTTATTATTTCAAATTTTCTGTGCTCTAACTTTTGCCTAGGTCGCCCTTTCGGGTTTTCAGCCTAGCGAGCCACTCAGGGATAATATTTCTTCAACTTGTCCATGTTGATCGGCTGGGAGAACTCAAGGCCATCTAAGTCCATCAGAACGACAGCTCCACCTGACTAGATTGACTTGATGATGTAGGGACCAGTCCAATTAGGTCTGAACTTGCCCCTAGGGTCGTGAATGGGAGCCTGGTTGTCTTTGAGCACTAGATCCCCTTCCTTCAAATTCCTGGACTTAACCTTCTTATTGAAAGCCTTGGCAATTCTTCGTTAGTAACCCTGGACGTGATACAGTGCTTTCAGTTTTCTTTTGTCAAACAGCATGAGTTCTTCGAACCTGCTTTGCTGCCAATCTGCCTCAGTGTAACAAGCCCGCGGGGGACCTCGCTACAGCTCGGACTCGATTTTGTGTCACGGTTCTTAATCTTGAACCAAAGAGTCCAAATCTGGCAAGTCGTTTTGAGAAAACAGATTTTTTTGAAAAGAAGTGCCAAACATGGACTGCTTTGCCAGATACAGAGTCGCCACCTAAATATTTTATTTTTGGAAAATTTAGGAAACCCTGACTCATTTGCCTAAGGCCACGTGTCCGTCATCACCAAAGTTACCTCGGCTCGGGAACTTGGGTACGATTAGGGAAGGTCACTTCGTGAGCACCCCCGCTCGCCCGGTCAGAGACCGGCCTCTACTAAATATGATATCTATTTTTGAAAACATTGTATGTTCCTATTCCGATTATTAGCCTAGGTTACTATGTGATGCGCACAGCATACAAATATAGACTGAGTCGCCTGAATTGGGACAAAACATTTCATGTTTGTTTGTTTGAAAATGGTTTGATGCTGCTACCCGCAGGTAGGCTAAGACGTGGATTTGCCACCTTCGGGTGGGCTTAGAAAACAATGGCTTTGCCACTATCTAGTGGGCTTAAAACAAACATTTGATGAATTGTTCCAATCCAAATAACCCAACCTTCACCCACAGGCATTCAGGCAGTTATATCACATAAGCAGTTAGCCTCATGGTAAGCATGCTATTCATGGCAGTCACTCACACGCATGCAAGGATGCTAAAGCATAAAAACTCACCGAGTACTCCAAGCCAAAACAGAAACTACATTAGAAATCATACATGATCCTAAGTATACAAAAATGCCTAATGCAACACATGCAAAAATGCAAACTATAGCAGGCTCGGCTATTCTAAACATGGCATATGGAATTCTACAGCTAACATGTATTCAACTTGGAATTGAAATACAAATGCAGTTAGTATGATGCGCCGAGCCCGGTGCATGCAAAACAGATGAATGAATGCAAACATGCTATCATACTGTATGCTAATTGAAATATGCCCTAATCTAACCATCATAAGCAAGTAAATAAAAGGGAAGAAAGACGTGGGGTTGGAAGACATACATCACACTCACGCACACTTATTATAATTATGCCCTCGCGCAGAGGGTCCGAATAAATATACAATCCCGAATAAAAGAATAGTACAGTCCAAATAATACAGTCCAAATATGTACAAATTCATAATTAATTATCAAATTAACTAAGAAAATAATAAACTGGCATGCAAGCCAGGGACTGCCTTAATTCCGCTCCGGATGATGAATGATGCATGTTCAGGTTACCTTCGTGCGGAAATCCACTGTGATGCCCCAACTAGTCTCTGTTTCGCAATGGTTTTTTGGAAAGCGCGCCAAGCCTCGGAAGACTGCTGATTCTTGATTTTACTGCAACAGAGAGCAGGAAAGGGGCATAGCAATGTATTTTCACAAATGTATGCATGCCTCGATCCTCGTGCCACCAATCACGCATCTCGATGCATGATGGCCAAGGAGTCGAATTGCACAACTTGATATGGAATGAATGCACATGAAAACTTAACAAAACCTAACTCCATCATGGGTAATCCGGAGTGTCGGTGACTGGGGAATTGAGACATGTTCCGTCACTCGGAGTATGAAATGCCCCTCGTTTCCCGTGCTCGGGCTAACTCCTATCCCAAGAACAATGCAATATGCATGACATGCATGAATGCAAACTAAGATACAACCTAACATGCACAATGTTATGAAATGGCATACACGATGCACGAGGTAACATGGCATACACAATGCACTAATATACAACCTAGCATACACAATGCTATCGAATGAAATGGCATACACAATGCATAATGGACTTACACCAACATGAGTGGACCTCAGCCACACTCACATAAGAGGCCATAAGATGGAAATGAGACACTCGAAATGCGTGCACACGTGCACGCAAACCGAGGACCGAACCTACGGCACAGAATGCCACTCTAACAAGACATGGCAAAACATGAAATATGACATACTAGCATGCAAATTCCAGAGGCAAAATGAGATGAAAAACAGCCCCGAAACATGGCAAAATGGTACCTGATGCATGGAACGAGTCCCAAAACATGAAATTTGGCTCAAGGAATGACCTATAGCTATGCAATGCATGCATTATTTGTACATTAAGTGTAAATAAAGAAGCAAGGCAGCCCCAAAAAAAGCATATTTACAATTTAAAGCAAGGCCAAACAGTGGGCACAGATAGGGCTAAACTAGCATACAAAAATGGCCCCGAAAGCAAGATAATGAAGCAACTAACAGATGGTGGCCCTAAACAGAGAAGGGCCCTTCTACAATGTTGAAGAGGGGATAAAAAAAAAGACACTTTTTATTTTAAAACCAAGTCCAAAACAGCTCACAAGTAAGCCTAAAATACCGTGCAAAAATAGGCCTAAAAGAGGGTTTAAACACAAAGTGTAAAAAAGGAGTTTCAAACAAAAAAAGGTCCTTAATAAAACATTAAAAGGAGCTCAAAATATGACTATTTCTAGTTTGGATCGGAGCCCAAAAATTCTTGCAAGCAAGGCTCGGGGGCCAAAACGTGTAGTCCGGGGCCCCAAAACTGACTGTTAGGCACCGGAAGTGGTGTTCGACCACGAAGTCGGGGTCTCGGACCATAGTGTCCCTCAAAAGGGAGGAAATAAGGTATGTGCCAAAAACCGGAGCAAACGGAGGTGGTTAGGCGGTCCCGAACCGAGGCACACGGCCTGACGGCCCCGAAAACCGGGAACCGGGCTCCGAAATGGGAAAAATGGCCTACGACCACGAAACGTAGCCTACGGCCACTGAGAGATGGTCTATGAGACCTCTCCCTCCCTTCAGGAAGAGAAAATAGAGCCTGGTTCGCAAACCGAGGTAAAGTACAAAAGAGTCCGGAAGTTCGGAGGCAAGGCTCGCAGCCGAGACTCTGAAACCTCTGAACGAGCACGATATGCAATATCACCAAGCGCTCAATCGGTGACGTCTGAGTCTTAAGGTCGGTCAAAAATGGGGTGTCTACAATTGCCCCTCTTTGACAAAACTCGAAAGTCATAACAATGACGGGAGTGAGTGTCAAAGCCTAGAGACGACCCATTTTTGACAAGGCCGAAGACTTAGACAAAGCATACAAGCTACAGATAAAGATATGCGCCCGAAGGCAAGGGCAAAATGCAACTGACAATGCAAGAAGCCGAACATAACTCGTGATTATGCAAATGCAGCAAGCTGTAATGAAGCACATATTCACAATAGATGCAACAGTTTTAAGCAAGAATGCAAAGCAACAACTATATTTCATGCAGAAAGGATGTAAGAGAATTATGCAATTTTCATTGCGTCTCACACAGAGAAGGCTAAAAGTGACTACCGAGAGTACCTGGAGTCTCACATACAATATCTCTCCGCGTATCACACACAGGAGGGGAAGAAGGTAAACCTCTCAACGTATCACACGCAAGAGAGAAAAGGTAACTTTCTCATCGTATCACACGCAAGAGAAGGAAGACAAACCTCTCAGCATATCACATGCAAGAGAGGAGAAGATCATCTCTCAGCGTATCACACGCGAGAGAGAAAAAGGTAGATTTCTCAACGTATCACATGCAAGAGAAGAAAGGCAGACCTCTCAGCATATCATATGCAAGAGAGGAAAAGGTAGATTTCTCAGCGTATCACACGTAAGAGAAGAAAGGCAGACCTCTCAGCATATCACATGCAAGAGAGGAAAAGATCATCTCTCTGCGTATCATACGCAAGAGAGGAAAAGGTAGATTTCTTAGCGTATCACACGCAAGAGAAGAAAGGTAGACCTCTCAGCATATCACATGCAAGAGAGGAAAAGATCAACTCTCAGCATATCACACGCAAGAGAGGAAAAGGTAGATTTCTCAGCGTATCACACGCAAGAGAAGAAAGGTAGACCTCTCAGCATATCACATGCAAGAGAGGAAAAGATCATCTCTCAGCATATCACACGCAAGAGAGGAAAAGGTAGATTTCTCAGCGTATCACACGCAAGAGAAGAAAGGTAGACCTCTCAATATATCACATACAAGAGAGGAAAAGATCATCTCTCAGCGTATCACATGCAAGAGAGGAAAGATCAACAATGTAAGTGAAAAGGTGCATAACCATGCAGGTAGATGTGCATAACAATGCAACGAATGAGCATAACAATGCTAGATAGATGTGCATAACCATGCAGGTAGATGTGCATAACAATGCAGGTAGAGTGTGCATAACAATGCAAGTGAAAAAGGTGCATAACAATGCGAGATAGATGTGCATAACCATGCAGGTAGATGTGCATATCAATGCAACGAATGAGCATAACAATGCTAGATAGATGTGCATAACAATGCAACGAATGAGCATAACAATGCTAGATAGCTGTGCATAACAATGCAACGAATGAGTATGACAATGCCGGTGGAACGCGCGTGACAACGCCCGTGGGACATGCATAACAATGCAGTTGGAACGTGCATCACAATGCAAGTGGAAGTGGGTGCATAACAATGCAGTTGGAACGTGCATCACAATGCATATTTGAAACAAAATGCCGAATAAGGGAATACAAGCCTTAAGGAGACCAAACTCCAAACGCAACCTCCGATTTACCTCGTGGAGGGGTCACGATTCATTCCAAAAAGGATACACCTCGTGCGCGCCGACTGACGATGAGCTACACATCGAAGACATGATTTGAAAGTTCCGCAGAAACATTTTGGGCTGAAAAGAGTGGGTTTTTCTTGCACTTTCTCGATTGTACTTCCAAACGGCAGTTACTACCTCTCCTTCCTGGCCATGTTCACAACTTTCCCTATTCTCCAACGGGGTGACAGACTAGGTTGATTCAGTATCCAGAATTGAGGCGCATTCACATGCTATCTCAATCTATGGGGCTGCCATACAGATTTCAAGTCGAGGATAGACCCCTGGGTATTCAAACCAGACTTTAGTCTCGGAAATCCCGAACCTTTGCGTTCTAGGCAAAAGCCATTCGAACTCTAGTTTCCACCGTCGCAGTTGGTCTCCTAGGAACTCATTGCAAACACAGTCTAGGAACTCATTGCAAACACAGTCAAGATGCATCTGGCAGGGGCTGGTACTCAGAGAGAGCATTTCTGATTGCCATTCTGGCTTGAGGCAGACTTAATCTTGAGCTTGGGGTAGAGGCACACTCATACTTCGGAGCATTGACAAGACCTGACGAAGTGCATACGGAATGCGATCTCGGAGCTTACTGAAGTTGGAACAAACTCAGATGCCCGACATTTTCCTCTTTTGCTTTTGCTTTGCAGTCCGGAACCCATATAGCTTCAGATAGGTCCTGGTTTTACTGTTCTCACATGACCTGGGTTGAACCCTGCAGTTTTCGAAAGAACAAATTCCTTTTTTGCACAAACGTGGAGAATGGCACAGCACTCTGAGCACAAGATTGATTTTTTTGAAATTGAAAGCTGAGTTTTCGACCAGGTATTGGGCCTACGACTGAACACAGCAAAACGACTCAACAAGGAAATAAAAGGCACACAATCTAGGCACATCGAGTAACACTCGAAACGACTCAAAACAAGAATCGAGATAAAACAAAAAGACACGACACTCAGACGTACACAGGGAGCCTGTTTCACCGGGTAGTGTTTCCCACCCTTTCTCATTTGTGATTCTCACATCACTTGGCCCTCAAGCTCTGTTTTTCACGAAAAAGCCATTTTCTCACTTTTTCTCTCAACTCACATCTCTCTATTCTTCAACCTCTCATTTTAAATCCCTTCCCTGGGTGGTTGATGGATAAACAGAAAGTTATGGGCTCTTGCCCCTAGCATGCAGCTAGTGAGTTTCTCTCACAGAGGGGCTGTGCTACAACTGGGTGTGTAGCAAATCTGCAACTGATATCGGTTGACGATGCTCTGTTGGGGAGTTTGAACGTGATCAGATCTGTCCAGATGAGGGAGTGGAATATCTTGATCCATTCCAGTTCGTGCTTTGCACTTGGCTTGATACCTCGTTGCTTGGAGGGTGAGAGAGTTTTCAGCCCTTTTGTTGTTAACTTCAGTTGTGCCCTTTTCTGGCAGGTAGAGTGCCCTTCTTGGCAAGTATTGTGGCAATGGGGAAAGGACAGAACACCTGACTCAACTGTGCCCCTAGTTCATCATTTCAACCATTTTTTGTTTTTGGCTTTCTACTAAGACAATTTTGACCAAAATGAGAGTTAGATTAACATGCTTGTTCAATTTTCTGATTCAAAATCATGCAAGTTAGGCTATGAGCACTGAAAATTTTCCTTTTTTGGGGTCCAAGAAATGGTCCAGTTTTTGGAAAAGATGGAACAATTTTCGAGAGAATTAGTCAACCTCAGTAAAAATTCTCAAAAACTATTTTTGCAAACGGCCAATGCTTAACAAGCACAGAACCTACTCTTGAGACGCACAACCTCGGATCCAAAGGAAAACTGCCTCGTGCTTGAAGAGAACTGCATGGCAACGGAAAGTTGCCCCTTGTTTGAACGGCACCGCGGCGCATTTGAATGGCAACGGAAAGTTGCCCCTTGTTTGAATGGCACCGCAGCGCATTGAATAGCAACGGAAAGTTGCCCCTTGTTTGAACGGCACCGCGGTGCATTGAGTGGTCAGCCCTCAGAGTAACGAATGCAACCAAATCCTCAGATACAGAGAAGGCAAAGATGACTAGAACCATCGCATGGACACAATTGATTTGGAGGTGTTTGTGGCTGGACTTCAGAATGAAGTCGCCTACGTATCCCAAAGATGGGAATCAAGCCTTACGTAGTTCGGGGTTAAGGTACACTCAGGTATTAACCCTCACTTTTTAGGCTCTAACTTTTGCCAAGGCGCCCGTTGCAGGTTTTCGACCTTGCGAGCTATGTTTTTTTTTTTTTTTTTTAAACTTTTCTTCATTTTTCTCATTTCATTTCTTTTTCTTCTTTTTTTGCATTTTTTCTTTTCTTTTTTTTTTTTTTGGTTCTTTTTCTTGCTCTAACTTTTGCCTGGGTCGCCCTTCTGGGTTTTTGGCCCAGCGAGCCTCTCAAAGGGTAAAAGTGTAGCTTGGTCCATGTTAAATGGTTTTAACATCTCGATACCATCCGTATCCAGGAGAATGACTGCTATATTGACTTGCAGAAGGATTCATCTTCGGCTCTTCGAGCACATCTGATATCTTTGCCCCTAGTTCGAAGGGTACTTCTGTTCTAGCTTCGCAAGCTTCTTCTGATCTTCTGATCTTCTTGATTTGACTTTTCAGGCCTCTTGTTCGAGGGCTGCTTCAAATCTGGCCACACAGGCCTCACATCGTAGTTGACCGTTGAACCTTCTGAATTCATGTTCAAGGTTTGGAAGTGAAGGGGTTGAGTCTCGAGGCTGAGAACGATCCTAGGCTGCACAATCTCAAGAGCGATTCCACACAGGTCTTTGCAGGACCGCGCAAAACATTTTGTTTTTGAAAATTTTTAAGAAAGCGACAAATCACTCGCGTTGAAGATAGTGTAGAACCAATATGGATCAAAGCTAGGGTCCTTCTCAGTACTCACACTAACAAGCATGATTTCATTCATTAAGGGCTTAGCACGCCTCTCTTTCTCTCAATTGATCAAAATTTTGCAAAACCTAAGGAATGCCTTCCTCTTCGTTTTCACCGCAATGTTCACAAAGCTTTTGGAAAACTTAGGTCGATGCAATGAATTCAAGGCACAGAAAAGACACAGCTTTTAGTCAAATACTGCCATCTCATTTGGAACTTTCGGCATAACTGGCACAAGGCAGAAGCAAACGCGAGAGCGTGAAAGTTACTTCTGTTTCATTCAAAATCTACTGGCACAACTGGCTCCCTGGCAGAAATAGACTCAAAACAAAATGAAAAGACAAACGCAAAACGAAATGGTGACGCCCGAGGTAATACCCCCGGAATCACCCGACTCCTATACAACAGGGCTGACTCGATATAACAAGACAGACCCGAAACAAAAAGACTGACTCAAAACAAAAAAGACAGACTCAAAACAAAACAACAAAACAGACCCAATACCCAAGTCAAAAAGTACGAATTAACAACATTCGCGAATGTGCTCAAAACAGTGTATGCCATCCACCATATCTGGAGTTAATCGAGTACCGCCCGCAGGTGGTTCATCCCCCGATCACATCATATTATCCCCCACAAGTTCACTGATCAAGTGCCGATAGACTTTGCAGGACCTGGTGCGGGGATGACTCTGTTGTCGATCAGATCTTGTATTTCGTGGCGAAGACGAAAGCACATGTCAGTGTCATGGCCAGCTCGCTGATGGAAGGCACAGTAGTCGGCTGGGTTGTGTGAGAGAGGGAGGTTCTTTGGTAGTGGCTGCGGCTCCAGGGGCTTCAGATGCCCTTTCTTGATCAAAACCCCCAGAGCTTTAGATAGGGGCATGTATAGTGGAGTAAACACCCTTTGGCTCTGAGGTGGGTTTTTGGCTATTTGCGAGCTAGCTCCGGACACACCGGTGAATGAGGTGGCTGTTTTTTGTGTGGTGGTGGTAACCATGCCCACGTCTGAAGCTCTGGCATTTTCAGCACTGCTTACGCCTGTATTTGCGTTGCGGTTGAAGGTCCTCCTGGGTTGCTCCCTGTCACTGTCAATCAAGCCCTGTTTCATAGCATCCTCAATTTGTACCCCCATCTCATGCAAATCAGAAAAGGTAGGGAAGGGGAGCACGATCATTTTCTGTATTAGTTTGGGCTGGAGGTTGCATACAACCATCTGTATCTGATCCTTATCCGTTGGCCTAATGGTCATCATTGAGGCCTTGGCCCTCCAGCGGGCCACGAATTCTGAGAAGCTCTCCTTAGGTTCCTGCCTCGTCGTCTCAAGATCACGGGTCGTAATCTCAATTTGGGTATTGTATGAATATTGTGCGACGAAGGCCTCGGCTATCTCCTCCCAGCTTCGTTTTACTGAATCCTCCAATTTGGCGTACCAAATGGCTGCAATACCCGACAGGGTCTTACCAAAAATGGAGAGCTTCTGTAATCTTGTCAAGCCCATCGGGCGCAGAACATCTGAAAACAAACTCAGGTGGACCATGGGATCTCCTGACTCGTCAAAACAGTCGATGTGAGGCATCTTAAACCTGTCTGGTAGAGTTACAGCTGCGTCAGTGTACCCGTCCTCAATGTCTGGGATGGACTTTACCCCCTAGGATTTCTTGAACAACTTTTCAAGCTTGCTCAACTTCAATGCTGTAGGGTTGACCTCGAACTCGAAGGGAGAGTCCGGTAGATTGGTAGGTGTTTTGGACAGCTGGGGTAAAATTGGGGGCGGAGTCGGCCCTACCGGAATGTCTGTACTGTCCTGGACATTAGGTGTTTCCCTGGGTGTCTGAACACCTGGTGGTGGAGGAGCTTGATGCGAAGCAGATGCTCCGTTCTGCTGTTGCAACCTAGTGATGAGCTCGGCTTGCTGAGCCATGATTGCAGCCTGCTGCTTGGAAAATTCCGCTTGGCGGACAGCGTCCTCTTGCATGAGCTTCACACTTTCTTGCATCTGACGCATCATTGCCTCCATCCCTGACGTGTTCTGCTGATCCATCTAACTGACTGGTAGATCTATCTCTATGGAAACAATTGAGAAATCAGTCCGACTGTTCACTGGTTGGGTGGATAAGGGCCACTGATTTGGTAACTACTGAACTGGTGATCTGTGCCTGACTGGCCCTTTTACCCTGTTTCTGGCGAAGGAACACTGATTTGCCCTTAAATTGAATCTCTGACCTAACAAAGTCTATCAGCACTAGTCCAATGTACCCGGGAGATATTGGAGCCTTCTGAAGCTATAGTTCCAGGACTACCTAGCAAAAGAGAAAATGTGCAGCATCTCAGCCCAATTTTGCCAAAACAGATAACAGGATGACTGTGCCCTCTACTGAATTCTGCCCCAAAATTTTGCCTGTAAGCTATTACCCTCAGGTAAACTGAATCCCAAAATACTGAACTGGCGCCCGCAGGCCTGATACCCAAACTCGCAAACTGATACATGCATTCTTGTAGAGACGCACTCTATCAAGCACATAACAAATAAGTGAGAGCCAAAACACCCCTATGTTGGGGTAGGGTTTCCCTGTCCTATTTTGTCAGGAGCTAGGGTTTCACTATGCACGCAGCGGTTTCAAACAACCTATATCGGGTAAGCAACTTGTCCTAGTTTGGAATGGTCACTATGGATTCTGAATATGCACTAGGTCGAATGGTCAAAAAGGGTGCCCCGAAAAAACTGGGGTTTGTGTTCCCATGCTATCAGAGCCTACAGCGGATCAGCCTTATGGTCATGCCTTGACAAGACAAGCCTCCGGCAAATCGTTCGGGAATGGCATATGGCAAACACGGTGTCCTAGGCGCACCAATACAAATGCAATGCAAAGAAACACACAAATGTAGTCAAAACCAGATATCATGAGTTCAAGTCAAGTTCTCTAAATCCCCAACAGAGTTGCCAGAAACTGTAGACAGGCTCACGGGGGGACCTCGCTACAGCTCGGACTCGAATTGTTGTCACGGTTCTTAATCTTGAACCAAAGAGTCCAAATCCGGCAAGTCGTTTTGAGAAAACAGATTTTTTTGAAAAGAAGTGCCAAACATGGACTGCTTTGCCAGATACAGAGTCGCCACCTAAATATTTTATTTTTGGAAAATTTAGGAAACCCTGACTCATTTTCCTAAGGCCACGTGTCCATCATCACCAAAGTTGCCTCGGCTCGGGAACTTGGGTACGATTGGGGAAGGTCACTTTGTGAGCACCCCCGCTCGCCCGGTCAGAGACCGGCCTCTACTAACCATGATATCTATTTTTGAAAACATTGTATGTTCTTATTCCGGTTATTAGCCTAGGTTACTATGTGATGCGCACAGCATACAAGTATAGACTGAGTCGCCTGAATTGGGACAAAACATTTCATGTTTGTTTGTTTGAAAATGGTTTGATGCTGCTACCCACAGGTAGGCTAAGACATGGATTTGCCACCCTCGAGTGGGCTTAGAAAACAATGGTTTTGCCACTATCTAGTGGGCTTAAAACAAATATTTGATGAATTGTTCCAATCCAAATAACCCAACCTTCACCCACAGGCATTCAGGCAGTTATATCACATATGCAGTTAGCCTCATGGTAAGCATGCTATTCATGGCAGTCACTCACACACATGCAAGGATGCTAAAGCATAAAAACTCACCGAGTACTCCAAGCCAAAACAGAAACTACATTAGAAATCATGCATGATCCTAAGTATACAAAAATGCCTAATGCAACACATGCAAAAATGAAAACTATAGCAGGCTCGGCTATTCTAAACATGGCATATGGAATACTACAGCTAACATGTATTCAACTTGGAATTGAAATACAAATGCAGTTAGTATGATGCGCCGAGCCCGGTGCATGCAAAACAGATGAATGAATGCAAACATGCTATCATACTGTATGCTAATTGAAATATGCCCTAATCTAACCATCATAAGCAGGTAAATAAAATGGAAGAAAGACGTCGGGTTGGAAGACATACATCACACTCACGCACACTTATTACAATTATGCCCTCGCGCAGAGGGTCCGAATAAATATACAATCCCGAATAAAAGAATAGTACAGTCAAAATAATACAGTCCAAATATGTACAAATTCCTAATTAATTAACAAATTAACTAAGAAAATAATAAACTGGCATGCAAGCCAGGGACTGCCTTGATTCCGCTCCGGATGATGAATGATGCATGTCCAGGTTGCCTTCGTGCGGAAATCCACTGCGATGCCCCAACTAGTCTCTGTTTCGCAATGGTTTTTTGGAAAGCGCGCCAAGCCTCGGAAGACTGCTGATTCTTGATTTTGCTGCAACAGAGAACAGGAAAGGGGCATAGCAATGTATTTTCACAAATGTATGCATGCCTCGATCCTCGTGCCACCAATCACGCATCTCGATGCATGATGGCCAAGGAGTCGAATTGCACAACTTGATATGGAATGAATGCACATGAAAACTTAACAAAACCTAACTCCATCATGGGTAATCTGGAGTGTCGGTGATTGGGGAATTGAGACATGTTCCGTCACTCGGAGTACGAAACGCCCCTCGTTTCCCGTGCTCGGGCTAACTCCTATCCCAAGCACAATGCAATATGCATGACATGCATGAATGCAAACTAAGATACAACCTAACATGCACAATGTTATGAAATGGCATACACGATGCACGAGGTAACATGGCATACACAATGCACTAATATACAACCTAGCATACACAATGCTATGGAATGAAATGGCATACACAATGCATAATGGACTTACACCAACATGAGTGGACCTCAGCCACACTCACATAAAAGGCCATAAGATGGAAATGAGACACTCGAAATGCGTGCACACGTGCACGCAAACCGAGGACCGAACCTACGGTACGGAATGCCACTCTAACAAGACATGGCAAAACATGAAATATGACATACTAGCATTCAAATTCCAGAGGCAAAATGAGATGAAAAACAGCCCCGAAACATGGCAAAATGGTACCTGATGCATGGAACGAGTCCCGAAAAATGAAATTTGGCTCAAGGAATGACCTATAACTATGCAATGCATGCATTATTTGTACATGAAGTGTAAAGAAAGAAGCAAGGAAGCCCCAAAAAATCATATTTACAGTTTAAATCAAGGCCAAACAACGGGCACAAATAGGGCTAAACTGGCATACAAAAATGGCCCAGAAAGCAAGATAATGAAGCAACTAACAGATGATGGCCCTAAACAGAGAAGGGCCCTTCTACAATGTTGAAGAGGGGCTCAAAAAAAGACACTTTTTAGTTTACAACCAAGTCCAAAACAGCTCACAAATAAGCCTAAAATACCGTGCAAAAATAGGCCTAAAAGAGGGTTTAAACACAAAGTGTAAAAAGGGAGTTTCAAACAGAAAAAGGTCCTTAATAAAATATTAAAAGGAGCTGAGAATATGACTATTTCTAGTTTGGGTCGGAGCCCAAAAATGCTTTCAAGTAAGGCTCGGGGGCCAAAATGCGCAGTTCGAGGCCCCAAAACTGACTGTTAGGCACTGGAAGTGGTGTTCGACCACGAAGTCGGTGTCTCGGACCACGGTGTCCCTTAAAAGAGAGGAAATAAGGTATGTATCAAAAATCAGAGCAAACGAAGGTGGTTAGGCGGTCCCGAACCGAGGTAGACGGCCTGACGGCCCCGAAAACCGGGAACCGGGCTCCGAAATGGAAAAAATGGCCTACGACCACGAAACGTAGCCTACGGCCACTGAGAGATGGTCTACGAGACCTCTCCCTCCCTTCAGGAAGAGAAAACATAGAAAATAGAGCCTGGTTTGCAAACCGAGGTAAAGTACAAAAGAGTCCGGAAGTCCGGAGGCAAGGCTCGCAGCCGAGACTCTGAAACCTCTGAACGAGCACGATACGCAATATCACCAAGCGCTCAATCAGTGACTTCTGAGTCTTAAGGTCGGTCAAAAATGGGGTGTCTACACTCAGCTATCTGGCATTCAGCCATTACCCATAATGACAGAACCTCAACTTCAATAGCTAGAACAGCCTCCATCCCATAGACCAAGGAGTACGGAGTTGCCCCAGTAGAAGTTCGAATTGAAGTCCGGTAGCCCCAAAGAGCAAATGGCAGCTTATCTGGCCAGTCCCTGTAGGTTTCCACCATCTTCTGCAGAATGGGCTTGATGTTCTTGTTGGCGGCCTTAACAGCTCCGTTGGTTTGCAGCCGGTAGATGACTTATGAAAAGCCACGTTGTATTTCTCCAACAAGTCGATCACCTCCTTCTTGAAGTGGGAACCGTTATCTGAAATAATCTTATTCGGGACCCCATAGCGACAGATGATGTTGTTCCTGATGAACTTTGCAACATGCGATGCCTTCAACACCACGTAAGATTAGGCCTCAACCCACTTTGTGAAGTAATCTATCGCTACCAGAATATACTTATGCCCATTGGACCCCTTTGGAGTGATAGCCCCAATTACATCAATTCCCCAGACTGAAAACGACCATGGTGAAGTCGTGCTATACAGCTTCAACGGCAGAATGTTCATGCGGTTTGCATGGATCTGGCATTTGTGGCATCACCGAACAAAGCCAATACAATCGTCCTCCATAGTTGACCAATAGTAACCCTGTCTAAGGATCTTTCGGGCTAGCATCACCTCGCTCATGTGCGCTCCGCACTCTCCTCCATGGATGGCCTCCATCAGGCACTTGGACTCTTAAGCATCAATACACAGTTTTGTGCATCCCTAGATGACACCTCTTGTACAGTTTACCCCCGCAGACGATGAACTGAGCAGCCAGTGTTCGAATTGCCCTCTTATCTTTGACATTTGCCCCTGATGGATACACCTCATTTTCCAAGAAGTTCCAGATGTCGTAATACTAGGGGTTCTGATCTTGTACCTCATCTATGGCAGCAATCAGCTCGTAGGCCGGCACAAATTTCTGTTCGATGATGATCGGGCGCATCCGGACTCCAAAAGGGATGTCTATCATAGAAGATAGAGTTGCTAAAGAGTCGGCGAACCTGTTATTCTCTCTTAACAGATGAGCGAAGTTCAGTTTTTCAAACCGAGGAATCAGCATGTCCAAGGTCTGGTGATAGATTCTCATCTTTTCTTCTTTAACTTTTCAATCTCCTTTAGCTTGAGATACAACAAGGTTCGAGTCCCCGATGACATCCAACTGTTTTGCCCCTAGTTCCAGGGCAGATTCCGATCCAGCAATACATGTCTCATACTCTGCCTCATTGTTCGATACTTTGAACCAGAGTTTGAATGCTAAGGGTATGCGGGAATTGTCGGGTGCTATCAGCAACACCCCTATCCCATACCCGTAATGGTTTGACGCTCCGTCAAACCACATCGTCCAGGTCTCTTCTTCGACATGTAGAATGGCCTTGTCTGGGAATAGATACTCAACTGCTTCATCTCCCTCTATTGGGTGATTGGCTAGGAACTCCGCTGTCGTTGTTCCTTTCACTGACTTGCACGTCATGTACTTCAGATCAAATTCAGAAAGCAGAAGCAACCAATGAGCTAGCCTACCTGTAAGTGCTGGTTTCTCGAAGAGATATTTGATGGGATCTAATCTTGAAACCAGTATTACAGAGTGAGCTAACAGGTAGTGCCTCAACTTCCTGGTAGCTTATACCAAGGCAAGACAAGCCTTCTCCAGCAGAGTGTAGCGAGTTTCGTAATCCATCATTTTCTTGCTTAGGTAGTAGATAGCCTTTTCTACTTTATCCTCGAATTCTTGCACAAGCATGCAGCCCATCGTCATTTCGGTCACTAATAGGTACAGAATCAACGGTTTCCCGGCTCTGGCGGCGACAACACAGGTGGGTTTTGTAAATATTGCTTGATCTGCTCGAAAGCAACTTGGCATCGGTCATCCCATTGGAACTTCTTTCCTTTCTTCAGGAGACCAAATAGTGGTTCACAAGTCAAGGTTAATTTTGTAATAAACCGTCTTATGAATTGCACTCTACCCAAAAAGCCTCGCACCTTCTTTTCAATCCTCGGTGGTGGCATTTCTAAGATGGCCTTGATTTTGGAGGGATCGACCTCGATGCCCCTCTGTGTGACCAAGAACCCCAGTATTTTCCCTGTTGTAACACCGAAAGTACATTTCTGAGGATTTAGCCGCAACCGATACTCTCTGATCCGTTGGAAAAATTTCTGCAAGGCGGTGTAGTGGCCCTCTCTTTCTTTGGACTTGACAATCATGTCATCCACGTACACTTCAACCTCTTTGTGGATCATGTCGTGTAGGATCGTGGTGGCAACTCGTTGATATGTAGCCCCAGCATTCTTCAACCCAAACGACATCACCCTATAACAGTAAGTTCCCCATGGGGTGGTGAAAGCAGTCCTCTCCTTGTCTTCGGGTGCCATCAAAATCTGATTGTAGCCTAAAAACCCATCCATGAACGAGAGTAGCGCATGCCCCGCAGTGAAGTCCACTAATTCGTCGATATGCGACAGAGGAAAGTCGTCATTCAGACTGGCTTTGTTTAAATCCCTGAAGCCTGCACATACCCAAATTTTGCCGTCTTTCTTCGACACCGGAACTATGTTGGCCAACCAAGTCAGATACTCAGATACTAACAGGAACCCTCTGTCGATCTGCTTGGTGACCTCTTCTTTGATTTTCAGGGCCCAGTCCAGGCGGATCCTTCGGAGCTTCTGCTTAACAGGTTGGGCCTCTGGGTCAAGAGGGATCCGGTGCTGTACAATCTCAAGATCGATTCCAGGCATGTCTTCGTAGGACCACGCGAAAACATCTTTGAAATCTTTTAATAAAACGACTAAGCGCTCGCGTTCCTCCGAAGACAACGTGGACCCGATCTGGACCAGCTGCGGGTCCTTCTCAGTACCAACATTAATTGAGGTGATTTCATCAACCAAAGGTTTTACAAATCTCTCATGCTCTTGATCAAGAAAATGTTTCAAAACTGAAGGAATTTCTTCCTCGTCGTTTTCATCAAAATTTTGAAAGTCCTGATTAATGCAATAAGCTAAAGGCACAGAAAAGTACTCAGAAGCCACAGCCGTACCATTCTCATTAATAACATCCAGTCCGTCTAATCTTTCGGTTACAACAGACTCAAAGGAAAAATAAAAAGACGACCTGGACAGGACAGTGGCATCCGGGTTGTCAACCCCAAGAATACCAGACTTAGACTCAGAAGAGCTGGAATCTAATTCCGACTCCACAAACTCAGTGGAATCAGATTTCAGCTCACTACCTGACCCGGAACTGCTTGATAAAAAGCCCTCCTCGTACTGCCAAACGAGGGAAGGTACGATGGATGCATCCAGAATGCTAGAAGATGAGGCTGCAACCGTTTGATCCCCGATCATGGAAACTGATAAGTTATCCCCCAAGCACTCTGGTACGATCTGAGGATCTGAGAGGAGACAAGCCAGTGCTACCCGCATTTCCAGTTCTGTGCTCTCAAACTCTTCTTTCTTGCACTGCTCAGCCTCAGCTAGTGGGTCTGTCTACTCTTCGGCAACTTCATCCCCCGACAGCTAAAGGTCAAGAAAGATCTCAAAACCCAGCAAGCGCCGCCTCTCTGAATTTAGCCATGGCTCCGGAAAGCCACAAAACGGGAAGTCTTCCCCTTCCTAGACAAAGCGTCCGTTTAGGGTTCCCTGGATAGGTCGGTGCACCAACTCATAGTGCTTCTCGGCTTGCTTTGCTTTGGCTCTTCCAGCCATCTCTCTTCCTTTTCTGGCCAAATCCTCTTTGGTAGGCAGATAACCTAGGCCAAAAGTATATGGGTTGTGCGGCACCTTGGCCGATACTGCGACATTCTTTCAGCCATTTCGTCCCAATCCCATCCCGGGCATGTGTTGAAGCTTGTTCATAAGGTAAACAGATTGTGTGCTGATGTACAGTCCCTCATCAACAGCTAGCATATCCTGTACAACCCGGGCCTCAGCTAGGGTGAATCCTAACAGAAAAACATCCTCCGTGCCGTGCTCAATCTCCAGAACTAGTATAAAAACCTCTGGCGGCGGATGTATGGACGAGTTCCCAAAAACAATTGCCACCCGTTTCCCGTGGGGGTACTTTAGCATCTGGTGTAAGGTGGAAGAGACAGCCTTCACTTGCTGCAGCCACGGCCGCCCAAGGAGTAGATTGAAGGTGGCTGGAACATCTAAGGCATGAAACTCAATGTCATGCTGCCTTGGGCTAATCTTAGTCTTGATCTGTACAGTCCCCATCACCTCCCTGCTGGTATTATCATCAGCCCGTATCACCTGGGCTGTAGGCACGAAATCCACGGGCTTCAACCTGATAGCATATGCCGTTCTTGACGGACATACATTGATTGCGGACCCCGTGTCAAACAAAACCACCGGTATCCACTTTTCCATACACTCCACAGAGATGTAGAGCGGCTTGTTATGATCAGAGCCCTCGGGCGGTAGTTCCTTATCGTTGAAGGTCAAGGTCGGGAAAGCTCCTCCCGGGAAAACCAACCTTACCAACTGCTTAGGAGTTGTATCAATTGAAAGCTTGGCCTTGTCCATAGCTGTAAGGACGGCCTGTCTGTGAACCCTCGAGGCCATAAGCAGTCCCCAGATGGAGATGTCTGCTTGAATTTTCTTAAGCTGCTTCAGTACAGCCTCCTCCTCCAGCAGTTTTTCTTTCTGCCTCTCTACTTCTTTGTCTTTCCCGGATGCCTCCAGCTGGTCCAAATATGGGGGCTTGAAGTACCAGCCCACTCCTGGTCATATGGTCAACCTCTTCGATATACCAGGTATCATCCGGTTGATTCTGCCCCCAGTCCTCGTCAGTGTGGGCAAGACGTAAGTCATCGTCTTCCCACCACATTCCATCGGCCATTGACAAACAGTTGTCCTGTTCCGCTACAAGCTGTTCTTGTGTTTTCAACACACTCGGCCCCCTCAAGTGCCTTGGCCTTTCTAGCCCTGTTGTCATTATCAACCTTCTCTTGCTTAAACCTCTTTAATGCAGCCTCCTGTTCGGCGTCTGCTATGCACAAATTGCCCAAATCCCGAGAAAAATTCTTCGCACCGGTGCTCTCTGACAATTTTTCCTAATTCTCGGCCATTCCAGCCACTTTAGATGTTCCCGTCTCTGATCGCCCCTGTTCTGGTTGAGGCTCCTCAACAGCATCTGGCTCATCACCGAGCCACCCGGTGGCCTCTGCTGATCCATTCAAGCCGAACCAATTGATGTTCATATCCTCCGGATCCTGCTCGTTAAAGAATTGCAGATTAGCCATGTCTTCCTCCAACTCTACCAAATCATCCAACCCCCAACTAGGTCCATCCTCCTGGACCATACTGATCTCTGCCCCAGCTGGTAATTCTACCATCGACTTAGCCTGATTTGCTGGTACAATAAAACCACGCGGGCTGTATACTTCCTCAATAAGGCTCCTAGATCCCTCAGGTTCTGAACCAATATTTCCATCTTCCTCCAAAGTCAACCCAGCTCTGTCTTCGACAGTCACCACCACTGATTCAGGTTGGGTTAGGGAGATGCCCACCATGCACAGGTCTGTGCTGTCGGGGATGAACACCTTGGGCTTGGGTAGGTGTGAGGGTGTGATGTATATGCTTGGGTCATATGGAATGGCCATGGTTTGGATCAGGTTGATGTGTTTGGGTAGTAGAGCTTGGTTATGTGGTGGGAGTGGGTTGGTGGTGACATTCGGCTTCTCTGGAGGCGCAATCACCTTGTTGTCAATAAGGTCCTGGATCTCATGACGCCGTCTGTAGCATTGGTCGGTGTCGTGACCATGTTGTTGGTGGAAGGCACAGTATTTGGCCGGGTTATGGGAAGTAGGAAGTTTGTCTGGTAGTGGCCGCGGCTCCAGGGGCTTCAGATGCCCCTTTCTGATTAAAACCCCAAGGGCCTTGGACAAAGGCATATATAGCGAGGTAAAAGTCCTCTAGCCCCGAGGTGGGTATTTTGCTGGTTGAGGGGTGGCACTAGATGTGCCGGTAAAGGGTGTGGCTATTTTTGGTGTGGTGGTGGTGACCATGCCCACGTCAGAAGTCCTTGTGGCTGCAGCACTACTCGTACTGCATTCGAACAGTAGGTAAACGCCCTATTGGGCTGCTCTCTTTCGTAGTTAATCAGACCTTGCTTTATGGCATCCTCAATCTGTACCCCAATCTCGTGTAAGTTAGCAAATGTGGGAAGGGGTAAGACAATCATTTTTTGCATGAGCCTAGGTTGAAAGTTGTACACAACCATCATTATCTGATCTTTCTCAAGTGCCTGGTGGTCATCATAGAAGCCTTGGCTCTCCAACGGGTTACGAAGTCAAAGAAGCCCTCTTTCAGCTCTTGCCTGAGGGCTTTTGCGTGGTTGTCTCAAGGTCATGGGTTGTGACCTTGATTTGGGTATTGTATGAAAACTGGGCGACGAAGGCCTCGCTCCCAATTTCTTTTCACTGAGTCCTCCAGTTTGGCGTACCAGATGGCCGCAATACCCGACAGGGTCCAATCAAAGAGTGAAATATTTTGCAATCTGGAGAGGCCCATTGGTCGTAGGATATCCGAGAACAGCCGTAGATGTACCATAAGATCTCCAGAACCATCAAAACGGTCTATATGCGGCATCTTGAACCGGTCCAGCAACATCATCGCTGAGTCGGTGTATCCATTCTCTATGTCCGAAATGGAATTAACGCCTTGAGCTCTTTTGAACAGCTTTTCTAGCTTGCTCACTTTCAGCACTGTTGGATCAACCTCGAATTCAAACGGTGTATCCACTGGATTAGCTGGTGCTTTAGACAACTGAGGTAGAATTGGGAGTGGAACTGGCCCCGTTGGAACGTCCGTATTTTCCTGGACGTGAGCCGCCTCCTCGGGTGTTGGAACCATAAGTGGGGGTGGGGGTGGATGCGAAGCAGATGCTCCGGCTTGTTGTGGTGGATGCTACAGCTGAAGCCTGGCAATCAACTCTACCTGTTGAGCTACCACTTCTGCCTGGCGTGCAGTAACCTCTGCTTGGCGGGCAACATCCCGCTGCATGGCTTGCATGGTCACTTGGAGCTGACGCATCATGTCCTCCATACTGGCCACAAGGTGCTGATCTAACTGAATAACAGGTGTATCTCTCTCTGCGGTAGAAACAGAAATCTCTACCCAACTACGCACAGGTGGTGTAGACAATGACCGCTGAACCGATAACTATTGTGCTGATACTCTCTGCCTAACTGCCCTCCATCTAGTAACCGGGGGTAATGAAAAGAACATTGATTGTCCATCAACTAAATCCTCAGATCGATGAAGCCTTCTACCTCTAACCCAGAGTGCTTTGGGGGAAACTGCCTTTACGAAAGCAATGATGCAACACTACCTTGCAAAAAGATAAATAAAGCATAATAAAGAAACAATAACCAGAAAAATGGACAGCATTTTGGCTTAAATAAAGACAACACACAGTTGATATTATAACCTGAACACATTGTTCTCCACACTGATCACTGCCTCAAATCTGATATCCCCAAACACTGATGCTTGCAGGCCTAATACCCAGACTTGCAAACTGATACATACAACCTGTAGAGACACACTCTCACAACACATATCAAGCAAGTGAGAGCCAAAACACCCTTATGTTGGGGTAGGGTTTCCCTGTCCTATTTTGTCAGGAGCTAGGGTTTCACTACCCACACAGCGGTTTTCAAACAACCTATAATTGAGTAAGCAACCTGTCCTAGTTTGGAATGGTCTTTACGGCTTCCGATATGCAACTAGGTCGAATGGTCAAAAAGGGTGCCTCGGTGAAAATCGAGGTTTGTGTTCCTATTGTGGCAGAGCCCGTAATCGGTCTGCCTTATGGCACGTTTTTCTAAGCGAGCCTCCAGCAAACTGTTCAGGAATAGCAGACGGCAAACATTGTGACTTAGGTGCACTAATGCAAATGCAATGCAAAGAAACACATAAGTGTAGACAAAACAACATATCATGAGTTCAAGTCAAGTTCTCTAAATCCCCAGCAGAGTCGCCAGAAACTGTAGACCGCCCGAACTCCGCTTCGTGCGCCGGGGCGCGAATTGGGTTCTAGCTACTACAGTTCGGACTCCTGTCACGGTTCTAAATATAATATCACAAAGTGCAATGTAAGATTAATAAATCATCAAAGAGTCCAAATCCGGCTATTGGTTTTGAAAAATCAATTTTGAATTAAAAGTGTCAAACATGGACTGCTGCGCCAGATTTTAGAGTCGCCACCTAAATAATTTGTTTTGCGAAATATAGGAAACCCTGACTCGCGCCTAAGGGCACGTGTCCGTCATCACCAAAGTTGCCTCGGCTCGGGAACTTGGGTACGAATGGGGAAGGTCATGAAATGAGCACCCCCCACTCGCCTGATCAAAGGATCAGCCTCTACTAATCATGATATGATGTTTTGAAAACACATGTGTTTTTATTCTGATTTATTAGCTAACCTTACTATGTCATGCGCACAACATACAAGTATAGACTAAATCGCTCGATTTGGAACAAAATATCTCATGTTTGTTTTTTTGAAAATGGTTTGAAGATGCTACTCGCAAGCAGGCTATAACACGGATTTGCCACCAAACGAGGTGGGCTTAAAACATGATGATTTGCTACTTCAAATGGGCTTAAAACTCACATTTTGATGAATTGTTTCAATTCAATTAATGAAACCTTCATCCATAGGCATTTATACAGTTAAGCACTTAAGCAGATAGCCTCATGGCAAGCATGCTGACATAGCAATCACTTACACACATGCAAGGGTGCTAAAGTGTAAACACTCACCGAGTACTCTAAGCCAAAAGAAAAGCTAGTTAGTAATCGATGCATGATCCTAACTATGTCAACAATGCCTAATGCAACACATGCAAAATGCAGCTAAATAGGCTCGGCTATCCTAAGATGGCATATGAGTGCAACACTCGATAACATGCTTTGAAACACGTATTCAAGTAAGTATTGAAATACAATACGGTTTGAATGATGCGCCGAGCCCGGTGCATGCAATACGAATGAATGATGCACGCATGCAAAGCATAAGTATGCTAATTGAAACATGCCCTAAAACTAGCCATTGAAAACGGGTAAATAAAAGGAAGAAAGACGTGGGGTTGGAAGACATTCACACACACACGCACACTTATTACAACATTTGCCCTCCCTGACGGAGGGTCCGAATAAATAGGCTAAGCTACGCTAAGCTAAGCTACTTATTACAAAACAAAACTAGTTAACTATTATAGTTAACTAATTAGTTATTACAACACAAATCGATTAGCTAAGTACTTTAACTGATTAAGTACAAAACTGACGAATTAACCATATAATCAAAGTAATTAAAAGGAGCCTTGGGGCTGAGGAATGCATGCATGCTCGGTTGCTTCTTCCCGAAATCCCATCTCCTTGCCACCGGTTGCCTCTGTTTGCGTTCGCTTTTATTCTGAACACCAAACCAATTCCCAGACTGCTTCTGCTCTAGAACTAGAACAACTTTGAACTATCTTCAAGCTGGTGGACTGCCAGCCACCAGGGGAGGCTGTGGGCCACCTATCGGCCACTTAAGTAGGCTGTAGGCCACTTCCTCTGGCCGGTTGGCCAGTTGCTTCTGCACACTTCTATTTTGCTGCAAACAGAGTTCAACAAGGGCAAAGCAAGGCGTTTGCAGGGCATATGCGTACAACCACCCTCCTTATCATTTCTCAAGCTCAAAGAAGTGCGGTACTCGGCTCTCGGGTCACCAACCAAGCATCGCAATGCATGATGGCCGAGAAGCTGAGTTTGTATAAGTTAATGAATGCACAAGTAACACACAAGACTCAAGAGACCTCCACCCTATCATGCACAATCAAGGGGGACGGCAACCAAGAAATGAGGCACGTTTCATCACTTCAAGTATGAAACGTCCCTCGTTTCTCATGTTTGGATTAATGTCTGATCCAAACACATGCGATGCAACACACATGTAAACAACATGCTATGCAAACAACATGCTAATCTATTAATGCTAGAGTGGCATGCAGGAGGCTCTATCATATAAACAATGCATGCATGGCATGTTTAGAAGCTAAGGCATCAAAGCTAGTAAAGAGTATTACACATGAGACATGCACTACAATGCTCAAATGGTCAAACCACACATGGACAGACCTATATCATGCCAAAAACAGTGGCAAAATCATGCTGGAAATGAAGCACCAAAAGCTACAACAACATGCTCATGCATTGGCTCGCAAGCTAGGCATTAAACACAACTCTCAAACATAATGAAAGAGTGATAAACAAGAGAGTATGGCAGATATGTAGGCACTGAAATTGCATACCAAAAGATGCTATATCATGCAAACAACACAAGTGTGGCGTGCTTAGAGGACTCAAGCATAAAAGCTAGTGAAGTACACAATGCTAGGACTATGCAATGCTATGCACCAACAACCAAACCAACCTTAAACAGACCTCATGCATGCCAAGACAGTGGCAAGAACATGCTCAAACTAAGGCTTAAAAGAGTAGAAAATCATGCTCCTTTGGTAGCTCACAAATAAGACACAAGGGCACAACTCTTAAAAGCTCTCAAGGAGTGAAAGAAGAGAGAACATGACACGTGTATATGCTCTAAAATTACATGCTAAATGATGCCAAAACATGTAACCATCACAAATATAACATGCTAAGGTGCTCAAAACTCAAGACTAGCTGAGGCACTTGCACCATAGCCATATCAAGCAAGCCCCAAAGGACCAAGATCACTCAAAACAGTCCTAAGGCATGTCAAAACAATGCTAGAAACATGATGGAGTGTAGCCAAAACAAGCTAGAAGGGTAAGCCAAAAACACTAAGCATGCAAGGCTAATGAGTGGGGATTACACTACAAGTACCAAAACCAAGCAAGAGGTGACTCCATCAACCAAAATCAGAGTTGTGAACATGGCAAAATAAGGTAAAAAACCATGCTGAGATGGTAGCCCAAAAGCTTAGGCAAGCATGTATACAAATTAGCCCATGATCAAGATATAAGGCACAACTCTCCAAAAGCATTGAAAGAGGGAAACATGTGAGAGTATATCTACACTACATGCACTGAAATCATGTGAGAGATGAGGCCAAAGCATGCAACCAACTCAAGTAAATCATGCTAGAGACTTTGAAACTCAAAGCTAGTGAGCAAGATTGCACTATGGCTATACAAAGCAAGGCATGCATGACCAAAACCACTTAAAACAGAGCTTAAGCATGGCAAAACATGAGTAAAAGATTGCTGGAGCAAAGCCAAAACATGCTAAAATGATGGGCCAAAACATCAAGTGAGCTAGGCTAGCATGCAAGATTGCACTACAAGTGTGTGAAGCATGCAAGAGGCAATCAAACCAACCCAAAACAAAGTTATATCATGTTAAAATAAGGCCTAAAACATGCTTAGATAGAGCCTCAAGAAGGTAGAAAAACATGCCAAAGTGTTAAGCCAACAACACATGCAAACAAAGCACAAAAGGGGGGGGGACCACCCCCATCCATTTTAGGTCTCAAAACACACTTTCCACCACTGAAATTCCTTTGGAATTCAGTGATGAAAAGGCCAAATAAAGATGATCTCAAAGGCCTTAAAGGATAGCTCAAAACAAAGCAAAATAAGGCACAAAAGGGGGTAGACAACCCCTAACTTAAACAAGGCCTCAAACAAACACCTTAAACACTTAGAAACAAGATTTTTTGCAGTTGAGAGTAAGGCCTAAAAGAGCATGCAAGGATGGCCAAATACTTAAGCAAAACAAAGCTGAAAGAGGTAACTACTCACCCTTGAAGAACCATAGCAAAATAGCAAACTCTGAGGCAAAAACTAGCTTAAAACCGCTCAAATAAAGCTTCCAAGTACCTCAGCAACAAGAGGAAGGTGTTTGAGTAGGTGTTTGTGTGCAAAAGTATGAAGAAACAACACTTTAAGGCACAAATAGAGAGAGAGAAAGAGAGAGAGAGAGTAAACTTTTTGCTCTTCAAAATTTTCTGAACCCTGGAAATGGAGAGAGAGCCTCCCTCTTATAGAATTCCAAGCTTCAAGCTTCTTGAACAAGCTAGAAGCTTGGTGCAATCCCTCTATACACGTGTATGGAGGATGTCTTCTGTGCCTAACAACTGGCACAGTTGACAATAAAAATATCTGCCAATACAAGAAAATGGTCGTCGGCCACCTCAAGTGGCCGACCGGCCACTTCCACTGGCCTACCAACCACTTAAAGTGGCCTGCAGGAAGAAAAAGTGGCCTACAACCACAAAAAGTGGCCGACAGCCTATCCCCTCCTTCCAGACAAGGAGGAACAAGGTATGGCTCAAAAACAAACCAAAAGGAAGAGATCCAAGAGGCCCCGAGACAAAACGCTCAGCCGAAACTAGCCTACGGGCCACTACAAGTGGCCTACAAGAGAAATAAGTAGTCTACAACTACAAAATGTGGCCTACAGGCCTCTCTCCCCCTCCAGGCAAGGGCACCAAGGCATGGCCCCAAAAACAAACCAAGAAGAAGAGAGTTAAGAGGTCCCGAGATGGGCACTCAACCGAAACCCCCGGAAACTCGAAACGAGCACAAACATGCGTGATCATCGCGTGCACAAACGATGACATCTGAGTCTTAAGGTCGGTCAAAAATGGGGTGTCTACAAGGTCACATCAACAGGATTCACCACAGGGGTCACAGTAAGGGTTGGCAAACCAGTTGACCCGGAGTTCTAATCTCCACCAACATTAGTAGCAGTAGCAATAGTATGAGTCACAATTGTCATTTTTGAAAAATACAACATAATTTCATTATTTTGTTTTTTTCAGAAACTAAACTTAACACTAGAAAATCCCAAAGTCTAAAATTTAATTCGAAACTGATATCACCATTTATCCTAGAATTAAACATGGTTAGGAAAGTTTCCAGGAAAACTAGAGGGGTCACACTGGTGCCATTTAAGACCTAATTAACTTTAGACAAAACTTTCAAGAGCATGTTGACTCTTACTCCATGGGAAACAATTTGGAATTAAGTTTTTCGGAAGATAAACCAGGTTAAAACAAACCAAGTTCCAAAACCATATAAGCAATTAAAAATTGCTACAACAATTTACAAGCAAATAAACGGCTTCCAACATTATGAGCAAACAAACTTGCTTCAATAAAAATCGGTATTTTAACTACTACTAGAACTCAAGCAAAAAATTGCTTCGATTATAAGAAATTTAACCAATTCAAATTACGATTCTTTTGGTTCAAAAATTCCTTTCCTCGCTTAGGTATTTCTGTTCAACAAAAATGTCAGTAGTCCAAACTTTTGGTATTACAATCCCAAATTCTGTTTGTTTGGCTTTGTATTTTTTTTTTCCCCCATTCCCTTTCGCATAGATATTCCTGTAAAGAAAGTTAACAGAAAATCACACCAAAATACAAATAAATAATCTAAAGAAACTGTAGACATGAGCTGTATGTAATAGGAAAAAGGGTCATGCTATAGATCTTCAGTGATGATACAGTTCTGGGGAAATCAAAAACCACAAGTTCAGTTTTTTTTTATCTTTTATTTTTTTTAATTATGATTTATCGAAACACAGAACATGTAGTGACAAAACTTCCAAGAAAAACAATCTACTAACCTAGCATGAAACTGTTTTATTTTCCAAATTACTAATAGAAGCAAATCTAATGTAATAAATTAATCTGTTACAAATTACATATGAATCTATTTGTCTAATTTCATGAGAAACATATAATTTGTTTTATGATTATTGTACAAATTGTGTAAGTAAATAAAAATAAACAGATGCATATTTAATAAAATTGATATTACAGAACAAGAATCATGAAACTAAATCTTGCTCGAGATTACAACATGATGAATAGAAATCTATATCAAACTAAAATATTGAAATAAGACGAGCAAGCAAACCGAAGCTTGTGTGATACGACAGTCTCCTTAAAACAGATTTGTTGCCTCTCCGCAGGTTCTGGAGGTATATCGGCATCTGTCTCCCAAGATACGATGGTTTAGAACCCTCTAATGCAACATAACCTTCTGTTTAGCTTCGGCGAACTGATAATGGTAATACTTTTTCACACAGAAAGAATATATTATGATAAACTAACTATCACTTAAGAGAAAATAATTTCTATATTGAAAACCAAAGAAATTGATCTCCTTTTATACACAATGGGAAAGAGAGGATGAGCATCCCAACCATGAAGGGCAAAACTTTACTTCTGCAAAAGTGATGGAGTAATGCACCAAAACTGATGGGAAATAAGATACCATCTTGACACTGTGTTTGGTTGGGAGATTTAGAGAGAGATTTAGAAAAAGGAAAGGAAAAATATATGTGAAACTAGATAAAATATAAGTATATTTTATTCATATTTTACCTAATTTTTTTCTTTTCCCTTTCCTATTCACTTCTTAAATCTCCCAACCAAATATAGTGTAAGTGTAGAAGTTACACACAATATACATATGTGTGTATATATATCAGTAACCACCTAACATACTTAGCCCCAAAAGATTAGCTTGATAGGCCACCAATCCGGCCCAGCCCAAACCTAACCTAGCAAACCGCAAGCCTCAAGCCCCACGATCCACGATGCATAACCCAGACCCGTCAGTTTGGGCAAGTCAGTGGCGCACACGTGTGGTAATTTTTCCATAACTAACTTGAACCATAGTTTTAGCCCAAGCTCATCCTTGAAATATCCATAACTTCCATTCTTTCAAAAAATTTGGATGCCCCAAAGAGCTTATGCCCTTATCAAAACCTTGGGATTTAAATACCCATCAATGCTTTCCATTACAATCAATGTAGGATAAGTGATTACACACTATTCCCAATACCTCATTCATGAGGCCAATTTTGTGAGAAAATTTCTCATTCAATTCTCAATGATTTTTTATCGTTCTTTTTGTAGTGTAAAGATTTTGTTATAAAGAATCTAAACTCATTTGATCTCACCTCGATTGATGGTTAAGACCCACTTTAATTTCACATTAAAGTCATCATAAAATTATTTTTTCTAACATGGACTAAGCCAATACAATAATTGATAGTACCTACGAAATTTTGAACCTACAATCTAAAAAGAAGTAAACTCTTAAATCCCAAACTTATACCATTAAGCCAACTCTTAGGGGTTATACACACCCTAGCTTAAGGTCCATCGCACTGAGTATTTTGGAAGAAATTTTTTCAATGTTGCCAATTTTTTTGTGATGTGCCCACTAAGAATTTTCATCACTAAAGGTTAATTTTTATTTTATTTTATTTAGAGAGGTGCAATATTTAACAGATTTTTGTGTCTAATAAATAAATATACATATTTGTTAAAAAGTTCTTGCTGCGGAGTCTGAACTGTTTGGTTATGTTGAAGCATAGTTTAATAGTGATGAAATGTCAGATCAAATTCTTTATTTAAATGACAGTCCTATGACAATATAAGATTAATCTCCTTTTATTTATTATAAATAAACAAGTGCTAATATAGATAAAGGTTTATTGTGAGAAGTATGTTAAATGTTATTTTTTTTCTGAAAAAGTCAAAAATTTTTTTTTTTTTTACTTTTAATTGAATTATCAAAATAAGCCAAAGTTCTTAGATGATGTTACCTGACAACTAAGAATGATTGGCAATACTGTTTATGTGGGGACATTTTGCAGATTATCCACGTGTCTGAGGTCGTAGTCGAACTGTCACATAAGCGGACCATGTCGCCCAAGTTATTAATGATATTGCCGAGATATAATGTTATAATATCAAAATTTTAGATAGTAGAATAGAAGATAAGAATCTTAGAAAATGTTAGACTACTTAGGAGAGTTTGTCCAAATCTAAATAAGAGGAGTCCTCGATAAGTGATATATTTGTAAAGGATAGAATCCTATGAAGTAAGACTTCTAGGGGACGAGGACACTATCTATCATAAAAATAAGACACCTTGTGAGCCTAAGGTATGTTATGAACTAGTATTATTTTGTGCTAATATCTTTGAGAGATAAATTAGCTGATTTGATCGTTGGGGTGTTCTCAAGTAGACAAGCCATCGTGATGTTTCTTATCTTTTTGTGTACAAGTGTTGGCCTTAATCTATTCTTTCGTTTGCTCTATGACTAAGTTTCTTAGATCTTGGCTCGGAGATATAGCTTGGTTGTAAGGTCAGAAATTAACACCCACAGTTGAATAAGATTTTAGCAAAAAATTTACTGGAAAAAATAATTTAACTCTCTATTTGGATGGAAGGGTTCGGTGAGAAAATAAAATAAAATAAAATAAATTGTGAGAATAGAAAATCTCTTTACTTGTATGGACGATTAAGTAAATGAGAAATAGTGAGAAATGATACGAGACGGTAAGAAAATGATTCTTATCAAACTTGTGTTTTGTTTCTCACCAAAAAAAAGGTGAGATTTGGTGAGAAAAGAATTGGGTTTAATGAAAGTTTTCTATAATACCAAAATTACTCTTATGAAAAAACAGAGCTTATTAATATAGAAGATTATTTTAGTAAAATTAAATAAAATTTTTTTTATTTCTTTTCTCTTATTTACCCTATCTAAACAAGATAGGTGATAAATCACATTATTTTTTCTTTTATTCATCCAAACATAATGGTGAGAAACCATAACAGTTTCTTTATTTATTTTATTTTTTATTTTTATTTTTTTTCTCTCACTTATGTAAAAAATCATAATCATTTCTTTTCTCACCTCACCTCACGATTCAAATCGGGTGTAAAAAGTGATCAGAAAACAAAATATGTATAGTATGTCCAAACATAATGTAATGCAGGTTATTCATAAAATGAATTCATATAATTCATTATTTAAATTTTTGGATCGTGTAATATCGCTTACGAATATATAATAGCATATCCACTCTCTCCCACAACAACCATTGGGAGTCGAACCTTCAAATTCGCTCCAATATGCTCTCTATCTCACTCTCTATTATAGGATGTTTGATTTTAAAAGAGATTTAAGAAAGGGGTGCAATTCGGGCGAGTTCGATCGAGTTGAGAGGTTGTTCAAATTCAATTCAAGTTATGCTAAGATCTGTTCAGGCCCGTTCAAGCTCGAATTGTAATCCGAGATTGCCTGTCTAAGCCTAACCCGAGTTAAATCCGAATTGCTTGAGTTGCCCGAATTGTATATATATATTTTTGCAACTATATTATTAAATTATTAAAATTTAACTCTATTTACATTTTTTTAATACATATAGAAAATCATTAATACAATCAAAATAAATAATTTATATAATGTAAGAAAGATGCCGCTATAGTAGTCGTTACAATTTATGAATGAAAATAAAAATAAATAAATAAAAAGGTAAGATTTTATGTTATTTGTATATATAATATATATTCAATATAATTTAATAATCTAAATTACTTTAATATCATGTAATGACTAATAATTTGTATGTATATTTAATATTTTTATATAACTATATATGTATAATTCAGGCTTCGGATTGCTTGGGTTGTTTGATGTCTTTACCTAAACCCGTCCAAATTTAATTCGGACTTTTGAATTTATGTCCAAGCCTATACCGAATTTAAAAATATCTCGTCCAAGTCCTAAAAAAATTCTGGCTGGGTTCAGGTTGTTCGGATTAAGTCCGTCCAAATTGCACCCCTAGTTTAAGATGTTTTTAATTTTTTATGAAAAGATATGGAAAAAAAAATAGAAAAGTAATATGATTTAAAAAAAGATAAAAAGATAAAAATATACATTTTTATAAAAGATGCCAAATATTAGTTTTTTACATCCCGGGAGTAAAATCTAGCTCATTATTTTGAAAAATGAGGTTATCTTGGTATTACCCAGAAAAGTTCAGGGGAATTGCTGAAAATGATTTAACATTGTACTTAAAATAAAATAAAATAAGCATGGATGAACTATCCATATAAAGATCAAGTGCTTGTTTGGCTGTGGTGGATTCCACTGAAACACTTTCAAGGTTGGCTCTATCCTCGACGAGACTCGAGACAAAATTTTAGTGGGAGAAATTCTTTATCTTTAAATATTTATTATTTAATATTTCTTTTTATCTAAAAATTGCATTTTCTCATCAACTTAATTAGCCCTAATGTCTAACAATTAGTCTAAACAAAAGTTAGCAAATCAACAAAATAACAATTAGATATAAATACACAAAATTAAAATTATAGTCCAAAAACTTAACAAAAATTAACTATATAGCAATGAGATGGTCTTTTTGTGTTAATACCTTTTTCTGTTGAATAAGTTACTATAAAAACATAAAAACATAAAAAAATAACAAAGTTTACCCGCAATTTTTAAAATTTCGGGAAAAGTGAAAAAAAAAATGCCGGAAAAGCCTTGGATGTCATATTTGCAAATCATTTGATATGGAGTCTTATATAACACTAACCACGTTATCGAATGGGCCTCACAAAAAATAAAATAAAATATGATAAAAATGTATTGTACTTATAAATAAAATCTAAAAATTATAAGATGATATATTTATTATCATATAAAATGTCACATTAGATAATACCCAAATATGATACAAGATTATTGTCTCTCTAAATTGTTTTGGTGCTGATTATTTTGGACCTTGAGCCTTTTGGGTTTAGCTTACGTGTAGTGAATATTGTTAGGTTTTTATTGTTGGCAACTCCGTTTGACAAAACTCCTTTGAGTTGTAATTTTATTCGCATTTTTATTTCAGTGAGGCTATGAGTTTATTAGATGCGAATCCAACCCGAATCGAGCCTTGCAGAGAAGTTTGTGATGTCAATACTTTCAAGATTGCCACTTCGCTGATTATTACGGGGGTCAGCTCGCGGCCGAAGCAAAATTCAAAATTGCATTCAAAATTGCATGTCAGCCGTTGCTCGCTCGAGCCAAGGAGTGCTCGCTCGAGCTAAGACTTTCTCGCTCGAGCCAAGGATTGCGTCCATACAAAAACCTGAAAGAGTGTATTCCTTGCTCGAGCCAAGGATCCGTCGCTCGAGCCAAGGCACTAGTAGAAATCATGAAAATTACTCTCCTCGCTCGAGCCAGGAAAGCTTCAGAATCCGAATTTCTCAAGGAATTTGTTTTCTTCCCAATCTAGGATTACTTTTGGTTCTCTATAAATACTTGGTTTTCTCCCAAAACTAAGTAATTCATTGAATTCCTCCAGATCTTCTTTTTGGTTCTTAAAGGTTTATATCTGGGGATATTTTGTTATTTTTTCTTTGATGTTTTATTGATTATTCAACTCATGGTTTAAATAGAGTACATCAAAGCTTTGTTTGTTATACACAAAAGAGAGAGTTGTTCTTCAGTTGTAAATTCTGAAGAATTCGAGCCTGAAGCTTTGGTGGAATCCGGAGTGGCTCATCAGAAAGACAATTCCGTGCTGAAGATCGGGTTGGAAGAGGCACATAGAGGTTGGTTCAATTAGGCGTTGTGGATCCGCTAGACAATTGAGAGTGATACCTGTGTAATTCCTTTAAATCTTCTTAGTGGATTTTTCTTGTGGCTGTTGCCTGTGGTTTTTTTTATCACAATTGGAAGGTATCCAATTGTGGTTTTTTCACGTAAAATCTTTGTGTTTCTTTCTCTTGATTGTTTGATTGGGATTGTTATATTTTGCTTAAAATTGGTACATAATCACAAATCAACATCTAGGAGGTTTTCTAGATTTTTCAATTGGTATCAGAGCGGGTCGTTCTATTTTTTTTAAAAAAAAAAACTTGTTTTAGATCGCTCTATTTTTTTTTAAAAAAAAAATTCTTTTAGAACGAGATCTTGTTTGATTTGTGATAATGGATTCAATTCGTGAGGAAAATTCTATGGTTCGACCACCCCTACTTGACAGATCCAATTATTCTTTTTGGAAAGCTCGGATGAGATCTTTTTTAAAATCTATTGATGAAAAAGTTTGGCAATCCGTCATGAATGGGTGGACTGAACCAACAATTACTGTTGATGGAGTAACTTTCCCCAAACCAATTGATAAGTGGGACACAACTGATTACCAAAATAGTAGCTGGAATAGTAAAGCTATCAATTCTCTCTTTTGCGTTGTCACACCTGAAGAGTTTAGCCATATTTGTAATTGTGAAGTCGCAAAAGAGGCTTGGGATATCTTACAAACTATTCATGAGGGCACTCCTTCTATTAAACGATCAAAACTTCAAAGGCTCACATCTAGTTTCGAAAATCTTTCTATGAAAGATAGTGAGACCTTTGATGAATTTTATGCGAAGTTGAGTGACATTGTAAATTCCAGCTTCAATTTAGGTGAAAAAATACCAGAATCCAAAGTTGTGGGAAAAATTTTGAGATCCTTGCCCGATCGATTCCAACCAAAAGTTACGGCTATTGAAGAGGCTCAAGATGTTGACAACCTCAAGCTAGATCAGTTGGTTGGAAATCTTCAAACTTATGAGGCACATAGAAATTTCAAAAAGAAACAAAAAGATATTGCTTTTAGTAGTGCTCATAAAGTGGTTGAGGATTCTGATGAGGATTGTGAGATAGATTTCAAGATTATGGCTGCTTTTGTTAAACAATTTAAAAAATCTTTTTTGAATAAAAATCCTAATCTTTTGGAATCTACTCATACTCATAAATCCAAAGGCAAAGATAAAGTCAAAATTAATTCTATAGCCAAGAAGGAGAAAGGAAAGATACAAGGGAACTCTGAAAGCGTCCAATGCTATGAATGCCAAGGATTTGGCTACTTTGCTTTAGAATGCTCCACTCGTTTGAGGAAGAAGAAAGCCCTCGCCATCACTTGGGATGATGAATCAGAATCTAATGGGGATGAAAGTGACAACGAAGATCTAAGCGAAGAGGGACATAAGCAATTCCTTGCTTTCATGGCGGCTTCCGAAACCGAAGGACGAACAGAGTCTTTGAAGAGGTCAGTTGAGAATACTACTGATGATGAATCCTCGGAGAGTGATCATGAAGAACTTGAGCAAGCCTATGAAAAGCTGTATAAGGAGTCTCTTAATTTATTCAAATTGAATGACAAACTCACAAAGAAACTCAAAGCATGTGAATGTGAGAATGTCAAACTTAAGGAGATTTCCGAGGCTAGGATCAATGCTATCAAGATAGCTGATGATCAACAAGTTCTTTGTGCAAAACTGTTGACTTGTGAGACAGAGAGGAATGAGCTACAGGAAACTCATGCCATGTATGAAGAAAAGATTGAATCTCTCGAGATGTCACAAGTTGCCTTGGAAGAGCTCAAGTGTGCCATGGTCACTATTGGTCTTTGGAACAAAGGATCAAAAACTTTGGAGGGTATCATTGGATCTCAACAAATCTGTTCAGACAAGAGTGGCATTGGCTTTGGTGGCAAGAAAGAGCAAAAACAGAGTGCATCAACATCTCATGATGCAAGAACTCAAGGAAAAGGAGAACAAAAGATTCAACATGAGGATAGACTTCTCAAACTTCCTAGAGTTGGTAAGGTAAAAGAAAAGAAGGTACATCCTGTTTTTATTTGTCATCATTGTGGTATGCATGGTCATATTCGCCCTTATTATTATAAGTTACATGGGAGAGTGTCTCAAAAGGGTAGAAATTCGAATTCTTTTTGGGTTAGTAGACAACCTTACATGTCCAGGCGGAATACCAAGATTCATGAGGGTGTTCACAACACCACGACATTTACCAAGACCGCTAGATCTAATTTTGTTAAGACCAAAAAGATTTGGGTGAGAAAACTTGACTTCTGTTAATGTGTTTACTCTATTTAGTTTTTTGGGTCTCTGTGTGTTTTTTTTTTTAATGAAAAAAAAAATGTGTGTATGTTTGTTTTTTTTGTCTTGCTTTATTGTTGAAAAAAAAAAAAATTCAAAAAGATTTTCTTAGTATGGTTTTGCAAGCTTGAAATTTTTGAGCAGTCCTTGATGCATATTGGAATTGATGAGAATAACCATTACATGTTAATATGTGTATGCTTTCTCTGGTCATTATTCATTTTGGAGTGTGTGTTCTTTGATTAGTATGTCTCATTCTGTACACACTCTTGGATTAGCAAATATCGAAGTCTTCCGACTTAGTGTTTTTTTTTCATGGACTTCTGGCATTGTATCTTTTGCTTTTCTAGAGGAATTGACCTATACTAGCATATCATGGGTGATGTTGAGTCTCTTAACCATCTTCCATCTTTTTACATCTCCATGGCTTTCCCCTCTGTTCTTTGTAGTCCAAGCATGAAGAAAAGGCTACCTCAGAGTCACCAACCAGGCTATCCTTATTATATCCATGCTTCTCTGGTTCGGTTTCCATACTCTTGAGCGTGTCAGCCACCAATGAGTGTGAAAAAGAAAGAAAAAATGTGCAAAAGAAAGAAAAGAAAAACTGTGAAAAAGAAAGAAAAAAAAATGTGCAAAAGAAAGAAAAGAAAAAAATGTGAAAAAGAAAAAAAAAAAAAAAAAGGATTCATTGATTGAGGGGGAGCCTCCGCCTTTACTCACCAAATACCCCTTGATTCCTAGTGGTTTGACTTTCCTTAGTTGTGCTTAGATTCTCTTGTCGGAGGTCCAACTTTTATATTACTACTAGGATTGAATCTAGTGTTTGTCGAACTCCAAGAGTCACACACACACTTTTATCATGGGATCTATGCTTTTCACATAATACATCACTTTCTTTTATGAGGAATCTTCTATAGGCTGCGCACATTGTGTTTTCAAGTAATTGTGTATCTTGGATAATCTTGTGTGTTTTAAGGTACAAATCTGAAATTCCTTGCTTGCTCCACCATATTATATTTGTTGGTTTTCTTTATGTTTTTTTTTTTAGTTTTGTGGTTGCTTTTAGTAAGGGGGAGTTCGGTTAATCGTTATCATTGCTTGTGTGGGTTTTGATAGTGATTTTGTTATTTGAGATTCCTTTGTCAATACAAACAGGGGGAGAAAGTTGTTTTTCATCTGTCTTAGGTTTTCATGCTACATGTTCTTAAAATCTTCAAAGTTGCATCTTCATGTCATTCATCTTTTTCATCTCATGTGTCGAGATAGTCTTATAATGTTTTTTCATATACTCTTGTGGGACTAATATTTGTTTTGGAGATTGTGGCACTGATAGTTGTTTTGCAGATCATGACCTTGAGACAGAAGTTTGTTTTTGTTGGTTGTAATGGGTTGGGATGATTAGGATTTTATTTGTTAGGTGTGTTTTGTCACGGCATTGCCAAAGGGGGAGATTGTTAGGTTTTTATTGTTGGCAACCCCGTTTGACAAAACTCTTTTGAGTTGTAATTTTATTCGCATTTTTTTTTCAGTGAGGCTATGAGTTTATTAGATGCGAATCCAACCCGAATCGAGCCTTGCAGAGAAGTTTGTGATGTCAATACTTTTAAGATTGCCATTTCGCTGATTATTACGGGGTTCAGCTCGCGGCCGAAGCAAAATTCAAAATTGCATTCAAAATTGCATGTCAGCCGTTGCTCGCTCGAGCCAAGGAGTGCTCGCTCGAGCTAAGACTTTCTCGCTCGAGCCAAGGAATGCTCGCTCGAGCCAAGGATTGCGTCCATACAAAAACCTGAAAGAGTGTATTCCTCGCTCGAGCCAAGGATCCGTCGCTCGAGCCAAGGCACTAGTAGAAATCATGAAAATTACTCTCCTCGCTCGAGCCAGGAAAGCTTTGCTCAAGCAAGCCTCAGAATCCGAATTTCTCAAGGAGTTTGTTTTCTTCCCAATCTAGGATTACTTTTGGTTCTTTATAAATACTTGGTTTTCTCCCAAAACTAAGTAATTCATTGAAGTCTTCTAGATCTTCTTTTTGGTTCTTAAAGGTTTATATCTGGGGATATTTTGTTATTTTTTCTTTGATGTTTTATTGATTATTCAACTCATGGTTTAAATAGAGTACATCAAAGGTTTATTTGTTATACACAAAAGAGAGAGTTGTTCTTCAGTTGTGAATTCTGAAGAATTCGTGCCTGAAACTTTGGTGGAATCCGAAGTGGCTCATCAGAAAGACAATTCCGTGCTGAAGATCGGGTTGGAAGAGGCACATAGAGGTTGGTTCAATTAGGCGTTGTGGATTCGCTAGACAATTGAGAGTGATACCTGTGTAATTCCTTTAAATCTTCTTAGTGGATTGTTCTTGTGGCTGTTGCCCGTGGTTTTTTGATCACAATTGGAAGGTGTCCAATTGTGGTTTTTTCACGTAAAATCTTTGTGTTTCTTTCTCTTGATTGTTTGATTGGGATTGTTATATTTTGCTTAAAATTGGTACATAATCACAAATCAACATCTAGGAGGTTTTCTAGATTTTTCAAATATGAATGGGGTCGATTACAATACTATATGAAAGTAAAAAATATCAAACTAAACCAAACTAACTTAAACCAAATCAAGCCTTAAATCTCATCAAATGAGGTCGATTGCATGAATTATTTTTCTCAACACAGTTCTATCAAAGGTCATTTCGTTAATCAAATTAAGTAGATCCATATCTCTATTTACAATTCTAGTCAACGTTAATCTAGGCCTACCTGGTCCCCTAACACTTCCGTCTACCGTTATTGCATCGCATCTCTTCACTACTGCCTCTATTAGTCTCCGTTAAATATAACCAAACTATTTCAATCGATTCTCTCTTAACTTATCTTCTATCGGTACTACTTCTACCCATTCCCAATTATACTCATTCCTAAATCTGTATTGTCTACTTTTGTCACACATCCACCTTAGCATCCTCATCTCAGTAACACTCATCTTATCTACATGTTGTTTCTTGATTGTCCAACGCTCTGTCCCATACAACATCGCCGGTTTAATAGTCGTTCGATAAAACTTACCTTTTAGTCTAGTGGGCATTCGTTTATCACACAGTACTCCATACAAACTTCTCCACTTCTTAATCCTACGGACTACATCCGCATAAATCTTCCCCGCCGTTGTGATAATCTACCCTAAATAACGAACATGTTCACTCTTAGGCAGTTCTTGGTTCTCAATTTTCACTTTTCCTCTGTTTTCATTGTTACTGTTACTAAATTTACACTCCATGTACTCTGTCTTTGTTCTGCTTATTCGAAATTCTTAGATTCAAGTGTTTTTCTCAAAATCTCTAATTTTGTGTTAACTCATTCTGTAGTCTCATCCACTAACACGATGTCATTTGCAAAAAGCATATACCATGGTACGTCATCCTGCATATTTCTCATCCACTCATCCATAACTAATGCAAAATGACAAAGACTTAAGGTAGATCCTTGGTGCAGCCCTACAGTGATAGGAAATTCATTTATCTTTCCAACAGACGATCTAAAAGTGGTCACTAGACCTTCATACATGTCCCTAATCACATCAATGTAACCTTTTGTCACCCCTTTCTTCTCTAATTGAATGAATCATACATTAGGAGAAGCCTGTATTTATAGGCTGAAAGAAAACCTAGATAAGTATAGAAGGAGATATAAATAGAGACACAAGGAGATAGAGATAGAGATACAAAGAGATAGAGATAAGATATATCTACAATACAGATAGATAAGTATAAAGCTAATATACATTAATAGCCCCCCTCAAACTCAAGGTAGGTAAGCATCAACCAACTTGAGTTCACATTGAGTTTGGAAACTAGATCACCGAAACGATCAGGACGATGAGCCTTTGTAAAAATATTAGCAGAAGAAATAAGAAGAAGATGAATAGTGCCATAAGTAACATGCTGTCGAATGAAATAACAATCAATCTCATTATGTTTGGTGCGACCATGGAAGACGTCATTGTGAGTAATCTGAATGGCACTTTGATTGTCACAATAGAGAGAGGTAGCACCAGGGAAAGAAACACCCATATCAACAAGGAGCCAGCAAAGCCACAAAAGTTCCTGAGTAGTATCAACAAGAGCATGATATTTAGTTTCAATACTAGAGTGAGCAGTGAGGGACTGTTTCTTGCTACGTCAAGTAAGAAGAGAATCCCATAAGAAGAAACAAAAACCTATAGTGAAACGTCGATTAGTAGGATCCACAGCCTAATCAACATCAAAAAAGGCATGAAGCTCAAGAGAAGAGTGAGCAAAGTAGTGGAGTCTATGGAACATAGTGCCTTTGAGGTAGTGAAGTATGTGAAGTAGAGCAGTATAATGCGAGGTGCGGGGAGTCGATGATATGTACTGACTAACAAGATGGATAGCATAGGCAACGTCATGACGAGTCACAATGAGATAAACAAGACTACCTACTAGTTGGCGATAACGAGTAGCATCAGAGAGAAAATCCCCATCTAGAGGAGTGAAACGAGTCTGAGGATCAATGAGAGTAGAGGTAGTCTTGCAATCGGTAAGACTAGCACATGCTAGAAGATCGGATGCATATTTGGCTTATGATAATTAATAATCAGTGGAATCATGAGAGATTTCAAATCCTAAGAAATAATCCTAAGAAATAATTGAGAGTACGAAGGTCCTTCATCTCAAACTAACGATTGAAAAATTGTTTGAGGCTAAGAATACCAGTCACATCATCACCGGTGATAATCATATCATCCACGTAAAAAAGAAGAAGAGTGGTACCATGAGGAGTGGTCCGAACAAATAGAGCAGAGTTATATGAGTTGACGGTAAAGCTGAAGTCATGGATGGTGGAACTGAATTTAACAAACCAAGCTCGTGGGGCTTGCTTGTGACCATAGAGAGCACGCTGGAATTTGCAAACCTAATGAGCTAGATAAGTAGACCCAGGGGGAGGTTGCATGTAGACTTCCTTAAGAAGGTCACCATTAAGAAAGTCATTTTTAACATCCATTTGAAAGAGATCCCAGTGGCGAGCAATAACAACAACAAGTAAGCTACGCATAGAGGTAAGCCGAGCAACTAGAGCGAAAGTCTCCTCATAATCAATGCCATATTCCTGGGTGAAGCCCTTTGCAACAAGACAGGCTTTGTAGTGCTCAATAGAGCCATCAAAATAGGTCTTGATTTTGTAGACCCATTTGTAGCCAATCGCAGTCTTTCTAGGAGGAAGATCAACAACATTCCAAGTGTGCATTTTTTCTAAAGCCTGTAGTTCATCAGTCATAGCTTACTGCCAAAGAGGATTAGTGCAAGCCTCATGATATGAGGTAGGTTCATAAGTATAAAACGCAGTAGACCCGACAATATAATCAAGAAGATGAACAGGTGGTTGAGTTACTCGATGCGGAAGACTGGTGGAAAGAGCGGTGGGGAGAAGGTCTGATGGAGAGGTAGACGACGAGCTAGAATGTGCAATGGGCAATGGACTATTAAGGAGAGTAGTCTGGTCGAGATCAGGGGTCAGCGAAGGCGTCTCTACAAATGAGGAAGTTGTATCAAATGCATTAGAGAAGAGATCTGTGGAAGGATTAGTAAACAGGATGGAGGTAGAGGGTGAGGGTAAGTGAAACGAGGATAGGGATGAAAACATTTTATACTCTCAAAAAACCACACGACGGGAATTTTCTTTGATGTGAAGTTTCTTTATAAAATTATTATAAAGATGATTATTGTAGAGAATCATAATCGGTTTCTTTTAGCTTGCTGATGTAACTCTTTTTGCTTTTGCCTTTCTTGGTTGATGTATGCTCTAAAGCTCATAGTTCTTTTATGAATGAAGTTCTGTTTCATTGCAAAAAGGAGGGAAAAAAAGTGTTCATCTTTGCTGTGGCCTTAAAAAGTTCTTATCACTTAAAGTTGCTTTTGTTTTCGTTTTCGCATTTATGTTTTGGCACTTTTGTCTCTTGTTCAAATTAAATTATTAGGTCCATTTAGAGGAATGAGGAGAATCAAGTCTACTATTTTAAACGGATTATGATCTTTTGTGATGGATTTTTTAAAATGATTTTATTATAGCAATTTAATAGTTTAGGTTTAAAGTTGAAAAATGATATTGTTTTAGAGTGTTTGGTTTGAAAATTCATATATTTATTTATATATATGACATTTTGATGTTATTTTATTTCAATTTTAAACTTGAGTTGTTGAATTATACATTGACTTACTTGTTTTGTTGTGAATAAACACAACAAGATTATTGTAGGAAAACCATAACAATCCATTTTATCCCTTTTAATTAGATTATGTTTGCATTTATGTTTTATATGAAATAATTATTTGTTTTACACAATTAAGATTATGTGTGAATCTTGAATTTAAAAAAATAGAAAAATTAATTAAAAAAAAAGAAAAGAAAAAGAATTGATTAAAAAAAATTATGTTTCATTCACTTTGAATTTCTTCAAAAAAACAAAACAAAAATTAAACAGAATTACATTGACATTCTTTCTAGTAAGGCTAAAATGACTAAAAATAATGAAAATGGTAAATAGACTCTACAATAAATAAAGATATATATATATTAGTTGAACAAAATTTATAACATTATTTTTGTATTTATACTACTAATGAATTACTAATGAAAAGGAACTTAATTGTTATATAAATCAAAACATTAATAAAGATTATTGTAATTATATCAGAAATATGTAACTAATTGTATTTTTGTCTAAATTTTAAAAGAAGTGAATGTAATTTATCTAAAAATTATTTATATTATAAAATTACTTTATAATTCGAGCACAGATAATCCAATTCCAAAAAAAAGTAACTGGAGTATTGACCAATTATTCCATTCAAGGACCCAGGTTGGGGGAGGTGATTAACGTATATTTTTTATTAGGTGGGAGAAGGCCCAGCCATGTCAATTTGGGCTCTTTACCCCACTTCAACCAAGCACTATTCACTTTTATTTACTTTTATTTTATTTTTTTATAATTAAATATTCAGATCAGTTTACACATATCTCGACCAATCTCGATAGGACCAATACCATCGCCTACAATTACAAGTGTTCTATTTAAAGTCAAAACAAACGTCTTATATGGACTAATTTCAAGAAACTTATTATAGCTAATGAGTATTGAACTTGAGAACTGAAAAGAGCACATCTCCAAACCCTAAGTTGTGTCCACTAGGCTAACCCTTCGAGTTTGCACTCAACAATTCTTCGCTTTCATTATAATTTAGGATAAATTACAAATAAAACCCTTGAGATTTGCTTAAAATACAGATTATCCTTTATAGTTTGAAAAATTAAAAATGCCCCTTTGTCATAATTTTTTATTTAATAGAATTAACTAAAAAATAAATTTCTAATTGTTCTTTTATATCATGATAAAATTACCTGAATTATTAATAAAAATAAATTTGGGACAATTACCAAAATAAAAAATAAAAAAATCAAGGTTTGACTCTTGTAACAAAATAAACCTTGAGTTTTCAATTTTGTTAATTTAAACATCAATTTTTTATTTATTTTCAATCTAAACAATTCGCCTATTTTTGTTAAGTAAAACCAACAGAAAAATAGTATTCTAGTCACTAAACTCAACGTAGGTATATATAAAATATCCAACATACTCTTTTGCATTGAGTTCAATGACTAAAATATCATTTTTCCGACGATTTTACTTAAGAAAAATAAGCAAATGAACAAATCAAAAGTTTAGGATTTAACTTGGAAAAATAGGGTTTAATTTGTTATCAGGGTCAAACCCTAAGCTTTTTTTTTTTTTCCCAATAATTTATAATATCATTAAAAATTATTAATTGACTTGACTATTTATTAATAAAAAAAGTCATTTGTTATGAAATTAGAAATTTTAAGAAGTGGGATGTAATTTTTAGAATCACATAGACAAATTGTATTTTAAGCAAATCTTATGGAGTGTATTTGTAATTTATCCTACAATTTATTGGACAGAAATAGATTAAACGATCTTTAAAAAATTGGCCACTGTGATTCTTCTAAGGGTTTAGTCATAAAGGAGAGTCATGTGTTCAACTCTCTGTAAGGGAAAATTGAATTAAGGAGGCAAGCACTTGGTGCTTTGCAAGTGTAGGGAAACTAATTCCTATAGGTGCTAATCTAATAACTAACAATTGAATTTCATTAAAAAAAAATTTGTGTTTTTATTTCTACTTTTTGATTCCCAATGGGCGGAAATTTTTTTTAACACAAAGTGGATGTTGGGAAAGTGGATTTTTTTTTGTAGGTTTTTTAGTTGTAAGATATTATTAGAGAAATTTTTTTTATGTTTGGGAAGATAGCTGGATTTTTTTGTGGTTAGATGTGTTGTTTGTGAGAAAAAAAGTGAAATGATTATAGGATTTTATGTGATATTTTGTTTGGATTTATTTATTTTTTTATTTTGTAACCAATTTGTCTTTTAATGAAAAAAAACAAAAAACAAAAAAAAACAAAAAAATCTCCCTCCCAAACAGCGCCAAATATGGAGGGGTGCTCTTACAGCTTTTTACTCGCATCCTGCATATTTTTATATTTTTTTCTCTGTCCCAATTCTCCCTTTAATTTACAACAAAAATAAGACCATAATCAGTATTTATCATTAAGTTTCTGCCCACTATGCTACAACTCTCCCTTTAATTTACAACAAAAATAAGACCATAATCAGTATTTATCATTAAGTTTCTGCTTCAAATAAGTGATGGCTTGTGCATGATTCATCCAATACAAAGATTAGTTCACCTTTGTGTACTCTTTTTCAAGTGTAAACTGAGAACTAGTTGCTGACTACCTTTTTTTATTTGTCAGTAGTTCTTTTGAGGGCACTACGAATAAAAAGCTACAAATAATTCTGGAAGTGCTTAATGTGTCACAACCCATCACTTGCATCCGTCTCCAAAGTTCTAAACCAATAAGTGAACTTTCTATCCAATATTTTTAACTTGATTAGGCAATTTTTACCTTCAATCAAAAGCAAAAGAAGAACAAAAGATCATATGGCCTTTGAACTTCTTTTTAATGCTTTTAGTGTTTGAAATCTATATGCAAATCACGAATAATCATCCTATAATTTTTATCAATGTTTTGAAAATCAAATCATATTGGCTGAATTGATTGGTTGACCCGTTGACCGATTTAGATTTCAGTCTAGATCAATTTTTAAATCCATACTAACTTGAAAATCGGTCAAACCAGCGATTAAAGCGAATGAATCGGATTAGTGTGGGCTGGAGCCTTCCAAAGTGCAATTGTAAGTGATGAAAAAGGAAGCTTATGGGAATCAAACCCAACCCCCTTTGAGTTGAAAAGCAATCCTATTTCTATTGAGCCATCGTAACTGCTTGTTGATATTATTGTATTCATTATATTTTATTCTAAACAAACACATATTTAGCAATTAATCATTGTGTCAACTTTAATTTTTATTTATATTTGCTATATATATATTTTTTATAACATTTTTTTTCAAACATTATATAAGCAATATATTTATATTATGAAATTACATGTATTTTAATTCTTATATTATTATTAAGTAATTTTTTATATATTTATAAAATAATTATGACATCACGGTTTAATTTTGATTCAACCCAACAGTTGAACCGATAACTCATCCACCCAATCCCTTTAATGGTTCGCTCACTGATCTAGTTTGTAAAACATAGGTTTCTACTGTTGATTGTTAATTAGGATATTTCTAGTGCCTGTTGGTATAATATTATGTAGGGTAAATTACATTGAACTTTTTAAAGTTTTAAACAAATTTAATAAGTTTTACAATTCTAACATAATTATATTTGGTTACTTTAAGGCTACACAACCCATACTAATTTCATTAATTTTTTTGATAGGTTTTCATGTTTAAATCATTTATGATTTCATCATAGTTGTCTCTACAAAAAATAGACAATAAGTATAATTTTGAAAAATATCATAATTTTTAAAATTAATTATGTTGAAATCATTTGGTTATGATTGTTAAATTAATTAAATTTTTTTCATGAATAATTTACTGTTATGCTAAAATTAAACAACTCAAATCATCATAATGAGATTTGTGATAGGCTTACAGATCTAGACTAGACTTGAACCGTAATCTATAGTGTAACCTAGATAGAAATAATCTACTCCATAATTCATAACAAATGCTCATGACTAAAACTTCTTATATAGTACATCAATTCTTAATTACATTATAATAATTGTAACTAATACCATAAAATCTCATAATTTTTTTAATCATGCTAGGAGTACTAAAAAATTTCACAGAAAAATACACAAATATAAAAATAAAACAAAATAAACAGCAAATCTCACACATTTATCTCACATTTAAGTTTTATTTTGTAAACTTAAGCTTCTTTTAAATTTTTTAATACACAGGACGTGCAACTAAAATTTCTCCTTTGAGAACTTGTGAGTAAATTATATATTAATTGAGATGGTATGAGAAATTGTTTCCAAAATATATAATAGATATCATTAAAAGTGGATGACTTCACAATTTGATCAATAAAATAGTTGGGAAAAAATTCATTTTGACGCCTCAAGCTATTACACTTACTTTATTTTATTCTTTGACAATGAATTTGAATAATTACTCTTTAAGTTATTGATATTACTTCACTTTAACTCAAATTGTCAATAAAAATATCACTTCTACCAACGGATAAAAATATTTGTGCATATAATTTGCTTAATTTCATTATATTTGGAGACAATTATTTGTGTATAATTTATTATATTTTCTATTTTATTAAATATTAGTGTATGCATGTATCTGAAAGGATAGTGTAAATAAAAATAAGTGAACAAAAATGAGAATAAAAAAAATAGTAAATTGTTGAAAAGTCTAAGGTAAGGAGTGTATATCAGGATAGTGTAAATAAAAATAAGTGAACAAAAATGAGAATAAAAAAATAGTAAATTGTTGAAAAGTCTAAGGTAAGGAGTGTATATCTAGTGGATATTTTTTATGAAAAATTTTATAGATCTCAAAAGTTCTATTAAAATTTTTATCAAATGCCTCACATGGGGTGTGGGGTCCATACCATGTGGGTCCCATACTTAAGTGAGACATTTGGTAAAAATTTTGATAAAACTTTTGGGGTTTCTAGCATTACTCATTTTTTATTGGTGAGAGATCCACCATTTGTAAAATAGTTCCATGAGAAGTCCTTTTGTTAGTTTTAGAAGACATTTTGTTTCAATTTTACCCCTTAATTTATCTGTTGAGTTTTTTTTATCTATTTAATTTTTGTTGACTATTTATTCAAATTTATATCTATATGTTCAAATTTTATATCTATCTATTCAATTTTATGACTATCTATTTAATTTGTTTCCTTATCTGTCCAAATTTTATTATATATTTAATTTTTTCTCCTAAATTCTATCTATCTGCTCAAAATTTGTGGATTTCTCTCCCTATTTGTTTAAAATATATGGGTTTCTCTCTATCTATTGAAAATCTATGAATTGTTTTTATTTGTTCATTTTTTTATCTCAACCTATTTGTTTATTTTTTTTTTTTTTTTGAAAATCTTTGAATTTTTTTTATCTATTCAAATCTTAATTCTATCTGTTTATTTATTTATTTTTTTTTATCTTTATCTGTTCAAATTTTGAACTGTTCAATTTTTATATCTATTTCTTTCTCTATCTTTCAAACCAAACATATGGACTAGTGTTTTTGATTCTATACAAATTCAACAAGGACAAAAATTAAAAAATAAAAAATTTATCAATGCAAATTCAACAAAAAAAAAAAAAAAAATTCTACATATTTACAACAACAATAACAAAAATATGTTCAACAACAACAAAAAAAAAAACAAAAAAGTCTATTATCAGTGTATTTGATTTGAAGAGTCTGATGGGATTCATGACCCTAGACGCTCATGTCTTTTAGAGCAATAGCAAATCTGCAACCATAATAATTTATGTCATAAAAACCATAAAAGAAATTAAATGACACTAACATATAATAAAGATTGTTTCATATTGGGCACAAAAATTATTTTACTTTCCTTCCATAGATTGTTTTCATGTCGATGACATTCCTCATAGTAAACCAACTAATCCCCATCCCAATAAGACATGACTTAGTTATAACACGTTTGTAGTGTTTACAGCCTATAGTGAAATCCTCACCATATGTTTCTAGTGTTCAGAGACCTCTAGCGCGCTTGCCAGTATCGAAGTAGATAGCTAGACCTTTTTCGATCTCTGATACAAAAAAAAAAAAAAAAAAAAAAAAAAAAAAAAAAAAAAAAAGAAGAAGAAGAAGAAGAAGAAGAAGAAGAAGAAGAGGAGAGAGAAAGACAAAGTTGTAGAGCGAAAGAGAGTCAAAGAGAGAAATGAGATTTGTGTGTATGTGTATATGTGTCGGTGACTTTCATATTTGAGGAAGAGCGCGAAGATGACAATGATGACTCTGGATCTTGCAGCAGTGGTAGTAGATCTAGATTTCAAAACCAGCCGCGATGGAGCTCTAGTGCGCCGATCTTGAGAGAGAAGATGGGGAGAAACTTTGAGGTTCATGTTAGTGATAGGGAAGAAGAGGGAGATGGAGGACATCGTCGTAGAGGAGCCAACATCAGAGGCGAGAGAAGAGGAAGCGGCAGTGGCAGAGACTGTAGCGGTTATAACGATTTTGGTTTAGACCCAACCTATTTTCGTGATTTTGGATCTGAGAATCCATGTACTTAACTATTATTCGTCTCATTTCCATCTTATTGCTTGTTGAGTTTGGCTATTAGGAGTTTTGGCGCTTTTGGAACAGTTTGAGAAGTCAGTTTTCAATGAGTTATTGCTAGATTTTTGTCTGTTCGCTCGAGTGGTCTTTCTTGCTGTAGACACCCCATTTTTTGACCGTCCATAAGACTTGGGCGCCTCAGGTTGAACACTCGATAATGAAAAGTACGCTGTACAATTGTTCAAATTTTTCAGCAAAAGGCTTCGGTTTCTAATCCCAACCTTACACCCCATTTTGACCAAAACTATTTTGGCCAAAATTATTTTAGAATTTAAAACCTTCTTTTTCAAAATATTTTTTTCAAAATGTTTCTATGATGTTCCGAGACTCACATTTCGTTTAAAATATTGCACTTTTCGGTAAACCGAGTAAGGACAAAGTGGAAATAAGTGGAAGGAAGGTGAAATCTTTGAAAAATCTTTAAAAATATCTTATTTATAGGTTTGGAGTTAAAAGAAATAGGACAGGTTGGAAGAAAACTAGTTGGGGAAAAAGTTGGGCATCAATCCCTTACGAAAGTAAATGAGTAGCCTTCACTAAATTAGGTATATCTTTGTTCACTTATAATTTAGATGTGAGGATACCACCATTGGAAAGTAGACTTTTGGGGCTTCAATTTATACTCAAGAATCACCTGAAACCAAGTCCGAATGAGAGAGATAGGGCCGTTTGAAGTTGGGCATCAATCCGTTAAGAAAATAAATGAGCAGCCTTCACTAAATTAGGTATATCTCTTTGTACACTTAGAATTTAGATTTTAGGCTACCACCATTGGAAAGTAGACTTCCGGGACTTCAATTTAGACTCAAGAATCACCTAAAATCAAGTCTGGATGAGGGATATATGGCCATTTGAAGTTGGGCATCAATCCGTTATGATAAAAATAAGCAGCCTTCACTAAATTAGGCATATCTATTTTTACATTTATAATTTAGATATGAGGTTACCACCATTGGAAAGTAGACTTTCGGGCTTCAATTTAGATGCAAGAATCACCTGAAATAGAGTCCGGATGAAGGAGATATGCTCGTTTGAGGTTGGGCTTGAGAGTAGTTTTTTGTGGTCTACCGGCCAACTTTTAGTGGTTGGCCGGCCATCCCCCACCTGGCCGACCGACCAGGTGTCCCTACAGGCAGATATTTTGCTGCCAGTTGTCCTTCTCATGTGCATGCCTTGCACCAATTGTCTTTATACAGATATTTCCGACTAGAGAAGTTGTTTTTCTATAAATACAAGCCTATCCGTCTTGATTTTAGGTTAGAAAAAATTACCAAAGGCCAAGAACTTGCATAGCACTCTCTCTCTCTCTCTCTCTCTCTCTCTCTCTCTCTCTCTCTCTCTCTCTATCTTGCAACCTACACACACTCTCTCTACACTTCCTAAACCAAAAATTTGGCTCTCATTGCTGAGGTTCTTGAGCTAAAATTTCAGCTCTTGAGGGTGATCACTTGTTGGTTTGTGAATCAAAGAGTAACTTCTCTTCAAGAGGTATAACTTTGGCTATCCTTACACTACTTCTTCCCTTTCTTTTCTTGCTGATTTCATACTGTTTTTATACTATTTTTATGGGCTGAAACTTGTGACTTGAAGCTATCAAAAGTGGAGGAGTTAACCAACATTCTTTGAACCTTGTTCTCTAAGCTTTTGTCCTTGTGTTTCCCGCTTATTTTCTAACTTTTTACAACTTTTTCAGAGTTTTTCAAATGCTAAATATGTGGTTTTGAGGTTCAAAAAGTGGAGAGGTTAGCCACCCCTCCTTAGGCTTGCTTATTGGCTTTATTTTTCCATTATTTTAGTTCATTTTTTCTAGCATTTTCATACTAATTTCAGCACTATTTTGTGAGTTTTAGGACTGTTTTAGGGTGTTTATTTCATTTATGCTTTGTACAGTATGTTTGTAGTGATGTAGTCCTCATAGGTTTGGTGATTTAAGCCTTAGACACCAACCTATTTGAGTTGATAACCTCTATTTTTATGCTTTTCATACATGTGTTCACACTTGCAATAACTATCTATGCACCCTCTCTCATTTCTTGGTTTTATTTGTTTGATAGTTGTTTCAAACTAATGTTGTTTAAGGCATGCGAAAGAGACCCTTCCATACTTAATGGTTTAATCTCTTCGGAGGTTCATTACCAAGGCATTACATCTCTCTCATGTCAAAAACAACTTTTTGCTTGATGTTTCTCTTCATTAGTGGACATAATTCTCAATTTTGAACTAAAATGATTAAAGAATGAAAAGGTAATAAAAGAGGCTACTAAAATTGGACTAAAGTGGTAACAAGAATAATAAAATTGGTTTGTGTTCAATCGGACGTTAATTGAACTTATTGCGTCTTGAGTCATTACATACGCATTGGTGATGTTAATGATTCGAGAGGCGATGTCTACCACTTCCCTAGAGAGGTAACTCTATAATAGGGAGGAGGTTTTGTTGGTCTTTTATTTCTATTTATTGAGACTTTATCTCATCGATTCATAGATCATCACGCAACAAGTTTGCGTTGATTGATGGTTTGCGAATCGAGTGTACCCCTCCCTTGATCAATTACATGATAGGGAGAGGTAGAGAGGACAAACATCCCTTGGGAACACTCTGTTTGTGCTCTATTTCCTTTCTATTGCAGTAGGGCAAACCCTCAAAACAGTGGCCGGTTGGCCACCTGTCCATCTGGCAGACCACTTTTCAAGGATGGTCGACCACTTCATTTTATGCAGACAGTACCATCTTCATGGAAAAACAGAGCAGAGGCTGAGGCTAAAACAGATTATTTTTCTGACTGCAAAACATAATAGTTTTGGCAACAAAATAGAGGTGTTTTCAGGTGGATATCCCCATTCACGCATATACACTTCTTTACTTCTCGTGGCTCATTAAATTAGTGCTTTGATAGTAGTATGTTGTCATTAATTACTTAGATTTATTTGAACATGTAATAATTAGTTAATCTACCTTATTCATTCATTTGGATTTCTTATAAGTAGTTAATTTAGACACTTGGACATTTAGACCCTCCCACATGAGGACAAATCTTCCACTGTCAAACATCACCACCGCAGCTCACCGGCCTTCTCTTCTCCTCCGCCTCTGAGATCCGCGACACTCGCTAGTTTTGGGCCAGCTCCAAAACCTCTTTCCAATGGCTCCTATGTTTTTCCCTCGGCACCCGCCCTTCCGGCCGCGTCTTCTTTTGGTCCTACCTCTTCTACTTCTCCCGCTTCCTCCACACTTTCCGCACCTTCTTCTCCATCCTCTGCGGTCGCCACCTCTCCTTCTTCCGCCTCTTCAACCACTCCATTCTCATCTTCATGTTCTTCATTTGGCTCGATCTTTTCAAGTTCTTGCCATTCTCATTGCCACCTCTGTTTACTCTCTTGTTTATGGCTATAGATTTTGGAGGTTTGCCTGGTGCTTGTTTCCTCTTTGTGGTCACTTGTCAGATTGTTCTTTTCGGTTGTAATGTTTTGTGCCATGTGGGTGTGCTTTTGCTTCATTTTTTGAAAGGTGGGTGTAATGGAATTGGGGCTTGGGGCTTCAATTCGGTTCTCAATGTTGCCATTCTCTTGCTGTTTCTTAATTTCTATGTCAAGATGCATCTTCGGAGGAGAAATATTACTGATTTTGATTCCATTAAAGATGGAGATGTAGACACGGACATGGCCAAAAACAAGGATACTTGAGTGGTGGGTTTCTCTCTCTCTCTCACTCTCTCTGGATTCAGGGGGCAATAATATAGTGACGAATTTTATCAGTATATATATGTTATACACATGAATTGTTAGGAGATAGATAGATTATATGCAATAATTCTTAGTAATTTTTCTTTTGATTTCTTGTTTCTAGAAAGAAAACTAGTGCTAGTTCATAGTATTCTTTTAAAAATTTTGTGCATATTGATTACTGAATTCATAGTCAAATTCTTTACTAGTTTAATCTTTGGAGAAATTTTTGTTTTTTATTGTTTGGTTTATTTATTTAAGCTTCAGCAGACTTGATGGTGTTTAGTTTCAACCAATTTGATATGATTATATACAATAATTTTATTAAGTGGAAAAATTATACGCTTTTAAATTTTTTATTGATTATTGTTGCTCTAGAAGGTGATAATATTATGGCCTTTTTGCTGTCTGAATTATGAAAGTCTATTTCGATAATTTTTTTGTTACTTTCCTATTATGTCTTAAAGATATTATTTATGTTTTGCAGTTTGGTATCCTAATTGAATTTCTTTTCAAAAAAATTTCCAAACGTGGAGGTTGTCAATTATCAAGCTATCGAAGATCTTGAGGTGAGATAAAAAATTTTAGTTATTTGGTCCATTTCCTGAATTTGTACAGACAGAATACTTCTTAATGTCACTTGAATATTTTTTATGCTATATCCAAGCAACAAAGTCCCTTTCTTAGATTAGCAAACATTCAAGTAACTAGTTGCTTGTGCTGCTTTGAGCAACTTATGCCTTTGATTCAATTTTTTTTCATTGAAATGAATCATGAAATTCAATGAAAGTGGGTATTATTGATTTAACTTGAATGCTATTATTAGGCATTCTAAAAGGCATCAAAGAAAAGATTTGATAGTGATCTTGGATTCAAGGAGAGGGCACAACAAGCGGTGGTCAGTCTCCAGGTGAATCACTTACCTTTATGCCTCAAAGACTTGTGAGGTTGATTATAGTAATAATTAAATTTCTCATTTGTAAAAGAACTTAAAAGCTATAAATTTCACTTTTCTATTTTGGAGGAAATCTGATTTATAAACTATAAATTTTGTTTCTTTGTTTTGGAAGAAAATCTGGTTAATGATTTTATCTCGAGGTTTCATTATGTTTCATCATTTATCTTATTTGGTTTCATTTCCTATGGCATAACTTGCATCACAGGGTGGGGAAGAGAAGTATCGAAAGGCATGGGCACAAATCTGCGAAATCAGTCGAAGGGGATATCAAAGGTTTTATCAACGCCTAGGAATTAAGATAGAGGAGAAGGTACGCAACTGATATTTTTCTTTCTAACTAATGACAATGTCAAACATTGATTGTATTTTCCACGCCTGTTTTCTGCGCCATGGAGCCACGTAAAAAAGACACCAACTTTTGATTTCAATCTATAGCGTGCATGCTAAAAATAGAACATTCTTGGTTTATGGTTCACAGCCCCCTGCCCCACCAATTGTATATTTCATTCGATTCAAATGTATCTGCTTTAAGTCATTGTCACTTTGTATTTTGACTGATGTTATCAGGTTGGCCATTTTGTATGACTACTTGAACTGATGCTAGCTTGATATCTAAGATCACAATTCTACAAAGGCAAAACATTGTTATTTCGTCATCTTAGTTACTTCTTGCATAGTTGTAATAACTAAAAGATTACTTTAAATTAGTGGGCACAAAAACTGTGGCAAGACTAGACTATGAATCTTAGTTTAATTACATTATTGCATATGCAATGAGGACATTAGTATGGTACAGGCTTACAGTCTGGGAGGCCAGAGGCCCATTAATGTAATTTATCATTGTTTATTCTTTTTTTATTTTGGACTCAAGCAAATTACTCAATTCAATAGAATTAGTATTTTATATGCTAGTTTCAATCAGGAAAATTAAAAGTAAAGATATAGATAGGTGATGGGTTTGAGGTGGCATTTGGTGTTTTAGACGATGATTCTTTTACAATGGATTTTGAACAATTGTAAAATTGAAACTTTATGAAAAATGTTATATATATATATAATTAATGGATTCTCATTCTTGAATGGTAGATGTGTAAGGAGTGAGGAATGCATCAGAACATGTTTAGGCTAGAGTGACTAAGTTGGTTAATGCTGATTTGTGGTTATGTTAACCATAAAATGTCTCATTAGTATGAAGTCAAAGTTGTGTGTTTGCCCAGTGATATTGTCTTTGACATTGAGAAATTCTTCTGCTTCACATCTGATACAGGTCAAGTGTTCAGCAGAACAATGCACTATAATGGCATATATCTATATATTTAATGCTTTCTAATAGAGAAATGCTATTTATCACTAGATTCTTTTTTCACCATTTTATTTCACTTCCCATGTTTTCCATGCAATAAAAGCAATGTGTATGTATAATATATGTGTAGAATCCACCATATTAAAAAATAGTGGGACTTACCATGACACATCGGAAACACATAGGGGGTGAAGACTTTTTATGATATATAGAAACTCTCTCTCTCTCTCTCTCTCTCTCTCTCTCTCTCTCTCTCTCTCACTCACTCTCATAAGTCTTACATTATGCTTATTCCTGAATTTGATTATTGTTACACATGCTATTTAAAACCCTATTTGGAAGTGAAGTTGCAGGGAGTGTCAAATGGTGGCATGATTTTCCCTTATTTGAATTTCATATGAGTAATGAACATATCGTACTCATGGAATCAACTGTTCCTATGATTGAGTGGCAAAATCACTTGTAATTATTTTGTTTTTTGCCTTCCTGTCAGGGAGAAAGCTTTTACAATCCATATATACCTGGAGTTTTAGAGGAATTGGATAAGAAAGGATTAATTGAAGAAAGTTAAGGTGCTCGTGTGATCCTTGTTAAGGGGAAAAATATACCTTTAATTGTTGTGAAGAAGGATGGTGGTTTCAATTATGCTTCCACTGATCTTGCGGCTCTTTGGTTAGTGTTTTAAAATTTGGAGTTGATTAAAGTGTAAATTATATATGACCCTTCTATATGTCATTCATTTTTGCATGTATACTTATCCATGTTTAATCTAGCACCTGATCTGCATGATTTATATAATGCATCTCTCCATGTTTCTTCCATTAAAGATATAAATTATATGATAGAATCATCTTGTGGTTCATGTGATTGAAAAGAGATCTGCTAGATGGAATTTTATTACCCATTTTTAAAGTTTACCTGGGTAATATGTGACTGCTATTCGAACTTAAATTTCATGGTTGGACATGCATTGCTTGTGCACCTTTTGTTGGAGTGGTAGCGGAATGAGTGCATTTCAGTTAAACCAGCTGCTTTCAATAATTAGGTATCGTCTTAATGAAGAAAAAGCTGAATGGATAATCTATATAACTGATGTTGGCCAGCGAGAGCACTTTGAAATGTTTTTCACTGTAAGTATCAAATGTCATGTCCTGCTTCATGACTTTTCATGCTTTGTAGAGAGATGGGTAACATACCACTGTGAGTTTGACGGCCTTCCTTTCTATCTCTCCTTCTATTAGGCTGCGAAACGTGCTGGTTGGCTTCCAGCTGGTGAGAATATGTATCCTAAAACTAACCGTGTGGGTTTTGGTCTTGTTTTTGGAGAAGATGGGAAACGATTTCGAACTCGCAGTACTGAAGTGGTTCGATTAGTTGAGTTGTTGGATGAAGCAAAGAGTCGCTGTAAAGCAGCTCTTGTAGAACGAGGTATAATAATGAATGATCTACACTCTAGTTGTTTTCCTATAGCAAGGTAGCGCTTTTTATGTTCCTCATATCTATGAACTCATGCATGACATAGCATCTCATCTTTTTGATACATTAGTTAAAACTGAAGTTTTGATATAATCTCTTCAAATCTTGATCAGGTAAAGCTGATGAATGGACAGAGGAGGAGCTTGATCAAACAGCTGAGGCAGTTGGTTATGGGGCTGTTAAGTAAGATCCTTTATCCTCGTTAATTTTTTTACTTGGCAATGTTGATTGTGTGTTGCTTGTCCTCCTTTTGTATATTTTTCTTCTCTTTTCCATCTTAATAAAATCTTTCTTTTGTTGCTGTTAAAAAAAATGTTGACTGTGTTGCTGTTGTTGGATTTTGTCTTTGTAAACTGACAGTTGCAATGTTTGGGGTAAAACAATGTTAATTTATTATATGTGGATGTGGTGTATCCCAAAAAATGTTCTGTGACAATTTGTCCTTGCCTCCCAAATTCTTCTTCAAATCTTTAATCTAACTCTTCCTACAAGTCTTTTATTCAAAAACACTTTAAATATACGCATTAATATGTTAATGCATATTAAATTATGATTAGGATAGGAAAAATCACATGAAAATAGTAGTTTTATATTCATCTCAAGTATATTGATGAAATATTTGAGTATTCCTCTAAAGTTATAATAATACTTAATTGTGTAAATTACGTTGATATTTTTTATATAATTCGGTCCTTATGTCATTTTGATATCTATAATTTCAGTCTTTATAATTTCAATTGGCTCAATTGACTTAGGATTCATGATTTTTTCTCATTGATTAAGTTGTTAGTGTTTTTTGATTGATTAAAATGTAATCGGTGTTATCAATTTGATCAAAATTGACACAAAATTTAAAATTAATGGTCAAAATTGATCTAATTGAAATTACAGATACTAAAATTACACAATGAGCAAAATGCAAAGATTATAAATATAATTTTTCAAATGAATTTGAAATCATGATATGAGAATAAAAATTTATGATTGTATAAAAAATAATGGAGATAAAACTTTATTTTAATGAAAAATATTCAATATGTCAACTAGGACTATATAGTCTATTGTGACTTCCTCTTACTCCTTTTTATCCTTATGTTCTATTTATAAAAGTTGAACATTGCTTAAAGAATTTAGTTACATTAACGAGATGACTGTAGAGTCATAAATAACCACCACAACCATGCTTCTTAAAATATAAAGATATTAAATTCTCACGACACATGTAAACTTAAAATATATATGCTAAAGCCTTTTAAGCCAAAACAAGAATAGTGAAATGACATTAGTTATAATGTGAGAAGTTTCTAAGTCTTATATTAAGCTAGCTGTGAAGTTTTTGTATAAGATCAAAGGAATAGAGAAAATGTCAAGTTAATATAGGAATTCTTATCTTGAACTAATCAATGGACCTTCACTTCCATTCACATCCAAATTGACTTAAATAAATAACCATTTATTCATGAGAAACCAACAATTTTAGGCCTTTGGTTAAGAACAAGAAAAAAAAAATCAACAAAATGAATAACATGAAAAGGATCCATCAATTAAACAGAAGATTAAATAACAAAGAAATTAATTCTAATCTCCTGTGCAAAACATGTATTACAGGATTACCAATTTATTAGAAATAATGGTGAATAAAGGGAAGAAAGAGAGATCAAAAATTAAAAGTAAAAAAAGAAGGAAAAACAATGTGTGAGAGAGAGAGGGAGAACAATTACCATTTTGGAAAGGACAAGAGCAACATTAATGAATATTTGTTTTGGAGTTTCAAAATACAATGGCTTATGGGTAAGTTGGACCAACGACATAATTACTTTACAAATAACTTCATAGTTTAGAGCCATTTAGCTCGTCATTCAACTACTCAAACAATCATTAACAGTATCCTTGTCTTCCCCTTTTCCCCCTCATAGCTGTTGTTTAAGTCTACTAAACAAAATTAGTCAAGATGTTGGGTGAACTATAAATACTTCAACTTGAGTTCGAATCTCTCAAGATGTCATTAGAGGTTTGTTCGATCTGTATGTTATTTGTTAGATTACCCAAACATATTGTTATCAACCTTGTGTGTGTATATGCAAATGTTTAATATATAATGTATGTGGCCCTAAATTAATGAGCAACATACACAAGTCCTTTGGTAAGAAATGATCCAATCATTTTGTCATTTCACAGAATACAAGTGAAGTAGAGGAATACATAAGGTTGATTAGAAGACTTAATTAATCTCAGATTTATGCGTGTTATACATAGAGAAACCTAATTTTATTCACAACGTACCATTGTTTTTTTAATAGAATCCACTAGGTTTTTGAGTCCCCTCTATTGCATTTGAATGCTCCAACTTTGCTTACTGGTTGCCATCTAGCTTTAGCCCAAAGTGGATATGAGGAAAATGTCCCCTCTATTACATTTGAATGCTCCAACATACACAAATCTTTCCGTCTTTGGAAAGGTAATTCAAGTTATTTGGTTTAGTTACCAGTGAGTGACAGTTCAATATGTTTTGATACAATGCCTTCCTGCTCACATGCACTCTTTTTTCTCTGCATCAGAATCGTTCCTAGCTGCTACTCGTGAACTTTAGCGTATATATGGAAAGGATGAAGGGAAACAATTGTCGTAAAGTTGCCTTGTTCAAATATAAAGGTGGGAAAATCTTTTCCTTATTTTTGTGCAGATAATTATACATCTTTTTGGTAATTTTTTTGTTATTAATCATAGCAATGTAAGTATTAGGAGGTCGAGCATCCTTATGGTTTAGAGATGAGTTTTTGTTGTAGAACTAGAAATCAACATTACTGGTACAGAAAGAACCTTATGCTTTGGTCACTTAATGTAAGTTTCAACTGCATCATCTTAAACATTCTGAAGGAGAAATGAAAATGAAGATAGTTGTTATTGGCTATTTAGTTTATGTGATACTTCGTCACATGTTTGGTCCTTGTGATTAATCTTTCATAAACCATATGCAATTTTGAAGCCTTTTAAGATAGTTTACGTACTTTGTCACATGTTTGGTCCATGTAGTTAATCTGTACGTGCGTGCATGTGTTCATTTTTACTCAAACTTATCTATTTACTTTCACAACTTTCTTTAGTGTTTTTGGGTCAGTTTTGGTTATTTTTAATAATTCCTTTAAGATTCTTATTTGAACTAAAATCACTTTTTACTTTATTTTAGCCAACTTTCTAATAAGAAATCATTTAGCTGTTTGTTTATGTAGTGCTCTTCCTCTATAGCTTTCACTACCAACTAGGAGCTCTCTTAACTTGGAGAATGAAAATTTTCTTTCAGAAATTCTGAATCAGATTTCACATGCATTAACTTCTCATTTGGCACTCAATCACCCACTAGGAATGTTTACGGCTTTACCATTATTATAGCTGAATACTGCCTAAACTTAGTTGAAATAGGGCTTTCGGGAGAGAAAATTCAAAACAACCCGCGAACCACCGTGTGGCTCTCACAAAAAGCTTCCCCATGACAAATAAGACTTGTGATAACTGACGGAATGTAATTTGGACCTATAGGTTGGGAGACAAAGTCGAATAATCCCTAAACTTAGTCGAAAAAGGGATTTCTAGGGGTGAAAATTCAAAACAGCCCCCGAACTACCGTGTGGCTCACACGGATAGCTTCACCATGACAAATAGGACTGGTGAGAACTGACGGAACGTAATTCGAACTCGTAGGTTGGGAGTTAGAGCTGAATGTGCCCTAAACTTGGTAAAAAAAGAGCATTTCGAGGAAAAAAAATTCAAAACAGCCCCCGAACGACTGTGTGACTCACATGGACAGTTCCCCCATGACAAATAGGACTTGTGAGAACTGACTGAACATAATTCAGACCCGTAGGTTGGGAGTTAGAGCCGAATACGCTTTAAACTTAGTCGAAAAAGGACGTTTCGAGGGCGAAAATTCAAAACAGCCCATAAATGACTGTGTGGCTCAAACGGATAGCTTCACCATGACAAATAGGACTTGTGAGAACTGACTGAACGTAATTCGGACCCATAGGTTGGGAGTTAGAGCTGAGTACGCCCTAAACTTAGTCGAAAAAGGACGTTCGGGGGCGAAAATTCAAAACAGCCCCCGAACCACTGTGTGGCTCACACGGGCAATTCTCCCATGACAAATAGGACTTATGACAACTGACATAACGTAATCCGGACCTGTAGGTTGGGAGTTAGAGCCGAATACGCCCTAAACTCAGTTGAAAAAGGACTTTCTGGGGACAAAAATTGATAACAGCCCCCGAACCACCATATGGCTCACACAGACAGTTCCCCCATGACAAATAGGACTTGTGAGAACTGACGGAACATAATTCGGACCCGTAGGTTCGGAGTTAGAGCGGAATACGCCCTAAACTTAGTCAAAAAAGGACTTTTCGGGGGCGAAAATTCATAACAGCCCCCAAACCACCATGTGGCTCACACGGACAGTTCCCCCATGACAAATAGGACTTGTGAGAATTGACGGAACGTAATTCGGACCCGTAGGTTGGGAGTTAGAGGCAAATACGCCCTAAACTTAGCCGAAAAAGGGCATTTTGGGGGCGAAAATTCAAAACAGCCCCCGAACGATCATGTGGCTCGCACGGATAGCTTTGCCATGACAAATAGGGCTTGTGAGAATTGACGGGACGTAATTCGGACCCATAGGTTGGGAGTTAGAGCCGAGTACGCCCTAAACTTAGTCGAAAAGGGGCGTTTTATGGCCGAAAATTCAAAACAACCCCCAAACCACCATGTGGCTCACACGGACAGTTCCCCTATGACAAATAGGACTTGGAATGTAATCCGGACAAGTAGGTTGGGAGTTAGAGCTGAATACGTCCTAAACTTAGTCAAAAAAGGACTTTCCGGTGAGGAAAATTCATAACTGCCCCTGAACCACCGTGTGGCTCACATGGACAGTTTCCCCATGACAAATAGGACTTGTGAGAACTAATAGAAGGTAATTCGGACCCATAGGTTGGAAGTTAGAGCTGAATACACCCTAAACTTAGTTGAAAAAGGGTGTTTCAGGGGCGAAAATTCAAAACAGCCCCCGAACGACCGTGTGGCTCACACGGATAGCTTCGCCATGACAAATAGGACTTAGGAGAATTGAAAAAACGTAATTCAGACCCGTAGGTTGGGAGTTAGAGCCAAAAATGCCCTAAACTTAGTCGAAAAAGGGCGTTTCGGGAGCAAAAATTCAAAACAGCCCCTGAACAACTGTGTGGCTCACACGGATAGCTTCCCCATGAAAAATAGGACTTGTAAGATCTGACAGAACATAATTCGGACCCGTAAGGTGGGAGTTAGAGCTGAATACGCCCTAAACTTACTCGAAAAAGGGCTTTCCGAGGGCAAAAATTCATAACAGCCCCTGAATACGCCTTATACTTAGTCAAAAAACTTGCAACACTTAGTTAAAAAAGCACAAACTTTATGAAAATAACATCTATATATTCTAATAATTGCCTTTATATATTTATTGGACGAAGAAATTAGATATTACATTGTTTGTACAGTTGGTTGGAATAAATATTGCATGATACATATATATATATATACTTTCTTTTATGTACAAGAAGACATTTCTCGATTTTTCTACCTTAAATGCATGTTAGAACATGTTCCGTATGGTTGACTGAATTGATATTTTGTAACCAATTCTAATATTTTGTTTTTTTATTTTTCTTTGTAGATGGCTTTGTTGCGTGGACTTGTGGATAATCCATATTGGTGTACGGAGAAGGATTTTCACTTTTGTGTAGAACTAATATAATACTTTTGTCATCCTCAGTGTTTGTGTAGTTCATTATTACTGATACAGAAAACTTTTGGCAATCAACAGATAATGACTGTCGTGGTAAATAGATCACCTTCTGTCGTGGTACATATATACCATTTGTCGGCGTACATATAGGACGTTTTGTCATGGTCCATAGAAAACTTTTGTCGTGGTACATATATCACCTTTTGTTGTGGTACAGATTACGATGATAATTTGTTCCATGCCAAATGGTAATTTCGCTTTGTAGTAAATGTATTTTTTTGTATACGAAGGGCTTTGATTTTTGTATGATATATTTTTGTATGAAATTATTATTTTAGTTTGGACAATAGTAGATTTGTATGGATTTTGATATTTAATGTTATTTATTTTTGGTATATGGATGCAAATTGTGGAATGATTGATAGTATGTATCATTTTGTTTTTATATGTATTATAGGTTGTATTGTATATAGACAGGTTGTTGAGAAATTATAATTTCACGATAAAACATAATATCATGTTTTTGGCGACTAAACAATTAGTAGCTAAAAAGAAATTGGGAAAAGACATTTGGTGACTAAAATTTTTGTAGCAAAAAAAAAAAAAAAAGACATTTGGTGACTAAAATTAAATTATAAACACACTTTTGCTGACTAAAATTGTAGTAGCCAAAAATGTAGAACTTTAGACGACCAAATATTTAGTAGCCGAAAGAGGAACTCTTTGTCGACTAAACATTTAGTAGCCAAAGATGGGGACTTTCGGCGACTAATTTTTTAGTAGCCAAAAAAGAACTCTTTGCTGACTAAAATTTTAGTAGCTAAAAAGGTGGGACTTTAGGAGACTAAAAGTTTGGTCGCCGAAAAGGGTCTAATTTAATTTAATGTCCAGCCTTTTGGCGACTAAATATTTAGTCGGCAAATGAATACCTTTAGTCGCCAATTAGCTTTCCCGACTACTCTTCGGCTACTAATTTTGCGACCAAAAAATTTAGTCACAAAAAGTGAAAATTCTTATAGTGGATAGGAATTTCATGTGCATAAATATAATCTGGCTCTAATGTGAATGGCCAACTATTGATATAGCAGTACAATTGATCGAGAGTACATGCCCACAGTCCAAGTTTTATTTCCTACTCTTCGCATTTTAGAGAAAGTTAAAATTTAGTTTCTTAGGAAAAAAAAAAATCCAATAAACAATGGGTCAATTAATCACATACAATGTAAGATAATAGTACAAATACACTTGATATTTGGTCCACTAGGACCCAATGCCAGAGCACACACTAAGATATTATCCATGTTGTGCCACAGGATACGCATGACTTTGTGTTTGTTCTTCCTTGATTGGAAAAGAGACCACTTGTAGGTTTGTAAGTATGACACACTTTATAAAGTGAGGAAAACCGATATGGAACTGATTTCGACATTGCACGTTAGCTTGCCGGGCATGTTGATTCACATGGTGGAGCTAAGTATTCCATAGATAACGTCATTTGTGCAAATTACCTCACTGCTGAAGCACACACCAAAATATTGTCTGCTTTATACCGACATGCACAATTTTGTGCTTCCTTAATTGGAAAAGCCCTCTAAAAAATTTGTAAGCATGGTATACTTTGTTAGGTAATGTGGAATAAATTTCTACCCTCCACAATACCTATGTGTGAGTTTTCTCTCCTACTTTTGAAGTTAAATTTCATATTACAATTAAAAAAATAAAATAAATGAAAAAGAAGAAAGAAAGAAGGAAAGATTGTGCAATCTAACTGAAAAGTTACTAACATGTATGTATGTTTTGCGTACTAATAGAAATAGGAACAAGAGTTTAGTATATGTGCTTGGATAAGCCCAATGGTTATGAATCAATAAGGGAATTAAATACCCCTATGGTTTAGAAAAATGATTCATTCCCTAATTTTGTCCTCTCAATTTCACTCCCAATTATATGAGATTAGAAGGGACTTAGAGGGACGAGTGTGAAATCACTTCATGTAGGTCTTAGCCACATCATTGGAAGTGGAATTGAATGGTCACAATTAAGAGATGTAGCAAAACCGATTTGTTTAAACTAATACAATTAGATGATTAATGGCATTAAGATTTATGCAAATGCTATGCCAGCTTTATTAGAGCCAAAAAGTAATTGAGTTAAGTTCAGTAGTTCAATGTTTAAGTTCGATTATTTTATTAACTAAACACGGATTCAGGCTTGAGTTTGGTTTGAATAGGCAATCAAATGAGTTTGAGCTTGGATCATTAAATATTAATCAAGCTTGAGCTTCAGAAAATCTAAAATCACGTTATTCTATGTGTTATTACAAATATTGTTGTATATAATTATACATACAGAAAAAGATTTTACATTATTATATATGCATACATAAATAATAATAGGGACAAAAAATATTGGGACAAAATAAGAATTTCAAGACTTAGGGATGCATTAGTGTACAAGATTTATAGATAATTAAGTTCATCATATAAGATTGGCTGTAATTTATCTTTAATTTTTAAGGTAGAGCTTAACAAAAAAACTTCAAAGAAATTACAAAAAAAAAAAACCTTAGGGTAACGCTTGTAATAAAATAGATCTTCAATTTTTAATTTTTTCAATTTAAATTCTAATTTTTTGATTTGTTTTTAATCAAAACATCTGCATATTTTTGTTAAATAAAACTTGCATAAAATATGATATTTTAATCATTAAACGCAACGAAAAGGATATTGTAGACATTTTATACACCAACATTGAGTTTAATGACTAAAATATTCTTTTTCTGTTTATTTTACTTAACAAAAATTGGCGAATGATTTAAATTAAAAATTGATAAAAAGATTAAGATTTAAATTGATCAAATTAAAAACTCAGGACTTATTTTGTTATCTAGGTCAAATTATTGGAATTTTTAATATTGTTTTCTACAACTTTGAAGCTTGATGCTTGGGCACAAAATTTCTTTATTTTTCGTAATTTAGTCCTGACTTTTTTCTTTTTGTTTTGTTTTATTTTGTTTTTATAGTAGGATTTCTACCTTTCCTTACAAGCCCACATCCCCTTCGTGTCATGTGTTATTGAGGAAGATTGAGCTTTCAACATCTTCATTTGTGACTGCTTTTGATAGTTCTTCATCACTCGACACAAGGCATAAGGCGTAACCCAGCTTCACTATAATGGTTCCGGTTTAGACCCGACCATTTTCATGCTCTTAGATCCCGAATTCTGTACCTTTAATTGTTGTTTATACCCTTATCATCTTGTTGTTAGTTGAGTTTGGTTGTCTACAGTTGCTAGTTATGTTTGAAACAGGTTGGGAATTAGTTTTTCAAAAGAGTTGTTGTCCATTTTATTTGTTGTTCGCTCTAGCGGTGCTTTGGTCGTTCAAGCGGTCTTGAGATCTCCCAGTATTTTTGTAGGTCTGTAAAATTGTTGGAAGTTGAGTGATTTTCGCTTGAGCAATCTATTGCAGGTCTGAACCTAAACCTGCTCCTATTCCTATTTCTATTCTATACAATGCCATAGAGCAACAAATGGCAACATACATGCCTTTTATGGGGTTGTAAAATCATGTGTGTATTAATTATCGATAGAAATAACAGAATTTTAATTCATGTGGAAACTTATCAAAAGTTACAAATTCAAACCCACCAGCCTTTTAACAAATAACAAACACATTTGATGTGATAAATTTTCTCCAACAACAAAAAATAATGTTGGACACCACAATAAATCAAAATTAAATTAATTGCAAGAAAAATAGTGTAAAAATTAATCATAATAAAAATAGAAATAGAAAAAAATAGAAGAAATGTCATATAGGAGGAGTTATTTTTTTAAGAAATATACTTAAGCAAAATACTATCCGTTATCTCCCCATCCTAGTAATAATATATATTTATCATAATTTGTCCCACTCTCACATGAAATAAATGTACAAACAAAAAATGGGTGAGAGTTGTAGGAGTTTTTAATATAAAACAACCCATAACACATTAAAAACTCTTTAAAAATGAAGAAAGGGACACGTTGCAATTAGAATTTGTGTGGACAACTGAACATCAAGCTGCTTTCGAAGGAATCAAAGCCTACTTGGCCAAACCTCCAGTGTTGATGCCACCAAGGAGAGACAAACCCTTGAAGCTATACATTGCTATATCTGAAGAATCATTGGGAGTTTTTAGCTCAGGATAATGAAGAAGGCAGAGAGCGAGCAATCTATTACTTTAGTAGGTTTTTAAATTCTTGTGAATGTAAATACTCAGCTGTGTTTAGTATTGTACTTTGTCATAATGAAATTAAGATATTATCTTTTGCTTGCTGTTATCTTGGTAATTGTAACCATAAATATGGTTAAGTACATGTTATCTAGACCTATGCTAAGAGGAAGAATTGACAAATGGATTTTAGTCTTATCAGAATTTCATCTAGAATATGTTCTCCAAAAGGTAGTAAAAGGATAGGTTCTAGCTAATTTTTTGGCAGACCATCCATGTCAAACAGAAAGCCAAGGGATAATGGGTCTTGGTATGGTTAATATTGAGCCATGGCAAATGTGGTTCGATGGATCAAAAGCCAATGGTCTTGTCGGAATTGGTGTTGTGGTTAAGTCACCACAGGGGGGGAAACCACACATGGTTTCAGGATTGATGAAGCTACTTGTTCCAACAACCAAGTTGAGTATGAAGCTTTGGTAATGGGACTTGAGATACTTATTGGATTATAGGCTCACGCAGTTGATATATTTGGAGATTCCCAATTGGTAGTCAACTAAGTAAAAGGAATTTTTAAATGGCAAAGTGCAAGCATTTTACCATATTATGTTGCTACATTACATTTGCTTTCTCAGTTTTAAATAGCAAATTTGACTTATATCCCAAGATTCATGAATCACAAAGCTAATGATGTAGTTCAGAGGGCTTCAAATTTCAGAAGAATGGGTGACACTCAAATAGACATAAGTCAAGCAACATATCAAAATAATACCATATGTGGCTAAAAGGGGTATTACGATAGAAGTTAGCCAGAATAATCTAGAAGAACATGATTGGAGACATCCAATCATCCAATTAGTTGACTGGTCCTTCTTCGAAGGCCAGTAGAAGGCTTAAATTGCAATCAATGCAATTCATAGTGTATGGGAATACTCTTTACAAAAAGGAAGTAGATGGGCTGCTATTAGAATGTCTAGGGCTAAATGACGCATTGACTACCATGGCTAAGGTGCATGAAGGCATTTGTGGTGCCCATCAACTTGGTGTGAAGATGAGATGACTGCTTCAAAGGCATTCCTATTATTGGCCAACCATCCTTAAAGATTATATATAGCATGCAAAGGGATGTCAAGCATGCCAGAAGCATAGCATGATAAGACATGTGCCAATAACTGATTTGCACGAGCCTTGGCCATTTAGAGGATGGGCAATGGATATAATAGGCAAAATATATCCACTCTCTTTGAAGCAACATTGTTTCGTTCTAGTGACTACAGATTACTTCACTAAATGGGTCGAAGCTAAGCCTTATAAGGTTGTGGATTAGACTGAAGTTATTGGGTTTATCAAAGAATTAATCCATAGGTTTGGCATCCCACATGCTACAACTGCGGATAATGGGATTGTATTTGATGGAAAGATGGTAAGATCTTTCGTAGCAAAATTTGGAATTAGTCTTAGTAATTCAACCCCTTATTATGCACAAGCAAATGGTCAAGCTGAATCATCTAACAAATCTTTGAAAAATGGAATACAAAGAGTTGTGGAAAACAATCCTAGGGATTGGCATAACTTATTGTTAGATGTGTTATGGGCTTATAGGACTTCTTTAAGGTCAAGTACAGGAATCACTCCTTATGCCTTAGTATATAGACATGATGCAGTATTGCCTGTAGAAATTCCTATCAAATCCTTGAGAGTAAACTGCCAAGACCAGTTAACTATTGAGCAATATCATCAAAGCATGTCCTTGGAGTTAGAAAATGTGGATGAAGCTAGAATTTTGGCATTAAATAGTATCGTTTTCCAAAAGAAGAGGGCAACCAAAAGCTATAATAAGAAAGTCAAGTACATTAGCTTTGATAAGGGTGATTTGGTGTGGAAGACAATACTTCCAATAGGAATTAAGAGCCATAAATTTGGCAAATGGTCACTTAATTGGGAAGGGTCATACCAAATTCATAGAGCCCTACCTGGGGAAGCTTACCCTTTGAGAAATTTAAATGGTTCTGTGCATCACAAGAAAATCAATGGCAGATATTTGAAGCCTTATTATCCAACTGTGTGGAAAGTACAAGGAATGTAAGAAATGCTAAATAAGAATAATGGAAGAGCATGGAACACTTAGGTAGATAATAAAGATTTTCATTTCATAAAAATTTCAATACATCATGCCATAGTTTGGCCTAAAAATTTGTACAATGCTTAAATTGTTCTATTACAATTAGTTCTCTACTTTTTAGAATTGGGAACAATTGAATAGTTGAGGTTATTTCTTGTTTGTGATTGGATAGTCTCTAGTTAGTAGAATGCAGCTTCTTAGCATTTTGCCCCATAGTAGATTCACTGCTGCCAATTCTTTCTCCAATTCTGCTTTTCTTTGCAGTAGTTGAGTTTGAAGATGGGAAGCATAAGAGTGTTGTCCCTTTAAGTCGAATACCTCAGAATGAGTCTGGGAAACAAACTCTTTATCTTTCAATAGTACCCCTTTTGCAGCCTTAGCCATCTGGCAGATGCTGATGTAAAAGTCAATGGTGGTTGCTGCCTGAGATAAGTGGCTCCTGAAAGCCATATTGGACTGCTCAAACACTTTGCAGCACTTCAGGAAGCCATTCTTGATAGAGGGTTTTTGTAGAGCCTTAAATAGAATCCTTGAGAAGGACTTAAGTAGATCCAAGCAAATGCCTAAATCCACTTAAGGAAAAATAAGTTTAGTATCAGTGTTAGAGTTCTCAATGATCTCCAACAAAGAATCAGTTAGGCTCAATGGCTCAGCTTCATTGTTTGTAGATGAAGCTGCTGTAGAGATGTCGAACAAACTGGCCAACCGAGCTTCGAAGACGTCCATCTCCTCCTCAGAAAATAGAATTGTCGGGGGAATTGTCAGTTGAGGGAAGAGATGTAAACATGGGCATAGCTAGGGGAATGGAAGCTTCTTTAGTTGTATCTATTGTCCTGGCTACCAACAAGTCAAGGGATAAGGGACTGGAGCTGGATGATAGAGAAGGAATTGGTGAGCTACCAGTATCATCCTTGGAAAAGCCAATTGCCACTGAAGGGGGAGTGACAATTGGAGTGTTTTTAGTAGTTAGGGGAATAGCCAAGATTCTAGAAGGAGTAGGCTGGGATGAGGCAATGGACATCAGGGGCAAATAAGAAGATAAGCCAGGGGATAAGGAAGATGGAATGCTTGGCTTCAAGGAAAAGAGGGAAGAAGGTATGGAGAGTGTAGAGCTAGAAAGTGGAAGTATCAGCTGAATGAGTTCTATACTCATTGACACTTTAGGTCTAACTTTCCCTTTTCCTTTTAAGGCTGCCTTTAGCTCTATAGAAGTCAAGAAGGGTCCCTCATCCCCAGGCAAGATAGAAGAAGCTAGTGTCGAAAGAGGAGGGAACGGAATGGCTACTACTGCATGTCAGAAAACAAAGAAAAAATGTTAAATTTATGCTAAGTCTTGGAAGAGAATTGTCAAAAAAGGACTAAGGGAAATTATCGGCTTCAGTGGTGATAATGGTAATGGTTGGAGAGCTGCGAAGGACATAGTGCTCAGTAGTTTTGCTCTTCCTCACAGCTTCATTTTGTATTGCATCAGCAGTAGCGGCTTTTTCCCTTAGTATTTGTTGCTACCTCTTCATTTTTGATTGTTGAAAAACAATAATTTCTTTGGTCTATTCCTTCTCCACTACTTTGGCAACTGCCTGGTGAGTGGGGTCCCTGGGGAGCTCAGAAGGAAAGAATGTCTTTTTCTTTCTTTTCAATAGTGCTTCCTCTTTTTCTTCTTCATTCTCCTCTGAATGAGCTTTAGGTGCGTCCTTTGCAAGGTCAAGCAAAAGTTTTCTCTTTCTCTGTAGTTGTTGCTTGCCCTTGAGAATGTTCAAGGTCTGAGTCCTTTGAGGAGAAACCTCCTATGAAGCTTCTGCACCAAATATTGAAGCTATAAGTAAATAGATAAGGCATCATAAAAGGAAATGGGTAAAAGAGACAAAGTGTATACTTTTCTTCAAGGTAGCCCTGCCGACTCTAGGAGGAGGAGATGAGGTAGCAGGAGTAGTAGAGGAGGTGATGATGATTCCAGTCTTCTTGGGTTTGACTTGAGAGGGCACATCTAGCCCTTCGAGTAGATCCTTAGGGGAAATGGCCAAGTGCACCTCTATATTGGCGGTCCACCAATTTTGATATCTTTTCGATGCATTGCCTTTTGGGATGAAGAGAGAGAATTCAAATTCATCAAAGTCAATTATGTATTTGAGGGTTGGTTCATCCAACTTGGTTTTAGCCACCTTTAGCTCTCTGGTTGCAAGATCTGAATTAGAGAGGCTGTAGAGAGTGACAGAAATCTCCTGAGCCTAAATTGCCTACCAAATTGGAATGGGCAATAAGCCTTAGAGATACACTTATAAGCTCGAGGGTTCAAAGTGCCAATAAATAGTTCTCTTGGAAGGAAAATAGAGGCCTATATATCTTTGTTTAAAGGCCCGGAGCATTTCTTATCAGCTAAGAAAGTCCTCAGCTAGGCTGGCCCTGAGTTAGCTTCGAAAGGGTAGAAGAAGGTGGAAAGAGGAGAAATTGGGAGCTGATAGAAGAAAGTGAAGTAATAAGTGAAGCTCAAGGGGTAGAGGAAAACCTTGGCATATTTTTCTCCATAGGTAGTGGGGTCTTGCACTAAGAATCTCAAACACCTGGAGTACAAATCGGTGAAATATGCAAAAAGCCAGAGTTGCAATACCTAGAGTGGGCCTCCTTGATTAACGTTCCAAGGTTTCTTACAAAATTGGGAACAGACCTTATAAACATGGCCTAAAACATAAGGAGCCAAGGCTATCTTCTTTTTCGAAGCAAGACCCTTGGCAAGAAGGGCAAACTCAGGCATGATCCATTGAGATGAGATACAAAAAAAGAATTTACATAGCCGATATAGAATAAATGAAAAGAACTCTCGGTCAGTCATAGGACCTTCCTTCTTATTCTCAGACTTTACAAAATCACTGAAGGAAGAGTTCAAAGATGGAATGGTGAAATTGACTGGAGGGTTTGGGTAATTAGGGGTGAAGGGATCACCAATTGATGAGAGCCCTAAGAGATAGCATATATCAAGGACAGTGGAAGCCATCATACCACATCGGAATTGGAAAAAAATTAAAATCTAAGTTCCAAAAGCAAAGAGCAGCAGGAATCAAAAAGGGGTCCTCAGGGATAATGAACTTGGAGAGGCGAAGAGCATCGAGGATATAGAGTTCTTGCAAGTCTCATTCTCTAGTAGGGACAACTCTATCATACCATTCCTCTCATTCTGTCCTCAGTGTAGGCCAGCAACGAAGAGGTCGATTTATCATCTAGTTTCCCCAGTCAAGGCCTCCCTCGTAAAGAAGGCAGTGATCCTCTAAATGAGGATATAGAGCAGGAAGTGAGGTAGGGGCTTCTTTGAAGATAGGTCCAAGGATGTATTCTCCTTGAGCATTGTGATGAGGGACAAAGATGCGTCCATCAATGGCACTGGGTCCACCAGTTTTGTATTTGTCTATCTCTTCATTGAGACACCTCCTTAAAGCCAGAAAAGGGCTTATACGCTCAATAACTGGTACTTTTGAAGAAGAAGAAGCCATTTAGTGAAAGGTTGAAAGAAGGGTGTAAAAAGTGAAGTTGAGAAGGGTAAGAACTTGAAATTGACAGCAACATGAGTGAAAAGGAAACACTGGACAAGTGAGTAGGTAAGATCGCGAGAAATTGGAGTTTTAAACCTTTCTGTCCAAAATTACTCATTTAACATAACGGGTCATATAATAAAACTCCTGAAAACACAAGAAAGAGAGCTACCTTCAAAATAGTATGTGGATACCTTATGATGGAGGGAAACACATTTCAAATACTCAGCTTGGCTTCAAAAATAGGTTGTTGGCTTTGAAGCAAGTATTTTGAATACTCAGTTTAGCTTCAAAAATAGGTAGTTGGCTTCGAAGCCAGTTTTATACCTTAAACTCAAGTATATTTGGGATTTATTTACTTCGAAGATTTTGAGGGTATGCTCTTAGGCTTTCCATAAAAGATAGTTTCCTTCGAAGGAGTCTTTGTAGTATTCTGTGTTTAGAATATGGTTCTTGCCTAATTTTTTGGATTTCGAAATAAGTAAGCACTAACAGTGTGAAAATTTCAAAGGCCAGAGGACTAACCCATACATTAAAGTACTTTCTTGGACTTTTTGTTGAGGCAAATCCCTTCAAAGACAAATATTGTCACTCTTAAGATAAACTCCATGCTTCGAAATACCTAAACCAAGCTTTGAAGCAAAATTGGTTAATTCAAAGTTGTTATTTACACAGATTATATGAACAAAGTGAGGAATAAGATCATACTAACCATGCAATTGGAATATTAAAATAAAAAAAAAAAAAACTAATTTTATTGATAAAACATTTACATTGGGAAAACCTACTTGGTTACATTCTCAATTTTGTAAAAATAAGGAATGGACAAAGTCACAAGATCATGAAACTTTTTCCAACAGAATTTAATAAATTCATATTCTTTTTCTAGCCTGTAGACATCCTATTTTTGACCGCCCCTAAGACTTAGGCACTTCATTCCAAATACCCGATGATGAAAGTTACACTGTGCAATCTTTTGAATTCTCAGCGAAGAAATTTAGATTCAAGCACTAATTCGAAACCTTATACCCTATTTTGGCCAAACTATTTTAGACCTTGAAACTCTTCTTTCAAAATATTTTTTCAAAATATTTCTACGATGTTCCAAGGATCGCATTTCATTTAAAATATTGCACGTTTCGGTAAACCAAGTAAGGACAAACTAGAAATAACTGGAAGGGAGGTGATCTCTTTGAAAAATATTTAAAACATTTTATTTATAGGTTTGGAGTTGAAGGAATAGGAGAGGAGGGAAGAAAACTAGTTTAGGAAGAAGTTGAGCATCAAACCGTTCAGAAAGAATGAGCAACCTTCACAAAATTAGGAATATTTCTTTGCACACTTAGAATTTGGATGTGAGGCCACCATCATTGGAAATTAGACTTCCGGGACTTCAATTTAGACTCAAGAATCACCTAACATCGAGTCCGGATGAAAGATATATGCCCGTTTGCAATCGGGCCTGAAATATAGATTATTGGAGACGGTCGGGTCCATTTAAATCCGGCCGTGGCTCATTTAGAGCCAGCCGGCTTTCAATGAAAATTTGTCCAGAGTGCCTCTTTAGACCTAGCCTTACATTTTTTGTGTCGGCCGTGGGTTTTTTGGAGCTAGCCGTAGCCATTTGGAACCGGCCCCAATGGCAATAAACAGACTGCTTGTGGAAATTGGATAGCTGGCTTTGTTTGAAGATATTTCCAACCAAATTGGCTCAAATTCTATAAGTAGGACCTTCCACTTCAGATTTTAAGGTTAGAAAAACCTTCCAAGAGGCTTAGACATTGATGAGAGCTTTTGGACCTTCAAGCTTCCTTTGATTCTTCAAATCAATTACCACTCTCCATACACCATTAAAGCTTGGATTTGAAGCTTTCTTGTAGAGAATTCAAAACATATTTTCATAACCTAGAGGTTAGAGAATTGTTCTAGGAGATATTTGTAGAGCTTAGACATAACTTCCTTACAAAAGCTTTCTTCATCTTCAAACCTTTTTGAACAAATACATACACAATACATACATCATTAAAGCTTGTTCTTGGAGCCTTTTGTTAATTTCAAAAACTTAAGGGTGTTTAGAATTAAGTTTGTTTAACTACAAGCATCCTCCTTTTTCAATAGGTCAACTTTGCACCTTTTCCCTTACTTCTCTTTTACTCTTTTTCTCTATTTTTCTTTTCTTTATATACTGATTTTTAGTGTTTGAAAAGGCTGAAAAATGTGATTTAAAAGTTTCAAAAGTGGAGGGGTTAGCCACCCCTCCTTAGTCTTGTTTACTAGTTTTGTATCTCCTTGTTTTTCCCTATCTTTTGTGCTCTTTTAACATGATTTTGGCCACTTTTTTTGGGCTGTTCTTGTACTGTTTTTGGACTATTTTCAAAGGCTAAAATATGTGATTTGAAGTTGTAAAAAGTGGAGGGATTGGCTACCCTTCCTTGGGTTTGCTTACTAGCTTTGTTCTCTTTAATCTTTGCTTACTTTTTCTAGCTTTTCAAACTATTTTCAGCTTGTTTTTGGGGTAGTTTTGTCACTATTTTACTTTTATTATTTTAGGGGCTATTTGACTCATTTAATTAATTGATGTTTTGAATATCATGTTTGTAGTGCAAGCTTTCTTGTCTAGCTTGTCTTTTCCTATTTGTGTTTACTTTCTTGCCATTTTTGCAGTAGTTTTGTCACTGTTTTTACATTTTAGCGCCTATTTAGGGGCTGTTTTAAGTTATTTAAATAGCTTATGCTTTGAATATCTAGCTTGTTGTGTTGTAAGTCCTTATAACTTCGGTTGTTTAGGCCTTAGACACTGTGTCATTTGAGTTGATGGCTTTTCTTTACTTAGTTTTCATATCAAGAGTCTCATCCTAATAATCAAGTTTGCATGATCATCTCTGCAACCTCCCTCTTTTCTTCTTTTATTTTGTTTGAGAGTTATTTTAAATGATCGATGGTTATTCAAAGCATGAAAAAGAAACCTATGCTCAATGGCTTAATCTCTAGGGAGGTTCATCGTCAAGGCATAGGCTCTCTTTCATGCTTAGGATCACCTCTCATTTGACATTCCTTCTCGTTTAGTGGACTTAACCATCACCCTAGACAAATGGATTAAAGAATGGCAAGGACTAATAGAATTGACCTAAAATCCACGAAACCAACATAAAGAAAATGTTTAGAGTTGGTTAGATTCGGCCGGACGTTATGCCAAGTCCATTGTTCCGAGAATTGTCACTTATCAATCCATGATACGTTGATAAGACTCGGTGCGCGTATACTTTCCTCTTTGAGCTATCATGATATGAGGGAATGGTGGTTTCAATTTATTCCATTTATTAAGTTTTGTCCAAATGTGCTCAAAATCATCAAGCCATCAAACTGTGCTTATTGGTGGTTTCGGACTCGAAATTGTTCTTCCCTTGAATTCCCCATGACAGAGAAGTGTAGAAGGGACAAACAAGGCCTAGAAAGGCTCTATTTGCATTGTTCTCACCTCAAAGCACAAAAACACTTTTGGTATGAAATTAGGGTACGGCCGGCTCTTTGTGGGTCTAACCGAATCTCATTAGGGACTGGCCAACTCCCAATGTTGGGTAAGCAGTGAGCTTTTTGCAGAAATAGAAGGCAGTGGCTGAAGGTGAGGCAGAGCAATCTGGGCAGACGGAGCAGCTTTCGGTCACTGTGCATGCAATCATTGTGCCTTATCGATTGGTTGTATTAAATATTATTGTTGTAATTATTATTGGTGTAATTATTCTTGTTGTAATTATTGTTGTACATATTACATTGATGTAATTGTTGTAGTACCATTATTGTAATAACTTAGAAAGCTAGTTGATAGTTAGTTCAATTAATTCATTTATTTGGTGCTGTAATAGTTAGTTTAATCCGGACGTTCAGCCACTTATTCAGACCCTATTGCACGAGGGTAAAATATGTAATAAGAGTGTATGTCTTCCAACCCCCTGTAGACGCGCTCGTGGGCCTCTATGCTACAGTTCGGACTCCCTTTTTGTGTTACGATTTTTAATCTGAACCAAAGAGTCCAAATCCGGCAAATCGTTTTGAAGAAAAACATATTTTGAAAAGTAGTGCCAAACATGGACTGCTTTGCCAGATTATAGAGTCGCCACCTAAATATTTTAAAATGGGAAATTTAGGAAACCCTGACTCGGTGCCAAAGGCCACGTGTCCGTCATCACCAAAGTTGTCTTGGCTCGGGAGCTTGGGTACGATCGGGGAAGGTCAGCTATGAGCACCCCCTTTCGCCCGGTCCGAAGACCGGCCTCTACTAACCGTGATATCCGTTTTTGAAAACGTTATGTGTTCTTATTCCAATTATTAACCTAGAATTACTATGTTATGCGCACAGCAAACAAGTATAGACTAGATTGCCTAATTTGGAAACAAACATTGCATATCCGTTCGTTTTGAAAATGCTTTGGAATTTGCTACTCGCAAATAGGCTAAAATACGGATTTCAATGAGTTTTCCAACTCAAGCAACCCAACCTCCACCCACAAGCATTCAAACAGTTTATCTCATATAAGCACTTAGCCGCATGGTAAGCATACTGTTATGGCAACATTCACACGCATGTGGTATGCTAAAGCATAAATACTTACATCGTACTCCGTGCCAAAACAAGAAACTAGTTAGCAAACATGCATGACCTAGTTCATGTTAAATGGCTAATGCGACACAGGCGAAGATGCAATTTAGAGTAGGCTCAGCTAACCCTAAAGATGGCATGTGAAATGCACTTATTTGATGCACATATTCAATTTAGATTTGAAATACAATGCAGTTTGTATGATGTACAGAGCCCGATGCATGTCAACAAATGCATGGATGCACGCATGCATAGCATAAGGTATGCTAAAATAAACGTGCCCTAATACTAACCATTAAAAGCAGGTAAGTAAAAGGGAGAAAGAAGTGGGGGTTGGAAGACATGCACACCACTCACCCACACTTATTACAATTATGCCCTCACACGGAGGGACCAAAAGAATAATACAGATAATTAACTACGCAATCTAATTAAATATTACAAACCCATTTAAATGAATTAACTAATTCGATTAAAACAATAAATCGCCTCGGGAAGAGGGCCAGATGCATCGCACGCTCGGGACTTGCTCGGAATCGCACTGCCATGCCTAGCTTGCTTCTGTTTTCCCTGCTTTGCATCTCAGAAGACTGTCACAGCCCTAGGAATACTTACTTAGGTACTGGAGATCACTACCGGCTGCTCAAAACTTCCACCGGCAGTGAATTGAGATCATCGGCATTGAATTGATCCATCGGCTGCAAATTGACTGTCGGTCGGCACTAAACACTGCCGGCCGGCACTGAATGCCTGCAGAACCTGCAACTCACAGCAGCAGAGGGCAAATACGGGCATGGCAATGCAATTCAAAGCATATATGCACTAAACACACTCCTTATCATACTAATGGCTCAAAGGAGCATGTGCCTCGATTCTCGGACCACCAATCACGCATTTCCATGCATGATGGCCCAAAGAACCAAGTGTGCAACTTTAATTTCAAATGCATGCAAACCAATCAAACAAAGTGAGGCCCAATTCCCATCACCAAGTCAAGGAACAAGGCATGCATGTCTATGTGTGCAATCCTAAGCATGTCAACTAGGGATGTAACATGAGCATATAGACAAATAATGCGAGCATACAAGCAAACATGAGGTAGCATACAAGCAAGTGAATAATGGTCTTACCCATGACCTAGGCAACTCCAAGTAGGCCTAAAATCAGTAGCCATATGCTAAGACATGAGGGCCAAACACGTATACACACATGCGCATGTTAAAGCACCAACACTTAAGCATAATAAAGCAACTCTTAAACACATTTAAGAGGCACAAATATGGACCATTAGCATACGATTTAGGCTCTGAAATCATGCTATAAAATGATGCCAAATCATGTTTAAACAAGACAAGCAAAACATGAGCACATAGGTTCAACACTTCAAAGCAAGCCAATAAGGCTTTGAACTACACTTATGCAAAACAAACATGGCATGCGTTGAACAACCCAAAACAGATTTTTAACATGTAAAACTAAGCCCAAAGGACCACTTAGATGGCATCTAAATGGCTCAACTAGGAAGGCATGCACAAATGCTAAAACATGAGGCATAAGGCACAAGCTTCCGAAGCATCAAAGAGGCATGCAAGGCAATCAAACAAGCATGCTAAATGGACAGAAATGACATGCCAAATGGTTCCAAACCATTGAAAATAAAGCAAGCAAGGCATGCTACACACTTGTATCTTTAAGGCCAACAAGCCAAACATAAAGAGGACCCAAGATGCAAGCCATGGTCAACCAAAATAAGTATGGACAGACCTAAAGCATGGCAAAATAAGCATACAAGCTTCATGGATCTAAGCCTAAAGCATGCTCAAACTAGGGCTAACAACCTAGAGCAAGTTAAGGCAATACAAGGCATTACAAAGCATCTATGCAAAACATGCAAGGAGTACTAAAACCAACACTTATCAATGTCATATTAGGGCATAATAAACATAAAATGCAGCCAAGACATGCTCTTCAAACATTCAAAACTATGCTCCTTTAAGAGACCAAAACTTGCCCTTTTCAAGGACATCAAGGAGAGGGGGTGGCCCTCTCCTTCTTAGGACTTTAAGGCATCATCTACACCACTGAAATCCCTCAAGATTTCAGTGGTAAAGAGACCCAAACACCAAAATCCCGGAGCTCAACAAAATAGCACAAAAATGAGGCCTTTCAAGGCCTAAGAGGGGCCAAACTTCCCCAAAGCACAAAGTACCCTTAATAAACTATCAAGAGGACTAAAAAATAGAACTTTTATTTGTTGATCACCAAGCACAAAAACAGTCCTAAACTAGGTAAAAACAAGGTGCAAGAAAGGGGTAAAAATGACTAGTTTCTTACCCTTGGAGCTTTTCTTCAACAAAAGTGCCCTTGATGTCTCCTCAAGCCTCAAACCAGTGAAGAACACCAAGAATAGGTTCTTAGAACTTCAACTCCAAGAGGAAGGTGAAACACTAGGTGCTTGTGTGCAATAGTATGAACTAAAGCACCTAGTGTACAAAATGATCAAGGAAAAGAGAGATAGGATAGATATAGGATTTCTAACCTAAAACCAGAGCTTCTTCTCTGTATTTTTTTTTCTAACCCTCCAATTTTTTCTAACCCTTGAGCCAAGAGAAGAGAGCCTTCTCTTATAGACAACAAAGCTTACAAGCTAAGCAAACCAAAGGCTCATCCCTCCATACACGTGTATGGAGGGGAAACAAGTGCTACAAAGCTGTCTGAAAATATCTCCAAAAACAGTTGTAAAGTGATCGGCAGGGCAAAATGGTCATTTTGCCAAAAAAAGTGCCGATCGGCACAAAATAATGCCGACCGGCACAATATAGTGCCGATGGCAACACTATCCAGCCGGTGGCCTCTAGCCACTGCCGGTGGTGTGTGGGGATGCCTCAGAAGGCATTCCCTGCCCCTCCAAGGCAAAGAACAAGTGTTTGGTGCAAAACCAGACACAAAACGGTCAAGTTCGGAGGTCCTGAGGCAAGGCACGTAGCCGAGGACTCCGGGAACTCCAAACGAACACGAATCATGGATTATCACCGAGTGTTCAAGCGGTGACATCCAAGTCTTGAGGACGGTCAAAAATGGGGTGTCTACAGTTGCCCCTCTTTGACAGAACTCGAAAGTCAAAACAATGACGGGAGTGAATGTCAAAGCCCAGAGACGACCCATTTTTGACAAGGCCGAAGACTTGGACAAACATACAAAGCGCAAATGGTTGAACTCGCAAGCTGCCTACGTATCCCTTTAGGAATCAAACCAGCGTAGTTCATGCACAGGCATACAAGCCGCAGATAAGGTATGCGCCCGAAGGCAGGGGCAAAATGCAAGACAATGCAAGATGCCAAGCATAACTTATGATCATGCAAAGAAAGCTGTAATGAAGCACACATGCGACAGTTATAAGCTAGCATGCACCAAACTACACCATGATGCAGAAAGGATGTAAGAGAATTATCCAATTCTCTGTACGTCTCACGCGGAGGATACAATACCTGTGCGGCTCGTCCGGTTGCACCGGCCTCAAATGAGCCGTACATACAATATTGTGCCTGCAAAGAAAGCAAACTTAGCAAGTGCAATATTGTTAGCAATATGCATGACAATGCAAAATGAATGCAAAATGATATGCAATATATACAAAACTAAGTGTAAATAATGCAAATGATATGCAATGTAATATGCGATGCAATTGAATCATGATCCAATCATGAGCGATTCAAAACCACACAAATGTCAAATAGATTGATGGAGGTAACGAGTCCGTCTCCCATAGAGCGATGTCTGATCTATGAGTACTTCGCACGAACACAAGAAAAAGTATTGGGTGGAATGACATAAGTGGGGTAACGACCCGCTGAGGAAAGAACAATGATCCTAATGCCGGATGCAACAATTACACTACAATGTAATATGTACAATGGATATGGCGCGTGAGCCAAGCCGTATCTTGCTTAGGAAAGGCATGCACACATACAAACCATGTCTAACACAGAAAAGGTGCCGCAACTCTCAAACCAAGTTCATCAAGGAGTAGGCGCGATACACATGCAGAACTGTGCTTCAACGTGAAAAGTAAGGGCACATACCAGACCAAGCTCAACAAGGAAAGGCGCAAGCCATAGATGGAAGTGATGCAATGGATGCATGCAAGCTACAATGCAATATGCACTGGATGTTTTACAGAAATGCATGACATATACACTATATTACAATGAAATGCATGACATATACATGTTGTTTTTTTTTTTTTTTTAAATGCATGACAAATGCAGTATTTTGCAACGACTACGATTGCAGCTTTCCCTATCTTACCAACAAGGCGATATACTAGGTTAGTTCAGTATCCAGAATTGAGGCGTAAACACGCCGCCTCAACCTATGGGGCTTCCATACGGATTTCAAGCCGAGGGTACACCCCCTGGGTATTTAAACCAGACTTTAGTCTCGGAAATCCCGAACCTTTGTGTTCTAGGCATAAGCCGTTCGAACTCTAGTTTTCACCGTCCCAGTTGGTCTCCTAGGAACTCACCGCAAACACAGACAGGTGGCTTTACCAGACCACCGAAAGTCGTTCGGGCACGACAAACACCGAAGGAATTGCACCTTCAGAGGATTTAAGGTCTCCTAGACCAAGATGCAAAATGTATGCATGACAATGCATGTTTTCTTTTTATTTACATGATGCATGATGTTTTTGAAATGCGCGCTAACGCGCGACTTTTGAATGCATGCCAAATGCAATGAGGTGTGCATCTTAATGCACCGAAGGTCTTGCACCTCCCGAGGATTTAAGGTCTCCTAGACCGTACGTGTTTAAGGTCTCGCCAGACCGTACGTGGGGCAATGCATGAATTGAGATGTGGTGCACAAGACAGTGCGATGTGTAAGATTGCGCGATAGAATGCATGCCAAATGCAATGAGATGCGCAAAATAGCGCGATGCGTTAGACAACGCAAGTGCATAGGAAAGTGCGATACAATGCATGCCAAATGCGATGAGGTGCACACCTTAATGCACCGAAGGTCTTGCACCTCCCGAGGATTTAAGGTCTCCTAGACCGCGCGTGTTTAAGGTCTCGCCAGACTCGGGGGCAACGCATGAATTGAGATGTGGTGCACAAGACAGTGCAATTGAATGCATGCCAAATGCAATATGATGCGCAAGATAGCGCGATGCGTTAGACAACGCGAGTGCACAAAACAGTGCGATTGAATGCATGCCAAATGCAATATGATGCGCAAGATAGCGCGATGCGTGCAATATGATGCGCAAGATAGCGCGATGCGTTAGACAACGCGAGTGCACAAAACAGTGCGATTGAATGCATGCCAAATGCAATATGATGCGCAAGATAGCGCGATGCGTTAGACAACGCACATGGGGCAACTTTTGAATCTTGTAAAAGACCAAAGGATACAAAAGGATACAATCTTTGCTTGAATCTGAGTGCCACGCACAGAAGACACGGTCCGAGGTCAAAACGGAGGCCGATTGAGCATCGGGGATTCACTTTCTTGCACTTTTTTGAGCTATGAAGACCAGAAACTACACACATGGCCTAAAAAAGGCTGTGGGAACATCACCGGCTGGACTAGGTGGCCACCGGCTAGCCACCGGCTGCAGGAAAGTTCCACTGGCACAATATTGTGCCGACCGGCACAAAATAGTGCCGACCGGCCAAAAATTGCTGAATCGGGGCAGTTTTGACATTTTGCCTCGGGTTTTATAAAATAGGGCTTGAAACCCTATTCTCTTCACTTCTATACCACCGAAAACCATCCCCCTATCTCTCTAGAGCATTTTCTCTTCCTCTTTTCTCCGTTTTCTTTGCGTTCTAAGCCCATTTTGTTGTTCGATTCGCGATTTCCATCGCGTTTCGCACATTTTGAACCGAACAAAACTTTGTTTCGGTGCCTCTTTTGCTATTTCCGCTTTTCCGGGACTTGTTCCCCTCGATTTCCTCTTTATTCCCGTGCCTTTCCATCTTCCGGCCCTTCCGGCCATTTTCGGCCCGCTCGGGGTTGACTTTTTCGGTTGACTCTTCACATTCCGTTTTTTTTTTTCAGTCGTTTTCTCACCACTATTGCCATGGCTGACGATATTCCACACGTCGGGACTCCCCCGGATCATGAGATGGATCCCGGGGTCGAGCTCCTCCCGCTAAGCGAGCGTCCTTTCGACCCGGCAACCTACCACCCGGCGATCCACGTTCTACCTCCGGATGGTCTTCGCTATTTCCGCGGCTTTGACCGAGCGCTGGACCCGGAGCTTCTCCTGCGCGAGCCGACCTCTCACCTATCCTTCGGCGCTTCCGAGGTAACATTTTTTTCGTCTTACTTTCTACAATGTAGAACTGTTAACTGCCATAGCTGAATCTGTTCTTTAACTGCTTAGCTCTGATTATGCTATATACTGTAGTTAATCGCAATCATGCTTACAACTGATATCTGTTTGAAACGGACACATGTGCACACACTGCACTAGTCTCAATCACCCAAACACACGGCGCACACCGTACTCCACTGCAAACTCACCGACACCCGGCACTTATTTGAATCTGAAAACATATTATAAGTTGTATTTAAACTGAACCACACAAAATACGCTGACGCATCATACGTTGTAGTTCACCCACTGGCACACTATAACCCGATATCTGCTTGAATGAACGTGCACACATGCACCATATCAGTATGCTGACCCTCACAAACACACTGACACATCACAGGCCGTAGTCCACCATAGTACACTGAAATCTGATATCTGCTTGGATCTGAAAAACTTGCACGCATGCTAGATTTGTATCGACTTTAACATGTTTCCTCAGATCTGTACATCTCATATTGCTTCGCAACCATTTGTTTGAAAACAGGGAGATTCCCATACCATCCGCGGGTATGGGAATGTCGCGGCTCGAGATTGGTACGCGGAGCTTCCCGAGGCGGTTCGCCACATTGTGGACGAGGCGGGCTTTGGTTCTTTCTGCAGGGGTCTGACCCGGCTTACCGCCTGCAAGCCTCTCCTAGCCGCCCTGGCAGAGAGGTGGTGGGACACCACCAACTCGTTCCACCTATCCGCGGCGGGAGACATGACGATGACTCCCTACGACTTCTCGGTGCTTACCAGCATCGGGGTAGGGGGTGATCCGATCCCCTTCGACACCGACATGGACGAGTGGACCGCCGCTCAGATCTATTTGCTTGGCGAGGCGCCACCTCTTGCTCGTCCAGGCTTTGTCCGCTACTCCTGGTTCGAGGTGCAGTTCAGCGTGCAGCCTGCGTTGGTGGCGGCGGCTCCGATGACCGAGGCGGCCGTATAGCAGTACGCACGCGGCTTTTTGATGTTTTTGCTAGGGACGACCCTCTTTGCCGACCGGGCGAACACCGTGCCTCTCTGCCTACTCAGCGCACTGGTGGACGTCCGAGATATCTTGCGTTTTGATTGGGGTGGCGCGACTCTGGCCACTCTTTACGGGTACATGAGCTCGGTCTCCCGTGGTAGCGGGCAGTTGCTCGGAGGCTACTGGTGAGCTTGGGAGGTACGCCTTCTCCTCTGCTTTACATTTCTGTTCTGTACTTTCTATATTCTGCACACTGCACACACTGTAGTCTGCTTTACACTTGCTGTATACTGTACACACGGCACACACATACTCTGCTCTACACTGTCTGTACACTGTTCACACTGTGCACTCTGCTCAATACACTGCACAACACACGGCTCTGTTATTTCATGCTTTATTCTGTATTCTGCTTTATCTAATAAACATTCTGGCATTGACCTTGCAGTTGTGGGTTTACGCCTACTTCCCTAGGCTCGCTCCTGTACCTGATGCGGAGACCCCTCTAGTCATCCCGTTCTCACGCCGCTTTGACGGGAGGTGCACTCGGAGGCCGCGGGAGACATTCAGCTTCTTCCGCCGTTACTTCGACACCATCACCCCTGCCGAGGTATGTTTTATTTGCAGTTCGTTTAAGCTTCACTTTTCCACTGTATATTTGCAATACCAGTAGGTAACAAACTGTATTTCAATTTCAGATCACCTGGCAGCCGTGGGCTCCTCTGCCAGCGATGGTGCGGGATCGGTTTGCTAGCGCCTTTGAGACCTCGCGTTACCGAATTTTGCTGGAGGGCCCGGTCTGTCGGGCTTGGTACCTGGGCGAGCGCTTCTTGCGTCAGACCTTAGGTTTACCTGAGCAGATAGTCCCGGTGCATTCTCCTGAGCATATGAGGGACACCGAGCGTTTCACCGCTGAGCAGATGGTGGACTACACCATTGGTTGGGAGGCAGACGGCTTCAGAGGTGAGGGCGATTACTCAGAGTACGTCCGGACCTTCATCATGCGGCCGCTGAGTGGTGGTCGCCGAGCTGAGAGAGAGAGACCTGCGGCGCCGGCGGCCGGAGCAGGAGTAGGAGGAGGAGCGCCGAGAAGGGCTCGAGTTCACGGCAGGGGCGGAGTCCAGAGAGGACGGGAGGCCAGTTGGCCCGCTCTACCCGCTTCACTGTCTTTCCGGGGGTCGGATGGGGCGACCTATCAGATTCCCTTCGCCCCTCCGCCGGCTGATCACGAGTTTGTCGGTATCCCCGACTTGCCTCCGGTATGTGTTACTGCATTCCTGTACAGTTATTTCATTTTAGTTTATTTGATATTCCACAGAATATTGATGCATCTGATTCCCTTGCAGGCGTCTTCTGAGTACACCCGGCGGTCATTGGAGATGAATGCCTCCATGGCGGGGATGCTACAGCGGACCTTCGACTTCCTAGCCTTTTACGGCCTTCCGGTATGTTCTCTCTGTCATAGCTTCAAATCATACCCAAACTGCTTCGCATAATCTGATGCACGATACAACACTGGATACCCAGTCCTCACGGCACTTGATACACTGTATTCATACACTGCATTCTGCACTGATAAACTGCTCACGACATTCATAAACTGTACTCATACACTGCATTGTGCACTGTTTCAGCTGCTCACGGCATTCATACTCTGTACTCATACACTGCATTCTGCACTGCTAAACTGTTTCATACATACTGATGCATTTTCCTTTCATGTTTTTCAGCCTCCCTTCCCACTTCCTCCGGCGGGTGACGTCGCTCCACCTGGACCTCCCATCTCTACTCGGGATGGTAGGATATTCCCCCGCACCAGAGGAGGGCGTACTTACGCCGGGAGCAGCTTGCGGGCTCCAGTTCCAGACGATGATTCTGAGGAGGAGGCGGAGGCATCCGAGGAGGAGGCCGGGGCAGCTCAGACTCAGACAGTGACACTTCCGGTGATGCTCCTGGACTTCTACCCAGGAAGAGGGCGATGACAGATCCCCCGGCGCGAGGCCATTGATGACACTGATGACCCAGACTTTTGCTGTTTTTCTTATTTCTTTTCTTGTACTTTTCTCTTTTGTTGGTAGATAGAGTACTTTGTACTGTCGCAGGCAGGTTTTTGTTTTCCTCAAGATTTGTACTTGAAGAAGATTATATGAAACAAACCTTTTGTCTAAAAAGAGTGTTATATCTGTACATCTCGTAGTTTGCACTGCATTGCATCATATTACACCTCAAATGTAATTGATTTGTTGTCTGCAATTTGAGCACTCGCACTGTACTGATCAGATAACCAACCAACTAACAGCAGAACAACTCATACTAACCACTGCTCAAACTGAAATAGACAGCCCACATCCTGTTGGGGATTAGGCTACATATAGCCTGCAATACGATACTCGGTTCATTCTGCACACAGCAAACCTTGAACAAAAAGCTCAATCTGACAAGACGGATCACAACAACTGAAGCCAGCTGAAATTGAAACACACTCGGATGTCCCAAATTTTCCCTTTTCTTCTCGCTTCACACGAATGTAGAGAATGTCACAGCATTCTGAGCACAAACAACGATTTTTGAAATAAAGAAGGGTTTTCTACCAGGGTGTCGAGCCTACCAGAACGAGACAGACTCAAACAAATAACAAAAGGCACTCATCCTAAAAGAATGAGACATACTCGAAAAAGACTCAAAGCCCAAAATCAAGGTCGACAAATCAAAAGACACGACACACAGACATGTTTACAAAAAGACCTCAAATCTCAAGAAGCCAGTTCCTCCGGGTATTATTCCCACCCTTTCTGATTTGTGATACTCACATCACTCGGCCCTCAGGCTTGGTTTCTCTCTCAAAACCCTTTTGCTCACTTTTCTCTCGTCGTACATCTCTCTATTCTTTATTCTCTCATTTTTCATCCCTCCCCAGGTATGGTTGATGGACAAACGAGAGGTTGTGGGTTCATGCCCAACATTGTTAGCTCACGGCTATTCCTTTCTGGTGATGGAGTGCCTCCTTGGCAAGTGCGTTGATAACAAAGGGGGAGGCGGAACACCCGACTCAACTGTGCCCCTAGTTCGTCATTTTGACCATTTTTTGTTTTCTAAAACAGTTTTGATAAAAAATGAGAGTTGGATTAACACACTTATTCAATTTTTGATTTGAAAATCATGCGAATCAGGCTGTGAGCACTGAAAATTCTCCTTTTGGGGTCCAAACATGGTCCAATTTTGAAAATGAAACAGTTTTCGAGAAAATAAGTCAACCTCAGTGAAATTTTTCAAAAACTATTTTTTTGCGAACAGTCGATGCTCGACGAGCATAGAACTTACCCTCGAGATGCGCAACCTCGGATCGGAGGCAATGGAAAATTGCCCCTGGCTTAAAGGGGGATAAGGCAATGGAAAGTTGCCCCTAGTTTGGACGGTAACTCAAGGCAACTTGTGGCAATGTATGGCAACAGAAAGTTGCCCCTTGTTTGGATGATGCCTCGGCATATTGTAAGCCAAATCCTTGTTGATGACGATCGGACCCTCGGATGCGGAGGAGGCGAAGACGGTTTGAATCAATATATGGACACAGTCACCTGGAAGGTGTTGGTGGTTTGGACTTCAAGAGGAAGTTAATCACGGAGTTCCGGGTTGCTGCAATCGAGACATTGGATTCGGAGGAAGCACAAGTGATGATCAAAATCATGACATGGACTGAGACGCTATGGAAGCGTTGGGGGCTGGACTTCAAGATGAAGTTGCCTACGTATCCCAAACATGGGAATCAAGCCTTACGTAGTTCCGGTTAAGGTACACTCGGGTATTTTAACCTTCACTGTTTAGGCTCTAACTTTTGCCAAGGCGCCTGTTGCAGGTTTTCGACCTTGCGAGCTATGTTTTTCTTCTCCTTTCTTTCTTTTTCTTTTCTTTTGCATTTTCATTTATTTTCTTTCTTTTCTTTTGCTATTGTTTTTTTTTTGTATTTTTCTTTTCTTCTTCACTTCTTTTTCATGTTTTTCTTTTTTTTCTTTTCTTTTTCTTTGCTCTAACTTTTGCCTGGGCCGCCCTTCCGGGTTTTCGGCCCAGCGAGCCTCTCAAAGGGTAAAAGTGTAGCTGTGTCCATGCCAAATGGTTTTGAGATTGAAGCCCTCTGTATCCAGGAGAATGGCTGTTGTATCGATTTGCAGGAAAAGTCCATCACGGCTGCTTCTCGAGCTTTGCTTGGTGAGATCCGATCTCCTTGATCTAACTTTGACGCCTCTTGCTCGAGGGCTGCCTCGAAATGGGCCCCACAGGCGTTTCACGGCATTGAACGTTTTGAACGGATCCCAGGTTTGAAACAGATAAATTGAATCTTGAGACCGAGAGCGATCCTGGGCTGCGCAATCTCAAGAGTGATTCCACACCGGTCTTCGCAAGACTGCACAAGACATTTCGTTTTTTGAAAATTTTTAAGAAAGCGACAAATCATTCGCGTTGAAGATAGTGTGGAACCAGTCTAGATCGGACCAGGATCCTTTTCAGTACTCACACCGACGAGCATGATTTCATTCATTAAAAGCTTAGCATGCCTCTCTTTCTCTCAAAATGGTCAAAATTTTACAAAACCCAAGGAATTACTTCCTCTTCGTTTTCATCACCACAGTGTTCGAAAAGGGGTTTTATGAAAAGCTTAGGTCATTACGACGATGTTTAAGGCACAAGAGAGTAGGCGAAATGCACTGTCGTTCCATTCACATCTTCTGGCACAGCTAACTCAAATAGCAACAAATACGGCACATGATAGCCGCTGCTGTTTTCATTCAGATTTGCTGGTATAACCGGCTCCTCGGCAGCAACAGGCTCAAAAAAAGCAAAAGCAACTAATTACGAGACAAAACGGTGTTTGAGGCAACAACCCCGAAATCACCTGGTATACTATACAAGAGGGACTGACTCATTACAACAAGACAGACCCTGTAAGCAAAAAGACTAACTCCATACAGAGAGACAGAATCAAAAACAAAACAAAAGACTGACTTGACTCCTAAGTCAGGATTTACAAAACTAGCATTGGCAGGTGCTCAAAAAATGCGTGCCAAACGCCACATCCAAAAATGTGCCAGACACTGCCCGCAGGCGGTTCACCTTCTGATTACATACTTGCAGTGTCTGTATCCTCGAAATCCAACAACTGGGTGGTGACGGACTTTGCTGAGGTAGGCGGGAGGATAACCTCGTTGTCGATCAAATCTTGCACCTCATGACAGAGGCGGAAGCAGTTATCAGTGGCATGGCCAGTCTGCTGATGGTACGCACAGTACTGAGTAGAGTCATGAGTATCAGGGAGATTCTTCGGGAGAGGCCTAGGCTCCAGGGGTTTAAGGTGTCCCCTCTCGGCAAGGATTTGAAGTGCCTTGGACAACGGCATGTAGAGAGCATGGAAGACTCTGCGCCCTCGGGGCAGGTACTTTGGTGCCTGAACACTCTTGCTAGATGCACTAGCGAATGGATCGGCGGGTGCGGCCTTAGGTTTCTGATCCTTTCCGGATGCAAGGCTGGGAGGGGGAGGAACTGTTCTAGCATGATGGGGCCTGTCCCGATTCTCTGATTGACTGGAATTGCCCTCGGGCGGAGTGGGGAAAGCATCCTCCACAGCTTTTGACATAACTGCAGATATCTGTTGCTTGTTCATTCCCCCGGCTTTCAAAACCTCTACTGCCCACAGCAGTTGTTCGATAGGGTCGGCCTCGGCCTTCATCTTGCCTTTGTCTCTGGCCTCGGCCTGATCTAGAGTTTGGTTTGCTGCATCGTTACCATAACTGGAGGTCATCTCCGGTTGGTTGAGTTCAATTACAATTCGTCCCAGTAGCGGGGGCTCCTGGGGTATGAAGCCTCCGGCATATGGTGCGGTTGGTGGCGAAACAGACATTCCATAGACGAGATCCACCACGGATCTTTGAAGATCACCTATCATTCCCATTAATTCAAATGTGGTGGGCTCGCGAGCCTGATATAGTTGAGGGGTCCAAATTGGATGTGCGGCAGGCGACCTGGGTGGATGCGGCATGTCAACAGTAGTCTCATTCTGTGGGGTGGTTTCTTGACTCAACGCGGCCGTCATGACCACGATCTCTTCTAAATTTTGCGTCATGTTCAGTCCTGCCTCAGCAAGGAGAAAACACTAGCTGTTCTAGATCAACTCTCTGAATCTCTGAACTGAAACGAAAAACAAGCAGTATTTCAGCCCCAAACAGATCACACACGGATGCAGCCGAACAACTGTACTCTAGTACTGATCACTGTTCCCCGAAATCACTACCCGAAATCTGAATCTGATACCCGCAGATATAACTGTTTCTTAAAATATTGATACTGGTGCCCGCAGGCCGGATACCCAAACTTGTAAACTGATATATGCGTTTCCTGCAGAGATACACTCTAAAAGCACATAGCAGATAAAGAGAGCCAAAACACCCCTATGTTGGGGTAGGGTTTCCCTGTCCTATTTTTGTCAGGAGCTAGGGTTTCACTACGCACACAGCGGTTTCAAACAACCTAATATCGGGTAAGCAACCTGTCCTAGTTTGGAATGGTCACTATGGATTCCAAATATGCACTAGGTCGAATGGTCGAAAAGGGCGCCCCGGTAAAACCGGGGTTTGTGTTCCCATACTGGCAGAGCCCGCAACCGGTCAGCCTTATGGACATGCCTTGACAAGACAAGCCTCCAGCAAACCGCTCAGGAATAGCAGATGGCCAACACGGTGTCCTAAGCGCACCAATGCACATGCAATGCAAAGAAACACATAAGTGTAGTCAAAACAGGATATCACGAGTTCGAGTCAAACTCTCTAAAATCCCCAGCAGAGTCGCCAGAAACTGTAGACGCGCCCGTGGGCCTCTATGCTACAGTTCGGACTCCCTTTTTGTGTTACGGTTCTTAATCTGAACCAAAGAGTCCAAATCCGGCAAATCGTTTTGAAGAAAAACAGATTTTGAAAAGTAGTGCCAAACATGGACTGCTTTGCCAGATTACAGAGTCGCCACCCAAATATTTTAAAATGGGAAATTTAGGAAACCCTGACTCGGTGCCGAAGGCCACGTGTCCGTCATCACCAAAGTTGTCTTGGCTCGGGAGCTTGGGTACGATCGGGGAAGGTCAGCTATGAGCACCCCTTTCGCCCGGTCTGAAGACCGGCCTCTACTAACCGTGATATCCGTTTTTGAAAACGTTATGTGTTCTTATTCCAATTATTAACCTAGAATTACTATGTTATGCGCACAGCAAACAAGTATAGACTAGATTGCCTAATTTGGAAACAAACATTGCATATCCGTTCGTTTTGAAAATACTTTGGAATTTGCTACTCGCAAGTAGGCTAAAATATGGATTTCAATGAGTTTTCCAACTCAAGCAACCCAACCTCCACCCACAGGCATTCAAACAGTTTATCTCATATAAGCACTTAGCCGCATGGTAAGCATATTGTTATGGCAACATTCATACGCATGTGGTATGCTAAAGCATAAATACTTACATCGTACTCCGTGCCAAAACAAGAAACTAGTTAGCAAACATGCATGACCTAGTTCATGTTAAATGGCTAATGCGACACAGGCGAAGATGCAATTTAGAGTAGGCTCGGCTAACCCTAAAGATGGCATGTGAAATGCACTTATTTGATGCACGTATTCAAGTTAGATTTGAAATACAATGCAGTTTGTATGATGTACAGAGCCCGATGCATGTCAACAAATGCATGGATGCACGCATGCAGAGCATAAGGTATGCTAAAATAAACGTGCCCTAATACTAACCATTAAAAGCAGGTAAGTAAAAGGGAGAAAGAAGTGGGGGTTGGAAGACATGCACACCACTCACCCACACTTATGACAATTATGCCCTCACACGGAGGGACCAAAAGAATAATACAGATAATTAACTACCCAATCAAATTAAATATTACAAACCCATTTAAATGAATTAACTAATTCGATTAAAACAATAAATCGCCTCGGGAAGAGGGCCAGATGCATCGCACGCTCGGGACTTGCTCGGAATCGCACTGCCATGCCTAGCTTGCTTCTGTTTTCCCTGCTTTGCATCTCAGAAGACTGTCACAGCCCTAGGAATACTTCCTTAGGTACTGGAGATCACTACCGGCTGCTCAACACTTCCACCGGCAGTGAATTGAGATCATCGGCACTGAATTGATCCATCGGCTGCAAATTGACTGCCGGTCGGCACTAAACACTGCTGGCCGGCACTGAATGCCTGCAGAACCTGCAACTCACAGCAGCAGAGGGCAAATACGGGCATGGCAATGCAATTCAAAGCATATATGCACTAAACACACTCCTTATCATACTAATGGCTCAAAGGAGCATGTGCCTCGATTCTTGGACCACCAATCACGCATTTTCATGCATGATGGCCCAAAGAACCAAGTGTGCAACTTTAATTTCAAATGCATGCAAACCAATCAAACAAAGTGAGGCCCAATTCCCATCACCAAGTCAAGGAACAAGGCATGCATGTCTATGTGTGCAATCCTAAGCATGTCAACTAGGGATGCAACATGAGCATATAGACAAACAATGCGAGCATACAAGCAAACATGAGGTAGCATACAAGCAAGTGAATAATGGTCTTACCCATGACCTAGGCAACTCCAAGTAGGCCTAAAATCAGTAGCCATATGCTAAGACATGAGGGCCAAACACGTATACACACATGCGCATGTTAAAGCACCAACACTTAAGCATAATAAAGCAACTCTTAAACACATTTAAGAGGCACAAATATGGACCATTAGCATGCGATTTAGGCTCTGAAATCATGCTATAAAATGATGCCAAATCATGTTTAAACAAGACAAGCAAAACATGCGCACATAGGTTCAACACTTCAAAGCAAACCAATAAGGCTTTGAACTACACTTATGCAAAACAAATATGGCATGCGTTGAACAACCCAAAACAGATTTTTAGCATGTAAAACTAAGCCCAAAGGACCACTTAGATGGCATCTAAATGGCTCAACTAGGAAGGCATGCACAAATGCTAAAACATGAGGCATAAGGCACAAGCTTCCGAAGCATCAAAGAGGCATGCAAGGAAATCAAACAAGCATGCTAAATGGACTGAAATGACATGCCAAATGGTTCCAAACCATTGAAAATAAAGCAAGCAAGGCATGCTACACACTTGTATCTTTAAGGCCAACAAGCCAAACATAAAGAGGACCCAAGATGCAAGCCATGGTTGACCAAAATAAGTATGGACGGACCTAAAGCATGGCAAAATAACCATACAAGCTTCATGGATCTAAGCCTAAAGCATGCTCAAACTAGGGCTAACAACCTAGAGCAAGTTAAGGCAATACAAGGCATTACAAAGCATCTATGCAAAACATGCAAGGAGTACTAAAACCAACACTTATCAATGTCATATTAGGGCATAATAAACATAAAATGCAGCCAAGACATGCTCTTCAAACATTCAAAACTATGCTCCTTTAAGAGACCAAAACTTGCCCTTTTCAAGGACATCAAGGAGAGGGGGTGGCCCTCTCCTTCTTAGGACTTTAAGGCATCATCTACACCACTGAAATCCCTCAAGATTTCAGTGGTGAAGAGACCCAAACACCAAAATCCCGGAGCTCAACAAAATAGCACAAAAATGAGGCCTTTCAAGGCCTAAGAGGGGCCAAACTTCCCCAAAGCACAAAGTACCCTTAATAAACTATCAAGAGGACTAAAAATAAAAACTTTTATGTGTTGATCACCAAGCACAAAAACAGTCCTAAACTAGGTAAAAACAAGGTGCAAGAAAGGGGTAAAAATGACTAGTTTCTTACCCGTGGAGCTTTTCTTCAACAAAGGTGACCTTGATGTCTCCTCAAGCCTCAAACCAGTCAAGAACACCACGAATAGGCTCTTAGAACTTCAGCTCCAAGAGGAAGGTGAAACACTAGGTGCTTGTGTGCAATAGTATGAACTAAAGCACCTAGTGTACAAAATGATCAAGGAAAAGAGAGATAGGATAGATATAGGATTTCTAACCTAAAACCAGAGCTTCTTCTCTGTATTTTTTTTCTAACCCTCCAATTTTTTCTAACCCTTGAGCCAAGAGAAGAGAGCCTTCTCTTATAGACAACAAAGCTTACAAGCTAAGCAAACCAAAGGCTCATCCCTCCATACATGTGTATGGAGGGGAAACAAGTGCTACAAAGCTGTCTGAAAATATCTCCAAAAACAGCTGTAAAGTGATCGGCAGGGCAAAATGGTCATTTTGCCAAAAAAAGTGCCGACCGGCACAATATAGTGCCGATGGCAACACTATCCAGCCGGTGGCCTCTAGCCACTGCCGGTGGTGTGTGGGGATGCCTCAGAAGGCATTCCCTGCCCCTCCAAGGCAAAGAACAAGTGTTTGGTGCAAAACCAGACACAAAACGGTCAAGTTCGGAGGTCCTGAGGCAAGGCACGTAGCCGAGGACTCCGGGAACTCTAAACGAACACGAATCATGGATTATCACTGAGTGTTCAAGCAGTGACGTCCAGGTCTTGAGGACGGTCAAAAATGAGGTGTCTACACCCCCATTTCTTTCTCCCTTTTATTTACCCGCTTAGAATGGTAGTGTAGAGCATCATATTTACTTAGCATTCCCATGTTTGCATACACTCGTTGCATGCATTAGGGTTCGGCTCATTACCCTTACCAATGTCAATTTCAAATTCATTACTTGAATACGTGATTTATCGCATGCATTGAATTGGTTCATATACCATGCTCATAGTCGAGCCTATAAATTGCATTAATGTGTGCGTTGTATTAGTCACATTGCATTGTTTAGGAACATGCATATTTCTCTAATCATTTTGCTTTATTTTGACTTGCCTTGGAGTACCAAGTGAGCCCTTTTTGTTTTAGCATACCGCATAAGTGTGATTGTTTCCATGCCAAGCATAATACCATGAGGCTAAATGCTTAATTGATATAATTGTTTGAATGCCAGTGGATGAAGGCTAAGTGCGAAAATTTGGACGTGTATTTAAAAACAATTTTCAACATAAACATGAAGTCAAAGTGTACCAACTTTTTGTATAATTAGTCTATACTTGTGTGTACCATAGATAGTAAATTAGTTAATAACTGGAACAAGAGCTTATAATGTAAATAAAAATCACGTCATGATTAGTAGAGGTCGATTTTTGATCGGGCGAGTGGGGTGCTCTATTCATGACCTTCCCCTCTCGTACCCCAGTTCCCGAGTCGAGACACTTTGGTGATGACGGATAAATGGCCTTTAGCACGAGTCACGAGTTTCCTAAATTTTCCAAAAATATTTAGGTGGCGACTTTGTAATATGGCAAAGCAGTCCATTTTTGGCACTTGATTCAAACATTGATTTTCCAAAACAATTGCTGGATATGGACTCTTTTTGTGGTTTCACTGTTTCACATTGCACTTGTGAAATCTGATTCAGAACCACGGGAGTCCAAACTGTAGGGCTAATCGTGTCCGAAAGGAGCACGAAAAGCCAGCCACAGTTTCTAGTGACTCCGTTGGGGATTTAGAGGACTTGACTTTAAATTCATGATATGAAATTTTATCTACACTTATATATTCTTTGCATTGCATTTGCTTTGGTGCTTATAAGTCACTGTGTTTTCCATCTGTTATTCCTGGACAGTTTGCTGGAGGCTTGCCTAAAAAGCTTGCCAAAAGGCTGGCTAGTCATGGGCTCTTCCATGTTGGAAACACAACCCTTGGATCTGGATTATCACCATACCGATTAATCCTCCTTTGACTTCTCAGTGTTAGGTGTGAGAGGTATATTACGTAATCTTGTCAAGGTACCCTTTTGGACCAATTGGCCTAACTGCATATCGTAAAACTCTAGTGACTATTTGAATTTAGGATAGGATGCTCCCCTATATGTAGGATGATGTGATATCACTTGTTTGAAATAGTAAAGCTATAGTCCACTCCAAAAGTTAGGATAAGGAAACCCTAACCTCTCATAGGGGTGTTTTGAATACTTTTGTGCAAAATGTGAAATCTTTGGAAATGTGTGATATGACCCTTGGAGAGTCTTAATCTTGAGGCGATTTCTTTCAAACTTGAGGGTCATATAAGAATTAGAATTTTGGTCAAAATTCAGGGGTTTGTGTTTGATATGAGTGAATTTTCAATAAAACCAGAACTAGGGCCCAAAATTGTATCTTGCTTTGTTTTTGACGAGCATACTCGTTATCTCAATCTGATAAGGCATTTGTGTTTAAAATACAAGGTTTGTTTGAGCCAAAGAAAAAGCAGTACCTAACTCAGCAAAGGCCAAACCCAATCTAACCTGGAAGCCTTAACCCATCACAGTCCATCCAATCCCAGAAAAAAAAAAAAAAAAAGCCTCTCAACAAAGGCCCAGTCTATCTGATCCCCAAAGGTCAACTCAGAAAAGATCCATCCAATGGCAAAAGACCCATGCTAAAAAAGTCCAATCCAGTCGGACCCATCTAAGCTAATCCAGTTCAGATACATCAAGTATGAACCGGGTCAAGATCCTTGTTAGTCAGCTCTCAGCTTACATCCATCTATTTCCCCAATTTCCAACTCAGCAGATCGGTGATGGCTCAGAGTCGAAAAGAAGTTGTGGCCATGATAACGGCCCTAAACCAGGGAATTGCTATGCAGGATGAGACCAATACTGAAATGTAACGCCTATCTTGGGCATCTACCACACATCCAGTCTCGAGCACCCAGAAGAACTTTGACCCACTTCCACCAGCTGAAGATTTGCAAGGTCCAGACGCTCGAGAAGGGTTGGCTCAAGCTCGAGTTTTCAGACCCTTGGTGCAGCCTAATGAGGGCTTTTTCCCCTTGATATTAATAATCTCGACCAACCTTGTTGAAAATTTCTAACCTTGAAAAGCAATTCAAAAAGGCACAGGAAATTAACTCCATTCCCGACATTGAGGATGGGTATATCGAGGCTACCATAAGGCTTCCAGACATATTCAAAATGCCACACAATGACCATTTCGATGGGTCTGGAGATCCTATGGTACATATTTGGCTTTTCTTAGACGTCTTGAAACCGATGGGTCTGACTAAGCCTCAAAAACTCTCTTTGTATATAAGAACTCTTTCGGGTATAGCAACCACTTGGTACGCCAAGTTAGAGGATAAAGTGAAGCAGAACTGGGAAGATTTGGCTGAGGCGTTTGTCATTTAGTATTCTTACAATACCCAAATTGAAATGACCACCCAAGAGCTTGAAGCAACCCACCAGAATCCTAAAGAACCTTCTATGGAATTTGTTGCAAAGTAGAGAGCAAAGGCAGCGCAAATGACAGATCGACTTTTTGAGATGGAAGTATGGATAGTGGCGTAGAACGTTAAGCCTGATATGTTACAAAAGTTAATAGTGGCTCCACTGTTCACTTTCAAAAAAATTCATGAATTAGGGATTCAAATTGAGAGCGCATTTAACAAAAGGATTATTCCTAGAACAAGCAAACCAACAAGGAAGGTGTTTTTTAGGAGTACCAATGCTAAAAGTAGCACTATTCCCAAATTCACTGAAATCAATACCGTCGCCGCTCCTAAAACTGTCGACCTTTTGTCGATACCAACCCACATACAGCCAGTCCAACCCGAGCTCAAGGCAGAACTTTCACTCCCCTCCATATGAGCCTAACCAGCGCACTAAAAGTCCTAATAGAAAGAGGGTATCTCAAGCCCCTTGATTCCCAACCGTTTCCTAAACCACTCCCTACTAGACACAACCCCACCAAATACTGTGTGTACCATCAACAGCACGGTCATGACACCGATCGTTGCTATCGCCTTCGTTATGAGGTTTAGAATCTCATCGACAACCAGATGATAGCTCCATCTCAAGAACCCAATGTTACCACTAACCACTTTCATCCGTAACCAAGTACCTCCTCATCATTTTAACATCATCCACACACTACCTCCTTCCTTTAACCCCAGTACATATATCATTCCATCTTATCTGCCCAAGCCAGAGGTGTTCATTGTTAAAAGTATTGATTTGGGCATGATAGATACACCCACCCCAGTTCGAATACACCAAGAGCGCTAAATGGCGGAACCCACTACTGCTGAGATGTTGAGAATGATTGAAGACCTTCGAGGAACGGTGGCAAATTTAACCTTTGGGGTCTTGACCCCATCAAAGGATTCTTTAATCTTGGGACAAGCTAAAAGTGGAATGGGCCAATCTAAAGAAAACAGGCCTTGCCCAGCTATAGCCGTCCGACTCTGTGACAAGGTTAAAACAAGTAGCAAAAATGAGTCTGGGGTGACTATTGACCCTTGTGCACATCTTCAATGGGTTGTTGAAGTTCTAAAAACCAAAGGCCTGAACAAATGTCAAGTCCTTGCAATTGTTGAAAGGATTGTGGACGAAACATTCCCCACTCAACACACCAATGCCCAAGTGGGGGTTACTATGCATGAATTCAATGAGAAAAGCCAGGTTGAAGGTACTTTGAATCACAGGTTGGCAAATAAGGGAAGGTCAAACAAAAAGGAGAGATGCTTTACCAGAAACATCCCTCCTAACTCCAATCCCAAGCTCATAAATACCAAGCCAACACCCGCCAACCCATTTGCCAATGTTTCTAACACTGATGCTTCCTCTTCCCAAAAACGAACCTTCACCTATCTCCATATGAGCCCAACCCTCGCCTTGAAGGCACTGATAGAGAAAAATGTATCTCAAACCGCTCAATCCTCGACCTCTCCCTAATCCTCTCCCACCTAGACATGACCCTACCCAATATTGCACATTCCACCAGCAGTACAATCACCATACTGACCGTTGCTTTCGCCTTCACCATGAAATTCAAGACTTTATTGACAATAAGGTCATCATCCCACCTGCAAATCCCAAAGCTATCAATAAACCTCTCATTGACCATAATAGATTGCCACTCCATAACATAAATCCCATCCATGGCTTGACAACAACCAACCTTGACTCCAACCAGCACAATCAAGGAGATGTATGTGGACAACTGGGGGAATTGTGAGGCTCAATCTATGAGACCCAATTTTAAAGTCTGAAATCAATCATATTGGGTGTGGATGTTAGTATTGCTAAATTGAAGGCAGATTTGGACCCTTTCGTGGGCTACTTGAAGTTGTTTTTGAAATCTATAGATGGACTTGGAGAGTGAAAACCCCTTTTTATCTCAAGGATGCTGATTTTGTTTCGAGTCTTGTCTTGTAAATAGTTGAGTTTAGAGTTTTATTTTCTTTGTCTTTTCTTGCGTTGTTGTGTCAGTTGAGTCTCTTCCCTTGAGTCTCTCTCATGTACCCTTAGGTCTTTGTTTTTTTTCAAATAAGAAAGCGGGAGTCAAGTTTCTGATCATTTTGTTGTGCCTACAGTAATGCATGTGTGACCTTTTAAAAAATAGAAAAAGCTTTGAATTTTTTTTTTTAATAAGATTCTGTTAATAAGCTCGAGTATTGAGAAGGATCCCCCAAATGGTTTGAGTGGATTCTGGATTATCAGCGCAAAGTCCTTCATGATTTCCAAAAGTTTAAAGTTGTTTCTTTTGCAAACTTACGAAGATAGATTCAAAATTATGCGTGGTATTCTACACTGTCTTGGGGATTCTCTTCACCTTTGGGTGATCATTTTGGCGAGTACAAGGCAGCTTTCAGACCTCACAATTATAGAATGTCTCCCCCCCTGATGTGTTCATTGCTTTAACAAGAAACGAATGAAAGAAACCAAAAAAGAGAAAGGAAAAAGAAAAGAAACCAAAAGAGAAACCAAAAAGAAAAAGAAAAAAGAAGAAAAGAAGAAAAGAAAAAAAGAGAGAAAAGAAAAGAAGTAAACCATTAAGCTCGGGGTATCCATTGGATTGAAATCTAATCAACTGTGAAGAAATGAACTGTTGTCTAAATTCGGGGAAGCCAATGCAAGGAGGTACCACATTGCAAGAAGAACCAACTCTAAAAATGAAGCAAAAGAAAGAAAGAAAACATGCATAAGAGAATGGAGAACCAATCTCAAATCAAGGTGAACCCAGTTTCAGTATTTGGGCAAGGATTACTATTGATCAAATTCACTACAAATGTTGTAACACTATCCTTGAGAGGCTCGCTAGGCTGAAAACATGATAGGGAGACCTAGGCAAAAGTTAGAGCATGAAAAATGAGAAATCAAATAAATAGAGCTCGCAAGGTTGAAAACCCCAAAGGGGCGACTTTGGCAAAAGTTGAAGCACAAAAGGAGAGTGTCAATACCCAAGTGAACCTTAGCTATGAACTATGTTGACCTAATTCATATTCTTGGGATACGTAGGCAACTTCATCCTGAAGTTCGGTCTCAACCATATCTATCTCATCCATCTCGACTCAATCACCTTGTTCAATCCATGTTGTCAGCTTCACATCAATCCGTAAGCTACACCGACTGTTGTGCATATCATATACTTGCATTGGGTAAGGAAGAACTAGCTTGAATCAACAAGTGGAGCAATTTTCAATACTTGAACTTATTAGTAGAATCTCTAACTTGAACAAAAAAGTGAATCAAAACTCGAGTTTTGCGAAATTGAGTTCTAAAGGGAACATGAGTAATACTAAGGACACTGAATGATCATTTACCTTGAGTCTTTTTTTGCTTTTAGATCAATTATGAGTTCTGTTGTGTCGCGCCTGGTGTTTGTCTTAGTTTGCGCTATTCATCGAGTCACCATAGCATATCTGTTGCTATTCATCAAGTCACCATAGCGTGTCTGTCGCTCAAAGTTCAACAGAATGGCACGGTCAAAATTCCATACACAAATCTTCACTCTGAACTCAAAAACAAGTCTATGTGTGGAATTCATAAACAAACTAAGAGTGTCCATACAAGGGGCATCGCATTCATGGTCAATGTATGTGAGGAGGAATCTGTCACTACTTCAGAGAGGATTGGAGTAGATTCTTAACATACTAAAATAGAAGAGAAGCAAGAGTCTGATTGATTGGCAACTATTCCAGGATTTGATGATCCCCATCACACGTGCCTAGATGATGTTGAAAAAGGGTGGCTAGTGACTGGGCACCAAGGGTAATTTTCAGTACATCTGATTGGGCTATCCATCGAACAAGGGGCATGAACCCAAATGGTGGCCAGTGACTAGACACTAGGGGCAATTTTTAGTGCATCTGATTAAGTCATCAATTGAACAAGGGGCATGAATCCAACCTTTCTCTCAATCCGCTCAGAGCCATTAGTTGGGCACTTTTCCCTAGATTAGGATAGCTCACCCCCAAGATGATTCTGATATGATTCAACTTTTGAAAGTTATCTCCAACCATTTTCAAAACTCTCTTAGGATTACCATCTTTCCTCTGATTAATACATGTGTTTTGGATTATGCATGCATGCTCATACACTCTGATTGATTTAAACTACATGATTGGGTGATCTTGCTCTTGACTCTGTTCTGTAGTCGAGTTGCCTCCTTTGGTGTTTTTCAATTATATTTCAGTAAGTTGTGGCAAGTTTCCTTACATTTCATAAAGTACATGATGCGCTACTTTACATACTGCTCATTACCTTTGCACCTCATACTGTTTTGTGCACTATGTATCGCACTGTTTTATGTACTTGTATCACACTGTTTTGTGCATTCACCCATATCGCACTGTTTTGTGTACCTCGGATTGCACTGTTGTGTGCATTAACCTTGTTTCGCACTGTTTTGTGCACCTTACATTGCACTATTTTGTGCATTCATCTTGTATTGCACTGTTTTGTGCATTCACTTGAGTTCGCACTGTTTTGTGCACCTTGAGTGCACACTATTTTGTGCGCCTTGAGTTTGTACTATTTTATGCCCTTGCATCACACTGTTTTGTGCATTAACCTTGTTCGCACTGTTTTGTGCATTCCCTTGTATCGCATTATTTTGTGCACTTTCTATCGCACTGTTTTGTGCATTCACTTGAGTTCGCACTGTTTTGTGCACCCTGTCTTTCACTATTTTGTGCATTCATCTTGTGTCGCACTGTTTTGTGCATTCACTTGAGTTCACATTGTTTTGTGCACCCTGTCTCGCACTGTTTTGTGCACCTTGCGTCGCACTATTTTGTGCATTCACCTTGTATCACACTATTGCATTGCACTATTTTGTGCATTCACTTTGTATCGCACTGTTTTGTGTACTTCACCTCGCACTGTTTTGTGCACCATGTATCACACTGTTTTATGCACTTTGAGTTCGCACTATTTCGTGCATTCACCTTGAGTTCACACTGTTTTGAACATTCACCCTGTATCGCACTGTTTTGTGCACCTTGCATCGCACTATTTTGTGTATTCACCTTGTATTGCAGTATTTTATGTACCCATATTGCACTGTTTTGTGTACCTGCATAGCACTATTTTATGCAGTCCCCCCATCGCACTGTTTTGTGCACCCCGCACTATTTTGTGCATTCCCTCTAATGCACTGTCTTGTGTATCTAAATAGTATTGTTTATTGCATTCACCTAAACCGCACTGTTTTGTGAACCTCACTCGCATTGTTTTGTGCACTCACAAGGTCTAGAAGACCTTAAATCCTCTAAAGGCGCAATTTCTTTGGTATTTGTCGTGCCCAAACGACTTCAGGCGGTCTGGTATAGCCACCTGGCTATGTTTGTAGTGAGTTCCTAAGAGATCAATTAAGACGCTGGAAACTAGAGTTCGAATGGCGATGCCTAGAACGCAAAGGTTTGAAATTTCTGAGACTAAAGTCTGGTTTGAATATCTAGGGGTGTATCCTTGGCTTAAAATCTATATGGCAGCCCCATAGGTTGAGGTAGCTTGTGTGCGCCTCAATTTTGGATACTGAACTAACCTAGTCTATCACCCTGTTGGAGAATAGGGAAAGTTGCAAACATAGCCAGGGAGAAAAATAGCACCCGTGGTTTAGAAGCGCAAAATGAAGAAAAAAGAAGAAGAAGATCCCTAGCAGCATAAGATGAGTCATCGTCAATTGCCCTTGTAAGGTACTTTCACTTCCCAGCTGCTACATCATATTATCATCTATTGCATGCATCCATTGCATTATCCATTACACTCATTACATCATATCATTTTATTGTCTGCATCTTTTCCATGTTAAGCTTAGTTTGGCATGTGCTCATACCTTTCTCCCGTTGAAACATGGTTCTGTCATGTGTGAGTACCCATACTGTGTTAAGGCCAGTATTAAGGGTGCCAGCACATTCTCTGTGTTAGATGCGGCCTGTTTTGTGTCCATGCCTTTTCTAGGTAAGACACGGTTCGGCCTTCACCTCTTATTCACTTCATCCATTGCATTCATTACATCGTATTTTGTCTTGTTGCATTCAGCATTTAGGATCATTATCTTTCCCCAGTAGATCATTCCTTACTTATATCATACCACCCAATTACTTGTACTCTTTCTCCTTCTACGAAAAACATAGTTTTGCCTGTGCTTGCACCCCTTTCACGTTAAAACATGGTTTTGTTATGTGTAAGCACCCATGTTGCGTTAAGGCCAGTATTGAGGGTATAGGCACTTAGCCTGTGTTAGGCGTCGTTTGGTTATGGCCGTTTTTGTCATATATAAGCACCCATGCTGTGTTGAGGCCACTATTGAAGATATAGGCACTTGGCCTATGTTAAGCGTTGTTTGGTTATCCCTATTCCTTTATGATATGTGTGTTTTGTACTGCTTGTGGTTTGATTATTTCGTTACATTGTGTATCATTTGCATCTTGCCCCTAAACTACACTGGTTTGATTCCTTGTAAAGGGATACGTAGGCAACCCTTGGGTTCAACCAACTGCATCTGTATTTTGTTTGTTTGCCCAAGTCTTACGACCTTGTCAAAATAGGTCGTCTTCGGGATTTGATATTCACTCACGTCATTTCATGACTATTCGAGCTTTGTCAAAGAGGGGCAACTGTAGACACCCCATTTTTGACCGCTCTTGAGACTTGGGCGCTTCATTTTGAACACTCGATGATGAAAGTTACACTGTGCAATCTTTTAAATTCTCAGCAAAAAAATTTAGATTCAAGCTCTAATCCAAAACCTTATACCCCATTTTGGCCAAACTATTTTAGACCTTGAAACCCTCCTTTCAAAATATTTTTTTCAATGTTTCTACGATATTCCGAGGCTCGCATTTCATTTAAAATATTGTACTTTTCAGTAAACTGAGTGAGGACAAAATGGAAATAAATGGAAGGGAGGCGAAGTCTTTCAAAAATATTTAAAAATCTTATTTATAGGTTTGGAGTTAAAAGAAATAGGAGGGGAGGGAAGAAAACTAGTTTAGGAAAAAGTTGAGCATCAAACCGTTGAGAAATAATGAGTAGCCTTTACTAAACTAGGCATATCTCTTTGCACACTTAGAATTTGGATGTGAGCCACCACCATTGGAAAGTAGACTTTTGGGGCTTCAATTTAGACCTAAGAATCACCTAAAACTAAGTCCGGATAAGGGAGATATGCCCGTATGAAGTTGGGCTTGAAATGCAGATTTTTGGAGCTAGCCGGGTCCACTTAGATTCTGTTGTGGCTTATTTAAAGCTGGCCGAATTTCAATGAAAATTTGTCCAGAGTGCCTCTTTAGACCTAGCCTTGCATTTTTGGAGCCGGCCAACACCCAATGGCAATAAATAGATAGCTGGCGGAAATTGGACAACTGGCTTTGTTTGAAGATATTTCCAACCAAATTTGCTCAAATTCTATAAATAGGACCTCCCACTTCAGATTTTAAGGTTAGAAAAACATTCCCAGAGGCTTAGACATTTATGAGAGCTTTTGGACCTTCAAGCTTCCTTTGATTCTTCAAATCAATTCCCACCCTCCACACACCATTAAAGCTTGGATTTGAAGCTTTCTTGTAGAGAATTCAAGGCATATTTTCATAACCTAGAAGTTAGAGAATTGTTCTAGGAGATATTTGTAGGAGCTTAGACATAACTTCCTTATAAAAGCTTTCTTCATCTTCAAACCTTTTTGAACAATACATACACAATACATACACCATTAGAGCTTGTTCTTGGAGCTTTTTGTTGAGATTTCAAACTAAATTTCAAAAATTTGAGGGTGTTTAGAATCAAATTTGTTTAACTACAAGCATCATCTCTTTTCAAAAGGTACAACTTTGCACCTTTTCCCTCACTTCTCTTTTACTCTTTTCCTCTATTTTTTTTTGTCTTTATATACTGATTTTCAGAGTTTGAAAAGGATGAAAAATGTGATTTAAAAGTTCCAAACCTGGAGGGGTTAGCCACCCCTCCTTAGTCTTGCTTATTAGTTTTGTATCTCTTTGTTTTTCCTTGTCTTTTGTGCTCTTTTAACATGATTTTAACCACTATTTTTGGACTGTTTTTGGACTATTTTCAGAGACTAAAATATGTGATTTGATGTTATAAAAAGTGGAGGGGTTAGCCATCCGTTCTTAGGCTTGCTTACTAGCTTTGTTCTCTTTAATCTTTGCTTATTTTTTTTAGCTTTTCAAATTATTTTCAGCTTGTTTTTGGGATAGTTTTGTCACTGTTTTTTATTTTTATTTTTATTTTAAGGGTTGTTTGACTTATTTAATTAATTTATGCTTTGAATATCATGTTTTTAGTGCAAGCTTGCTTGTCTAGCTTGTCCTCTCCTATTTGTGTTCACTTTCTTCCCATTTTTGAAGTAGTTTTGTCATTGTTTTTACACTTTAGTGCCTGTTTAGGGGCTGTTTTAATTTATTTAAATAGCTTATGATTTGAATATCTATCTTGTTGTGTTTTAAGTCCTCATAACTTCAGTTGTTTAGGCCTTAAATATCGAGTCATTTGAGTTGATGGCTTTTCTTTACTTAGTTTTCATATCAAGAGTCTCATCCTAATAATCAAGTTTACATGATCATCTCTGCAACCTCCCTCTTTTCTTCTTTTATTTTGTTTGAGAGTTATTTTAAACGATCGATGGTTATTCAAAGCACAAAAAAGAAACCTATGCTCAATGGCTTAATCACTACGGAGGTTCATCGTCAAGGCATAGGCTCTCTTTTATGCTTAGGATCACCTCTTGTTTGACGTTCATTCTCGTTTAGTGGACTTAACCATCACCTTGGACAAATGGATTAAAGAATGGCAAGGACTAATAAAATTGGCCTAAAATCAACAAAACCAACATAAAGAAAATGTTTAGAGTTGGTTGGATTCAGCTGGACGCTATGCTAAGTCTATTGTTTTGAGAATCATCACTTATCAATCCATGATACGTTGATAAGACTCGGTGCATGTCTACTTTCCTATTTAAGCCTTCACGATAGGAGGGAAGGGTGGTTTTTTTTATTGTATTTATTAAGTTTTGTCCAAACGTGCTCGAAATCATCAAGCCATAAAATTGTGCTTATTGGTGGTTTCGAACTCGAAATTGTTCTTCTCTTAAATTCCCTATGACAGAGAAGTGTAGAAGGGACAAACAGGGCCTAAAAAGGCTCTATCTACACTGTTTTCACCTCAGAGCACAAAAACACTTTTGGTATGAAATTAGGGTACGGTCGACTCTTTGTGGATCCGGCCGGATCTCATTAAAGGCCGGCTGACTCCCAATGTTGGGTAAGCAGTGAGCTTTTTGCAAAAATAGAGGGCAGTGGCTGAAGGTGAGGCAAAGCAATCTGGGCAGATAGAGCAGCTTCCAGTCACTATTCGTGCGATCATTGTGCCTCATTGATTGTTTGTATTAAATATTATCATTATAATTATTATTGGTGTAATTATCATTGTTGTAATTATTCTTGTTGTAATTATTGTTGTTCATATTACATTGATGTAATTGTTGTAGTACCCTTGTTGTAATAACTTAGAAAGCTACTTGATAGTTAGTTCAATTAATTCATTTGTTTGGTGTTGTAATAGTTAGTTTAATCCGGACATTTTGACACTTATTGGGACACTCTTGCACGAGGGTTAAATATGTAATAAGGGTGTATGTCTTCCAACCCCCATTTCTTTCTCCATTTTATTTACCCGCTTAGAATGGTAGTGTAGAGCATCATATTTACTTAACATTCCCATGTTTGTATACACTCGTCGCATACATTAGGGTTCGGCTCATCACACTAACCAATGTCAATTTCAAATTCATTACTTGAATACGTGATTTATCTCATGCCTTAAATTAGTTCAAATACCATGCTCATACCCGAGCCTATAAATTGCATAAATGTGTGCGTTGCATTAGTCGCATTGCATTGTTTAGGAACATGCATATTTCTCTAATCATTTTGCTTTATTTTGACTTGCTTTGGAGTACTAGGTGAGCCCTTATTGTTTTAACATACCGCATAAGTGTGATTGTTGCCATGCCAAGCATAATACCATGAGGCTAAGTGCTTAATTGATATAATTGTTTGAATGCCGGTGGATAAAGGCTATGTGCGAAAATTGGGATACATTGATTAATGTATATAGAAACTCATCTTTTCAAGTGATGCGTATTTAAAAACAATTTTCAACACAAACATGAAATCAAAGTGTTCCAACTTTTGCAAAATTAGTCTATACTTGTGTGCAACACATAGTAAATTAGCTAATAACCGGAACAAGAGCAAATAATGTAAATAAAAATCACATCATGATTAGTAGAGGTCAATCTTTGATCGGGTGAGTGGGGTGCTTAATTCATGACTTTTTTTCTATCCTATCTAAATTTGGTGTATCTAATTGATGAGCCCTTGTTTAGAAGAAAAGTTCCTAGGCCTTCATTTCGAACTCTGTTTGCTTGAGAGCTCTCCCCACTTCATCTATATCTCTTTTCCCATGCGCATCACCTATAATGGCATCTTCTCCGTACTCTGAGTCCTGGTTCTTGAAGTCCTCATACTCTTCAAGAAGATTCTCTGCCTCATATTGGATTTGAATACGAGTAGCAAAAATTTCCTCCAGTGACTCACTGCTAGTAGAAGCATTTTTGTGCCAAATGAGCATTAAAGGAAGTTGATCCAGGAAAGTGTAAAGCTCTACCTAGGCCACAGGGTTGAGGATATGGCTTCGAGAGACAATATCATAGCCTCACAGGCCCATAAAAGGTTCTTGTGAGGGATGTCATCTTGAAGGACCTCGAAAGATAAATGAGAGAAAGCAGCAAGCAAAGTCTGGGCTCTATACTGCTGATAAGTAGTTGGAGGAATTGGAGCCTGGTAGGGAGCAAAATGTTGGCTCTCGAAGAGGGTGAGCTTCAATTCCTCAATCCAATTAGGATTCGGAAGCATGACGAGAGCAGTTGGGTCCCCTTCACGGTAAAAATTGGGGCTAGTTCACACACTCTAGCCAGTCAGAGGAGCAAAGTTTTGCTTTCTTAGGTAAGAGTGCAGGGCTGATTCCTAAAGCTTTAATGGGGTGCGGTGTCTTTCACACTATTCTGGACAACAAGGTAGAAGTATACCATGCCAAAAGCAAGTTGTCTTCGAGGCTGCGAAGACAATCAAAGGGGACATATAGATACACTATAGAGTTGTGCATAGAGGGATGGATTGCAATGGGGTCATCGAATTCAAGAAATCGATGGTGGATTCGCTCCCTTGTTTGAGTTTGGGTGGGTGTGGGCCAAAAATCCTAGCCAATATTTCTAGAAGAGGAAAAAGCAACTTTGTCCCATACAGAAGGTTTTGAAGCAGAGGAAGAGTTTCCAAGATCAATTTTTGCAAGTTCTTAGTCCAGAGGCTCATATTTTGCAAAAGCTTCCATAACAAGTATAAATTGAGGCGAATAAATGTGGAGAATAAATGCATGAAGGTTTTTTCGAGATTGATCATCATTGTCCAAAAACTCTTCATATGCTTGATTAATGAGGGAGATGGTTTGGTTAGCCATCGGAAGAGGTATTAGTCCTTTGGTTTACGCAGAGAATGGAGGTTCAAAGCACAAGAATTTAATGAAGTTCAGTGTTTCATTGCTTGAAAAACAGTTACACTTCCAAAATAAGCATAGTCCATGCATGTCCTAGAACATAGGCAAAGTGCACGAGTCCACTAATATCACTAAGTATTGGTATATTAGTGCGGAGGGTAATGTTAGCTGTATATTTTGTATAAGCCAATCACAGCTTGATACGTGGCTCGTAAAGAGTAATTTGAGGAGCTAATGCAAGTTCCCAATCAACGAGAGGCACATGGCAGTTCATATTGGTAACAATGGATCTACGTAGCATTGAAGCAGTTATGAGATGCGAGATGACATGGCCCAACGGTTACTCACAATTCAAATTCAAATTCATAAGGGAAGCCTAATTGCAGGAAAGGCGTAGTGGAAGCTAACTGTGCGAGGCCATGACCAGAGATCGTAGAAGCCCACTTCGACGGTTACCATTAGAGAGTATAAATAAAAGAGAAGGTCAACAGAAGTGGACCCAGACTCAGATCCAGAAGCCAGTTATTTACTTCTTTCCAATTTTTACAATTCATGTACTGCACTTCATTTCTTAGAAGTAGTTTCAAGTAGTTTGTTGCTGTAAACCACTTCGAGACTGGGTCATTGTAAGTTCATTATAAGTTTTCATTTACTTAATGAAATTTAGCTTTTGAACTGTTTTGTACTTGTTATCATTTATAAGTTTCTCCTAAGCAAAGTCACCAGTAAAAGCTCTCTTCATTGAGGCTGAAAGAACTTCAACACAATCGTCTAATAATTGGTTGACAATTAAACTTTTTGTAAGGACTTGTTGATCCTTACTGGCACCCTTAAATTTACATTATTAACCTTCGAAAGTAAAAAAACTCAACATATATGTAATTAATCTTCTATTAAATAGATTATTTGTGTCAATTTGGTATAAAGCGACTCTAATCTAAATCATTTATTATTTGTGTTGATGTGGCACACCATAATTAAATCTGAATTAGAAAAAATGATCCATTATAATTTACAAATGCTTCAGGTTAGCATACTCTAAACTATATAATTGCAACGTGTCCCTTTTCTTCATTTTTAAAGAGTTTTTAATGTGTTATGGTTTTACACATTAATGTAAGCCATTTTATACACATGCAGAAAATAAGCCATTCATATATTTATACAATTTTACACTGATCTAGAATCTTAAAGTGACTTTAACATAGTTTGCTAAGTTTTGAACTCTAAATTTGTCCAATAAATAGATTTCTTGAAGAGAAAATAACAGTTAACTTATTTTACTATTTATATAAAAAAAATTCATAAATAATATTTTTGTAACAAATTAATGTATACTACCCGTGCATAGTAGAGATGGAAAACTAGTTCAAAGGTATACTTTTCATAGTATTAATATGCCGTGTGGAAAATTGCAGGTTGCGTTTGGTAGAATTTTTTAAATATGATTTGAGAATAGAATTGTATTTTGAGTTTGTGAGTTTTGAAATTATGATTTGAATGTGAAAAATTTGTTAGGTGAATGAGTTTTGAATTGAGTGAGGAATTTTTGATGTGACATATGATATTTGATATAAAAACTTACAACTCATAACCAAACATACAACTCAAAATTTTATTCAAAACTCATAAAAAAATTTAAAAATTGTGAAAAATATTTTTTATTGAATATATAAAAATTAACATGTGTTAATTGGGAAAAAAAATAAAAAAAATTCATTATTCCAGTCAACCGGCCAGACGTCCGGTTAATCTAAATTTTCCTACCTTGAACAAAATTTTTAAAAGTGAATATGGAATTAATTTTCGAAAATCGTAAACAAACGTCATATTCAAATCAAAGCCTGGAACTAACGTTTTCGAGCTGTGCCAAACAGAGCCGCAATCATTATAATGTAGTTCAACAATTGATTTCCATGTGTGGGGTATGTGTTGTGTGGTACTCCCTCCGTATTAAATTGATAATCGTTTTTGAAAATTCAATTTTTTTTAACGAAACACAATCATTACATTTTAAATTCAAATTTTGAAGGATAAATTTTTAAAAATACAATTCTATTATTATTTTTAAATACATTTATAATTACAAGGGATAATTTTAAAAAAATTAAATTTAAAGTTTTGATTTTTCAAAATGGATAAATATTTTGAAATAATAAAAAATAAAATAATAAACTAATAAAATTGAACGGAAAGAGTATGTATTTATCAGTTTGTGATATTTTTCATTTATTACATTGAATATTATTCAAGGATTTCATTTTCATTCTCGTAAAAGCCTAGTATTGAAAAATAAAGAGTCAAACATATTGTAGAGACAAGTTGCGGTCAATTATGACAACTAGGAATCTCAAAACTTCTTCTACCTAAACATTTTAACATCGGGAGAGGGAAAATGTTTATAAATATAAGAACTAGCATAAACTATAAATATATTTTTTGAGATTTAATTAAAATATAAATTATTTTTTATAATTTTAAAAATTATATTTTATTCCTTGAGGTTTTTAATTTCCTAATAAATTGTTCCTTTTATTAATAAATTATCAAATCAATTAATAATTTTTAATGATATTAGAAATATGTTTTAATTAATAATTTAGATGATTTTATTATTATATAGTAAAGTAATTATGAATTTTATTTTTTTCATAGTTAATTCTGTTAAATAAAAAATTATAACAAGAGAATATTTATAATTTTCTAAACCATAAAGGATAATTTATACTTTAAACAAACTTCACGGTGTATTTGTAATTTACCTAAGAAATATATATATAACTTAGAAACTACAGAGTAAGAAAAAAAAAAAAAAAAAACGCATGGCTTTGCAGAAAAACTTCTCCTCCTCCGTCTTTCCCCTCCGCCTCCGCCTCCGCCTCCTGGCGTTGCAGTTGTTCCTATGGCTGACAAAAACATCAGCACTCTCTTATGCGAAGCCTGGTTGTCCAGAATACTGCGGAGATATTAGAATTCCATATCCTTTTGGAATAGGTCCCAATTGTTACTTAGATGAATGGTTCTCCATAGGGTGCAAGAACTCAAGCAGCGGAGTCGCAGCTTACTTGATAAGGATCGATCTTGAGGTGCTGGAAATTTCATTGAATGGAAGCTACCTTCGAGTCAACAATCCAGTAACATCTCCCAACTGCCCCATCAACAACAACGCAAGCTTGGATTCAAGCGTTGACTTGAGATCTAGCCCTTTTCGCTTCTCAGAAATAAACAACGTGTTCATGGCCACAGGCATAAATTGCAACCAGAAGGCCTATTTACGTGGTCTATTCTCCAATGGGATTACCCACTGCTCGCCCACTTGCGATTCTGCTAATAATAGTAGTTGCACGGTGGAAATCGCTATTTTGGGTGGGAATCAGGCGGAAATTTCACCGTCCGTGACGTTTCTGCAAGGCTACAAAGTGTCTTTAGATCCAGGAAACCAAACATCATGTGTGTATGCGTTCGTGGTAGATAAGAATAAGAATTCCACCGAATACTCCCCTGCTGTGCAAACTCATCATGTCCCTGCTGTTCTCAATTGGGTTGTACACAATATCACACAGATTGGATTGGTTCCCGACAACAGCTATCAAAATAACTACTCCTGTCTTCAGGGGTCCATCGCTTATTATTCCTGGATCCGCGAGTGTGATGTTGTTCAAAGCCTCCTGTGCGTTTGCAATTTTCCCTACGCTGGAAATCCTTATTTTTCCAATGGATGTGTAGGTACGTCTTATGCTCCCTCAACAATATTTCTTTTCCTTTATTTATTTATTTATGTTGTGTTTGGTTAAAGGATTTGGAAAGGGATTTCGAAAAGAAAAGAGAAAAAAATATGTAAAATGAGAATAAAATATACATATATTTCACCTAATTTCACACACATTTTCTCTTTTTATTTTCAAATTTCTTCTCAAATTCCCAACCAAATACAGCATTAGGAGGTAATTAATCAAATCAAATCAAATCAAATCAAATCAAATGGTTAATTTTTTTTGACAACGGGTATGTTTGAAGTCATTCGATAGTGAGAGTGGTGATGGTGCTGGTCGTTGGGAAAGGAACGGATGATCAAAATTTATTTTAAATATGACTCATATCATATTTAAAATTAATTTCAACTACACAACATAATTTTTTGTGCATATTGGGTATATTTGATTACAAGGATTGTAATATAGGATTATGATGGTTAATCTATAAATTCACAATCTCATGTTTGATTGTAAATTTTATTAATCGGATTATATGTATGGTTGATATTCAATCCAATGAAATTGATTGAAGATCATAATTTCAAGTATGAAAAGAAAAAAAATAAAAATAAATCAATGAATACATAATAAATGGTTATCTCACTAATTTATTAAATAACTAATGTTATACTAATGCATGAGATTATTAATCCGTCCCCTATTAATCCGGTTAGTCAAACACGGCTATTTATTGGAGTGATTATTGTCCAATAATTTGTAAAGTTTGTTTTTGGTTGATAACTACTTTAAATTTCTGATATTACAATTGTATGCAGATACGTTCATTAAACCTCCCAAGTCAAATACGGGTATTATCATTGGTAAGTTCATTTTTCTCCCAAGTGTTTAAAAACATAGAAATGGAGTGATTGTTTGGTGTAACTTATGAAGCTGTTTATAAATTTTTTATTTTATTTTTAAAATTTTATGATGGAGTATTCGGTATAGTTTCTATATATAATTTATGAAACAAAAATAATTTAAGTAAATTAAAAAAAAATTTGATTACAAAGAAACGAGAACATAAATGTTTAGAGGTGGATTCCCTCCGGTTAATAATTCGGATTGTAGGATGTTGTTTAGGTCTGTAGGGCTCATCACGAGTTCCGTTTCAATAACCTAAACTATTCATTGTGTCGTGCATTTTGTGTATTTCATCCACACAAAAATTAAGTGAGTCTAATAATCATATTATATTTAATTTATCACGTTGGTTACCAAAAAAATATACTACAATTATGTTTTTAAAAATAGACCATTTTTTTTTGGCGTAACAAATGCAATAAATTGAATAGGTTATAATTATCAGATCGATCAAATTTTTTATGTGGATGATATACACGAATTATGCAACAAAATAAATAGTTCAGATCATTTGAACGAGATCAATGGTGACCTCCACAAGCCAGAACAACACCCTTCAATAAAAATTCCAAATTCAAATATTTATTTTTGATTAGTGTAGAGGGTCAGAAATTAAGCTTCAAATTAAGTATGGGCCTAAATGCTGAGGTCGCCCTTCTAAGGCGACCAGGATTGAAAAAGAAGCAGGGGCTAAAGCCCAAGGGAAGTGGGCTAACAGTGGGCCGAAGCAAGTCCAACTCACCAAGGGTCCAAACAGACTCCACAAAGGAAAATGCCCAAGTCAAGTTGCAGAGGCAACACTTACAGCGGCCAAGTTGTAAAGGGAACACCTGCGCCGGTCAAATTGCTGAGGCACTTTGCCGCAGCATTGCCATTCCCCAATAATGTCGGTTCCCCCGCCATCTGAAGTTGCTGAGGGAAAGAGAAAGCCGAAGCAACTAAGTTGCAAAGGCGACACTTGCAACGGCCAAGTTACAAAGGCACTTTGTCTTAACCCTACCATTCCAAGTATTGTCGCTATCGCCGCCACTTGGAGTTGTTGAGGGGAGGAGAAAACTGAAGCAATTAAGTTGCAGAGGTAGTACTTGCAGTGCCCAAGTTGCGAAGGCATTTTGTCGGCGTTGCTATCTCTAATATTGTCGGTTTTACCATTTGAACTTGCCACGGGAAATGACCACTACAGCAACTACAGCCACTACAACTAACTTACGGAGGGAATATCCTGCCAAGGTGATAGTAGCCTTTGGGAAAAGCTTCCCCTTTACAAATAGAGGCTAATATTTGGCGCTGATAGCAGGACCCAAGGCATTACTAGCTCAGGGCAGATAACAAGTCCCAAAGTTCATTAACTTGGCGCTGATAGCAGGCTCCAAGATTTATTGGTGGGAACTGATAGCAAGCCCAGAGATACTAGTTTACCTTGTCAATCTCGAAAAGGTTGAAGTAAGGCAGCCTGAGTGCAAAGGACTCTCTTTCTATTCTCCCAGGTTGTGGACCTGCCTTGGTTGCACAAGCAGGACCAATGAAGCCCCCTTGGGCTTGGTGCTAAGGTAGAGCATGGCTCATAGTAGGCTTGGTTGTGGCCTTTGCCCTGGGAAGATGGGGAGTTTGTGGTTAGGTGGCTAAAGATGGAGGCATCGTTGAGGTGAACACGAATATAGCCGATAACAGGCTAATGGAGTCCTGGGAATGCATGTACTAGCTAAATAGAACTGAGAATGCGAGTGCAACAGCAAGGTTTACCACTGCAATTACACTTGCTGAGGTTCGAGCTGAGAAGGCAAGCGCAGAGGCATATACTTACACTGCAACTGTACATACTAAGGTTCAAAAGGGAGTTGCAGCACCAAACACTCCCGTCGTAACTACACTTGTTGAGCCTTGAAAATGTAGTTGCGAAGGCAAATAGATAGTACATAGCACATGTAGAGGGACACGCGGCACTTTCAACCTGGTGGCTCAAGGCAGAATATTCTATATGATCCTTAAAGACACCTGTCATCTCTCTATTTGGTCACTTGGTGTCCTCTTGGTGCCAAGGAAAAGCCTATAAATAGGACCCATTTCTTAAGGTCCAAAAGAAGGAATTTTGGAGATTTAAAGGAGATGCTGCACATTTGTGCACTGTCATACATTTCTTCTCGAGCTACTTGCTCCACCCTCACCTAGCTGCACACTTTCCAACTCTTAGACAGCTGTTACTGCTCATTCTCCAGCCACTTCCACCATTGTTAGACCATTAGCATAGTTTTGCCTCTCTAACCACCTTCCTAACCTTGAACCCCCCTACATTTCTGTGGACTTTGCTGGGGAGACTATTTTGTTGATGGTTCATACCCGCAGTAGCTTAAACATTTCACTAGAAAGAATGGTAGAGGATGAATTTTAGCAACCCCCATGGTAGCAAGGCTCTTCCAATGGCAGATCAGCACATGCTGAGGACCATGACCACAATGTTGTGGTTGAGGCAGTCCAATCACTCTAGGATACGTAGAAGGAGATCCTAACAGCTTTCCAAACTCTCACCGAGGCTATTATGGCCATGGCGTCCAAACCAACTCCAGCACAGGAACCTCCACCTGTAGCTGTCCCAAATCCAGTGCCAAACTTGTTCCCTGAGGTTCGAGCTTTGATCTAGGTGCCTCCAGTGATACCTCAGGTGAATGGTACGACTGCTAGTTCAGCTATCCAAGAACAGACTGGTCCATTCCACCCTACTCACTTCGTTACTCTAGCCGACGTACAAACTATGCTCGAGCAAGAGCATAACAAGAAGCGACTACCATCTCTCTCTGACCCGGATGTGATGCCCCCATGCTCTCAGGAGATATTGACCATGCCATACCCAACTGGGTATACAGTGCCCAAGTTTATTAAGTTTGATGGGAAGCAAGGCAATGCCAGAGAACACGTGGTGAGGTTCATTGAAACTCTTGGTGTTTATGGTAGTGACCACTCTCTAAGCCTTCGAGAGTTCTTCATATCACTTACTAAAAGGGCTTATAGCTAGTATGTGAACTTGGCCCCCAACTCGATCAAGAGTTGAGATGAGATGGTGAACAAGCTCCACATAAAGTTTTTCCCAGTTCAAGAGAAAGTTACAACCCTCACACTTGGGCGAGATGTCCAAAAGGAAGGAGAAGATATATTGGACTACGTCAAACGGTTCCAGGATAAGGCTATTGACTGTCATGGACCAGTGGATGAAGCCCATTTAGTTAGCATATGTGTGGAGGGTGCCATATGCAACTATAAAATCTTCTTGGTGAATCATTATTTGCCTACCTTTTCAGCCTTGATTGAGGCAACTCGGAACCTTAGTACCACCGGTCCTTTGCATAAATCTCATGACAGTCACCGTTACTCCCGCAGTAGTAGAGTTGTTCCGGTAACCTCTGTAAGAGGAAGCCGCTCGCAAGGAGAGGCATCGTCCTCTCGGAAGAGGAAGAGTTATGAAGATAGAAATCCATATCCTTGCAACCTTGAGAATGTTAAAGCCTTGGTTAAAGAATGTGTAACCGATGGTGAACTTACTTTACCTCCGGTTGATGTTCCCCCAACCAAGAAGGACAAAAAAAGCCCGGATTATTGTATTTATCACATAGCCACTAGACACCCTACTAGGCACTGTTGGACTTTGAACAGTACCTTTAAGAAGAAAGTTGTTGCAAATGAGTTAAAGTTCAAAGATGCTGGTAATCGTGATGTAAGGAAGGACCCTTATCCTAACCACAAGAATAGGGGGAAGAATGTACAGATGATTAGGTATCTTGAGCCTGTGTACAATCAAGTACACATGGCATCCTACTATGATGAGTTAGAAGAAATCGCTACTAGCCAGCTCCCTAAGATGGTACCTACAAAGGCAAAGTTTACAAAGGATACTCATGCTCAGGTCTTGCAAAACTCTGTTAAGTTTCGCATTTTCTTTGACCAGTTGGAGCTGAGCTAAGCCGCCAGGTTGGAAGCAACAAAGGCCCTCATCAACATCTCTGAAGTGCACCATATTGAAGTTGTTGGGGCTAATGAGCACGTGCCTCAACGTATCCAGGAAGATTATGGGGCCATTACTTTTTCAGAAATAGATAGAGCATACCCATTTCCTCATAACTGTCCTCTTTTTGTCATAGCTTACATCAACGATGTAGAGTTCAAGTGTGCTTTCCTTGATAGTAGGGTGTCCATAAACATCATCACTACTGACACCTTTTGCGAAGGCGGGTATCCCAGAGTCCAGGATGGTCCGTCAACCAATTACTGTGACGGGTTTTGGTGGTAAGAAAAAAGTTGCTAAGGGCCATGTTGTAGTGGACTTAGCAGTTGGCGAGATCCATTCTGCAACTATGTTCCATGTGATTGAAATAGACACAAATTACCACATCATACTTGGCAGAGCTTGGATGTATTGATATGGGGCTATTCCGTCGAGTTATCACCAATGTGTGAAGGTAAAGTTGGGAAAGCACACAGTGACCATAAATGCATCTGACAAGCCATTTATAGTAGAGAAGGCCCACTATTCTGATGCAATTTTCTTTACTGAGCTGTCAATGGATGAAACTCCAAGGACTGGTGAGGTTGCAGGGGTAAAATTGACGAAATGGGAAGACATTCGAGATGTAGAGGTTGCTCTAGAAGGTAGTAGGCAAAAGAAGAGCAGCAAGTCCACAAGGCCTCCGCCCAAGATTGTTAAGGTGCATGAAGGCAGCAAGACAGTTTACTACCTATGACGGTCTTGGGGGCCAGACTTCATACCTTAGGAGAATGGCCTCGAGACAAATAAATGTGATAGTGATGAGTCCCAAGAAGGGTTGGTGGAGACGCCTAAGCCCGCCCCAGAATGCATGCAAGATAGACCCAAACTACAGCAGGAAGTACTTGCTGAGGTCAACCTTAGCGACTTACTGGGGCAAAGTAAGCCCGTGTTTGTCAGCGATACAATGGCTCCAGCAGCTAAGGTCGAATTGATAACACTACTAAAGCGGTACAGTCACGTCTTTGCTTGGACGTATGACAAGATGCCTGGTCTAGACCCATCCCTTGTCACTCATCACCTTGACACTTTTCCCGACTCTAAGCCAATAAAGCAGCATGCTTGAAAGTATCACCTTGATCTTGACACAAAGATCAAGGAAGAGGTAGAAAAGTTGCAGAGGACGAAGTTCATTGAGCCTATATAGTACCCAACTTGGCTAGCAAATATTGTGCCTATGAAGAAAAAGAATGACCACATCAGGGTCTATGTAGACTTTCGCGACCTGAATAAGGCCTACCCAAAAGATGAGTTTTCATTGCCCCATGTTGACACACTTGTCGATTCTACTGCGGGCTATCAAATGTTCTCCTTCATGGACGGGTTTAGTGGTTACAACCAAATCAAAATGGCACTAGAAGACCCAAAAAAAAAATAGCTTTTAGAACGTCCTTGGGAAATTTTTTCTATATGGTGATGCCCTTCGGTTTGAAAAACGCGGGGGCAACCTATCAACAGGCTATGACTGCAGTGTTCCATGACATGTTACATCATGAAGTGGAAGTGTATGTAAATGATCTGGTGGTAAAGTCTATTAAGGCAAACCGACACCTCTGCAACTTGGAAAAAAATTTTCAGCATTGTCGCAATTTCTGCTTAAAGATGAACCCTCTCAAGTGTTCATTCGGGGTTACTGCATGCAAGTTCCTTGGCTTTCTGGTACACCATAGGGGGATTGAAGTAGATGGGGATAAGATCAAGTCAATCATAGAGATGCCACTGCCATACTCTCAAAAGGCCTCGAAGAAATTCCTAAGCAAAGTATCATACCTCAGGAGGTTCATTCCAACCCTTGCTGAGATAACCTTTTCCTTTGGGACACTGCTGAAAGGGAATCACAAATTTGAATCGTTGCAAGAACACCAACAGGCATTTGATATGGTAAAGAATGCACTTACCTTTGCACTTATAATGATTTCCCCACAATCTGCAAAGCCTCTGTTACTGTACCCGACCTCTATATCTCGGTCTATTGGAGCTCTACTTGTCCAGGACATAGATGGTGTTGAGAAACTAGTCTATTACATCAGTCGCAAAGTCAATGGCGCTAAATCACGGTACACCCCAATTGAGAGGCATCGTTTAGCCTTAATCTTCACAGTACAGAAGTTGCGACACTATTTTTTGGCATACCTATTCCAGGTTGTGACCAGGAGTGATCCGATCCACTACTTACTGAGCAAGCTCGCTCTAACTGGAAGAATGGCAAGATGGCTCTTGGTTCTTACAGAATATGGCATCACTTGCGTTACTTCCAAGGCTATTAAGAGCCAAGCACTTGCAGACTTACTAGCATAATTCCCATCACCAAGTGTGGTCCATGTCTTAGCAGTTGCAGTTGAGACTTATTGGGATTTAAAATTTGATGGAGCTTCTGGAGCTGGGAAAGGTGGAGCTGGCATAACACTATGTAGTCAAAAAGGAGAGAAATTTCATTTATCATATAGGCTTGACTTTGAATGTTCAAACAACGAGGTTGAATATGAGGCGTTGATACTGGGTCTAATTGCGGCTTCACAAGTTAAAAATCTGGGTGACTCCAAAATGGTTGTCAAGCAAACAATAGGTATTACTGACGGATGCAGAGGCAGGGGTATTACTGGCTAGAGATGGAAAAAGGAAAGTACTGAGTTGCAGAAGCAATGTGCAAAATGTCAATCCCATCCCAAAGAAGAGAAAGCCCATTTCTTAGGTAGTGAAGAATGGAGACAATCATATATTGAATATCTTAGAAGTGGCACACTGCCCGAGAACAAAGCTGATGCAATTAGAGTCAAAAGGCGGGCCCTTCGCTTTTTCCTTGACCAAGGTAAGCGGTACCGCAAAAGCTTTGAAAGGGAACCTTTGGCGTGTTTATCAAAAGATAAGGCAAATGAAATGCTGAGGGAAGCCCACAAGGCAGAGATCGAGGAGCTCAGCGATTAGATGGACATCTTATTCACCTCAGCTACTACTGGCCGACAATGAAAGAAGATGCTAAAAACTTTGTAAAGAGATGCCAATCCTGCCAGAAGTTTAGGAACTTGATACATGCACCAACGGTCGAACTGCACAACATCAAGACTCCTTACCTGTTTCATACTTACGCATTCGACCTAGTAGGTCCTATAGCGCAGCAATCTAAAGGCCACAGATAGATACTTGCAGCAACTAAAGTTAACACTAAGTGGGCAAAGACTATACCGATGAGGAAAGCAGATGGGGCAGGAGTGGCCAACTTCATCAAGGAAAACATAATCTGTAGGTTTGGCACACCCAAACTAATGTTGTTTGACAATGGAACTCCCTTTGTAAATCTCCATGTGGGAAGATTGCTGGACACCTACCAGATTAAGCACCACAAGTCTACTCCATACTATTCTCAAGGGAACGGACAAGCTGAGGCAACCAACAAAACTCTCATCCGAATATTGAGTAAAATGATGGATGAAGCAAAGGGCACATGGTCTGAACAACTCCTCGTAGCACTCTGGACGTATGGAACGTCAAAGGGGAAGCCAACTCAGGCAACCCCATTTCCCTAGTATACGAGTCCGAAGCTGTGTCACCAGTTAAGTTGGCAGTACCCTCAGTTAGAATGGCTATGTCAGGACATTTAGTTCCAGACAGCAGAAAGAACGACATAGAGGCAGCGGAATAAAGAAGAGATTGGGCCTCGTGGGCAATGGAAAGGTATCATCAGTCATAGCTCGCACCTACAATCGGTCTGTTCAACATAGGGAGTTCAATGAGGGGGACTTGGTATGGAAGATAGTGGATGCAATCATGCGGGGGCAACCAATTCCCAAGTTCTCACCTAGATTGGAAGGCCCTTACAAAGTTGTTAAGGCAAGCAGCAGCGGGTATTACAAGTTGACAACAGTAGATGATGGGTTCAGAACTGGCCCTATCAACGCTAAGTATGTAAAGGAGTATTTTCCTTAATTTCTTTTGTTTAGTAAAAGAGTTGTAAGTTTCTTTGTTAGTACTTCCAAAGCAAAGTATAAAGAACGTGTCATACACTTAGTAAACCTGTTGCTCTTGCAAACACTTAGTGTGAGGAAATTTTTCCATACTTAGTGAAATTTTATCATTGTAAAAAAAAAAAAAAAAAATACCCTACTTAGACATGGTGAAGTTCTATTTATAGCAAGAGTTTTGCTCATCCTTAGAAGCTATGTAAAGACAATGAAAGGAAGGCAATGCAATAAGATCCAACTAATCAATATATTTGCTCCTCATAAACATCAAAGTTTTCCACAGCATGATTACAATATTCAAAAGAAAAAAAGAAGAAAGAAAAAGATAACAAAAGTACAAAGAAAAAGAGCCATAACAAAGTCATAATAAATCAAATCAAACCCTTTATGAGGGAGTCCATCAGGGTCACATCACGAGGTAACTGAACAACCAACATAGAGTCCTTCTGTTTGAGCCGAGCCAGGTTCTACTGATACTGCTCCAAGGCACCCTTACACTCTGTGATGGTCTCCTCCGAAGATGCAATCATTTCCACATTATCTGCATGCTCAAGGAAGCCATCAACTGCCTAAAACCTGGCCTTCGTCCACGATAGGTCCAAACCATTCCTCTCAAAGCTGCTCAAATTAGCCTCAGCACTCTCCACAAACTTACTAGGGGTTGGCAGAATCTTCTTTGTAGTAAGGTCGCGAATGAAACCGGCAAGTGACTCCAACAATGCTATGTACACCATTAAGCTCGGAATGTTAAAAGCAGTAAATGTGCCAAGGTACAGTGCCTAGATGTGGGCAAGAGTGGAAGCAGCTTCGGAGGAGATTCAATAACTTAGAAAAGTAACTTTCCCTAAGGACTTAAAGGACTTTCTCACACCACCGCTAGCTTCAATTACTAGAGAGAGACTGGCAAAATAACCAAAGGTCTGAGGCCGACTCACCTCCCCTGAAGATGACTGTCCAGTGGCATTGGAATGGGTAGACGCAGGGTGGCGACAGGGCAAACTAACCTCGCAAGAAAGGCCAAAGCTGCCTGCATCATCATGTCGCTCCAAAAAGAGGTTATCCATATGGTAGTCCTCAACATTCAGATATGGCACAACAGTGGTGTCCATGCCCACATAAAAGTCTCGCGATCACCCGAGATTAGTTGGCACCTTATGGAAATGAGTTGGGTACAGATCAACGAGCTGCTCAGAAGTTGCTGAGGTAACTGGGTCAAAAGCATCAGCTACAGTAGTAGTACCATGAGTGGACAGGTTGACAGTTGCCTCTGCAAGTTAAGCCAAACTTGGAGGGTCCACAGCAGGAACAACCGCTACATTTGCACCCCCCTTAGGAACTTGGACATTGGAAAGTGTGGTCTGTTAAACTAGTGGAGACTCAATGGATTGGAGAGAACCCCCAGATATAGATTCCAAATGAGGTAGTGGACTTCTAGTGGCTTTCTTACGCTAGACCTTTTTCTTGAAGTCTCAGGAACAAAATCCTCCCCACTAATGAAGGAAAGTCAGAATGAACAGAATCAATGAGATCTAGGGGCTCAGCACCCTCAGTAGGTACACCACCCTCGGCAACTTCCGCAGTAGGGAAAACTCATTCGCTTTCAACAAATGGGGCATCATAACCTCCTTTCATATCTGTAACCTCAGCAACTGGCTCAACCTTAGCAATTGCGGCAGCCTCAACACTTAGTTCTTCTTCAATATCTGGAAGTACCATTCTACGAGTTCTGAGTCTAGTGACCCTTGAAGCAATGGGAAGGTCGTCATCGTCATCATTATCTGAATCTGAGGAAATTCCGATGGAGTCGAGGGACCTCCAGGGTGTGAAGGTGGTACAATCGAAACAGTACCGCGCTCTGAAACCAGTAGGCCCTGAAAAAGGAAAAGATCATGTGACTACTAAAATAAATATAAAAAGCCCAAGGAAGTATGGAAAAATGAAAAATATTTTCCAAGTATGGGTACCTTCCGGAGCCTCTTCCTACTTGGTAAAGCATGAGCCTCAGCGATTGATGCTGCTGCCTCTTGGGCTGCTCTCAGTTGGGAGCGGGTTATGCGTACTATTACATTGATTAGGGGGAAAGCAACTTGAAGAGGTTAGATGGACATTGCCCTAGACGGATGAGGCTCCTCTACTGCAGGCAAGGACGAAAGCTTGAAACGAAAAAGTACACTGGTCTGTTTTCTATGACCAGAAGAGAGACGAAGGGATAAGTTAGGCCGTGGAATGGGTTTTACCACAGGAGCAATCAGATCACTATTGTAAAAATTGGAAAAAGAGTTGAGGTTACGGTACTAGAATAGCCTGTTAGTGGGAGTGAAGGCATTTTCTCTTCCAAGTGAGGGCAACTCCATAAGGCCTAAGCCCTCCACAAGTAAGGCGGTGTAATCACAGGCAAACCGCTGGAAGCTCTGATGGAAGTCTGTCTGAGATAGAGGGGCATGTGGGATACCTTGGTCTATGCTGAATTGCCTAAGGATCCTGTCTGGTCGACACACAACGCTGGACATGCCCTCCTCGTTCCATACGGGCAGGAACCCTGAGCGTATCATGGCGACCACAAGAAGAGAGTTGGCCTGGACACTGCCAAGAGAGAAATCAACATGATGAACCTCTAAGAAATAAAATAGAATAACAGTGATGCCTAGAACAAGCTGGGTAAAAGAGCAGAGAGCACTGTCCTTCATGCGATCAACGTAATCCACGAAGGGTCTGTTGGTGCCAACACTAGACCACCTGGAGATACGAGGAAGGGAATGGTGTACTTGTCTTGTGACGGGTTGTCTCTCTGCATCTAGAATAGGACGATCTTTTGCATCAAAGACTTTGTCGGTAAAGAAGGGCGCATGATCTTTAGGAATGGGGCCCATAGCAGGGAACTGCTCATAGAAGAAGGCGGTTAAGAACTGGGTGTGTACAAAGCTCATACATCGTAGTGGCCCGTGGACCTCTCCATGTCCGAGTGAATGAGGTCAAGACGGAAGTATACATTCCCCAAGAAGAGAAGAGCCAGAGGGATCTGACTGCCGCTGCAGAGTTTAAAAGCCAGAGGGAACACCAGAGGATTAATACTCTCAGCGGGGTTGCTGGGGAGAACAAAAAATGAGATGAAATAACTAACAAAGGCGGCCAAGTACAAGTTGTTGCGATAGCCCGACCTAACTATGGAGTTGCGGCTATCCTGTGTAATGTCGCCACAACCGCTTACAAGTCCTTAAAGAAATGTTTCATCCAAGAGAGGTAGGTGGTCTTGTCCCTCTTGGGCCTCTCTTGAAGCAATTCCCCAGTCTTGAGATCGTACCAATAGCCATACTTCCATGCCTCCCGAAAGGCACCCTAAAGAGCAATGACAGTAGTCTGTTCCGTAGCAATTAGGGATACGGGATCAAAATGGTAGTCCCCACAAGTGCTCAAGCACAAAAGAACAACAACATCTTTGAGAGTTGAGGTTATCTCCCCCTAGGCCAGAACGAAGGTGTGAGTGTCGCGACTCTAGCAGGAAATGACCATATCAATATTGGTCTGTATCTTGCGCATGAACAACTCCCTTGAAATCAAAACGGTATTGAAGAGACAAGCATCCCTTAAGCGCTAATCGAAGTCATTGTCCACAATAACATCATCGACCCAAAGGGACCAGTTTGCCAAAAGGCCCAAGTGAGTGCGGTAATAGATGTATGAATGGGGAAATTCACCACGCTTCACGCGAAAACACAACACAGAGACTGTGTTCACCTTGTCAGCGTCGTCCAAAGAGGCCTCACCAAAAGGGAATAGAGGCTCCTCCAAAGAGGGGGCATCAAGGACAAAGGAGTCAATTACCTTCCAGAATAGGTCGGCAAGCCCCCCAAAGTATGGGTGTGACGTCCTAAAAATCAAGAACATCAGAGAATATATTAACAAATAAATACAGGGTTTATCTACGGTTAGGATTCTAGGAAACGTCACTAACGAGTCCTATGATCAATAACCAAGTAAGATCCCAAATCACGAGAGGAGTCAAGTTAGCCTCCCTTCTAAGTCTAGCTTTCTTAGGTAGCGCACTACCCTTTTGACAGATCTTAAAAGGCATTAACGCAAGGTCTCATAAGCAACGCAGAGATAGGCATAGGATTACAAAGTAAATAATAATTGCAGTGTCTCAAATTTTAAATTTACAAAATGAGTTCCATTACTATTACAATCCAAAAAGAATAAATAAAAAGCACAATTAGACTAATGAGCGAAATGGTTCCAAACTTTCTCTAAGGCAAACTTAAGTCTTCAAATGTCTTTGACTCTTTATTGGCTTCGTACATTTCTTCGATACCTGACATGAAACGCCATGAGCTTTGAATGCCCAATAAGCGCACACACATCCCATCCCTTTTTTCCCAATCCAATATACCATCACAATTATAACAAACAAGTAATAAAGCATCATAATCATTCAATAATAAAGGATTACAAGGTTAGATGTTAGAAATCTAGAAATCCCCCAAAGAGACTTTGTCCTCCCAACCACAAGAATTGGACGCGAATTATTTGATATGCCCCATCTTTTGCTACTTTGTTGCAGAACTAACCTTGGATGCCTACCAACGGTTATATACTGCGTAGCGCCAACCGCAGGGCCTCAAAAGAGACGGTAATAATGGGCCTTGCTTAAATCCCTCCTCATACCAAATACCTAGGGTCCGAATACAACCGCTCCATTCAAGGGTTCCAAAAACCACTTGCGCAAGACTTTAACTTCTAAATAGGGAACGCATCTCGTCAACCAATCAATATCTTAGTAACTTGTCCAAAATTTCGCAAACCCATTACCACCCATTAAGTTTCCCATTTGAGTTAAATAATTCAAGTTAGAGTTAGGACATGCTCTTGAAACAACATCTATTGCACAAGTATGAACAATTACATATCACAAATAGAAGGAAATAAAATTACAACACATGAGATTCACATATCAAGATAGGCACAAGTAGCTCTAGGCATATTCAAGTAGTTAAGGGAATAATTTCCCACAAGAATATAAATTTCTAGATTTGCGTAAGTGTGAGCACCATTAAAGGACTAAAATAAAAGGTACATAACCATTACATATGTAATCTCATACCAATACATGATCAGATACAAATAAACATATTCATGAACACAAGAGCATAAAACACTCATGCAAAAATAAATTTCAGATTCAGTACCAATTAAGGATTAAAATAAGAAGGGCTATTTCAGATTTTTCCCGAACCTAGCCTTCCTATGGTTCGTAGAGAATTTAATCTAGTTTTCAAACCATGTTTTGGAAATGGAATAGCTTTTCCAAATTTTTAGTCATTTCAGAAATACTCCAGCTTTGTCTAGATTCGTCGACCGTTACGAAAATCAGATTTGCTCACAAACCACTCACTCTTTTTCAATGAAACCAATTTTCCTTGAAAGTTAAATCCTTAAGGAAGAGTTTGAAATAAAATGGAGGTCCAGAAGATTTTTCTGAGTTTTTCTAAAATTTTTGAAATTTGGCTGTAAAACAGATTTTTCTAACACAGTTTTTGAAAATAGAAATTTGGTGAGAAAAGAGGTCAACTAGGGGAAACTTTCCACTTCTTTTGTGATGAAAACAAGCTAAATAATATGTATTAAACTCGTAAATTTAAGGTGAAGGTGTGCCTTTGGAAATTTTGAGAGTTTGATATGGAAAAAGGTAGTCTCATACCGATTAAGAGAAATACAAGAAGGGTATAATCAAGGGTCAACTCCTTTCATTTTTAACAGAAGAATACCATAAAAATAAATATGAAATGAATGTTTAAAACTTCTAAGAGCATGCATTTGAAAAGAAAAATAAGAGACAGCTGTGTTGTGGCTTACTTAAGGGTTGTTGGAATTGCTAGCAAACTTCTTCTCTTATCTTCCACCAAAGCTCACCCTCCTTCCTCTCTTCTCTCACCTGAATATAGTGTGGGTGTGTGTGTGGGTGTGTATATGTGCTCAACAAATGGGGATGAGTGATATATTTATAGAGAATTTGGTGTGAAAAGTCCCACAAAATTAAAAAAAACAATTACTCCCTCCGTCCCAAAATATTAGTCTCTTATTCCATTTTTCATTGTCCCAAAATATTAGTCCCTCTTCAAAAATCAAGTACAAAAATAATATAAATTTCCTATTTTGCCCTTCTTTTAAATTAATAAACAATATAAAAAGTACAATTATGACATTGATATTCTCAAAAAATGTACTATCAAAAGGATAAATTTGGAAAATTAACTTTTTTCAAATGCAATAATTGCACTACCAAAAAAAGTTGGATTCCCCAAAAGTGACCATTATTTTGGGGCGGAAGGAGTAAAATTTTTGCTAGATTTGATATTCAAATATTAATTTTTTTTTTTTAATTTTGGTTCTATATATATTGATTCTGGAGTTGAGTTCTCTACAGGTGCTTGTGCTGGATCAGCAGGATTATTATTTTTACTTATTGCTTCTGGGTGGCTGTACAAAGTAATGAAGAAAATAAATGACAAGAAACGCAAGGAAAATTTCTTCAAGCGAAATGGTGGTTTCTTGTTACAACACAAGTTATCTTCAAGTGATGGCAGTAAAAAAATCAAATTGTTTAATTCAAAGGAGTTGGAGAAAGCCACCGATCATTACCATGAAGATCGTATTCTCGGCCAAGGAGGCCAAGGTACAATTTTGTTATCCTTTCATTATCTAAAGCTTACAATTAATTTCTTATCTTGCGTAGATTTCTTACCAAACATCTTGAGACGTTTTATACATGGATTCTTCTTTGGGTTGAATAAGTGTAAAAAAATATCAGTGCACTATGAATGTTTTATGCCAAAAGTCAGCACAACACGCATATAATATATATATACATACAAACACATTAATTGGACTTGTTTATAGTGTGGTGAACGCGTATGAGCTAATATGTATCATAATATGTTTATTAAAAAATCAAATACAATCTTTCCTAATTAATTTAACCATAATTAAGTAGTTATGCTATTTCATAAATCCAGGATTTGATTTCAAGCAAAATTTATGATTTTTGTTTTCTCTAATTTGAATAAGATTTGTTCATTGTTTATTTTTTTTAATTTTTTAATCAACCACTTACTTTCAATTAATTCTTCGACAGGTACTGTTTACAAAGGCATGTTGTCAGATGGAAGAATCATCGCTGTTAAAAAGTCTAAGGTTGTCGACGAGGGACAAGTTGAGCAATTCATCAATGAGGTCGTCATTCTTTCACAAATTGTCCATAGGAATATAGTCAAGCTCTTGGGTTGTTGTTTAGAGACAGACGTTCCTCTACTAATATATGAGTTCATCCCCAATGGAACACTCTCTCAACATATTCATGGTCCAAACGAGGAGTTCCCACTATCATGGGAGATGCGCTTTCGAATTGCCACAGAAGTTGCCGGAGCTTTTTCCTACTTACACTATGCGGCGTCCATACCCATCTATCATCGAGACATTAAGTCAACCAACATACTCTTGGATGAAAAATACAAAGCAAAAGTTTCTGACTTTGGAACTTCAACATCAATTGATGTTGATAATACTCATTTGACCACACGAGTACAGGGGACTTTTGGGTACTTAGATCCAGAGTACTTTCAATCAAGCCAATTTACTGATAAAAGTGATGTTTACAGCTTCGGAGTTGTTATTGTTGAGCTTTTAACTGGGCAAAAACCAATCTCTTCCACTAGAACCCAAGAAAGTAGAAGTTTAGTTAGTTATTTTATGCAATCAATAGAGGAAAATCGTCTACTTGAGATTCTTGATCCCCAGATTCTCAAAGAGGGTTGGAGAGAAGAGATGATTGTTGTTGCTCACCTCGCAAGAAGATGCCTAAATTTGAATGGGAAGAAGAGGCCTGCAATGAAAGAGGTTGCAGTTGAGTTGGAAGGAATTAGAATGTCACATGGAAGTCGAACAATTCACCAACACTATGAAGAGGTTGAATACAATGCAACTGACCTTATTGAGGCTTGGGATGTTGCTTCAACCTCGACTGGAACTAATTTAGATAGCGGTATAGCTTCAACATTTGAAGTGCAATCATTATTACATAACATGTCGTGAAGTATATGTGAGGGCCCTGAAAATTTTATTTTCTTAAAAGTCTCTTACTTTTAAATTATTTCTTTGAAGTCCCTTAGTTTCTTAATTAATTGCAATTCTAACCCTAGGACCAATATGCATGCACCAACTAAAACTACACAAACCCTAATTGATTTTGTTAACTTAGGAATAAATTCTAATACCCTAATACTGATTAATTGACTTCCTAAATGTGGAATTACCAATCAAAAATCCTAGATTTTCCGGTTTTCATTTTGTTCATCGGTAGATAGCCTTTTTATTTGAAATAAGAAATCCAGACCAAATTAGACTCTCTAACTCTAATTTAATTTAATTCTACACTAAAATAAATATTCCAATTCATAATTAAACCCAAACCCTCACATTTTTATTAAATAACACAAAGACCCCAAACAAGTACCATTGTATACTAATATATACACTTGTACCCTAAAATATATTTTTTAAAACATTTCATTTTACAAATTCCAACAATTGTACACAAATATATATATATATATAAAGTCTCTCAAATCTCTAGCTATGGCCAGCCATCACATTGTAAATGATATGAGTGTACTTTTGGAGGCAAGCTTGCATAATTCAAGGAAAAAATCTTTGACTTGGTACAACTTATATATATATATATGCAACTAGGTTGGTTTGATTAGGAGGAAAACCCTTACTAGATCATGTTTAGGAACCTAATTAAGGCCTCTAATCCTCTACTATTCCATTGAATTCAAACTAAATCCAAACTATCCAATCCAATTCCAACCAATGGGCATTTATGACCTTTTGCACCAAATTCATTATAAAAACAACCCCTCCCATAGCATTTTACATGCAAGAACACACACATACACACCATATTCAGCTGAGAGCGAAGAGAGGAAGAAGGTTGAGCTTGGTAGAAGAGAGGAGAAGAAGAAAAAGTTGCTAGCAATTCCAACAACCCTCAAGTAAGCCACAACACAACTCTCTCTTATTTCCTTTCCTTTCAGATTCATACACTTAGAACTTTTAAACATTCATTTCAGAAGTGTCTTGATGGCATTTTTGTGTTAAAAATAAAAGGAGTTGAGTTTTGATTCTACCATTCTTGTATTTCTCTTAATTGGTATAAGACTACCATTTTCCATATCAAACTCTCAAAATTTCCAAAGGCACACCTTCACCTTAAATTTTTGAGTTTATTACATATTATTTAGCATATTTTCATCACAAAAGAAGTGGAAAGTTTTCCCTAGTTGACTTCGTTTCTCACCAAATTTCTATTTTCAAGAACTGTGCCAGAAAAATTTGTTTTACAACAAACTTACGAAAATTCTAGAAATATGTATAAAAATCTTCTAAACCTCCATTTTATGTCAAAATCTTCCTTAAGGAGTTAAATTTCAAGGAAAATTGGTTTCATGGAAAACGAGTGAGTGGTTTGTGAGAAATCTGATTTTTGTAACAGTCAACGAATCTGGACAGAGCTGGAGTATTATTGAAATAACTAAGAATCTAGAAAAGCTTGTCCATTTTCGAAAATGTTCTGAAAACTGGATAAAATTCTCTATGAACCATAGGATGGCTAGATTTGGGAAAAATCTAAAATAGTTCTTTTAATCTTGATCTTTAAGTGACTCTGAATCTGGAAATTATATTTACATTGATGTTTTGTGCTCTTGACTTTATGAATGTGATTACTTATATATAATCATGTCTTGGTATGATATTATACATGTCATGGTTATGTATTTTTTTTGGTCCTTTAATGATGCTTACACTTATACAAATTTATTTTCCTTATCGCGTGTACTAACTAGTTACAACGATTAATCTAATGGAAAACTTAATGGAGGTGGCTAATGGGGTTTCAATGACCCAATTATTATTATGAGAAGAAGTTATTAGTTAGTGGGATATGTTCCCTTTGGTAAGTTAAATCTTGCACAAGTGGTTGTTTTAGAACCCTTAAATGGAGCGGTTGTATTCGAACCCTAGGTAGTTCTGTGTGAGGAGTGACTTGGGCAAGGCCAATCATTACCGTCTCTTTTGAGGCCCTACGGTTGGCGCTATGCGGTATATAATTGTTGGTAGGCATCCGAGGTAAGGTCTACAACAAAGCAGCAAAAGAAGGGGCATATCGAATAATCCGCGTCCAATTCTTGGAGTTGGGAGAACAAAATCTCTTTGGGGAATTTCTAGACAACTAACAATTAACCATATAATCTGTTCTATGAACTTAAATGCCATGATCCTTTCCTCTATTTTTTTTTTTCCTCGATGCTATTGTGTATTGAACTGTGAAAAAAGGATGGGATGTGTGTGCATTTACTGGCAATTCAAAGCTCACTGCGTATCATGCCAAGTGTTGAAGAGGAAAGCGCAGCAGAAGAAGACGAACTGGAAACCTTCGAGGACTTTTGGCTATCCTAGAAAGTTAGGATTTTCTTTTGTCACTTTGTAAAGTCCATATGAAACATGCATCTTAGATTTTTTTCTTGAGAATATACCAATAAGTTACCATAAATATTTGTTATTGAAATGTTGGTTAGAATAATTAAGTACTAGTATGCAAAGCCACAAACTTGTACAACTTATGCTTTGGATTGGCAATATTAGTAGTTTCCTATATACATAATTCATTTGATAAAGGTGATCATATATATGTATTTTAATGTAAGTATGAGTGATTAATAATGATATATCCATTAATAATGATCATATATAGTTTTGGAGTTGTTATTTTTGATGAGGTTTTAAATGGGCAAAAACCAATCTTTAGAATCTAAAAAAGTAGGAGTTTAGTCAGTCAATTTATGCAATGAATAGAGGAAAACTGTCTGCTTGAGATTCTTGATCCCCCAGTTCTTAAAAAGGGTCAGAGAGAAGAGATTATTGTTGTTGCTCACCTTGTAAGAAGATGCCTAAACTTGAATGGGAAGAAGAGGCCTACAATGAAAGATTTTGCAGTTGAGTTGGAAGGAATTAGAATATCACAAGGAGATGCGATGATTCACCAACACTATGAAGAGGTTGAATACAATACAACAAATCTTATCGAAGCCTGGGATGCTACTTCAACCTCAACTGAACATCTTTAGATAGCAATACAACTTTAACATTTGACGTGCTACCACCATTACATAACAAGCATTGAAGTATACACATAATATATATATAATTCTTGTCCATCTTAGATTTTTTGTTGAAAATACCAGTAGTTATCATAGAGCTTGTTATTCAAATGTTTATTAGAATAATTAAGTACTAGTATGTAATGTTACAAACATGTATGACTTATGCTTTGGAGTGGCAATAATAGTAGTTTCCTCTATTGGAATAAATAGTTTTATAGTGACTTTATTATGAAATTAAGTGGGTTCCAACCACCGGTTGAGGTGGGATTAAGTGGGTTTAGATTCTTTTTAATAAGACCTTTACACCACAAAAAGAATGACAAAAAACTATTAAGAATTGAATGAGAAATTGTTCCATAAAGTTGGTCTCATGAATGAGATATTGAGAATGGTGTGTAAACCACCTATTCCACATTGATTATAGATGAAAGAATTGATTGGTATTTAAATCCCAAGTTTTTGATAAGGGTGTGAGCCACTTGGAGAATCCAAATTTTTTGAAAGAATGGAGTTATGGATGCTTCAATAACTTTTCAAACTTAGGGTGTGAGCCACTTTTTCACTTCTCGCTCTCTCTAAACTTTTCAAAACCCTAGATCTACACACACACACACTCTCTCTCTCTCTCTCTCTCTAACACTCTACTTCTCTCCACAAATACACCTAAATCCATCGAGTTCGTCACCCGTGCCCCTTTGTTAAAAAGGTAGAGCATGTTGTGGGCTTTCTTTTGATCCGAATGAAGTTGGGTTTGGGCGTTGTTGGACTCTTTCTCTCATCTTTTAAGCTCGAGGTAGGGATTTTTCCGCACTCTAGTATGATTTTTAACTTAGATATTTGCTATTTCGAGAATAACATTATGATTTTGGGATATTTGGATAAAACTTAGGGTTTTGGGTTAAAAATCAAAAGAGTAGTTTTCAAATAGATTCTTGGAAATGATTGTAGCATTGAAAATAAAGTTGAGTTGTGATGAAATGGTTGATTTTGTTACTTGGGATCAATTTTGGAAGAAAAATAGATTTTGCCCTAAATGTCTCAAATGTTGACTTTATATAAATAGTGAAAATGATGTTAAAAATGTGGAATTGGGTTGTTATTGATGAGGATGGTGGAGTTTGATATGTATTATCACTCATATCTTAAAATTTGGAAAGTGTATCTTTATTGAAAATTGTTTATCTGTTTAGAAATATCTATTTAGACTATTAGTGGAGGATAGTTATGATTGTTGCAGAAATAGCATTAGAATTAGGAGAATTAAAACCAATTTCTCATCATTTTGCATTGAGCATTGTTACATATTTACTACATTGAAAATGTGCATTGTTTTGAGAAAAATGATAAATCTAGGAAGTATGTATTGTCTCGTAGAAATAAGTTGGCCTGAGTGTCTATGGTGAAAGTCCTAAAAACCATGCGTATATGTGGGTGCCAATCCCGCAGATGAAATTTTCGTGAAATGGCAATAGTAGTGCTTATATAGCCTACATTTACATGGGTGCCGATTTACAGTTTCCCGAAGACGAAATTTTCGTGAAAGGTTGTATTTGTATTGGGATTCCAGAGTGTGATTCACTGTCTTATTTTCTATGGTAAAGAAGATGATTTACGAATTATGATGTTAATCTGGCATTACATGATTTTTAGAAAGAGATATAAAAAGTTATGGTGCGAGCATTACATATACATATCACCATATATCTTTATTAAGATTCATATACTATGTTAGATTATTTCTACTGGGCTTTGGCTCACTCTGTGTGGGAAAAACAATTTCAGGTGCTAATGATATGCCTCCGCCAAGGCAATAGCTTAGGAAGACTTGAAGCAAGAGTTTCATTTTTGTTGATTATTTTATATGTTTTGTACAGGCCAAGGACATTTAACTGTATTGGATTTAAATCCACTTTTGTTGTAATCAAGAATTACCTTGGAAAGTTGTAAGCCTATAGGACATTTCGTAATTGCTTGATGTTCATTCTATTATATAACATATGCTATAGATTCAGGGATAGACTTGTGAATATATATCTGCATACGTTACTCTTTTGTAAACTTAATTGGAAACTAACGAAGTGTAATTACTTTATCATTGTTTTTATTTATGTTGTGGATGGATTATTATATTTATTTTCGGGGCGTTACATGTTTTCTCGATTTGATATACGCACAGACTGCTCGAGCGACCAAACCACCACTCAAGCATCAGACACAAAAAGAGTAACACCGCTCGAGCAACTAAAGCATGGCTCGAGCACACAATAAACCCCTTCTAGAAGTTCAGACCTGCAAGGAACTGCTCGAGCAAAGAAAACACCGCTTGAGCGAAGATCACCCTACTCTCAGCAATTTTATAGACTTGCAAAAATACTGAGAGATCTCAAAACCTGTTCAACCGACCAAAGCACCGCTCGAGCGAACAAGAAATGAAATGGATAGCAACTCTTTTGAAAAACTAATTCACAACCTGTTTCAAACATTACCAACAACTCTACACAACCAAACTCAACTAACAACAAGATGATAAGGGTATAAACAACAATCAAAGGTACGGAATTCCAAATCTAAGAATATGAAAAGGGTTGGGTTTAAACTGGAACCGTTATAATGAAGTTGGAATAAGCCTTATGTCTTGTGTCAAGTGATAAAGAACTATCAAAAGTTGTCACAAATGAAGAGGTTGAAAGCTTAATTTTTCTCAATAACACATGATATGAAGGGGATGTGGGCTAGTAAGGAAAGGTAGAAATCCTACTACAAAAACAAAACAAAACAAAACAAAAAGCAAAAAGTCAGGACTAAATTAAGAAAAATAAAGAAATTTTGTGCCCAAACCCGTCCGCCCACCCACCCTAGCATCAAGCTTAAAAGTTTTGAAAAAAAAATATTAAAAATTCCTATAATTTGACCTAGGTAACAAAATAAGTCCTAAGTTTTTAATTTTATCAATTTAAATCTTAATCTTTTTATCAATTTTTAATTTAAATCATTCGTCTATTTTTGTTAAGTAAAATAAATAGAAAAAGAATATTTTAGTCATTAAAGTCAATATATTTGCATATAAAATGTCTACAATATCCTTTTCGTTGAGTTTAATGACTAAAATATCATATTTTATGTAGGTTTTATCTAACGAAAATATGCAGATGTTTTGATTAAAAACAAATTGAAAAAATTAAAAATTAAAGATCTATTTTGTTACAAGCATTACCCTAAGGGTTTTTGTAATTTCCCCGAAGTTTTTTTGTCAAACTCTTCCTTAAAAATTAAAGATAAATTACAGCTAATCTTATATGATGAATTTAATTATCTATAAATCTTGTAAGTCTTGAAATTCTTATTTTGTCCCAATATTTTTTGTTCCCATTATTATTTATGATATGCATATATAATAACGTAAAATCTTTTCTGTATGCATAATTATATACAACAATATTTGTAATAATACATAGAATAATGTGATTTTATCTTTTCTCAAGCTCAAGCTTGATTAATATTTAATGATCCAAGCTCAAACTCATTTGATTATCTATTCAAACCAAACTCAAGCCTGAATCTGAGTTTAGTTAATAAAATAATCGAACTTAAACAGTGAACTACTGAACTCAACTCAATTACTTTTTTGCTCTAATAAAGCTAGCATAGCATTTGCACAAGTCTTATTGCCATTAATCACCTAATTGTATTAGCTTAAACAACTCAATTTCGCTACATCTCTTCATTGTGACCCTTCAATTTCACTTCTAATGATAAGACCTGTACGAAGTGATTTCACACTTCTCTCTCTATCATCTTTAGATCCTTCTAATTTTATATAATTGGGAGTAAAATTGAGAGGACAAAATTAGGGAATGAATTATTTTTCTAAACTATAGGGGTATTTAATTACCTTATTGATTCATAACCATTGGGCTTATCCGAGCACATATATTAAATTCTTCTTCCTATTTCTATTAGTACACATCATACATGTTAAAGTAACTTTGCAGTTAGATTGCACAATCTTTCCTTCTTTCTTTCTTCTTTTTCATTTATTTTATTTTTTTAATCGCAATATGAAATTTAACTTCAAAAGTAGGAGAGAAAACTCACACATAGGGACTGTGGAGGGTAGAAATTTATTCCACATCACCTTATAAAGTATACCATACCTACAAACTTTTGAGAGACTTTTTTCAGTTGAGGAAGAATAAAATTGTACATCTCAGTATAAAGCAGACAATATTTTGGTGTGCTTGGGCAGTGAGGTAGTCTGCACAAATGACGTCATCTGTGGAATACTTAGCTCCACCACGTGAATCCGCATGCCCAACAGGCTAACGTGCAAGGTAGAAATCAATTCCATATCGATTTTCCATACTTTATAAAGTATGTCATATTTACAAACCTATAAATAGGGGTGCAACTTAGGTGGGTTCGGTCGGGTTGGAAGGTTGTCCAAGCCCAGCCCGAATTGTAACCCAAGGTTGTTTGCCCCCGCCCAACTCAAGTTAAACCTGAGTTGCCCGAATTGCCCTAATTGTAAATTTTTATTTATTATTTTTTTTTTTGCAGCTACGTTATTAAATTATTCAAATTTGACTCTATTTACATTTTTTTTAATATATAGAAAATCATTAATACCATCAAAACAAATAATTTATATAATGTAAGAGAGATATCGTTGTAGTAATCTTTACAATTTATACGTGAAAATGAAAAAAAAAAAATTTAAAAAGAGTAAGATTTTATGTTATATAGTCAATATGATTTAATAATCTAAATTACTTTAATATCATGTAATGGCTAATAATTTATATATATTTAATATTTTTATATATCTATATATGTATAATTCGGGTTTCGGATTACTCAGATTGTTTGACGTCTTTGCCCAAACCTGCTCAAATTTAATTCAGGCTTCTGAATTTTTGCCTAAGCCCATACCGAATTTAAGTTACACTCCTATCTACAAGAGGTCTCTTTTCCAATCAAGGAAGAACAAAACACGAAGTCATGCATACCTCGTGGTACAAAGTGGATAATATCTTAGTGCGTACTCTGGCATTGGGTCCTAATGGACCAAATATCAAGTGTATTTGTAATATCATCTTACATTGTATGTGATTAATTGACCCATTATTTATTGGATTTTTTTTTTTTTTTTTTTGAGAAACTAAATTTTAACTTTCTCTAAAATGGGAAGAGTAGGAAATAAAACTTGGACTGTGGGCATGTACTCTCGATCAATTGTAGTGCTATATCAACATTTGGCATTTCACATTAGAGGCAGATTATATTCATAATATTAAATTTATATGATGCCACAAGATATTCCTATCTTAAAAAGTGCTTTTGTAGAGTCTGAAAAAACAAACTCATGTTAGGTTGAATCATAAGAGACAGTATTTTTAGGCGAGATAGAGACGTAGGTCTAACATCAACCTTGTCAATGCGTAGATATTATGCCAGCAGGCACTACAATAGCCACTACAAGATAATTGTTGGTGATTTGTACAGAGAATTGATAGAAAGTTCACTTATTGGTTGTGACACATTAAGCACTTCAATAATTGTTTTAGTTTTTGTATTCATCGTGCCTTCCAAAGAAGTAGAGATTCAAATAAAAAAAACATGGATATAGACCACATTTGTTTGGTAGAATTTATTGTAATGTAAAATTTAATTATTAAAAAGTAGAAGGCAAAAGTATTCATTTTTTTAGATTTCTGATAAGGAGGAGGATTCATTCCAATCTAAAATCTGGACTGAATGGGGCAATTTAGGCCTGTGGAGTTCACCACGGGCCCCATTGATCCGAACTGTTCATTTTGTTGGATACTTCGTATATTCTATTCACAACAAAATTAGATCGATCCAATAACTGTAACTTGTTCAATTTATCGTGTTTTTCATTAAAAAAATTGGACAACAATTGTGTTTTTAAAAAATGAACTATACTTTTTTTTATGACAAAAATAATAAATTGAACAACCTGCAATTATCGGATCAATTTATTTTTTTGTAGATAAAATACACAAAGTGTCAAATAAAATGAACAATTTAGATCATTGAAACAAGAGCCGTGATAGACCCCACAGGCCCAAACAACCCCCTCCAGTGCCAGTGGACTAGAGGGAATTCTCCTCCTTCTGATAATTAGTTTTTTTTTTTTTTTCAACTTATTTAAATTATTTCTATCTTACGAGTTATAAACAAAAATTGCATCAAACAATCTAGTATAGATTCTTAGAATTAATTAAACTGCACCAAACAAACCTACCGACTGTGTTTTCAATTTACACTAATGCTGCTTTTGGTTCATTAGATAAAATGATTATTCATTAGTCTCCCCATGAAAGGATCATTTTCTTATAATAATAAATAATAAATTCAATTGTAATACATTTACTATTATTTTAATAAATTAAATGTGAAAATCAACATTAAAGTGATCATTTCATTCTACATTTTCATTCATAAACTATCCTTTATTTGGAGCACAAACTCAATCATAGATACTAAAATGAAAACTAAATTTGTTTCACATTAAATTTGTTTAGAGTCTATTTTTGTTTTCAAAAAAATACAAATAGTTTCAAAAAAAATTATTAAATTTTATAAATATAAAAATATATTTTCACTTATTTTTAAAACAAAATTTCATTTATTCATTCTCTCTCACGTTTCTTTGGTCACAATCACTACTAATTGTTAAAATTGTCATTGTTATACTTTGAACGATCAAATTAGACATTTAGTAATGAATTATTATTATTATGTAAGCCATTATTTATCTCAACTACTTAACAAAGATAAGTCACCAATTTTTTTCCCTAAATAATTTATTTAGAATACCATGTAACCATTACCACTTGATACTATGATCCTCACAAAGAGTTGTTAAGTGTGAATTGGTCGGCAATGAAATGAATGTGTTTGCTGATTTGTTTGGTTTTGAAAATTTTAAGATAATATTTGAGTTTTCAATTTTATTTTTTTATTTTTAGTGAATTTTTAAAATATTTTTCATTATTTTTTTTACTCTTTAAAACCACTTAATTTAAACACATTTAAAAAATATAAAATTTTTGCAGAAAATTTAAAAAATTATTGCATACTAATAAATAAAAAATACAAAATGTATTATTTTTTATATTTTTTGTATTTATTGAATTTTTTAAGGATTTATTCATAAATATTTTATATTTTAAGTAAATCTAAATTAAGTATATTTAAAAAATTTAAAAAAAATATTAAAAAAATTACTAAAAATATAAAATATAAAATCAAAAATAATGTTTTAAAAATTCAAAACCAAACAATCGTAAGGAGGGAACTAATTAAGTGATGGCCCGTGGTAGCTAGGTGGGCATTAAAGGTTGGGCCGAAATTGACTTGACTCGGTCTCTTGGCATACGTTTCACCTTCCACAAGCTCCAATTATTGACAGTGTTTGGCGGGGATTATGGAAATAAATTATAACTTATTTTAATATGTGAGTTTGTGATAAATTATTTGATATAGTTTTTGTTTATAATTTATTAAGTAAAAATAATTTAAATAAGTTGAAAAAAAATTAATTTTTCAAAAGTTGGTTAAAGGGTAGTTTTAGTTTTTACTTTTTAATTATTAATTTTTAATTTAAAATAATCTCCATTTAAAAGAAATAGTTGCTCAAGAGTCTCAAAGGTAATCTTAATTATGAAATTCAAATTGTTTGTGGTTAAATTACAAATTTTATTTAATATATATATATTAAGGAATCCAATGAAAATGAAATATTAATAGTTTCTTTAACAAATCAGAATTTTTTGTTTTTTGTTTTTTCATCCTATAAAATTTATGATTCAAATATAACTTTAAGGGTGATGCACCAATAAATCCAAAATTAATAACTTATACACTGTTTAGTCCTAAAAGTTTTCTTATAGACTGAAAAGTCCCATTATAGGAAAATTGACCATGGAGGGCATATACATCAAACAAAAACATCAACAACATCAAATATTAACAAAACATCATCAAACATCAAACATCACCAACATTAATCATCAACATATGAACATCAAACATTCCAGACCAACAACATCAACAAAAAAATTGAATTTCAAGGCCTAATCGAACATCAAACATTGTTCTTTAAACATTGACAAAAACATCAACAACATCAACAACATTAATCATCATCAAACATCAAACATCACCAACATTAATCATCAACATATGAACATCAAACATTCCGGACCAACAACATCAACAAAAAAACATCAACAACATCAAACATTAACAAAACATCATCAAACATCAAACATCACCAACATTAATCATCAACATATGAACATCAAGAGAAGAAAAAAAAAAAAAAAAGAAGCAAACAAATAAATAAAATTACAAAAACCCAAGTTGCAGAATCAAAACTTCATGGATATGTAACAAATCAACATATAATAACAATTAATTACCCTTAAAACCCTTTCCAAGAATATCGATTCTTTGCCTTTCTTGCAAGAACCTGAATAAAATTATCAAAACCCTTATAGAGTAAGATAAATTATGCTATGTGGAGGTCAAGATGCTGAAACAGAAAAAAACGAAGAAGGGGGAATTAGAGATCTTACGCCAACACTTTCTAGTACATTGACAATGTCGTAGATTCGACGCCTCTCAACTCCTACAAAACCACACAAGTTATAGAATTAGTGCAAAGTCATAGACATAAATTAGAAAGAGATGGAGATGATGATAGATCAGATCAAGACCTAATCGAGTGGCGGCATCGTCAAGTCCGATTGTTTCGACGTTGCCTTGATTGTACAAGCTCAAGAAACTGCCACAATTTTATCAAAAAACAAGAAGAAAAAAATTACACACGGTGGTGGTCGTCGTCGTGAGGGTGGATACGGTGGTGGTAGATGTCGCTGATGTTGATGATGGAACTAATGTTGATGATGTTGATTATGGCCCAGATGTTTGATGATATTGTGATGTAAAAAAAGGATTAATTTTTATGATGTTACAGATTTTTAGGAAACAAACATTCCACAAAAGGATACTATTGTAACTTGTAAAATAATGAAAATTCAATAAAACATTACAAAAATAAAATGGGAGTAAATGGTGCATAAGAAAATTTTTAGGACTAAATAGTTCAAATTTTTAGAAAATAGGATTTATGGGTAAATTTTCCTAACTTTAATTGTAAAACAAAAAATATATCACATAACATGGGAATGCACACGTGAACCAATAAAATGGATGTCAACTAATCTAGACTCTATTTATAAAGGTGAAACTCAAAATCACAAATCTTATATTTCAAGAAGGGATTTTAAGTCTCTTACGTTTGGCATTTTAATTTAAGAGGATGTTTGAATTTGGTAGACTCATTTTAGAATTAAATTTGATAATTCAAATTGGTTACATTTTTAGACTCGTTAAGTACAATATTGATGTAAAAAATCAAAATAATTAGATATCAGTAACTGTATATTTGAATCATATTTATTTTTTTAAAAAAAGAATGAGAAATATAATTGTAAACATAATCATCTATTTTTTGTAATACAAATTTGATTCAAACATATAACTAGCGAAATTCGATCATTTTGATTTTTTGCTAAAAAGTAAACGGTTTGAATCGTCGAAACGAGATCTGTGGTGGGATTTACGAAACTCCCTCAAATTCTCTTATATTGAGATGTAAATATGAGAAAAACCTAACCCTTCAAGAAAGGATAAATTACATAGACACCCCTAAGATTTAAGTTTACTACAAACTTTTCCTTCACTTTTCAAAAATTACATTGCACTCTTGTCATTTTTAAATTAATTAATAAAAAAATATAAAATTACCATGTTACACTTATATCCTAAAATTAAATTACAAAATTATCATTACCACTCCCATTGAACTAGGAATGGCAACGGGGCGGGGCGGGGCCGGGGATCACCCTCCCCGTCCCCGATCCCCGATGGCCAAAATTTCCCCGCCCCCGGCCCCGATCCCCGACGGGGAACCAATCAGAGTCCCCATCCCCGTCCCCAACGGGGATCGGGTTTTCCCGACCCCGAAATTCCCCGATCCTCATCAACAGATCAAAAAACAACATCATCACCACCACCAGATCAAAAATCAAAAAATTCGTTCAAAAAAATAAAAAAAATTCACTTACACAGATCTGTTACAGTTCAAAAAAAAAAAAAATTCATCGGAGAGGTTACAGATCTACATATCAGTTACAGATCAATACATACATACATACATATCAGTTACAGATCTACATATCAGTTACAGATCTACCCATATCTGTTACAATTCACTATACATACATACATATCAGTTACAGACGAGGACGATCGGTGGAGGACGATCTACCCATGTCGGTGGAGGACGATCTACCCATGTCGGTGGAGGACGATCGGGGGAGGAGGACGACGGACGAGGACGATCGGCGGAGGAGGACGACGGATTAGGACCATCGGCGTCGGAGGAGGACGAACGGCGGAGGACGAACGGCAGAGGAGGACGAACGGCGGAGGAGGACGGCGGAGGAGGCGAATCGCCTTCGCGGAGAGGTGCGAGAGTGAAGGGTAGAAGAGAGAGAGAGAGAGAGAGAGAGAGAGAGAAGGGAGGAGAAATTCAGAGAGAGTGAAGAGGCTGCGGTTTGGTTTGGTGATATATCAACCAAACCCTATATATGTTATATATATATAAGGGCAAAACAGTAATTTTATATCGGGGAAAACGGGGCGGGGATCGGGGCGGGGATCGGGGTCGGGGTCGGGGCGGGGCCGGGGCTTAAACACTGCTCCCCGTCCCCGGCCCGAATCTGTTCGGGGATTAAGTTTTAAATACCATCCCCGTCCCCGCGGGGGTATTTTTCGGGAAAAACCCGCTTAAATCGGGGTCGGGGTCGGGGATCCCCGTCGGGCCGGTTTCAAATTGCCATCTCTACATTGAACTACTACCCCATTTGTACCACTCCCACCAAACCATCACCACCAAATTAATGTCCAAATCCCACCACATCACCGTACTTGCTCTCTCCAACCACCAAATTCGTCCAAAATCTCGAATTCTAAATCCATAATCGATGGCAAACTCCAAGTTAGAGAAAGTAAAGAGCAGGTCATAGACCATTTTCACTTTTAATATAGAAAACCTACAATGATCTTATTGTGTATTTTATCATAACAAAATAGGTTAGTAAAACACATAATTCAAAAGCTTAAGTTTAAAATTTAAATAAAATGTCATCAAAACACTGCATATATTATTTTAACCCCACTCCCTAAAACAAAGCTATTTTATTTCAATTCTAAACTTAATTTTTTAGATTATTACACCAAAATCATTAAAAAGAAATTCATGGCAAAATATTTCAACTTTATTGTATATTTGTCTACACACTTTGAGTATTTGTAGATAGAAAAAAGAAACAAAAAAATATATATATAATGGCTAAAAAGTACTTATTGATGAAACAATTCTTAATTGTCAAAAGTATTATTGTTATATTTTTTGCGATAAAATTTGATATTAATTAATATACTTCTAAAATTTTTGTCATTAAAAGTTTATTTTTTGACTTTTTTGAGCCAATATGTTAGTGATGACTCTCATGACCGTAAAAATTGATCTCTTAATATTTTTTTTACAACAAAATTTTAATTTTAGAGATCAAAAAATTTAATGTCTAAAACCTTTATATATTGTAATGGTGGCTCGCATGATACTAAATTTAAATTTACACTATAATCTTTATATAATTCGAATCATATTAAATTTAAATTTACATCACTCATTTTTTAATTATTATTGAAATTCAGGTTCTTGAAGCTTATTAAACAAAAGGAAAATACTAGAAGTTCCAAAATTTCTGTAAAATATTTTACCAAATATCTTACATAAATATGGACCCCAAACTTATGTGAAATCCACCTTATGTTATTTGGTAACATCTTCTTCTTATTGGTAAATGTTTATATTAAACAAAGATTAATCTTATGATGTCGTAGACCTGTCATTTAAATAAAGAATTTCATCTGACTTTCTCACTTCAATTAAACTATGCCTCCAATCGAATAGTTTCTATGTTATTGACAACTAAACTGTCCAGACTCCCACAGGGCAGCAACTGTTTTTTAATTTATTAATTTATCAAAAATCTTTTTAAATAATGCAGCTAACTACCAAAATAAATAAATAATTAATTTTTTAATGACAAAATTCTTGTTGTGACATCAGTAAAAAAATTGGCAAAATTAAATTTCGCTTTTAAGGTAGAGGTAGACGTTGATTAAGCCGGGCCTAAATTAAGAAAAGCAAAGAAATAAAAATTAATGAATAGAAAGAAACAGGCCTTTGGGAAGGGAATTGGTAATACATGTTTTCTAGGTTCCTTAAATATTAGAATTAGCAATACCTCCAGTACACACTTAAATTTTTACGTTTATGTGTCTTGATTGTTGCCTGATTAATCAAGGCAAATAAATATTCTTGATTAATTAAAATTAAGATGGTCAAATTTTTAAATGGATATGGGTCCTAAAATTATGAATTTTAACCCATTTTAAATTATGGGTCACACCAAAAGAAAAGTGAACCTATTTTTACAATTGGGTCAATCCAAATGTGTAGAGCCCATGAAAATATTTTATCAAAATTTAGTAGAATAATTCAAATTTAAAATCATGTCCATAAATAAAAAAATAATTGTTATTTTCTTAGAAATTCAAATAAATTTTGAAGTTTCCAAAATTGATCATTCTCTCCTAAGCCTATAAATAGAGGCTCTCACCATGAGGAGGGGGACATATTTTTTGGCTAATGGTCTTATAAGCTCCTAAGTAATCTCAAGACTCTGCCAAATTCTCTTCTTAAAATTCTCTCTAAAGTTCCTCAACCTTAGAAGAAAGAATTATCAAGCACTCCAAACTCGTGCCAATCTTTTCAAGTTACAAATATAAATTTGGTCTCTCTTTTCAAAGAGATCATTTCAAGACTCGTTCAAGATCAAGCCATTCAAGTCCTCAATCAAGCATTTCTTCTTAAAGTTTCTCCATTCGAAGACTTGAAGAATTTCATCAACTTGTCTAATTCAACAAACAGCTTTTATAGCCGTTGAATTACACCAATTTCAGAGATTGAATCAGAGGATTTGTTCTTTTGTAATAGAGTAAACCACAGAGAATTGTACCCATTTGTTATAAACAATAAAATTAATTATTTTGTGCATTTATTTTGTGTCTTAATTGTAGAATACGAAATTTGTGTTTACAAATTTTGGCATGCCCAGTGGGACCTCTTTACCTCTCATCTCTTTCCCCTAAAGCATCTTCCCAAAGCCTTGTTTGATCAAGCATAATGGCTTCAAAGAAAGTTCAAACTGCTTCGATCAATTAGAACACTTGCAAGAATGCCACTGTCGCAACAAGCAACAATAGCACTTCTACGGGTCCAATCACCCGTAGCAAGACCAAGGCTACCATTGCTCTCGTCACTCATGGGGTCATGCCGACCGTTGATGCAACAAAGCAAGCACAAGGCAAGTCCCACAAATCTATCACGGTATCTACGTTTGGGGCTAAGCAAAAGGAAGTGAGGGAATAGAAGAAGCCCACTTTTGTCTCAAAGGATTCTCTGCCATAAGGTTTCTCTCCAGACCCAACACCCATAGCTTCTAATGCAAACTCAAGTACAGGCTCACACTCAGGATCATCTCCTAGTAGTCCTCAATGTTCAATTTCATCGAATCACTCAAATATGTCTCTCTCAGTGGCTATGCAAGTCATGACCACTGGCACCACTTCAATGGAAGAACAATTGGCAACCATGGCTCATGCCATTGACAAGCTCACCAAAACTATGGAAAAGAAAGATCTTCATATTGCCACATTGATGAACAAGTTAGAAGCATGAAATGCTGACGAGGCAAGTCAAGACAATTCTCATCTACCTGGCTTTACACCACAAGCCCCGTTTGTTGAGAAGGTGAACCCTACATCTAAGTCCAAGCAAGTTGTTGGTGTGGAAACTTGTCATACATCTGTTGTGAGGCAAGCGATTGGCACAAGTAGTCAACCAACATCTATTTCTTCTTTGTCTATTCAATAACTCCAAGACATGATTGCAAATACCATCCGAGCACAATACAGTGGGCCCCCGCAAAGCACTTTCATGTATTCCAAGCCTTACACAAAAAGGATAGACATTCTTAGAGTGCCTAGTGGATACCAACCTCCTAAGTTCCAGTAGTTCGACAAAAAAGGTAATCCTAAACAACATGTCGCTCACTTTGTTGAAACTTGCAACAATGTTGGGACAAACAGAGATCTACTTGTCAAACAATTTGTTCGGTCACTCAAAGGAAATGCCTTTGATTGGTACATTGATTTGGAGGCCAAGTCAATCGACAGTTGGAAACAAATGGAATATGAATTCCTTAATCGTTTCTATAGCACCCGCTGTATGGTAAGCATGATGGAACTAACCAGTACCAAGCAATGGAAGGACGAGCCTGTGGTAGTCTACATCAACCGTTGGCGTGCTTTAAATCTAGATTGCAAAGACTGACTCTCTGAGATCTTAGCTGTGGAGATGTGCATGCAAAGCATGCACTGGGGACTCATTTACATCCTTCAAGGGATAAAACCACGAAGATTTGAAGAGTTAGCTACGCATTCATATGACATGGAAATTAGAATAGCCAACCATGGTGGGAAAGACCTTTTCATTCTTGAACAAAGAAAAGATAACAAAGAAGTGAAAAAAAGAGGTAAGCCTTTCAAAGGTACTACCAAAAAAGCAATGGAAGTAACCATAGCTCCAATCAAGATTTCAACAAAACACAAGAACAAAGAAGAAAGGAAGGAAACACACACATCTTTGAAAGAACTACAAGAAAAAAGATCCATTTCCTGACTCTGACGTACCAGGGATGTTAGAAGATTTACTTGAAAAGAAAGTCATTCAACTCCCTGAGTGCAAACGTCCTAAAGAAATAGGTTGTGTGAAGGATTCGAAGTACTGCCACTATCATCGGATAGTTAGTTATTCTACTAAAAAATGCTTCGTGTTAAAGGAATTGCTCATAGACTTGGCCAGGAAGAATACAATCCTCTTGGACCTTGACGAATCGGCAAAATCCAACCATGCAACGATTATTATAAGGCCTCCAAATTCTCCATCCTCAAAGTCCAAGACAGAAATGTCACAATCTGCAATCCCAACAGTGAAGGCAATTCCCAAAGTCATTTAGTTTGGTTCACTTGAACCTATCATTATTCAAGTTCCAAATCAAGACATGTATGTCCATAATGGTTTTGAAGAAGTCTTAACTATTGGAGAAGATGAAAGTTGGACTCTCGTGACATGAAGGAAGTCACGAAGAAGCAAGTTCAAGGCTCACCATTTTTCACTCAAGAAAGTAAAAAAAATGGAAAGAACTCCCATCGATATTCCAAGAAGGAAGTAATGGACATAAGGAATAATGAAAAGAAGATGCAACAAAAAGACAAAATTCCTGAAGAAGACTCGCGTACCCTAATCATCCTACAAGACTTTTTCCCCATTGGGTATTTTGGAGATGATTTGGTCGAGGCGGTCTATATGGTTTCAACGATTGAAGCAGATATGGAACAAGTTCACGCCATTAAGGCAATGCCAGATAAAGAGGGAATTGATGTTCTAAAAACCATGAAAGAACTACCCCCATGCTTCAGTTTGCGTGAAGCGTCTCAACTTCCTCGGTCTGTACAACTTGCACTTGTTCGAGTGTTAGAAGATCTTGGAAAATATGAGTTTGTTGTTAATGAATTAGACTATCCCAAGGTGAACTCCATTACCTCTGTTCCTTGTTGCACAACAATCACCTTCACTAATGAAGACCTTCAACTAGGTTCAAAGCCACACAATCGCCCATTGTTTGTCTCTAGTTTTATTAGTGAACAAAAAGTTAACTGCATCCTTATTGATAGAGGCTTAGCGATAAATATCATGCCAAAGTTCACCATGAAGAAACTTAGAATCCCAGTGGACAAGTTAGCCCGAAGCTGTTTGGTTATTCAAGGTTTCAACAAAGGGGGGCAACGTGCGATTGGTAAGATTCGTTTAAACCTCACCCTTGGAGAACTCACAACCAGTACTTTGTTTCACGTCATCAATGTAAGAACGTCTTATAATTTGTTGCTTAGGTAGCCTTGGGTCCATGGAAATGGTGTAGTTTCGTCAACTCTTCATCAGTGTTTTAAATTTGAATAAGGTGGAATAAAGGCAGTGCTAGCAGATGAAAAACCATTTATAGAAACTGAGGCTCACTTCACTGATGCAAAATTTTATTTGGATTCCAATGGGATACCTAAAGTTATCACAGTTGAAATCCCTTCTACAAGAAAAGAGAAAATGAATGAAGAAAAACAAGTTGTGTTGGACTTCTCAAGAGAAGATGCATCAAGCGACAAAAAAACACGTGACGTTGCGTTACCACAAAAACAGTCTTAATCCTCAAAAGGCCATGCAATGAAAAAAGTCTTCAGGTATGTGCCGAAGTCTCAACAAAAAGAAGGACAGTCACCGTTTTGAAGAAGTCATAGCATCCGCAAAAGTTAGAGGAGACCTTGCTCACCCTGCAATCAAAGAAGATCTGCAAATACTAAAAGCAGATGCAACAACACCAATTCCACTAGTGGGATTGTCAAGCCTAATTAAACCTCCACTAAAGGGATTTGTTAGGCCTATGGAAAATTTTATCGAATACGGCTCCTTACTTGAAAGACAAATAGAAGGGTTTGATCCACAAAGCTTACAAGCTTCTAGCCAAGTTAGGTTATGACTTTGATGATCCATCATCACTAGGAGAGTTAAGTCCTGAACTTACAAGTGAGAAAGTTCATGGTCTCAATGAAACTCAGAAAAAGTTAAGGCAACAAGGGTACAAGGTGAGCCCTCCAAAGACCGGAGTCGGATTCATGCCAACTGAACCCATTCGTATCTTTGCCAAGAGAAAATCGAAGAAGGAAGACGTACAACATATCATTGTGGAAGAAGTGAAGGAAAACAAAGGTCCAAGCCCAACTCCTCGAGTCTAAGTGTTTGACAGCATTGAAGCTCCTGCACCTCGAACCTCAGTTTTTAATAAGTTGAGCACTGTTGATAAGATAGATGAAGGTACAACTTTTCAATCTTTAGTTTTTAATAGATTAGGCACTACTAAGAAAAGGGATAAAAAAACAAACTTCCTGGTCACAAAAGTCCATTTTTGCTCGACTTGGTGATATGAATACATCACCTAGAAAAGGCAAGAACAAGAGAAGCACAACAACAATTGAGTTGAATTCTACAAAGGAGGATGATGAGACTCGAAGTTTGATTCCTTCTTACATGAAACGCATGGTCACTTGAAGTTAGTATTGAAGGTCCGCTTAAGGTCAAAAGGCACACTATCATACTAACTGGAGAAATTAATATTCAAGCGGAAAGTAAAAGAGAAGAAGAAATTGAACATGTTGCTTCTCACCATGCAACAGTTGAAGAAAATTCTAGCTCAGATTCGGAGGATGATGATCTCCAAGAAGCTCCTCCAGAACTTGAAGATGGAGGGCAATCAACTGTTGACAATTTGAAAGAACTTAACTTGGGAACTCCTGATGACCCTCGACCAATCTTTGTGGGAACACTTTTAATGCCTGAGGAGGAAAAGACATTTTTCGAACTTCTCCTCAAATATAAAGATGTTTTCGCATGGACGTACAAAGAGATACCAGGTTTAAGTCCAAAAGTTACTGTCCATCACCTTGGGATCAAACATGGTATGTGACCAGTAAAGCAGGCTCATCGATACATCAGACCTGAGCTCATCCTTAAAGTGGAAGAAGAAGTCAACAAGTTGATTGAAGCTGGGTTCATATGTGAAGTAAAATATCTGACATGGATATCAAGTATGGTCCCGATAGTCAACAAGAATGGACAGATTAGAATATGTGTCGACTTTCGAAATTTGAACGAAGCATGTCTCAAGGATGACTTGTCGCTTCATATTATGGAATTAATGATAAACGCCACTATCGGACACAAGGTGTTGCCCTTTATGGATGGGTGTTTAGGATACAACCAAATAAAGATGGCACTTGGGGATGAAGAGTTGACTGCATTTCGTACCACAAAATGTATCTATTGTTATAAAGTGATGCCTTTTAGACTCAAGAATGCCGATGCCACCTATCAACGTGCCATGCAAAAGATCTTCGATGACATGCTCCATAAATTTGTTGAGTGCTATGTTGATGATTTGGTGGTCAAAACTAAGAAAAGGGAAAATCACCTAGAGGACCTTTGTCCAGTCTTCAACCGGCTGAGAAAGTATGACTTGAAGATGAATCCACTCAAATGCGCATTTGAAGTCACGTCTGGAAAGTTCCTCGGCTTTATTGTTCGACATAGAGGCATTGAGGTTGATCAGTCCAAAATCGATGCTATACAAAAGATGCCACCACCAAAAAATCTGAAGGAACTTAGAAGCCTCCAAGGTCACTTGGCATATATCTGTAGATTCATTGCAAACTTGGCATCCACCAGTATTAGGAGCTCCTATTCAGGGAAAACCATTGATACTTTACATTGCTGCTCAAGAAGAGTCTCTTGGAACGATGCTGGCCCAAAATAACAAAGAAAATAAAGAGCCAGCACTCTATTACTTGAGTCACAGATTAACTGAAAATGAACTCAAGTACTCACCCATTGAGAAAATGTGTTTGGCACTTGTTTTTTCCTCTCAAAAATTAAGACATTATTTCCAAGCCCATACAGTGCATCTTATTACAAAAGCCGACCCAATAAAGTATGTTATGTCTAAGCCTATCTTCTCAAGACGCTTAGCAAGATGGCCTCTCATCTTTAATGAATTTGAGATAATTTACGTGTCAACAAAAGTAGTGAAAATGCAGGCCCTTGCAGACTTCTTGGCCAACCATCCCATCCCTGCTGATTGGGAAATTTATGAGGAATTCCCTGACGAAGATATATTGTTCATAAAAGTCCTACAACCTTTGATGATGTTCTTTGATGGGGCTGCCAGGAGGGAAAGGGCAGGAGCAGGTGTCATTTTTGTTTCACCACAGAAGCACATTTTGCCTTACTCATTTATTCTTGGCAAAAATTGCTCAAACAATGTTACTGAGTACCAGGCCTTGATCGTTGGTTTACAAATGGCAACAGAGCTAAAAATTGTTGACCTAGATGTCTATGGGGATTCTAAGTTAATAATTAATCAACTCCAAGGGTATTCTGATGTCAAGAAAGACAACTTCATTCCATATATTCTAGTATGCAACTCATCTCATTGAAACATACAAATGATGCCACATCATTTGTTAATATACTAGTATGTATATTAATTGATACATATAGTATTATTCTTGTTTTTTTGTAATAGAGAAAATAATAAAGAATTGTACCCATTTATTATAATCAATAAAATTAATTATTTTACGCATTTATTTCATATCATAATTGCAAGATACGAAATTTGTGTTTACACCTACCATTGAGTCATGCAATTATTTACATCACTTCGTGATGGTTAAAATTAATCATTAGTCTCTTACTTCATGTTATATTCTATTCTAGTTAATATTACTTGTTTTGGGAAACAGATTAAAAATTGGCTTTTTAATTTTTTTTTTGTTGACTTTTTTTGAAAAAATATGTAAAAAAATAAAGAAGTGATGTGACCAAAATAGGTTAAAAATCAAAAAGTAACTTTTAGCCAAGTTTCCAAAATAGGCTATTCCTTTAATATGATTTACATATTAAAATATATACAAGTTATCAACATGGTTTGCTCCTTATATTTATATATAGGGTCTAGTTTCTTTCCTGTCTGAGATCAGATTGGAGCATGTTGTCGACTCGTGGAGGTCCACCACGGGTCTTGTTTCGATAACATGAACCGTTCAATGTGTAGAACTCGTTGAGTATTTTATCCCTATAAAAAATCAAGTTGATCGGATATCGATAGTTATTTGATCGGATCAAATTTCTGTCAACGGTAAATATAATTTTCAAAATAATTTGTTAACAAAAATCTGATCTGATCAAGTAGTTATCGATATCCGATTAATGTGATTGTTTACAAGGATAAAGTACTTAATGAGTTCTACACATTGAACGGTTCGGATTATCGAAACAGGACACGTGGTTGATCTCACGAACCCAACAACATTGTCTAGTCTACAAAGTGAACCGGAGACAAGCCTGTCTCTTATATATATATATATATAATAGTGTATGTCCGTGCCTAAAGGCACGGTAAAAATATTATTGGTATGAAAATATAATTGAATATAAAATTATTGGGTCAAAATGTAATTTATTCAATTTGTTGCAAAATAAAAAATTGAGGTGAAAATATAAATAGATGATTCGTATGGTTTTGGATTTTCAAACAAATTTTATAACTAGATTTTTTAAAAGAGTTTGTCAAACTTAAAATTTTGTTTGGATGTACATATTAAAAATAATTTTTACAAATTTAAAATTCAAAACTTATTTGGTTTTGGAGTTTCCAAAAATAGTTTTTAAATTTTAAATTTGTATTTTATTATTTTTAGCGAACTTTTTAAATATTTTAATCAATATTTTTCACTTTTCAAATCCACTCAATCTGAATATTTTGCAAAATTATAAAATTTAAAGAGATGTAACTTAATAAAAAAAATTAGACCCTCATCGTCTGTACTGCAAACTTAACGATAAACATATCAAAACTGTCCAATTGAATTTAATAATAAGTTTTGTTAGAAATTTTTATTTTTAATGTTTCAATAGTATCATTATGATTGATATAGTATTTGAACTCAAATTCTCAACGCAAAAATACTTGCGTTTTTGTTTGTCCAACAGAAACTTATTAAACGGCAAAAAATGGTGGTGTCCATGATTAGTAGTAGTGGAGGCAATGTGATGAAAATTGCTACAATTTATCAAGAAAACGTGAAAATAGTGTTGACACAATTACTTTTTTATACTCGTACAAATGCAAACAGAGACCATATCACCCAATATTTACTATTGTAGTCTTTTTATTTTTTTTAACCCACTTGCAATTTGCAACAAAAATAAGCACTTTATTATCCTAGCTAACAACAGTACTCAAATAAATTTTTATATTCCACATTTTTTTTAGTGAGTGAGCTTTGGTTGAAATAAAGAGGAGAGATCTCAAGACTATAGTTTTGCATCAATTTTAATCTAATGGTTCAAATCTACCAATTTCAATGATTTGGTGGTCAGTTTACTTTGTAGAAAATTAAATAAATGAAAAATGAATAAATTGTATGCTACTTGGTAAATAAATCAATTTAAACATAGATTTTCAAAATTTATTGGTAAACGAAATAGTGAAATGTAAACACATAAATGTCAAGTAAAATTCAAGCACAACAAAAGTATAAGATTTTAAACCAACAACAAAATGTAAGTCCCACAACATAGAAACATATAATAAAAATTAGACAAAATACGTTAGCTAATGCTATGTAATAAAAAAAAAATTAAACAACAAATTAAGCAGATCAGCTAGTGTTCTGCAATACAAAGAAAATGTCAAATAACAAATTAAGCACCCCAGCCAATATTCTATAATACAAAGAAAATGCAAAACAACAAATTAAGTACATCAACTAATATTTTACAATACAAAAAAAAAAAATGAAAAGTAACAAATTAAGCACACCAATTAGTGGCTGCACAATAGAAAAAAATAAAAAATAAAAAATGACAAGCCGTGCTTTGCAATACAAAAAAAAAAAAAAAAATGTGCAATGAACAATTATGTAAATAGATTAATACGTACACAATCCAATCCTACATGAAAATAAATTATCAACTTAATATAAAAATAACACCCTTCCTTATAAATATGAAAGTAAAAATTCAAATCCAACCAAATAAAATATGATTAGTTTTCTTTAACCTAATTCAAGAGCATATTATGAAGAAAAAACAAAAAAACAAAAAAAAAGATTATATCACCTACTGTATTACATTTACAAAAACAAACTCATAACATAAGCCAATAATTAAAATGAGTCACAAATGATGAGGTTGAAAGCTCGGTCTTTCCCAATAACACATGATACGAAGAGGATGTGGGCTAGTAAGGAAAAGTAGAAATCCTACTATAAAAACAAAATGAAACAAAACAAAAAGTAAAAAGTCAGGACTAAATTACGAAATAATCCATCCCCCCCCCCCCCCCCCCGCGGCAACCTCTTAAAAGTTTCAGAAAAAAAATATTAAAAATTTTGATAATTTGACCTAGGTAACAAAATAAGTCCTAAGTTTTTAATTTTATCAATTTAAATTTTAATATTTTTATCAATTTTTAATTTAAATCGTTCGCCTATTTTTGTTAAGTAAAATAAATTAAAAAAAGAATATTTTAGTCATTAAACTCAATATATTTATATATAAACTGTCTACAATATCTTATTCGTTAACTTTAATGATTAAAATATTATAAACGGTCTACAATATCCTTTTTTCAATAGCACATGATATGAAGAGGATATGGGCTAGTAAGAAAAAGTAGAAATCCTACTATAAAAACAAAATGAAACGAAACAAAAAGTTTTAAGTTTTTAATTTTATCAATTTAAATCTTAATTTTTTTTTATCAATTTTTAATTTAAATCATTCGTCTATTTTTGTTAAGTAAAAAAAAAATATATATATATTTTAGTCATTAAACTCAATATATTTGTATATGAACTATCTACAATATCTTTTTCGTTGAGTTTAATGACTAAAATATCATATTTTTGTAGGTTTTATTTAACAAAAATATGCAGATGTTTTGATTAAAAACAAATCAAAAAATTACAATTTAAATTGAAAAAATTAAAAATTAAATATCTATTTTGTTATAAGCGTTACCCTGAGGGTTTTTTGTAATTTCCCTGAAGTTTTTTGTCAAGCTCTTCCTTAAAAATTAAAGATAAATTACAGCTAATCTTATATGATTAACTTAATTATATATAAATCTTGTACACTAATGCACCACTAAGTCTTGAACTTCTTATTTTGTCCCCATTATTATTTGTGATATGCATATATAATAATGCAAAATCTTTTCTGTATGTATAATTATATATAACAATATTTGTAATAATGCATAGAATAATGTGATTTTAGCTTTTCTGAAGCTCAAGCTTGATTAATATTTAATGATCCAAGCTCAAACTCATTTGATTGTCTATTCAAACCAAACTCAAGCTTGAATTCGAGTTTAGTTAATAAATAATCGAACTTAAACAATGAACTACTGAACTCAACTCAATTACTTTTTGGCTCTAATAAAGCTGGCATAGCATTTGCACAAGTCTTAATGCCATTAATCACCTAATTGTATTAGTTTAAACAATTCAATTCCGTTACATCTCCTAATTGTGACCGTTCAATTCCACTCCCAATGATGTGGTTAAGACCTGTATGAAACGATTTCACAATCCTCCTTCTATGCATCCTCTAATTTCATATAATTGGGAGTGAAATTGAGACGACAAAATTAGAGGATGAATCATTTTTCTAAACCATAGGGGCATTTAATTCCCTTATTGATTCATAACCATTAGGCTTATCCCAGCACATATACTAAAATCTTATTCCTATTTCTATTAGTACACAAATCATACATGTTAAAGTAACTTTTCAGCTAGATTGCACAATCTTTCCGTCTTTCTTTCTTCTTTTTCATTTATTTATTTTTTTTAATTGCAATATGAAATTTAACTTCAAAAGTAGGAGAGAAAACTCACACATAGGTACTGTGGAGGGTAGAAATTTATTCTACATTACTTTACAAAGTTTATCATGCCTACAAATTTTTGAGAGGCCTTTTCCAGTTAAGGAAGAATAAAATTGTGCATCTCAGAATAAAGCAGACAATATTTTGGTGTGTATTTCGATAGTGAGGTAGTCTACACAAATGACGGCAGTTGTGGAATACTTAGCTTCACCACGTGAATCCGCATGCCCGGCAAGCTAACGTGCAAGGTAAAAATCAGTTCCACATCGGTTTTTCCCACTTTATAAAGTTTGTCATACTTACAAACGTACAAAAGGTCTCTTTTCCAATCAAGGAAGAACAAAACACGAAATCATGCGTACCCTATGGTAGAAAGTGGCTAATATCTTAGTGTGTACTCTGGCATTGGGTCCTAGTGGACCAAACATCAAGTGTATTTGTAATATCATCTTACATTGTATGTGATTAATTGACCCATTATTTATTGGATTTTTTTTTTTTTTCTTCGAGAAACTAAATTTTAACTTTCTCTAAAATGGGAAGAGTAGGAAATAAAACTTGGACTGTGGGCATGTACTCTCGATCAATTGTAGTGCTATATCAACATTTGGCATTTCACATTAGAGGCAGATAATATTCATAATATTAAATTTATATGATGGTACAAGAAATTCCTATCTTAAAAAGTGCTTTTGTGCTTAGAGTCCAAAAAAGCAAACAAATGTTACGTTGAATCATAAGAGACAGTATTTTTAGGCGAGATAGAGACGTAGGTCTAACATCGACCTTGGCAATGCGTAGATATTATGCCAGGAGGCACTACAAAATTCCTAATCAACAGACAACAATAGCCACTACAAGATGATTATTGGTGATTTGTACAAAGAATTGAAACACATTAAAATCTTTTAAAAAAAGAGTCGATCTGCTTTTGCTCTTTTTTACTTCTTGTCTCCCCTTTTGATAGGTGAAAGTTGCCTAATGAAGCGGGGGATTAGTAGATAGAAAGTTCACTTATTGGTTGTGACACATTAAGCACTTCAATAATTGTTTATAGTTTTTGTATTCATCGTGCCTTCCAAAGAAGTACAGATTCAAATAAAAAAACATGGTTATAGGCCGCGTTTGTTTGGTAGAATTTATTATAATTTAAATTTTAATTTTTAAAAATTAGAAGGTGAAAGCATTCATTTTTTAAAATTTTTGATAATGAGAAGGATTTTCTCCAATCTAAAATTTGGACTTGATGGGGCTGTTTGGGCTCATGAGGTTCACCACAGGTCCTGTTAATCCGAATCATTCATTTTGTTAGACACTTCGTATGTTTCATTCACAAAAAAATTAGATCGATCCGATAACTGTAACTTATTCAATTTATCGTATTTTTCATTAAAAAAATGGACAAAATTGTGTTTTTAAAAGATGAACCGTACTTTTTTTATGACAAAAATAATAAATTGAACAAGCTGCAAATATCAAATTGATCTATTTTTTTTTTTTTTTTTTTGTAGATAAAATACCCAAAGTGTCAAAAAAAAATGAACAATTTAGATCATCGAAACGGAGCCCGTGATAGACCCCACAGGCCCAAACAAATCATCCTCCTTCTGACAATTAGTTTTTTTTTTTTTTTTAAACTTATTTAAGGTATTTTTATCTAACGAATTTGAAACAAAAGTTAAATCAAACAGTCTAGTATAGATTCTTAGAATATATAATAATAATAATAATAATAAACAGATATGATAAACTGCCCCAAACAAACCTACTGACTGTGTTTTCAATTTACACTAATGCTTCTTTTGGTTCATTAGATAAAATGATTATTCATTAGTCTCATGAAAGAATCATTTTCGTATAATAATAAATAATAAATTCAATTGCAATACATTTATTATTATTTTAATAAGTGTGAAAATCAACATTCTATGTGCTCGCTTGGCTAACATTTTGAGATTAAAAAGGTATAAAAAGACAAAATAAGTTATATAAGCCAATAAGACAAAATATTATTTTTTTACCTATAATCATTGCACTTTTTCTTTTACAAAAGTCAAAAAAGTTCTCAAAACAAAATCAAACGAGACTAAAAAAGTCAGGCTAAAAAAGCCGCAAGCTAAAAAGATTGACTATATTAACCAATGCCAAACGATCCTTAATAAAGTGATCATTTCATTCTACAATTTCATTCATAAACTATACTTTATTTGGGGCACAAACTCAATCATAGATACTAAAATGAAAACTAAATTTGTTTCACATTAAATTTGTTTAGTGTCTATTTTTGTTTTCAAAAAAATTCAAATATGTGTGTTTGGTTTTAGTTATTCAGAAACTAAATTTTTTGTTTTTCGTATTTTTTTGTTTTTAGTGAATATTTTTAAAATTTTAAGCATTTTTTTTTACTTTTTTAGATGCACCTTACTTAGATGTGTCTAAAAATTAAAATATTTGTGAAAAAATATTTTAAAAAATTAACATATACACAAAAGTATGAAAAATATATTGAATTTTCATAAATAAAAAAAAAATTGTTTTGTATTTTTGGCATTTAAAAAATTCACGAAAATTATACTTTTTAAGTATATTTATGTTCGGTGTGTTTAAAAATTAAAAAAAAATTACTTAAAATATTGAAAAAAATTCAGTAAAAACAAATATATATATATATATATATGAAAAATAAGAAAGTAGAATTTTTTGAAAAATCTTTTCAAAAAATTGGAAACAAACATGGTAATAGTTTTAAAAAATTTATTAAATTTTATAAATATAAAAATATATTTTCACTTATTTTTTTTATAAAAAATTTCATTTATTCATTCTGTCTCACGTTCCTTTGGTCACAATAACTACTAGTTGTTAAAAATGTTATTGTTATACTTTTAGCGATAAAATTGGATATTTAATAATAAATTATTATTATTAAGTGTGTCATTATCTATCTCACAATTATTTAACAAAGATTAGCCACCAATTTTTTACCCTATATAATTTATCAAAAATGCTTCCTACAACCAGTGATTCATCACCCCCACCACCCCCCCCCAGTGCCACGTGGCACTATGGGATTGGAAGAAAAAAAAAAAATCAATTTTCTTGCCAGTGGGGGCGCCCCACGTCACTGGGGGTCGACCCCCACTGGGGGTGCTAATCAGTGTTGATAATTTATTTAGAATACCACATAACCAGGAGTGGGGATGCTGTTGCTGCACAGGCTGTGCAGCAGTAGCTGCTGTGAGGAGAAATTGGCCCATTACGGGGTCCATTTTAATAATTCAAACTGTTTATATTTTAAAATATATTAAGTAGAATATGTATGTAAAAATTAAATTAATCCGATATCGTTTACATATTCATCCACGCACATTTGTATTCATTTTAATATTTTAAATTATAATTATTATTTATTTTTGTAGATACAAATGTGAGTGGATGAATAAGTAAACGATATCCGATTAACTTAATTTTTTACATGTATGTTCTATTTGATATATTCTAAAATGTGAACTGTTCGAATTATCAGAATGAGCCTCGAAATAGGCCCATTTCGCCACATAACAACGACTGTTACACGTGCGCAACAGCATCTCCGCTTCCCCGTAACGATTACCACTTGATACTAGAGTCTTTTTTTTTTTGTTTTTTTTATTTTTTTATTTTTTTAATATTCTAAAAAAAAGAAAATAATTTAGAAAATTGACCAACTTTTTAAACTATTTGAGAAACTAACCTACTTTCTAACATTGCATTTTGAAAATGTGATTTTGAAATTGAAATTGCATTTTCAATATTCAATTTCACCTTAAAATTATATGTTGAAAATGCAATTTCAAAATGTCATCATAAATTGTATTTTCAACATGCGATTTCAAGGTGAAATTGCATGTTAAAAATGCAATTTCAATTTAAAATTATATTTTCAAAATGCGATTTTAAGAAGTAGGTTAATTTTCTAAATAATTGGAAAAGTTGGTCAATTCTCTAAATTGTTTTTTTTAGAATATTTAAAAAAAAAAAAAAAAAAAACTCCTTGATATTATGATCCTCACAAAGAGTTGTCAAGTGTGAACTGGTCGGCAATGAAATGAATGTTTTGCTGATTTGTTTGGTTTTGAAAATTTTAAAATAATATTTGAGTTTTCAATTTTATTTTTATTTTTATTTTTAGTGAATTTTTAAAATATTTTAATTATTTTTTACTCTTTAAAACCACTTAATTTAAAAACATTTAAAAAATATATAATTTGTGCAGAAAATTAAAAAAATTACTGCATACTAATAAATAAAAAAATACAAAATGTATTACTTTTTATATTTTTTGTATTTATGAAATTTTTTTAAGGATTTATTCATAAATATTTTATATTTTAAGTAAATCTAAATTAAGTATATTTTAAAAATTAATCAAAATATTAAAACATTACTAAAAATATAAAAATATAAATTCAAAAATAATTTTTTAAAAATTCAAAACCAAACAATCGTAAGGAGGGAACTAATAGTGATGGCCAGTGGTAGCTAGGTGGGCCTCAAAGGTTGGGCCGAAATTGACTTGACTCGGTGTCTTGGCATGCATTTCACACAAGCTCCAATTATTGACGGTGTTTGGCGGGGACTATGGAAGTAAATTATAACCTATTTTAATATAAGAGTTTGTGACAGATTATTTGGTATAATGTTTGTTTATAATTTATTAAATAGAAGTAATTTAAATAAGTTAGAAAAAAAAAATTAATTTTTCAGAAGTTGGTTAAAGGTAGTTTTAATTTTTACTTTTAATTATCAATTTTTAATTTAAAATAATCTCCATTTAAAAGAAATAGTTGCTCAAGAGTCAAAACTCAAAGGTAATCTTAATTATGAATTAAAATTGTTTGTGGTTAAATTACAAATTTTATTTATGATATATTTATATATATTAAGGAATCCAATGAAAAGGAAATATTAATAGTTTCTTTAACAAATTAGAATTTTTTTTTTTGTTTTGTTTTGTTTTTTTTTTTTCATCCTATAAAATTTAAGATTCAAGGAGGGATTTTAAAGTGTTGTTTGGGTTGAATAAGTATTTTTTTGACTTTTTATGAAATATGGGTTGAGTTTGAAGTGATGTGTCTTAAATAAAATGATGTGACTTAAATAAGATAGTTACTTTTTGACTTTTTAATTTTTTTAGGAAATGTCAAACCTAGCCTCAGTCTCTTACGTTGGCATTTTAATTTAAGAGAATGTTTGAGTTTGGTAAACTCATTTTAGAATTAATTTTAATAATCTAAATCGTTACTTTTTTGGACTCGTTAAGTACAGTATTGATGCAAAAAATCAAAATGATTAGATATCGGTAATTGTATGTTTGAATCATATTTGTTTTTAAAAAAATGGATGAAAAATATAATTGCAAAAACAATCGTCTATTTTTTGTAATATAAATTTGATTCAAACATATAACTAGTGATATTCGATCATTTTAATTTTTTACATGAATATTTTACTCAACAAGTCCTAAAAAGTTAACGGTTTGGATCGTCGAAACGAGATTTGTAGTGGGATCTACAATTCCCTCAAATTCTCTCATATTAAGATGTGAATATGAGAGAAACCTAACCCTTCAAGAGAGGATAAATTACGCAGACAACCCTAAGATTTGAGTTTAATACAAACTTTTCCTTCAATTTTCAAAAATTGCATTGCACTCTTGTCATTTTTAAATTAATTAATAAAAAAATATAAAATTATCATTACCACTCCCATTGAACTACTACCCCATTTGTACCACTCCCACCAAACCATCACCACTAAATTAATGTTCAAATCCCACCACATCACCGTACTTGTCTCTCTCCAACCACCAAATTCGTCCAAAATCTCGAACTCTAAATCCATAATCGATGGCAAGCTCCAAGTTAGAGAAGGTAAAGAGCAGGTCATAGATCATTTTCACTTTTAGTATAGAAAACCTACAATGATCTTATTGTGTATTTTATCATAACAAAATAGGTTAGTAAAACACATAATTCAAGAGCTTATGTTTAAAATTTAAATAAATGTCATCAAATCACTGCATATATTTTTTTAACCCCTCTCCCTAAAACAAAGCTATTTTATTTCAATTTTAAACTTAATTTGTTAGATTATTACACCAAAATCATTACAAAGAAATTCATGGAAAAATATTTCAACTTTATTGTATATTTGTCTACACACTTTAAGTATTTGTAGATAGAAAAAAAGAAACAAAAAATATATATAATGGTTAAAAAGCACTCATTGATGAAACAATTTTTAGTTGTCAAAAGTATTAATTTATATTTTTTGCAATGAAATTAGATATTTAGTGATTAATTAATATACTTCTAAATTTCGTCTAAAATAATAAATTTATTAGCGACATTTTAAAATGATTGTCATTAAAAGTTTGTTTTTTTGACTTTTTTGACCCAATATGTTAGTGACGACTCTCATGATCATAAAAATTGATCTCCTAATATTTTTTTACAACAAAATTTTGATTTTAGAGACCAAATAATTTAATCCCTAAAACCTTTATATACTATAATGGTGGCTCGCATGATATTAAATTTAAATTTACACTATAATCTGTATATAATTCAAATCATATTAAATTTAAATTTACAACATTTATTTTTGAATTATACATCGAAATTCAGGTTCTAGAAGCTTATTAAACAATATTAGACCATCTCCAACGCTGTATCAAATCTGATATCAAATTTGAATTTTGATGAAAACGACACTGTTCATCACTCCAACGCTGTACCAAACTTTACACCAAAATGAGATTTCACCAAATCTTTCATCAGATCGACGCAGAAGAAATGAATTCACCAAAACACTGTTACAGACCGTTGGAGGGGGACCCGGGTCGACCAACCGGTTGCCCACCCGGTTGTCCAACCGGTCAACCAATAAAGGGTTCAAATAGTTCAGAAAAAAAGTTCAAAAAAAAAAAAAAAAAAAAAAAATTTCACTAACCGGTCGACCCACCGGTCGACCACCGGGTCGTCCCAAAAAAAAAGTTCAGAAAGTTCAAAAAAAGTTCAAAAAATTCAAAAAAAAAAAAAAAAAATATTTTTTTGGCAAACGGGTCAACCGGCTGGTCGACCCACCGGTTGACCAACCGGTCACCCCACTTAATTTCATGCACATTTGATGCAGCGTTGGAGAGCTCAGTATTAGATTTGATGAAAAGGCATTTTTTGAACTCAAATTTGATGAAAAAAGAAGTGAAGCGTTGGAGATGCTCTTACCAAACATTCTTAGGTGTCAGGTAATGTTTACGCAAAACAAGATCATTCTTAGTTGTCAGTCAGCATCTTCTTCTTATTGGTTAACGTTTATATTAAACAAAGATTAATCTTATGACGTCATAGACCTGTCATTTAAATAAAGAATTTGATCTGACTTTCCCACTTCAATTAAACTATATGTTATTGACAACTAAACTGTCCAGACTCCCACAGGGCAGCAACTGTTTTTTAATTTATTAATTTATCAAGAATCTGTTTAAATAATGCAGCTAACTACCAAAATAAATAAATAAATAAATAAATTTTTAGTAACAAAATTCTTGTGGTGACATCACTGAAAAAAATGGCAAAATTAAATTTCGCTTTCAAGGTAGAGGTAGACGTTGATTAAGTCAGGCCTAAATTAAGAAAAGTAAAGAAATAAAAATTAATGAATAGAAAGAAACAGGCCTTTGGGTCAATGCCTACCCTTACTCCAAAGTCATGGTTGATACAACTTGATTAGAAGGGAATTGGAAATAGATGTTTTCTATCTTCCTTAAATATTAGAATTAACAATACCTCTCATTTCAGTCATGAAATTAGTTACATCACTTCACGATGGTTAAAATTAACCATTAGTCTCTTACTTGATGTTATATTCTATTCTTGTTAAATATTACCACCCCAACATATATTGACTTGTTTGGAGTAGTAGATTAAAAATTTATTTTTTGATTTTTTTTTTGTTGATATTTTTTGAAAAAAGATATAAAAAAAAGTAGAGAAGTGATGTGTTCTAAAATAGGTTAAAAATCAAAAAGTAACTTTTAGCTAAGTTTTCATAATAGGCTATTATCTCATCCTTTAATGTGATTTACATATTAAAATATATATAAGTTATCAACATGGTTTGCTCCTTGTATTTATATACAGGGCCAGGCTTCTCTCCAGTCCGAAAATCAGATTGGAGCGTGTTGTTGAGCTCGTGGGAGTCCATCACGGGTCTTGTTTCGATAATTTGAACCGTTCAATGTGTAGAACTCGTCGAGTATCTTATTTCTGTAAAAAATTACGTTGATCAGATATCGATAATTACTTGATCGGATCAGATTTCTGTCAACGATAAATATAATTTTGAAAATAAATTGTTAACAAAAATTTGATCCGATCAAGTAGTTATCGATATCTGATTAATGTGATTTTTTGGGATAAAGTACTTGAATTCTACACGTTGAACGGTTTGAATTATCGAAATAGGACTCGTGGTTGATCCCACAAACCCAACAACATTCTCTAGTCCACAATGCGAACTGGAGACAAGCTTGTCCCTTATATATATAAACTAGTGTATGCCCATATTATTGGAATGAAAATGTAATTGAATATAAAATTAATGGGTTAAAATGTAATTCATTCAATTTATTGCAAAATAAAAAATTGAGGTGAATTTTATAACTAGATTTTTTAAAAGAGTTTGTCAAACTTAAAATTTTGTTTGACTGTATATATTAAAAATAATTTTTACAAATTTAAAATTCAAAACTTATTTGGTTTTGGAGTTTCCAAAAACAGTTTTAAATTTCAATTTGTATTTTATTATTTTTGGTGAACTTTTTTAAATATTTTAATCAATAGCTTTCACTTTTTAGATCCACTCAATCTGAATATTTCGCAAAATTATAAAATTTAGAGAGATGTAACTTAATAAAAAGAATTAGACCCTCCTTGTCTGTACTGCAAACTTAATGATAAACATATAAAAACTGTCCAATTGAATTTAACAATAAGTTTTGCTAGAAATTTTTATTTTTAACAATAAGCAAGTTTCAATAATATCATTGTGATTGATATAGTATTTGAACTCAAATTCCAAAGGCAAAAATAGATGCATTTTAGTTTGTCAATTAGAAATTTAAATGACAAAAAATTGTGGTGTCCATGATTAGTAGTGGTGGAGGGATTGTGTTGAAAATTGCTGCAATTTATCAAGAAAACGTGAAAATAGTGATGACACAATTATTTTTTTACTCGTACAAATGCAAACAAAGACTAGATCACCAAATATTTATTATTGTAGTTTTTTTTATATTTTTTTTAATCCACCTGTAATTTGTAACAGAAAATAAGCACTTTATTACCCTGGCTAACAACAGTACCTAAATAAATTTATATATTTCACATTTTGTTAGAGAGTGAGCTTTGGTTGAAATAAAGAAAAGAGATCTCAAGGCTATAGTTTTGTATCAATTTTAATCTAATGGTTCAAATCTACCAATTTCTATGGTTTGGTGGTCAGTTTACTATGCAGAAAATTAAATAAATGAAAAATAAATAAATTGTATGCTACTTGGTAAAAAAATCAATTTAAACATAGATTTTCAAAATTTATTAGTAAACGATATAGTGAAAAGTAAACACATAAATGCTACGTAAAATTGAAGCACAACAAAAATATAAGATTTTAAACAAATAACAAAATGTAAGTCTCATAACACAGAAACATATAATAAAAATTAGATGAAATATGCCAACTAGTGCTCTGCAATAAAAAAAAATAAACAACAAATTAAGCACGCTAGCCAGTACTCCACAATACAAAGAAAATGCAAAATAACAAATTAAGCACATCAACCAATATTTTACAATACAAAAAAAAATAAAAAATTTTAAAAAAATAAAAAATAACAAATTAAACACACCAATCAATGGCTCCACAATAGGGAAAAAAAATGATAAATAAATAAAGCACACTAGCCGTGCCTTGCAATACCACAAAAAAAAAAAAAAAAAAAAAGATAAAAATTGTGCAATGAACAATTATTTAAATAGATTAATATGTACACAATCCAATCATATATGAAAATAAATTATCAACTTAATATAAAAGCAACAGCCTTCCTTATAAAAATATATATGGAAGCAAAAATTCAAATTTAACTAAATAAAAATATGATTAGTTTTCTTCATCCTAATTTAAAAGCATATTATGAAGAAAAAAAACAAAACAAAAAAAGAAAAGAAAAAAAGAGACTATATCACCTAGTGTTACATTTACAAAAACAAACTCATACCATAAGCCAATAATTCAAATGAATATTATCTAACATACATCTAAACTTATTTATAAATTTCACATAGACAAAAGGCTTTACAAAACTATTGTAAGTAATAAGATTCACGTCAATAGGAAACTTTACAAAATATGGATCGTATAGCATATGTATGCTTTTCACAAAATAAATGTGATCTTCAAACTTAATCTTTCTTAGAATTCCTAGGACCGTGTCACGCCCTCAAAATTAAACCCATTAAACATAAAACACAGCATGCATTATTAAAAGAAAACCATTATCTTATTTGAATCATCAGAGTAATATGAAATAAAACATCAAAATAAATGCCCTACGGGCTTACATCTTGCCAAGCCAACACTTGGACACAAATTCATAAGTTCTAACTCGAAACAAATAAAGCCCTAGGCTTGAATGTTTACATAATTTAAATAAAACAACTAAAACAAATAAAACAAATCTTCAAGTCCAAATCCTCACAAGCTAAGTCCTTGGAGGTAGTGAACCGCCTGAACCTGAAAATAAAGTTCCCATAAAGGGTGAGCCACAGCCCAATAGAGAAATACTAAACCAAGCATAAGAATTAACTAAAGTATTAGCATCTGATACATGGTTAACACACTATAATCGAGTTACAATATTCATGACACGAATGTCTACACTGCCTATGACACATTGTCTATGGCGCATTTTACTTTCCACTTATGGCTCAGAACCTGGCCAAATAACTCAACAGGATTTCATCTTTTATTACCATTACTTCCAATTCAACAGGAATAGGGGTGCAAACGAGCCGAGCCGAGCCGAGCTTTGCTGGGCTCAAGCTCGGCTCGTTAAGCTATCGAGCTCGTTTATTGAGCTCGAGCTCGGCTCGATAAGGGACTGGGCTCGAGCTCGGCTCGGCTCGTTAATTTTTGTCGAACTCGAGCTCGGCTCGGCTCGGCTCGATAAATTTTTTTTAATATTATTTATATTATTTAAATATAAATTTTTAAATAAAAAATATTATTTATATTATTTAATATATAAAAATGCATTTATATTATTATTTATGTATATATTTATATATTTTTAATATAAATAATGTATTTATATATTATTTAATAGATAAATAATATATTTATTATATAATTTAATTATAGATAAACGAGCCGAGCCTATCGAGCCGAACACAGGCGAGCTCGAGCTCGGCTCGTTAACGAAACGAGCCCAATAATCGAGCTCGAGCTCGGCTCGTTTACTAAACGAGCCGAGCCGAGCCGAGCCCTTACCGAGCCGAGCCGAGCCTGTTCACGAACAGCTCGGTTCATTTGCAGCCCTAAACAGGAATAACAATCCAAGTTAGACCTAATCATAACAAATACACATGTTGGTATTGTATCAATCATAATCAATTTACTTCCATACTTCCCAACTGATACACATTTTAGTGATGTATCATATCAACAATAAATAGACATATGTCTATTAATCAATAAGCACACATAAGAGTGATGCTACTGGAGTTCATCCCCTATCTCCTCCCAATAAATCTGGTTTAGAGGTACATCCCCTATCTTCCCCTAAACCGTGGAGTTCATCCCCTATCTTCTCCAAACAACATGCATATGCAATGAAACACACAATTGCCATATACAACACATAATCAAGACAAATAATGTTCTGTATTAATTCAGCAGTCAACATGAATGACTTAATTCCGGTTATACCTAAGCCACATGCAAGGTCTACAACAATCAATGGCTATCCTCCACCGATAGCCCAAAACAGTTATTTCTAAACAATAAATAAATACATCAATGAATGTAACTTTAACATCCCCAATTCCATGGATTAAACCAAATTCCACATTATTCCTTTAAATTAATTATACAAATTATTCTAAACCAAAACCCTAAGGTTTCTTCCAAAATTACCAAACTACCCCCCCCACATACCAAAATACCAACACTTAGGATTAAAGCGTATGAATGGAGTAGGAAATCCCTACCTCGAAGAAATAACTCAAAAAGAAGGAAGATAAAGACGATGCCCAAACTTCAAAGTGCTCCAAACCAACAATTGCTCAGATTAAATGAAAGCCCTCGCTCTCCTCTATCTTATTTGTGAAGGAACTAGGGTAAAAACACACCCTAACTAGATCAAACCTAGAAGAGAAGGTGAGTTTGGAGAGAGAATGGTCGTAACTAGGGTTTCTGGATCAAAAGTTATAAAAAAAAACGTTTTAAAACTGTTGCTGCGTATTTAAACTGGACAGGCTCGCTTGAGCGAAGACATGGTCGCTCGAGCGACAAGACACAAGAAATACTCGCTCGAGCGAAGAAAAGCTCGCTCGAGCCAAGAACTAGATGCTTCAGGTCTGCAACCCAGAAGCACGCTCGAGCGACAGAAAGCTCGCTCGAGCGAAGAACTCGAAAACATACACCTCGCTCGCTCGAGCGAAGAAAAGCTCGCTCGAGCGAAGACACTCTGCTCTCAGGTCTATACTAGACGCAATCGCTCGCTCGAGCGAAGAAACCCTGGCTCGAGCCACTAGAGGCAAAACTCAACCCTCGCTCGAGCGACCAAACCCTCGCTCGAGCGACCAACTCAAAAACTGGACAGCAAGATTTGGTTTCCGAACCCAACCAACCTGAACAAAACCTGCCCAACACATCCTATAACTCAAAATGAGGAATTAAAGAACAACAAATATGACAGCAGAATCTACGGAACGTAAGTCCGGATACAATAATCAAATGGGAAAAAGACCGGGGTCGCTATAGACCGCCTCATCACTTTCCAAAAAGTTTTTGTATCAACTTGTATGTATCCCTTGTGAGGAGCATGCATGACAATCTAGTTATTACGAAAATAAATTAGTTAGTGTATTAGTAAAAGAAAATCTATCTATATATATATATCAAAACACTTTCAAATTGAAATTACCTTGTTACATCCCCCATTGAAGAATGTAGTCGTATTTATCTTTTTGAGCTCCATATATTTTTTAACTCAATCCTACAAAATTCTACATATAGTAAAATATATTTTAAAAAATAAAAATTTGTAATCAATAGAAGCAATTCATCAATAAATAAAATTGTACCTTTGATAAAGTGATTTGATCCATAAGTAACACTATAACAAAATTTCAAGATAAATAATGTTTATAGTAGAATTTGGCTCATCGTTGGGAAGAAGGGACACTTGTATGATCAAAGGATGTGCATCTAGATTATAATGATTCTGATTTAATACCTGACTCATTGTTACTTTTCGATCCGTAAAACTGTGTATTTAACTGTGATTTACCTCATTTCCTTCTTGTTGTTGTTTTCCTCCTTGTTGTTTGTTCGGATTTGGCTATTGGGATTGTAACGCCCCCAAATTTATTAAACTAAAACCATCACTCCTAATCTGATTAATCTGATATCTTTCCAAACCAATAATACCAATAATCTCAAAAGTCCTCTTTTCTATTGATCTACATATCAAATATTACAATTTTCATGTTCTTATCTTTGTAATAATAACA